>JAAONU010000009.1:22111881-23311881 GCA_012932295.1 Cyclina sinensis | reverse complement strand
AGGACGAACAATGACACACTACCGACAGTCACCCATCACAACAGCTCACCCTTGAACACTTAAAGCTCAGGTGAGGTGAAAATATGTAATCAGACATAAAACCCAGCAGGCACAAGTATATCGTACTGATATAGGTACTCTGATATCAGTTTACAATATTGGTCCGATATAAAGCCGTTATCTCAAGTCTACCTACATCAACGTCTATTATATTTTATCATAGACCTATATTTAGATACAATCAATATATTTAAATATTTGGTTGAATATGTGCTAAATGAAACAAAAAAAGAAGGTTTTGTCCACATTAAAATTCCGACCGTTTTCATATTTCGGGCTGATCTCGGACCGATAACATTAGCAAAAGAAGTAACACTGCTTTGAGTTATCTATACTGAAAGGGAAGTAACTGCTGCCTTAGAAACCTGCATTCAGCATGCGGCAATCTGATTTTCTTCAGGAGCTTGATTTATATTGCAACAACAGGTACTGTAATATTGTTATATATATTAAGATGTCAAAAAGTTCTTTAATAGTCTGATACTATTTTATGGTTGAGCCTTTACATGTATGATGAAAGAGCACAATAATAAAAAAGTCACATATTTTCGCGTCTTGATTTTGAAAGTGATTTTAGGATTGTGTGTACTAAGTCAATTTTAAACATAATTTTAAGCAGACTGATAAGGCTAAGCGTTTTTCTTCAGGAAAAAACACCTAACTTTGCCTTCTTTTCTAAATTGTCCCCTGTACAAGTGAAGTTTAATGTTGAATTGTTTCTTTTGTGTTTTAAACAGAGTGTGTTCAAAAGAATGCCCCAACAAAAAGTGCAGCAGTCATTGATTATAGATACATTCTCAAGGAGTGGCCTATGGGTGCCAAAGACCAGTCACCACGAAAGGGGCGCAATAATTGATGGACCAATGGAATGACTGAAGCGCTCCAAAATATTGACCCCAGTGTACCCAGTGAAATTCCAGAGACGCCAGTGTTAAAATCCAAATGTTATGATATCTCCGATATATACAAGTGGTCAGCAGATATATTACTTTTGTGCTGTGTTGGTGAAAATCATAAGAAATAATTAGAAAGGATAAATAGAATATGTTGGTGTCGTGGATGGAAAAAGTTTATCTGGCTCAGCTCTGAAGATTATCTGTTTTACATTTAATATGTAATAAGTTGATAAATGGTGATTTTAACCACCAAACCTTGTCAACAATAAGTTATACATTGTACCACAGCCACTGCATTGATTTGAAATTATTGTATGTTTGCTGTGTCCAAAAGTCGGAAAACGAGCATGTTCTTCGCGTTAAGACAGGTTTTCTTTGCATATCTTCAGTGTTTAAAATACATCCTGAAATTAAAGTAATATTGAGAACATGATGATCAGTGGTGCCAGCAGATTTAAGATTCTTGTCTATATATCTTTAGATCTTGAGTAAAAATTGATTTCTTAATTGTTTCTTAACGATATATAGTACTTAAAAAGCCAATCATGCTGTCTCCAGTGACAGCTTTTGTTAACTTTTATAATTGGAACATAATTCTTTTCTGTACATTGTTATATTGATTGAAAACAGTTGTATTTTTGCAATAAGTGGAATGAAATAAATAATAAAACAAAATTACTGGCTTTAAATGTGTGTATGTATTATTATTATGATTTATGGATACTTAATATTACTTAGAGTTGAACCAGAGTCTTTTCCAGGTGTATTGGATGACAGATAGAGGGTGATAGTGGTTAACTTGTTATTGCACAAGTCCTGCAGATGGGACCAGTAGTGGAAAAAATATGCAGGTCCAATAAATGCAATTTTATATCGGTCCAATATAGGCATACTGATATCGGCTCAACATTGTTATTATGTAGGTCCTATGTTGGCTCGATGTTGGAAACGACATCATACCGATATAGCATTCACTTTGCAAAACCGATGATGCACCGATATTGGAATCAGATATTGGGCCGATATTAAAACCATATCGGCCCAATATCGGCCCAATGTAAAATGCCTACTGGGAATTTACCTAGTTAATTCTCTTACCCTAGCATTGTAATAAAGCAACATTTTCCCCGGCAAATCTTGCAGCTCGTTCTCGTCGTTGAACACAGACAAATTATTTGGTCCAGCTGTGTGTAATCTTTTCACCTGGTTGGCTGTCACAGCTTCATGCAGGATACACACCGACCCTATCTGACCAATAATGGGTATTGGATGACCTACAGTATCATCGTGATATCCTGTGAGAAGTGAGTCCACACCTGGAACGTTCCGATTCAACTTGATGGCATTTTTCTGTAAGGTCATCAGCCGCGAAGTTTTTTTGTTCTCAGATGTGGCACTTAGATGAGATTCAGCATGAGATTTGTCAGTTGTACTTTGTAAAACCATACAGCCAACTCGGCATGATGTTAGCGGCTATTCGTAAAAAAATAAGTAATTTATTAGGCGATAATTTTTTAAAACACTGGCTGTCCTTTCTTAGTCTGCAAATGAACAAACACCAATCTCACACATTTAACATTTAATTATGATCAGAACAAATTTACACTAACCACTATGCAACCACCATGCTGGGGAGTCAACCTGACAACTTTTATTACAATTATTAGAAGTTTTATTTCTTATCAAATACATGTAACGGTTAAAGTTTAAGAAAAATACAACAAATGTCAAATCGAAAGTTCTTAGGAGTATTTATTTTAATCAAATGTATGGCAAAACATTGTGTTAGATAAAGTAATCCTGTAAAATGATCAAAACTATGCACTAGTTTTTATGAGGTAGAATAAATGTGAACTGATACTATCCCTCAAAAACTTTCACTGAAACGTGTACTATTTCTGAAAAATAAAACCATAAAACAAGTCAGATGAGCAGAAAATAGTGCAAATGCATTCCTACAGCTTAACAGCAAGTGAAATTAAATCTCTACTTGATTATACCTAGTGAATTTATTGAAAATATTTCACTCAAGTTTTGGTGTTTGACACGTATATTCGGCACTTCTGACACAGATCAGATAGGCTTTCAAAACAATTACTGAGCATGATTCATACGAAAACAGAAAAACTCAAGTTCCGCTTACGTCACTCATGTTGGGGTACTGGAGCTGCGAGTTAAGCCTTTGTTTACCGTCTACATACACATATAGCCAACTCTTTGCAAAGAGTAGTTTGGAGTTTGTATGAACAACGCAAACATCATGCTGATGAAAAATAATTTTTTTGTTCATTTTTTTTAACTTTTAATACATTCATTTGTTTGCTGATTAAAGGATCCTTTTATTCACTTTTTTATGTTACGAATTATGATTTTCAGTACTTTTCTGCATAATAATTTTTTTTATTCTGCTAACCCCTTCACATATAAAAATCCCAATTATATACATTTTTGTTCAAACTTATGATATTTGATAACAGCTAAACTAATATATTAAAACACCTCCCCTCCATTATGTCAGGAGTCTATATATCTATTTCAGTTTATTAATTTACAGTACCAGTTGTTCATAATAATAATATAACAATGTGAAGGAAACTTAGCTCACCCAATGGCCATCTTGTAGATTCACTTTAGGAACAGTTACTCTATTGTACTCTTTTTTACTAAATACAACAACAGTTAACTCCCCTGAATCGCTCACAAAACATTCAAAACCACTACCAGAACTTGATAGGAAACTGAAAATGATCAAAAAGAAGATTAGAATTATTTCTTGATAAACTTGCAATAATATTAAGGTACATACTATGTGTAAACTAAAAAAAATTACCCTGCCACAGACAGTGTCCTTGAACACTAAAGACCTTGAACTTGGAATGCGCCACCTTCTGAAATTTGCAACCATTAAACCTTAGGAACTAACACAGTGTTTAAGAATTCACAAAATATTTGGCCACATGAAAATATTTGATTTTACCAATTCAAAGACAAACGATTGACATTACCTGTAGATAATGCGCCTGCAATGCTGTGAGGTAGGTATACTAAATGCAGTTCTATCTATGTGAGAATTTAGACACAACCATGTGTGAAAGGAGAAAGCGGTGCCAGGCCATTTCCTGATACCAGGTAAGTGGATCCCCTATTAAATAACAGAAAATAAATACTGCTGTAGAAATTAAAAAGTACTAAAACTTCAATCATTAAAACATGCGCAAAGGGACCAGTGGGGTCTGGTGACCATCGGGGGGATGAAGTACCTACGTATTAAAGACTAGATGGGTGTTCAGTTGATCACTTGTGTCGCCCTTGGAAACTTTGTTAGAATAACTAAAAAGGTAAACAAGAGCCTGCTGGAAAAGACAGCACGTTAGTCCCACAGACACTTGGACGCAGTAGAGCGGTTCTTGCCCCAGAATGAATCTTGTACACATGCTGTGACCCCCTACAGTATAACAAACATGTTTTGCCCAACAAACAGCACTTCAGAAAAATGCCCCATTTTTCACTATATGGCTATTATAACAGCCATATAGTGAAAAATGGACATTTTTCTGACGTGCCGTTTGGTGGACAAAACCTGTTTGTTATGAACTGGAGGGGGTCACAGCATGTGTACAAGATCCATTCTGGGGCAAGAACCGCTCTACTGCATCCAAGTGTCTGTGGTTAGTCCAAGAACAACAAGTTCTCTCTGCAGACAACATACTCCACTTTTCTCGGTGCTGGATAATGAATCATACGCCAAGTTAAACAAGAGGCCCAACTAAAAAAAAAATGAGTGGGGGAGGAAAAGTGCCTAGTCATATAAGATGGGGGGGGGGGTCATGTACCTATGTATTAAAAAATCGGACCGGGGGTGAGGGGTGGGGAGGGGAGGGGTGTTGAAGCGTCCCTTGCAGGTGTGGGGGAAGTAATTACCCATCCCATGTAAATAAATAGTTTAGTGCTAGGCTAGGGAGTGGGTTACTATTGTGAGACAAAAGAAATTTGAGGGGTCCGGGGGGAGAGGGAGGGTCCGATGGGGGTGGAGGTCAAGTATATACATATTTAAAAAGATAATGAAAAAAAATGGGGGAGGGGGTAAAGAGGTGGGGACATAAGAGGGGGTCCCCATGTAGGGGAGGGGGTACTGACCCATCTCATGTAAGTTAAAAGTTTAGTTCAAAGCTTAAGAAGTTCATTTCCAATAAAGGAAAAAACAAAACTATCATGCATGGGGGGGGGGGAGGGGGGGAGTGCTTACTCATCTCATGTCAGTTTATATTTTATTTCTAGGCCTAAGAGGTTTTTTTCCTATAATTATATAAGTATAAGCGAAATCAAGTGACCCCCAGGGATGGGGCTAACTTTGACCCCAGGGACATGGGTACCAACAATCTTAGCAGCGGTCTAGTTGGTGATCAAGTAATGGAATATCTTTGTCACTTTTAAGAAATGGACATTAACAAAACGGTTAACCAAGAAATTTAAAGCTGAGAAAGGGGCATAACTTTGCAAACTAAATTAGAGGGTTTGAGAATTGGTGTCGCATTTTATTAATGAACATGTATTCTTAATCTGAAGTAAATGGCTTCGATAGTTTCTGAGAAATGAACCTTAACAAAAAGGTTAACCAATGACGACGAGGGGGTCATGACAATAGCTCCACTTTTTTTTCTTAAAACAGGTGGAGCTTAAAAGGGGCATAACTCCACTAGATATGATCTTTGCCTACAGATTTTGCCTTATCACAACCCTGTTGTCATAAGTAATATAATTAGAAAGTTTGATGAGGAAATGTTAAGAAATGGCAAAGTTATAACAAAAGTTAAGTTTTTGTGATGAACGGACAGATGAACAAAGCGATCCCTTTGTCGAAAGCAATACAATTGTAAGAATTACTTTTGGAAAGTTTGATGAAGAAATGTTAAGAAATGGCATAGTTATAGCCAGTGTTAAGTTTTCGTGACAAAATCCAAGTATAAAAAAGGCATAACTCGGTCACATGTAATCTTGACCTACAGATTTTTGCATTATTATGACCCTGTTGTTGTAAGCAATATAATTTGAAAGTTTGATGAGGAAATGTTAAGAAATGGTAAAGTTATTGCCAACGTTAAGTTTTCTTGACAATCCAAGTACAAAAAGAGCACAACTCTGTCAAATTTGACCTTGACCTAAAGATTTTGGCATCATCTCGACCCTGTTTTCGTAAGCAATACAAGTTGGAAGTTTGATGAGGAAATTTTAAGAAATGGCCAAGTTATAGCCAACGTTAAGTTTTCATGACAAAATCCATGTATAAAAAGGGGCATAACTCTGTTGTGAAGGACCGATGGACCGACAAACAAAGCGATCCCTATGTATCGCCGTTTCTTCGAAAGGGCGACACAAAAAGGAGCATAACTCTGTCACATGTGACCTTGACCTAAAGATTTTTGCATCTTCACGACCCGGTCATCGTAAGCAATATAATTTGAAAGTTCGATATGGAAATGTTAAGAAACGGCAGGGTTATTGCCAACGTTAAGTTTTCGTGACAAAATCAAAGTACAAAAAGGGGTATAACTCTGTCAAATGTGACCTTGACCTAAAGATTTGGCAATATCACTATCTTGTTTTCATAAGCAATACAATTTGAAAGTTTGATGAGGAAATGTTAAGAAATGGCAAAGATAAATCCAACGTAAAATTTTCGTGAGAGACCATGACCGACCAACAGACCGATGGACAAAACGATCCCTATATAACGCCGTTTCTTTGAAAGTGCGACACAAAACTACAAGGGGGAAGTTCCCCATGCAGTGGATGGAGTGCGGGTGGGGGGAAGTACCTACCCATCCAGTGTAAGTGAGGGGGAGTACCTACCCATATATCTTGGGTGTAGGGTAATGTGTTGGAGGTATAAAGGGGGAGGTCCCCATACAGAGGTTGGAGTGCGGGGTTCCTACCCATCCCATGTAAGTAAATAGTTTATTTCTAGCTAAGAAGTTTTTCTATATATAAGTATAAGCAAAATCAAGTGACCCCTGCGGTGGGGCTAATTTTGACCCCAGTAATCTTTGTAGGAATCTTGCTGGTGATCAAGTATTCAAAGTTTAAAAGGAATGTCTTTGATTTTTTTAGAAATGGACATTAACAAAAAGTGTAGCTAAATATAAAAATCCTTTACATGTAGATATTAATAATCAATGCATTAATATTACTTTACTAGAGTGTAAACATGTGACAAAACAACTCCTTAACAGATGAAGAGATTTTTTATAGACATGTGCCATTTTATTATCATTTCCAGACAAAGACCTAATTAGATACATTAATTTTGCAGTTAGTGTATATATCAGGCTAGTCAGAAGTACAGTAATGCTCTGTAAGTAGGACCATTGTTCAAAAAATCACATCTTAATTGTTCTTAATTGTTCAAAAAATCACATCTTAATTGTTCTTAATTGTTTAGTTTGGTTCTATCAAATTGCTCTTTTTCCCATGGTTTTGAAAAGTGGTCTTAACAACATAAAGAGTATGTAAACAGCAAAATATTACAGTCTCTATTTCAGAGTAGAAAATGTTGCTTCTGTTACCTCTAATAACTTCTAGAAGATGTGAGTAAAAATATTTCTACACTTACATCAGTGGGGTCTTGTATATTGAAAAAATGTAGGGCACCCTCTTTGCCCTCTCGTTTAGCCATTGTGGACATCGCCCGCATCAGACGACTACAGTATGCAATCTGTCAACGGAAATGTGTCTTCAATGTTAAATTCAATCCTGAACAGAATCCTCTTCCCTTACTCTAAATACTTTATGACGTTGTATAATTATAATATATCAATTTTGAAGAGAAGTTTTTCAATCTAAAACTGACAATAGTTTTCCAAACTTTAGTGTTACTTGTATTCTAAATGCTGACTACTTAAATTTTTGTAGCCAACCTGTCATTTAGAGGGATTAATATAAGCTGTAAAAGTGTGCTCCCCAATCGATGTAAAATAAATAAGTTTAAACTAAACTAACCCTTGAAGTTACCTTGTAGTCAATGAAGTGATACGCAGCTGGGTACAACAGATAAACAAAGAACTTGAAAACTAGCTATCAATTTTGACATATTTTTTTTCTCTGATAAGTCAACAATCCAAAATGTTCAATACAGTTAAAGAATATTTAAATTTAGTTTTATATCTGATAATTTCTTTACCATAAATTTAAGAAAAATATTAGAATGTCAAACCCTAGTTAGATTAGTTCAATTTCAACCCATTTATTTCATTTATTTTACATTACTGAAGGTGCATGGTCTTTCAAATTGCTTGAATTTAACTGCTTTCCTCATGGCATTGAGATCCTACTAATAGTAGAAATGCAGCAATGTGTAAGTAACTACATCCAACCTCCCAAGAGCGAAAACCATTCGGATCAAGTAAAAGTATTTGTTGTAGAAAGGTTGTTGTTCTACAAAAGCTTAATGTATCTTAAGTGATGGACTGTGTGTTCGAAGTTATAACGTTCTGTAACCCAAAGGACGTGGGTTCAATTTGACCCTAGACCTCGAGTTTCGACTCGGGAGATTTCAAAATGACTCTGCAAGATTTTAATCCATGTGCCATCGTGACCCGAAGCGATACAGCTGTGCATCAATCAATGACTCTCAAAGTAATGTAAACCCGCCATTACGTCTGCGAGACCAATCAGAAAGCTCGGAGTCAGTGATATTTCTAATAACGACTTCACACTTGTTTCAGTATGTATGCTGCTGTCCCAGTTAATCACCTAATTAGAGATTGATTGCTGTGTAAACACAACTGGACTGTTCGCATGTGGCGGGGTTAAAAGGGGAATAGACAACAAATGAAATAATTACCAAATTAGTGTATATCAAACTGATAAAAATATGGGTCGATTCCGATATATCTCATTTTTTTTTTCAAAAATAACCGATTATCTTTCTGTGGTAAAAAATTGCCACGCGAAGATACTTCAAATATATTCCGTAACTATATTATTTCTGATGTATATGAATGAATAATAATTATCATTTTTATTACTTAGTTATTAAGTTATTTATGAAATATAGGTTAATTCCAGAGTATTTTGATCCGCATGTGACATTTTTTTTAATTGGCAATTTGGTAAATATATTATTTCTGGTGTATAGGAAAGTGTAAGTACTTGCAAGGTGCCGTTGTTCAGTCATGTGTAAAAGCTTTAAACTCGAAGCTACTTCAGATTTCTTCGGTGTATATGTCACATTACATGTATACAGCAATAAAATATGCTTAAACTGATTCTTTCTGTAAAAATATTAATTTTGATGTATATTAATGATGAATATATCATTTGTATTACTTAAAATCAGGTTATTTATAAAATACAGCTCAATTCCGATGTATATCCGCATGCAAATATTTTTTGTCCGCAATTTGGCTATTTTCAGTCTCGTATAAAAACTTTTCACTCAAATATACTTCAAATTCCTTTTGTTATACACTAATTACATTATTATTAATAAATAATGATGTATATCTTTCATAAATTTGGCTTACTTGTAAAATATAGGTCAATTCCGGTAATGTAAAGATGATTACGGTAATAATGGTCAATTCCGGAAAAACGTGGGACTGCCCATCATAGTTTTAGAAGTAAGGCTAACTACATTTTCATTATAGTCACTTTATTACTTTAGAAGTAACCAGTCTAATGTAAATATTTACATTCAAACTTACTTCTTGTGTATGACTTTATAATGAAAAAAAGGTGTTTTTCTAATTCTGTGATGAGACAAATACGAGAAAAAAAGTTCAGGATGACACACTTTGCATAAGAGATTGAGTGCTTTTTTGTTCATATGTATCTTTGTATTTTCTTTTTAAGCAATTTTCTTACTGCATTGGTACTTTTGTATCAGTAAATAAACATGTTAAAGTAAAAACTTGTTCTTATGAGCAACACGCTACATTGTGGTTATTTATCATGAGTTGACTCTTGTATTTTAGCACTGACTCCTGAAATTCTGGAAATGACACTCCAAAATTTGGGGTCAAAGGTCATTGACTCTTGCGTTTCAGAGTCTAGTAGAACCATGAAAGGATGACTAGACCCACTCTGTTTTTATTTAAAATTACAAAATTTGATCCTATTTCTTTATATGTTATACTATTAAAATACTTCATCTAATATGTATTTTGTTCACTGTATCTTCTGAATCAGATTTTTCAATATTCTTGTTTCTGTCATTACTGATTCCACTTATTTTAATGATCTGCGAATTCTTACATTTTAATGTTTGACAATCTAAGCAAACAACAAAATCGGCGAATCAACAATCAAACTTGCACAGTGGTAATTAAAATAATTGCACAAACAGCGTCAATAGTTCACACCGTCATTGTTTGTTTGATCTTTTGGAGAATTACTCCAAACCACACGGTGTTTGCAACTTCTTTGTTTTTTTATTTTAAAAAATGGCTGTCAAATTACATTGCTCACTTAGTTCCCAAGCTGTTGTGCGCCTTAATATTAATACACGTATCGGCTATGGCAACAGCTGGTAACAGTGTAAATTATTCTTATTTTAGACTTAATAAACACGCACATACGTTGAAAATTTGTTGGAAATCCAGTCTGAACGTTACTTACTAGTGTCATTTGTTGAAGGCTTCCAGATGTCGTTTGGGAGAAAATATAGTGCCATTGCTCGTTGCTTAGAGGTGTCGCTCGTGAGAGGTGACATTGCACAGAATTCCAATGGGAAGAAATTGTTTTGCCGTTGTAAAGAGGATGTCGTTTATGGGATGTGACGTTTGGGGAGGTTAGGCTGTAGTAAAATTCCGGATTCAAACCTATGACTGTATTAAGCTGAGAGAAACAAAACTAACCCTGTACTACTGACCACCTTTTCACGCAATCCTGCTAAGTTTCTTAAATTGACCTATGGATAGATCATTATGTCATTTGTAAGGGTGTTAATAGGAATGTTACTAAATGTCAAAAATATATCAAACAGATCAAACCATAGCCAGACTGTACAGGGACATTTTTTGCAGGTAATATAAGGTCTACTGGTGAATCATCATGCATAATAACAAAGTTTCAAAACATGAATAATATTTCACAATGACACAACTACCTGTTTTTCGTCCTCATCTAATCTAAGAAGTCCTATCAGCTGCTTCAGTTCTATGACAGTTATTGATACGGTGCCAAGCGATTCAAGAAGTCCAATCAAATGACCTATAACATAAACAGTATTTCTGAAGAATAATCCACTTGTATGGATAATTTGAGAATAGGAATACGGCACAAGTAAAACTAACTGTTCTATACACTGCACATCACACAACTATTGCCTTTAAGAAAAGGTGATATTGATTAGAGTTAATTTATTGACCTTGAAACATGAAATCGGCCTAGGACATAGACATTTTTGTTTGATTTTCTTTCATAAAATGTATTTATTTTGCAGCTGCTGCAATGAGTCTGACATCATTTTGACATCATAAAATTCATACCCTAGATATTTTGAAACAACTTTTTTGCATTGCTCCATTTAACTGACATTTTGGCTCTGCCTTCGATTTAATATGACATCAAATCATGAATCACATGACTGTGATGACCCTGAAAAGTATGCCTTACCAAAGTATAATCCCTATTCATATCATCATAAATCTTTGTACTGATTTAGTTCAAACCGAAATCATATTATATACATGGTTTATGAAGAAGAGATAAACATTGCCTTTACGCATACTTACTGACTGCGTCTGGACTGATCTGCTTTTCCTGCCTCAATACGGATAAAACTGCCTCAATCATACCATTGCTACAACAGTTCATCTTGTTAGTGTGATCAGAGCTACATATTTGGCGTATCTGTTTCATCAGCCAAATCTGTTTTTCATGTGACTGAATACCAGGCAGCCGTTTGATAAGCATGATAGCAGCATGGGTATTGTGTACAGTATATGTTTTATCCTCTTCATAAACACCTCCAACAACCTGTGAAAATTTTAACAAAATATGACGTGCATTGAGCATCAATATATTTTGAATTGTTATGTTTAAGTCATTCATCATAACTGGACAGCAACATACCATAAAACAGGTAAGTTGTACACATGGCTAATTTTTACTAAGGTTTTTCCTCATATATTTTCACAGCACAGAAACATGTTTTCTTTTTCTTTTAAAAATACAACTATGTAACTTAAATAACAAGCTTTTTTAACTGAATGAGAAGTGCTTTCTAAAGCTATGACTGCACATCCTTAATAAGTTATGAAATAGAACGAAGCCATTAAATGACAAGTGCCACTTTTGCAAATGAGATCATTTATTGCCGTTTATTTTCCGAGTTAGTATGTCAGTTAGTGATGATCAGAGATTGAAAACATAATGAGTAATTAATTACAATTTACATTATGCCTACCAATGAAATATAGGGAAATATCAGTGAGATAAAAGTGATAATACACTGTTTTGAATCAGTGAAATTACCATTTTGATAATACACTGTTTGTGCCCGAACTACTTTTTTACCTGATTCAGCCAAGAACCACACTGCTCCAATGATTGCAGGAAATAGTGAATCTGGTCCTGCACCAAGAGGATTTTTCATGAACAGTCACTTTCATGGAAATGTTACTTTCAGTTTCAATTCCTCTAAAACTGCAACCCAGCAACTATCTCAACAGGTCATAAATTCCAGTTCAAAAGCTGGCCTGCTTGATGAAACTTCAGGAATTTCCCCACCACGTAAATACAAGAGAATCCGCTGTATTTCAGACAGTGACAGCGAGTGAAATTTATTTACCTTGTTAAATCCAGTTATAATATTGAATTCCTAGTTGTGAACAATGATGAAATTCGCCATAAATTATTTGAAATGTCTGATTTGTTTACATAACTCACATGGACAATATCCAATATGGCCGACTTTCAATTCAATTGATTGAATATTGAATATTGAGTATTAATCCGCTTTTATAATTAAAGTATGTATGGCAAAAATTCAATAAATATTGATAAACTGTGTAGACAAAAATAAATGTTATTTGATGAAAGTGTATTCAGTTTATTTCAGCAGAAGCAAAGTTATCATATGTATTGGAGATTGTCTGCACTTTTTTTGTGCGCAGTAACCAAAGTACGCATTAACTGATTTGGGGCTCACCATGGGGAATTTATTGAAGGCCCTGATTAAAAATGTCATAAAAAAAACATTTTTGACGTGTTGGCATAAAATAAAAAGAAAATTTGTTTGTTTTTTAGTGGAAGATGGGAATTTATTTCATCTCGTGAACACCATAATGTTGATATTTTCACTCGTGGCTGCGCCACTCGTGAAAATATCACATATGGTGTTCACTCGATGAAATAAATTCTCATCTTCCACAAAAACAAACAAATATCCTCTATACAATTATAAAACAACACTGTAAATTCAGCCTTTTTTTAAAATACATTCTTCCGTCTTACTATGCCTAACTCAATAAATCACAGACTGTCTGAAGAAAAGTGTTAATTTTAGGAACACTTTCAACCAAGGCCAAAAAAAATTATATTGTTACCGATCATCCAATCAACTTGATTTTAAGAGGACATGGCCAAAGATTGATATTAAAGTCAAGTTGAAACATCAGTCATTTTGCCTTCCAAATAATAACAGTCTATTTAAGACATCCACGTTCTAAATATAAAAGTGTTTGCACTACCTTTTAGCAATATTTTTATGAAGAGGCTATTTGTACATTATTAAATTAATAGAATTTAATTTCCCTTCACACAAGTATTCTGTTCAGCTTTCTGCTTGTACAAACTGACACAGTTCTTACGAACATGAAAGTCCGTAACAGAAAGATGCAATGCATCTTAGAATACACAACCCAGAATGGGATTCGAACCCCGATCTCCGCCGTGACACGCCGACGCTCTAACTACTAAGCCAAAGAATCGATTCCCTGACGCAGTTGTCAGAGGTTGTATTTATACAATTATCAAAGGTCTTCACTAGACTGTAACAAAGTCTATTTGTTTTGTGCAAACTCTCTCTCTCTCTCTATTTGAGTTTATTTAGTGTGAGCACCAGTCATATGAGACATTCCTGGTTCTTTTCTATGCTCAATATTTAGCACTGATACAGGGACCTCCGTTTAACATCATATTAAAAAGAAAGACAATACATAATGTTAGTGGAGGAGTTAGGGCTCAAACTCACTACCCCTGAATTACTAGTCCAGAGCTTTACCACTGGACCATTGATCCACTGCAGTGACTGATTCCTACCTCTTGTACCTGACATTACAAAAGCAATGTGGTATGCCCATAGCTGACAGTGTGAATTTATACTATTAAATCAAGTCAGCCTGCAGTGCTCAGCCTCGCTCCAGATAAATATATCATGCAATTATATTCAATGTGGGGTTTAATCAAGCTTCTTGCTAAAACAACACCAATAATGACCTCATAGTACTACTGTTCATGTATCATAATTATTATCTTCCGATTCGCGTCTGTGGAATGCATGGGGCGGAATGTCTATGGGGCGGAACGTCTATCACTGATTTTCAAATAGCGATCTTAGAATTAAGTCTTGTTGCAGTCTTTTGTACGATGTACTGAATACTCAAACAAGGAAATGAATATATGATGATTTCCTTTCCCAGAATTGGTTTTGGAATGCCATCGAAATGTCCCTTCGATTAGATGCCTTTTTTTGTTTGAGGAACTAAAGTAGTCACGGATGGAATGTCCCACGAAAATTTAAGAAGCTTTGGGGTTAGGCAATGCTTAAAAATGACTTGACAGCATACCCGTAAAATAACTGACAATTGCAAGAAGTATTTGACTCTAAAACATCGTAGTAACCATTTGTTCTTTTTTTGTGAATAAGGTGAAAATATTTACGGTCGAAGTATGCCTTGCCGTATCGATTTGACTTGTCCTGGAACGAGAAGTCTTATTTTCTTATTTTGGAAGTGACAAGCAAATGTAGAAAATTCGACGGTAACGGATCCAACTTTCGTGGATGTTCTTTCGTGTCTATCTAAAATTAAGCAGAAGACATAGAAGCCCGGGTCAAATCGAGTAGCAAAATTCCAACCTGGCTAACCAGCTACGCTTTGCGAACGGCACTACTCCACGATCACGGCATATGCAACGTTCGTAACCGGCATACTCGCTGTCAACGTATAATATTTTTCAGGGTCAGGTAAGAAAATTTCAGAGATTTTACTAGATTTTAAAAATAATTACCTAACAGTTATGCTCATACGGCTGCCAAGTCATGGAACTTTATACTTCTAGTCTCCTCAGCGTCCAGGACTTAGTCTTTGTTCAGTCATTCGTGAGAATAAACAGGTATGAACCTTCAACTAGTGCATTACTGGTTCAAACGTACTTTCCATGAGATAAGCTTAAGTATAGTGAAAAACTATGATTGCATAAAACTTATCGACACTAGAGAGCTACACAGTATGGAACTTGAATGCATTTCATTTGTATTTTGCATGGCTTTTTTTCCAAAACATGTGAGGCCACGCATCGTATACCGGCACTTTTAATTTGCTACGTTGAGTTTCACAGCACTTTATATGATATTGGAATTAAATACATTTTAATTTTCAGAATATTGTTGACGGCTTCTTCGGATATATTTGGACTGTAGTTTATATTCTAGTACATTATAGATATGTTTGAAATATTTTCACTGACAAGCTGGTTTGAGCTATCTTTTTGCATAATCAATTTGCACTGTTTTTGATGGTTGCATTGTAGTATTCAATCTGTTTTTAACATGTTTAACTACGTGAAATGGACAAGAAGTGTACTTACTAGAGATGTCATGCTTCAATGCGCATCGATACTGAAACAAGTGATCTGATTAGTGAACAGTTTTAATTTCTAGAAGCTTACAGAAACTTTTTTAATGTAAATTAGTTTAAAAATCATTTTTGGACTTTGTTTCCTAAACTGTTCTTCAGAATATATATGAAATCAGTCTAAGTAGTTTCGAGCATGTTGTATGTTATTTGATGCGTAAATTGGAGTTTGGACTAGTTAAATCATTCATGGCGAAGCATAATGGTGTAAAGATATTGGAAAAAAAAGAATGGCATGTTAGCAGGTCTGGCAGGACCACACAAACCTTTTCAAAATTGCGTTGGAATAAAAAATAAGAAACAAACGCTATATAGTGGCAAAGGATAGAGAGGACATTAATCAACGTGCTCAAAACTTTACTTTTTTAATACTTAAATAGAATGAAATACTATGCATGTAGCATTTACGCCACACCGTCACATAAAAAAACTTATATTACCAAAAGATACTTGTTTTTTCCAAGAAAAGGAAATAACATTATGAAGTTTGTACCGTAAAAATGAATCAAATATATTTAGGACGAAATAATGCTCTGCTCAACCAATGAACACGCTTACATGCGCAGAGATGAAAACATTGAACATCAAAGTCTCAGAAGTACAAGTTTTGTACATTTTAATTATAAGCTCAATTTGAGAATAAATTCAACAACTCGAAATGCAAACATCGATCCCGAGACGTTGAATTATTATACTCAGGATTAGGTCCATATATACCAATATTTATACGCGTAAGAGTATCTGACTTGCACGCTTTTCTCTGTTCTAATTATTATAAGAAGCTAATAAAAGAGTTCGATGTCAGAATTATGTCTAATGAAACCGTCCAAAAATATTCTGACCATTAAATGTTTGGTGTGGAGTTCGCAGTTAACAATATTTGATCGCATAAAACGCAGCGTAGCAAAATGAAGGTGCCGAAGTTCGGTACGTGGCCTCACATTTTTTTGGAATAAAACATGCAAACTACAGAGTAAACACATTTAATTTCCACACTGCGTTTCTATGTTATCCCGATAATTCTATGCAATCAAAGTTCTTTACTATTGTTCAGCTTAGCCCATGAAATGTATGTTTGAGCCGTTATTGCACAACATTTCGCATCGTATACCGGTCCATTTTCAGGGAACACGCTACTGTATGGTAAGTCATACTGCTTTTTTGTATGAAGTTATTTATAGTTGTAGGAAGTTAGTTAAAGTTGTATATAAAATTACTGTTGTATGATATAAGATATAGTTGTATAAAGTCAGTTTTGTTAGTATAAAGTTAATAACAGTTGTAAATAGAATCAGTTACTATTGTATGAAATAAGACACGGTTGTATAAAGTCAGTTTAGACTAAATAAAGTTAGTTACAGCCATATAAATTTAGTTGTTGTAATAAATTAGTTACAACTGTATAAGAAATACTACAGTCAACCTTAACTTAGAATTACAGCTTTACCACTTCTTCTCATTTTAGCTTCATTAAGTAAAATAGCTCTAGTCAATAAAAACATTACAGAAAAATTCTTTCTTCTTTTTCACAGGAATATTAGGTTGTTATTCATAACCATTTAAAAAATACAATGTAACTTTTTCTTTTGCTGCCATATTGATTTTTAACCAATGAAATAAATTAAAGTAGATATTCACAGAGGATTATAACTTCATCACCATATTTGATTGGTCTATTAAACAGATTACAAGTAATGCTAGACAGACACACCTCTCAGCGTGCTTTATGTACCATGTTTGTATTTACTCTCAGTGTGCTTTGTGTACCATGCATGTATTCACTCTCTGTGTACTTTGTGAACCATGTGTGTACTTACTCTCAGCTTGCATTGTGTACCTTGTATGTATTAAGTCTCTGTGTGTTTTGTGTACCATGTGTGTACTTACCCTCAGCTTGAATTGTGTACCATGTGTGTATCTACTCTCAGTGTGCTTTGTGTACCTTGTATTTATTCACTATCTGTGTGCTTTGTGTACCTTGTATTTATTCACTATCTGTGTGCTTTGTGTACCATGTGTGTATTTACCCTCTGCTTGCATTGTGTACTTGTATGTCTTCACTCTCAGTGTGCTTTGTGTACCTCATATGTATTTTGTCTCTGTGTGCTTTGTGTACCATGTGTGTATTTACTCTCAGCTTGCATTGTGTACCTTGTATGTCTTCAATCTCAGTGTGCTTTGTGTACCTTGTATTTATTCACTATCTGTGTGCTTTGTGTACCATGTGTGTACTTACTCTCAGTGTGCTTTGTGTACTTTGTATGTCTTCACTCTCAGTGTGCTTTGTGTACCTTGTATGTCTTCACTCTTAGTGTGCTTTGTGTACCATATGTGTACTTACTCGCAGTGTGCTTTGTGTACCTTGTATGTTTTCACTCTCAGTGTGCTTTGTGTACCTTGTATGTCTTCACTCACAGTGTGCTTTGTGTACCTTGTATGACTTCACTCTCAGCGTGCTTTGTGTACCTTGTATGTCTTCACTCTCAGTGTGCTTTGTGTACCTTGTGTGTACTTACTCTCAGCTTGCATTGTGTACCTTGTATGTCTTCAATCTCAGTGTGCTTTGTGTACCTTGTATTTATTCACTATCTGTGTGCTTTGTGTACCATGTGTGTACTAACTCTCAGTGTGCTGTGTGTACCTTGTAGGTCTTCACTCTCAGTGTGCTTTGTGTACCTTGTATGTCTTCACTCTCAGTGTGCTTTGTGTACCATGTGTGTACTGATAATGAAGACATACAAGGTACACAAAGCAATGTGTGTACTTACTCTCAGCTCGCATTGTGTACCTTGTATGTATTTTGTCTCTGTGTGCTTTGTGTACCATGTGTGTACTTACTCTCAGCTTGCATTGTGTACCTTGTATGTCTTCACTCTCAGTGTGCATTGTGTACCTTGTATTTATTCACTATTTGTGTGCTTTGTGTACCATGTGTGTATCTACTCTCAGTGTGCTTTGTGTACCTCGTATGTTTTCACTCTCAGTGTGCTTTGTGCACCTTGTATGTTTTTCCTCTCAGTGTGCTTTGTGTGCCATGTATGTATTCACTCTCAGTGACCTTTGTGCACTTTGTATGTCTTTCCTCTCAGTGTGCTTTGTGTGCCATGTATGTATTCACGCTCAGTGTCCTTTGTGTACAATGTGTGTACTTACTCCCAGTGTGCTTTGTGTACCTTGTATGTTTTCACTCTCAGTGTGCTTTGTGCACCTTGTATGTCTTTCCTCTCAGTGTGCTTTGTGTACCTTGTATGTATTCACTCTGAGTGTCCTTTGTGTACCATGTATGTCTTCACTCTCAGTGTGCTTTGTGTACCTTGTATGTCTTCACTCTCAGTGTGCTTTGTGTACCTTGTATGTATTTAGTCTCTATATGCTTTGTGTATCATGTGTGTACTAACTCTCAGCTCGCATTGTGTACCTTGTATGTATTTAGTATCATACGGTGGCACAGAGATGACATGCACAACTCTTTTTATTTTTTTGTTTAATTGCACTTCTTATTTTATCTCATTCCAACGAGATATTAACACGAGGGAACGACTTTGTTTGTCGTGATAACGAGTTACTAAGTCGTGGAAAAGAGATAAAAAAAGAGACGTGCATATCTGAAAAAAAGTAAACAGTGCAAGTCACCTATGTCGAGGGAACAACTTACTAACTCGTGGGAACGAGTGAGTTATGCCATTGGAACGAATTAATATCTCTCTTCCACGACATTAAAAATTTTAAAAAGTATTGCTTTGAAAAAAACGAGTAGCACAATATCTTGTTATCTCGTGCTCACGAGTAAGTCAGTCATTCCCTCGACAAAATGCTTCGAAACGTAAAAACATATGGACTGTAAATATGTAAAAATATCATTTCTATTCGTTATGCATACGTTGTTACTGTATATGTTTTTTCTTTCTTTAAAAAAGGACAATATTTACAGAAATACTTCTGACCATTCTATATTCTCTGTACACATGGAAATTATAGTTTGAATGATCTAGAAATACCTCGGACAGAATGTTCAAATACTCCTTATACCAGTCTTTTACTACTTGCTCATCCGCTGCAGCTGAGTTCGACTCTGACTGTAGTTTATTCTTTTCCATGTCTGTATAATTTTTCTCCTTTAATGCTAACTTGATCGCAAACTCGTCATCATTATTCCTCCATGCAACGTAACTTTTATCACTGAGAGAAACAATGTCACTTCGCTTCTCCTGAAAATCCGACAGTAAATTAAAATCCAATTTTATCTTTATTTATCAAACAATTAAAAATGACGAGGAATGACCAAACAAATGTTTCAACAATCTTTACAGTTCCAAAAGATGAAACATGAAATCATACTGCAATGTCATTGAGAAAATAGGCTTTATTTTTTTCAAAATAGTGGTACTGTCATGCAACAGGTGAACAGGTACGAGAAATTCAAATAAAACTGATTTTGCAATTTAACAATCAAAGATCAGGTAAGTAAAGATAATCTAAGGTTACAATACATCAACCTTAAATTGCAGATACGCCTAATTTGACACAAATTATGTAAAAATGCTAACATGAGTCTCAGGTCCTTAACCCCAACGAATAGCTCCACTGGCGTCTATGTGAAGCTGTCCCTGACAGTATGTAAAAACGATGGGGAGGGGGTGCGCGGGGAAAGAACTGCGCGGAAAGAACCAGGGGCACACAACCAGGGCAATCAACCAGGGGCAAATAACGAAGAGCAAACAACTTATCGCGTTTAAAGGATTTTTTTGTCTATTGAACATCATTGTACGCAAAAGATTTATTTGCATAAATGGATCACCATCACGGTTGAATTGATTAAAGAATAATAAATTCGGGGGACTTTATTAATTTTAACAATTATATCTGTGAACCCTAAACAGAATTACCCATAAGGGTGCTTAACTTTATTCCTCATTCAATTGTACATGATACTTGCATTGAGTCACTGAGGAAGGACAGGTAGAATTTCGTTTTGCGGGGTAGCTCAGCGCTCACTATACTACAGTCGCTTTTCGGAAACTCTTTCACGGCTTAAGAGTGTATTAAGAAACAGTTTGGTGTTCCAAATAAACATTTCATGAATATTTACTATGAATTAATATGAACAGTGTCTAAACGATCAAGGTATACATTGACTTGTAGAGATATTGTACCTGTAAAAACAATGAGCGAAATGTTTCACTTAGACATCGCTCCTAGATATGTCACTGTCTACTGTTTTCGAGCACTATAAAGAACATTAAATTATTTTTGAGGCGTTATATGAAAGTAGTGAAGGAAAGATTGTCTCATTCCTGTCACGTATCAAATGCGTAATCTGAGATGATATTTTGAACCGATTCAAGTAAACAAACAGGTAAACTTTTACCTGTATAGTATTATTAACCCAGGTGATACCATAACTCTTTTGTATTGCACCATCACGGTGTAGAGTTTAATTTGTTTGATATCTTCTCAGACTAGCTTAAAACGAAGTAAAATTTTACTTCCTTAAACAAATAATATAGACAAAACAACCACAGGTGCTCGGCGCGTTCATTGGTCAGTGAATTGAAGTATTTTTCATCTAAAATATGTTTAACTATTTATTATATGACCGTTATACAATTTTCGTCTCTTCCAAATATATATATATATATATATATATATATATATATATATATATATATATATATATGACACATGTATAATAGAGTAAAGGTATACAACTCACTTCACCAAAATTTACAGTCAACATAGTTAAACGATCTTTGTCACGTCAATTTTCCACCAATTTTACACTTTCATACACCAACCTTTACAGAATTGACCACTTTCTATAAAATCTAATTGTCATCCCAAGTGTTTTTACTGTCTGATAAATACTAACGGTAGACAGGCTGAAAATTTTACTCGTCAGAGATCTGACCGCTGGCACTCCTTGAAAAACACAAGAGTAATACCATAGAAAAACGTAAATCGTGCAGTATTTACTGCATTATACCCATCTGTCTGATAAAACACTTCAGCTTTACACTATACTGAACAATGAAATAGTCATAACTAAACGAAGCTAACCTTATTTCCGGATATTCGTTTCAGTCAGGAAGACATTTGCAAAATTCCTCGCATGCTCCGGTATTTTTTCTCCGGACGTTTTCTCATTGGTCATGGAAATTCGAGAACCAGAGCGTGACCAATAAGCAAACGTCTAAAAAAATACCGGAGCATGCGCGGAGATTTTGCAAATGTCTTCCTGAATGAAACGAAAGTAAAACTATCCGGAAATAAGGCTAGCTTTGCTTAGTTATGACGATTTCATTGTTCAGTATAGTGTAAAGTCGAAGTTGATGGATATAATGCAGTAAATACTGCACGATTTCCGTTTTTCGATGGTTTTACTCTTGTGTTTTTCAAAGAGTGCCAGCAGTCAGATCTCTGACGACTAACGTTTTTGGCCTGTCTGCCGTTTAGTATTTATCAGGCAGTAAAAACACTTGGGATGACAGTTCGAATTTTATAGAAAGTGGCCAATTCTGTAAAGATTGGTGTATAAAAGTGTAAAATTGGTGGAAAATTGACGTGAAAATGATCGTTTAACTATGTTGACTGTAGTTTTTGGTGAAATGGGTTGTATACCTTTACTCTTTTATATATGTACCATATATATATATTTTGGAAGAGAAGAAAATTGTATGACAGTCATATAATAAATACTTTAACATATTTTAGATGAAAAATACATCAATGTACTGACCAATCAACGCGCCGAGCACCTGTGTAAACAACAAGGTTTTTATTCAAAATGATCAAATATAATACAAACTTGAAAGGCATCGCATTTTTTGTTATGTCAACGTTAGATATTTTTTTATGATAGTAAAACAAAGTTCACCATAGATTCACTGTACAAATATTTATCACACTTGGACATTCAGGGGTATATTTTATACGTGAATTAACACACAGGAAACACATTCTTTTGTGACATCCTTCACTCACTTGAAAAACAGTCTCATGATGTAGATGATTGCTTTAGTCTTCGGGGAAAAAAGATCCAACAGGTATATAAGACCAATTGCTTAAAGAAGTGCTTTAAAATCAATGATTTGTAAGTAAAAAATCATCACTGAAAATTTACACACAGGAAACACATTTTTTTGTGACGTCCTTCACTTACTGGAAACACAGTCTCGTGGATAGATGCTTGCTTCAGTCTTCGGAGGAAAAAGATCCAACAGTTATATAAGACCAATTGCCTAAAGAAGTGGTTTTAAATCAATGATTTTTAAGTAAAAAGTACCCACTGAAAAAAAAAATTGCGTGTAAGCGTTCTTACGTTCTTTTGTTACTAATAATATTGGATTAAAAGAAATAAAAAAGATAGGGATTTGTAACCTAAATGCATACGAATCTAGTATTTCAGTAATTTAAATGAAACTACAAGTATTAGCATTTCCAAAAATGCTTGAAATCGCCGTTCAGCCATGCATTTCGTCTTATCCATAGATGAATGTATTTCATGGTCTTCATTCATTAATTTGATAATCTTACAACATGTATTTGATAATTTTCACACAGAAATTATAAAGTAGATGAAATATACATTGATTTGTAATTACTATTGTAGCTGGACTATTTTTGAAAGCGGACGATTTGGTTTCTTTTTGAAAACATCCCAATATCTTTATACATCGTGTTAAAATTTGCAGCATTAAAACCTTGTAAATATTGTTTTGTTGTAAACCAGTCTACGCATAATTAATTGACTATTTGCGTAGTTTTTTAACTTTATTTATTACTAAAAAATGTATACTTAACAAAAGCTTGATACAGTTCTTCAATACCATAAGAATATTATATGTACAATTTAAACAGAATAAATTTAAGGTAAAAAATACGATATTGCCCTGACCCTAAGCAAGCATATATAAAACACGGAAAAATCCTGATCAAACTGCTCGCACCGGTCACGTCACGCTTTGCTACTTTTGACTGTACTAATCAGGGGAAGTAACCCCTGCGGGGAGTTTGTATCCTGATTAGAATCGCCCGGAAGCAAGCATTTAATTTTTTTCTTTAAGTGCAAGTTTTGGAAAAAAACAAACAAACCATACTCTTATTTAGACTACATTCTCTAGTTAAAAATGACATGTAGCAAAAAATATTGCGATTATCCTGTATTTTTCCTACACAAGCCTGAAGACTGGTACTGAGATCGTACATTGATGATGGTATTTTTCAGTTGTAAGAATAAGTAACCCGACAAAAATGGCGGTTGGGCGAGTCCATTTACGCATCCCTTGCTGAAGAATTTTGACGTCCATTTTGTTATCATGTGATATGAAATGCTTTGCTTTGATTGGCCAAAGGCAGGCGGTGTACAGGCAAAACTAGTACTGTTCAAATCTTGTTAATTGTATATATCGCCGTCCAGGAACGGCGATAATAAACTACTTAACACCTACCTGGCTGACTTTTATACTCGTGTATAGACAATATCGATTATAGACAATAAACTAGTAAATATAATTATCTACATATTTTAAAGAAAATGTAGGTCGAGCATAATGTCTAACGTCTACCTGAGGAAATGTGTTTTTCCATATTTAGTGAACTTTAAACTCGGTTAACCAAGAGAGACGATGTAAATTTAAAAATTATTCAAAGCATACACAACAAGCGTTAAAAGGTGTATATTTGATAAAAGATATTTAAACCTTATTTAAACTGGGTCAGATAATACTGCAATATTTTGTTACAATGGAGATCGCTTGCTTAAAAGTACATATCAATAATTATGTTTAGTTTTTTTTATTTTTTTATTTATTTTTTTTTTTTTTACAGAGTTGAACCATTCGGTGTATCTTACAAGCCTAAATACGCGTAACACGTAATGTGCGCGGGCAAAAATATATGTGTTGCATATTAAAGGAGTGTACATCGACAGGAATTTGCTGCTCATGTTCTGGTCGATCCCATTACTGTAAAGGGGTATTGGTTAATGAAAGCCTGTGATAAATGGCGCAAAAATGTTTAAAGCTAACCAAAACTTCGTTACGTTTTATATTGCCACATCCAGACAATCCTTTCCTTTTAAAAAGGAAACATTATTATCAAATAAGTGAAAAGGAGTGAAAGAAAAGGCATATTGTGTAAAAGAGGAGGCATGAAGAGTAAACGAGGAGGTATGAGGAGTAAAAGAGGAGTGAAAGAGGAGACACAAGGAGAGAGAGAGAGAGAGAGAGAGAGAGAGAGATGAGCGTTAACATAATTAAACTTGTGTAGACGAATAGGTTACGTTCATGTATGTACAAAACAAAGTGACAAACTAGGGTTATAGAATAGATTTAACAAAGAAAAACAGTTTCATTGCTTTATTGATATCATACTTTTACCATTAGCATCCAATACTGATAGTATTTCTCTTTTTTTCACATTTTAATGGCTAAGCATAAAAGCTACCAAAGTAAGATGAATTGCCAACGTTATATCATACTTACAAAAAGAGAAATTCGTTCAACACTGATAAAATCTAGCACATATGAGTATGGTTACTATGAGTTACTCAACTGCAACGAAAAAGAATGGTTAACTATGTAGGCTTTTTCAGTTATGGTCTTACCAAATGTAACACTTTGCAAATGCAATGTTTGATCTTTGCAAGGTTCTACAAGTTAAAGCCTATTCATAGAAATTGAGCCAGTAAGAGAAGGTCTTTTTATGTTCAAAATGAAAAAGTACAAACACTCCTCCTTTCTGTTGGACTCGTCTCGTCAGGGACACATGGTTACGACTTTATCTATTCATAGACTATATGACGCTTTCCAACGCATCCCGCGACACAAATTTTACTATCACGATATCGGGTTTACTCGAGTGCGGTAAAAAAATATGGGCAGTGCCTTTGTTCTAGTTGTCTGTGTAAGGTTGCGTAAGGTCATAGTATTAGTTCATGATTCATCCCTAAAAAAATATTTTACAGAAAAAGGAAAGAAACTAACAGATAAATTAACAAAATGTTAAATTTCAAAAAGTGATTTAAATGCAACGAAGTTGAATTGGCTGAAGCAATTAAAACTTTCAGCCTTCTTGAGCTTTGTGTAACAGATCTGTTTATTAAAAACCTTCACAAGTTTTGTTATGAAGCAGCATCATGACAGTCCTGCAATGCTCTAAATGCGATTATTTTATCCCTTATTGGAGAAATGTTTTATATTATCTAAGAGTATGGCATACAAATGCGTATTATTTCACAAATGTGTATGTTGCAAAGAACAGTTTAAAAATCAAAGAATATTTTTAGATCATATCAAACATAAACTAAGAACAACTTCGCAACATTTTTGAGAATGTTAATTAAAATATCTTAGCAACTTGAAGCGAAAGTGAGATATCAAAATATATCTGCATGATAGTCAGTGACTGCTTGGACATTGAAGAATCAAGAAGTGCTTTAGAAACATGGACTTATTTGATAAAGACATTACAAGGATAAGTTTTAAGAAGATGTCAAGGAGCAGGTCTCATAGAGGTCAGAGATATCACTCTGAAATTTATATTAGAATGGCTCTACCGGCAGAGCAGACAACCGCTATAGCTAAAAGTATGCTCGAACGTCAAGCTAAACCTAACGATGTATCAATGATTGGCCAGAAAGAAAAACAACCCACCGGTGCAAACGTCAGAATTCAAAAGTAGGCGATAAAACCTAGACAGGGTCCGCCATCTACTGGAGGAAAACCGAAACAGAATAGGGTGAACTCGACAGCATCGCAATTATAGGACAAGTATTAAGTTGAGTGCTTCCCTGTCTCCTCCTCATTCTTGTGTAAAACGTCGAAGACGATGCTTCAGTGCGATATTTGTTTAAAAACGTTTGGGAGAAAGGATGATATGTTACGACATAAAAAATTGGCGCATACAGATACAGACTCAGATGAAGACGCAATATCTGACGTACCAGTGAAAGAGAATATTTTTGGGCCCATACATGACAATGAGTCTAGCAACAGTGACGACCGAGAGTGACGATACATCTGTCACTTCAGAGGAGTCTATGGAGATCGATCCTTGGAGCTACATTGTGGATAAATCGTTTCAAAAGTATCCGTCGCAGGTAAATGAGCGTATGGAGGAACATACTGGCATCAGTGAACTTGAAGCCAAAGAAAAAGTTTTCAGGAATATGAAAAGCACCTACGGGAAAGCAATGATGGACTGTCTCGGCAGTAAACTGGTGTGGTTTGATTTGATGAAAAAATATCCTATCTATAAAGAAGACAGTCAGTCAGCTGATCAATACAGATGGGTATGACAAGGACGAAGCTTTGAAATACAGCATACTCAAGCGGAAGTTTCTCTTTGACAAGGTCCTAGACACTTACCAAATTCAAGAACTGGAAAGAGAGGATGCCATGAAATAAGAAGAAGGCTCGGATTAATAGCGTAAAACCCAAAACAGATAGTTACGGCTGCTGTAGGACGACTGCGAGTATTTTGGGAAATAAACTTTTAAAGGCAAAAAGAAAAACAATTGCAATGGTTCACCATTCGTTTTTTAAACATTATCTCGATACAGATGGAAACCGTCAATAAAAACTGTTGATATGAACGATTTTAAGTTATATACACGTATACAAATAAGAAATCACGGATTGTTACAAAATAAAGCTTTGGAGGAATTTTACATGGCAATTATGATAATTCATCTTACTTTAGTAGCTTTTATGCTTGGCCATTAAAATGTGAAAAGAATAGAGAAATATTATCAGTGTTGGATACTAATGGCAAAAGTATGATATTAATAAAACAACGAAACTGGTTTTCTTTGTTGAATCTATTATATATCCCTAGTTTATCACTTTGTTTTGTACATACATGATCGTAATCAATTCACCTACTCAATTTTCGTTATGTTGACGCTTATCTCTCTCTCTCTCTCTTCTCGTGTCTCTTCTTTCACTCCTCTTTTACTCCTCATGCCTCCTCTTTTACTATTCATGCCTCCTCTTTTACACATTATGCCTTCTCTTTCACTCCTTTTCACTCATTTGATGATAAAGTTTCCTTTTTAAAAGGAAAGGATTGTCTGGATGTGGCAATATAAAACGTAACCAAGTTTAGGTAACCTTTAAACATTTTTGCGCAATTAATCTCTGGCTTAAATAAACCAATACCCCTTTACAATAATGGGATCGACTAGAACATGAGCAGCGAATTCCTGTCGATGTACACTTCTATAATATGCAACACATATATTTTTACCAACGCACATTACGTTTTACGCGTATTTAAACTTGTAAGGAACACCTTATTAATTGTTTAAGTTTGATTCTTGTAGAAGCGGTTACCGTAGTGAAGTATCTTGTCTCTTTCTTTCATAGGAAGTTTGGTATTCTGTTTTTGTCTGGCATAACCCTCTTTATAAGACATGAACAATGTGAAAAGTAAGGTCATAGATAAAAAAGAATGTGTTACTAAATGTCAATATATAACTTTATGTATATTTCATAAACGCAACAAATCATGATAAAATGTGTTCATAATGATCCTGATAAGTCATACCAGATGAAAGTTGTGAAATTCCAAAGAATTATCATCTAGCCTTTGGCCTGCTGGAGGCAGCTGTATTTGCCTATGTTGCTACCAGTGCAGAAAATGATCAGCCCGAACATCCGTCAGTCAGTATTTGTACAACTAACTCGCCTATAAATGGTGAAATATGGACACGCCCATTTCAGAAATTAGCAGGCGAAAGGGTTAAGATCAATGTTTTGTATTTACTCATCATCATGTTTGAAATTAATTTACCTCACGAAAGCTAACTACACTACACCAAAATACATTACTCAACAAAAATGTCATTTTTTAAAAATTGTTAAAAACATAACATACACAAATTGATTTCATTTGTAAAGGCATGTCATACTGGCCCGGTTAAAAGAGGCCGTTTATAAAAATAAAGGTCCAACAATCTGCACCAACCTGAGTATGTTCTTGTCAAAGGATGACTTCCAACAAGGATGTTATACAATATACCAGTGTGTGTGTGTGTGATGGAAAATAAAGAAAGACAGCGACACAATCCAGATTGCTAAACTTGAGGGCATGTATCAATTAAATGTTTATATAAGTGCTTTATGAACTGTATAAAAGATAACTCAAACGAGGTGCCGGATGTAGTTTGAAACTGAAGCATATGTTGATCTCTGTTCAGAAAACGGATGAATAAATGTTTTAAGGAAATAAGAACAAAAATTTACTTTCTAGTTTATAGTTTCATTCATTTATTAGCACTCTTAGTGTCTTTTTAAGACAGTTATGTCTTTTTTAGCAAATGTTATTTTTTTGTATACTAGGAGTATAGGAGAAGGCTGTTGGTGAACATTGTTCTCATAAAAAACGGAAATACGTTAAAAACTGTTATTACACTCAGAAAAGACTTCAAAGGTAAGTGATATTTTTCTGAACTCTGCAGGGGTGGGTCATTGGTCCTTTGATAACGAACAGGACTTGTATCCAGGGATGACAAGTTTGAACCAGCACTCCTCGGGTGGCCAGCGTTTCGGATGCAACATTTGACGGACGTCCAATTTATCGATGCTTTACAAAGAGCATGTAAAGGCACCTGGAGCGTGGCTGAAATTGAATGTTTTCTGTATCTTGCACTATCCCCTACAACATTGATCAGTTGGCATCGGTCATACGGTAAAGATGACAAAAAAGAATCTCCCGTCAACAGTTTCAAACAAAAACATAAATGATAATATGAAACAGTTTTATGATGATGCTGATGATGATCATGCCAACGATGATAATAATAATGACAACGACGAAAGATAATGATGAAAATGACATGATTGCTAGGATTTTCAATGATGATGATGACTTCTACACAATATATTATAACTAACGGTTTTAGATTGCTGACTAAAGTTTGCATTCCTTTTGTTTTTTACAGATAAAGGCCAGTTTTTCGAGAACCTCTTGTCTTGAAATTCAATCCGTAATGTAAACTCTGGTTACAGTGAGATAAGCAGAAGCATTTTGGGGGAAAATCCCCATTAATTATTTGATAAGGGTCAAGAGTTGTCTGAGCCAATTATTTCACGAGCTTGGTATCTTGGTTAATTTGTTTAAGTCTGTACAAGGGAGGGCAAAATATATCACACACAATATCTGTTGTATAAAACAAAACAAAAAGAAAAACATAACAGAAAAATGAAAGAATAGCATCTAATGTAAACACCGCATACTTTATTTCATCTTGGAATTGAAAGTGTAAAACTTTGGTTAAATCACTCAAAACACAAGTTTGGAAAATATCACTTTTTATACTCAGTTATTGAAATATATCTCCATGTTTCACTGGCACAAGCATTTATTCTCTATGAGCAATGCTGAGGGAAAAGTTATTTTACCACGTTACATTTTGATGCTTCATTTCTGAAATAGTTTTTCAAATATAAAAAGACACTTTAGCAGCACGCTAACAGGAAGAATTAACATTTTTATATGATTTTTTTACTTTATAGGTGTCATATTTCAACTTTATAGGTGTCACATTTCGACTTTATAGGCGTCATATTTCGACTTTATACGGGTCATATTTCGACTTTATAGGTGTCATATTTCGACTTTATAGGGGTCATTTTTCGACTTTATAGGGGTCATATTTCGACTTTATAGGTGTCAATTTTCGACTTTGTAGGTGTCTCATTTCGACTTTATAGGTGTCATATTTCCACATTAAAGGTGTCACATTTTGACTTTATAGGTTTCATATTTCGACTTTAAAGGTGTCATATTTCGACTTTATAGGGGTCATATTTCGACTTTATAGGTGTCATTTTTCGACTTTATAGAGGTCATATTTCGACTTTAGAGTTGTCATATTTCGACTTTAAAGGTGTCATAGCATATCTGCAACAAAGATGTTTTGCCACATTCTGGTTGTGACCACATTCCTTATTGCAAATGTTAATTTGTGTGAAACAACGGCGGGCATGCGTATAACAGTTACACAAGGATTCTTGCAGAAAGGTAAGTACACATGTGTATGTGTCATGTAAAATTTAGATAACACAATTCGTTTGTATGTTAATGTGTTTTGAAATTCTGTCGTTTCATCTACACAGCAACCAACCTTCCGACCAAACAACCGTAATATCGCCTGTCGGCTTACCGACCGATCGATCGATCGAACGACCTAGCTAGCGGCCCACCAACTGAGAGACATTTTAATCATTATCGATTGACTATCTGTTCGATACATGTCTAGCATGCTTCTGGGAGCATTGTTTTTTCTATCACTTCCATTAAAAGGTCATTGCTAAAGAAGTTACATTTTTTACAGGAATTCATCTTTATGCATTCATGAAGTACGCTGCCAAACGTTATTTTATCACTTGTTGAATAGGAATTATTTTTTCTTTTTTTTAAACAAATATTACAACTTCATAAATTCATTTAACAATGTGATGATAAACAAAGATTGATGTTATTGTATAAATAATATATTTCAATAATAATAATAATAATAATAATAATTAGAAAAATCCAAAACAAACAATTTCGGCCTACATTCGTACTCCATTATTATTAAAAAAATAACTTTATATACATAATTTTGTATTTTCAAACTGGATTAATTTTCTCCTGCAATTTGATTATGAAGCCACGCCGCACTAAAAATAAAATCACGTGACCTCAGGAAAGACTTATCTTTTGTAGTTTTGGAAATTGATGTTACTTACTGACTGACTTACTTGATTAATTAATTAATTAAGTGATTAATTAAGTGATTAATTAAGTAATTTATTTATTTATTTATCTTTTCAAAATGACCATGTTGTATTGGTCATAAATATTTCGCTATGAAAAATTAAGACTGAAAATAAAATCAAAATGACACTTTTCTGTCAAAACAATCTGTATACACTAGTTACTAATACGATATATAAATGCAGTAGGGGGAATAACTTGACAGTACATATAGGGCCGTAAATAAGGTCCTCGAGAGTCGCATGGTAGTGAAAAAATGTGACGAAATCATTAAATTACAAGTAAACAATTTCCATTAGCTTTATTCTCAGAATTACGAGTTGTTGTTATTTTCATCATGTTTATTAAAGGCTATACGAATAAGATGAATAGTTTGATTTAAATGATTTAGCGAAACTATTCGCTGCATTTTCGTGTCATAAAGTCACCAAAAAGATCTCAAATCTAGCAACGACAAGGCATTTTCGATGACTACAGATATTTTAGTTGCTTTCCATATCAACACCAGAACTTATTTTTTATCACCATTTAGTACTTCCATTAAGTATTTATTCATCTAGTATAAAAATAGATGTAAACAAAACTTTCAATGCTACCTTTCTATGCAATGCAAAAACAATTCGTATTTCAAAGGCGAATTAATCATGCCTTAAACATTGATTTTAGATTCAATACTGACAGTTTTTCTGTATTACAGAGAGAACAAATAATATTTATTCAGATAGCATTTCGGATGCTCAGTGCAAAATTATTGTATCAGTTTCTTATTCTGTATGTGGTTACATCAGCTCGCACTGATCCTCAATTTGGTCCCTTTTTCAGTAAACCAGGTAGAGTTGAATGTCATAAAAAATAGCCTGACGAGTAAACGTTTTCCTGACAACACGGAGATAACCAATGCCATTATTTTACGAGTTTTCAAGTAAGTAGATTCTAATCACAGATTTATTTTTCAAACTCGTGTTAGATTGTTATACACTGAATTTTGAACCCCACTCTTTTTTAAATGGTATTCTCTTTTCCTTTCACAGATACAAGAATTTGGATAAAGAACATTCCGTTCTTGCTTAAGAATTTTAATAAATTATATTAATTAATTACTATTGTTATAAAATATAGGTAATATAATGTTAAAACAAGGCAGATTAGATAGTTCTTAATGCTGAAACATGATTATAAGAAATTAATCAACTCACCTCATTCCAATAAATGTTTAGCCGTTTCTGGAACATTCCTAAAAGCGTAACAACCCACCAATGTTTCGATTCATATGATCAACACGTGTGATAAAATGAAAGTAGTTCAAACATGTACCCGCTTTACTTCAGAAGCGATTTACGGAGAGAATTTCAGATGACGTTAGAGTTTTTCTGTATAAGCTGTAAATACTCGAAAGTTATGGTATAAAAATAATGGCTTATATCACCCATAACTGTGTTTTCATTAGGTCTATTCCCTAGTCCCGAAATGAACATTTTAAGTCTAAATGCGTCAACACGAAAGACGCAGAAGTAAAAAGGCGTCTTTAAAAAGCGCCGATTACGAAGCGTTAAGTTCGTCGTTCTTTTACGCATGTTCTCAGGCTCTGATGATAAAACAAAATTCGGTAACGTTCGCTTCAGACCCACGAAATGTCCTTTCTTGCCAGCTTTGTTTTTTGTCTTTTCATTCTAGCACTAGAGTCTCACATGTTGGAGACTTTGACCCGGTTATCGACCTCCGCAGTGACGGCAAAATCACGTGGTCATTGTATATAAACTCACTGACTGTGGAAACAGATTTCTGGGTAAAGGGGTATGTTTGGTGGCTAAGGTAAGATATCTTTTTATCACAGTTATCAGCTGTATTTACCACTGTTGATGATGATGCTGATGAATCTTCTAGTTTTTCAGACATTCCTGTTTTACTTCCCAACTTATATAATAGAGATAACATAATTTTGCTTCCGATACAACAACAGTATAATGCTACTTTTATGAGCGCGTTGATTCTACTTTATATTAATTCCTTTTTTTCTCAGTGATCACAAAAACAGCCGCAGCAACCATAGCAACTACAACACTATCCCTTCCTCCCTCATTCTACTTCTAGTAGCATTGCACTCAAAACAACTGCCACCACTACAAATAACAACAACATTTACTAAGACTAATACTGATATTTCTGCTGAGAAAAAGGAAACAAAAACAGCAACAACTACTACTTCAACTAAATCATTGCAGCAGCAGCAACTATGAAGCTAATGTTTCCATGACAACAACAATTGCAACTTATACTGCTTCCATCCTAGCAACATTAACAACCACTTCTACTGCTAATACCATCTCAACTGCAGCTCCTCTTACCACTTTCAAAATGTATATCTGCATAATTTATAGTAATGACCTTAGTTTACCTAGTGTAAGGGTAATCAAGTGCGCACTTTTTTCTTTGTTATAATAATGTACACTGGGGCTTGTGGGCCTCGTAAATCGGATGTACACGAAAAGAAAACACGATGTAGATACTATTAGAAATAATTTTACCATTTTGTGAAGTAATGATGCAGCTGCTTGCAGTAAAAGCACATCTGGAGGTATTAAAATAAACATAGCCAAAGAACAAAGAAAATTGTCGTTCAAAAGCCGTAACATATTGACCCTGTGAATGGCAAACGTAAATTATTGTTAATTGTCTTACTATAAAACTATTCTTGTATTTTACAGAATGCTTGTTTTATCTTTATCCTTTATCCAATTTCAGGTTTCTGGAATATGCCGGTTCTTGCAAAGCAACTTTGCTGAGGACATACACACGTTTTACTGTGACACTGTGTAACATTTTCTGTACTCTGTTGCATGAAAACCAATCTTGGAAGTTTTATAAACGAATGGAAAAAAGTTTAACACCGTTGAATGTACTTATGCTAGATTAAAAAGATAGATGTTTTCAATTAAGGGAATGCTGATCCATAATCTTATCTGAAAATTTTAAATTCTTTTTAAATGTCACAGTTTGTCCTTCAAATTCATGAGATTATATACAACTGCTCAATTTTTCAGCGGATAATTCGAAGGGTTTGAGTGCCGTATCAAGTGATTGTTACACATTGGTTGGTCACTTGGATTTACGTTTTAGCGGAAGTGGAATAATTGACATTGTGCTCAAAATGGTATCGGGTATCCTCAAAAAGAAAATTCAGACGTTTGTAGAAGCAGAGGTATGGCTTTTACAATAGCGCAAGTCAAACTCAAGCAGACGGAGATACGTTTTGCTCTAAATCAATTAATTGATAAAGATAATAGCGCACATCGATGTCAGTACATATGCATGGTTGAAACAGGGTCATAAATTAGGATAATAAAAAGCTCAGGTTGAGCTATAGTGATCGCTGAATGTCTGTCGTCTGTCGTCGGTCCACATTTTACCTTGTTAACACTCTACACACATTAAACAACCTATCATTTAGAAAATTGGTTAGGATTTTTTACTTGATTATCTCTAGGTCAAGTTCGAGAAGAAGTAAATTGGGATCAAAATCTAGCTCATATCAAACGATAGCATTGTTAACACTCTGGATCAATATACCTATTGCTCTAAATAAAGAATTACTAATTTGGTAAGTACACTACAGTCTGAACGTCATATAGATACTAGTTGGGGTTTTTTCTTCATTTTTATAAGAGTGGTCATGGAGTAGAAGAGTACCCAGGTGAGCGATATAGGACCATCATGGTCGTCTTGTTTATAATATCGAAATTTATTTTATGCCTACCAATGAAATATAGGGAAATATCAGTGAGATAAAAGTGATAATCCACTGTTTTGAATCAGTAAAATTACCATTTTGATAATCCACTGTTTGTGCCGCAACTACTTTTCCCCACCACGTAAATTCAAGAGAATCCGCTGTATTTCAGACAGTGACAGCGAGTGAAATTTATTTACCTTGTTAAATCCAGTTATAATATTGAATTCCTGAGCCTAACTAGTTGTGAACAATGATGAAATTCGCCATAAATTATTTAAATTGTCTGATTTGTTTACATAACTCACATGGACAATATTCAATATGGCCGACTTTCAATTCGATTGAATATTACTCGGTATTAATCCACTTTTATAATTAACGTATGTATGGCTAAAATTCAATAAATATTGATAAGCTGTGTAGAGAAAAATAAATGTTATTTGATGAAAGTGTATTCAGTTTATTTCAGCAGAAGTAAAGTTATCATATGTATTGGAGATTGTCTGCACTTTTTTTTGTGCGGAGTAACCAAAGTACGCATTAACTGATTTGGGGCTCACCATGGGGAATTTATTGAAGGCCCTGAGTAAAAATTCATAAAATACCCATTTTTGACGTGTTGGCATAAAATAAAAAGAAAATTTGTTTGTTTTTTAGTGGAAGATGGGAATTTATTTCATCTCGTGAACACCATATGTTTATATTTTCACTCGTGGCTGCGCCACTCGTGAAAATATCACATATGGTGTTCACTCGATGAAATAAATTCTCATCTTCCACAAAAACAAACAAATATCCTCTATATTATTTCATGCTTTACTAACCTTTCGGAGTTTTTAAAATAAAAATGAGTAGTTAATTAATAAACTAACATTTATAATTAACAAACTAAATAATCTAATTGATAGTTACGAAAATATATTGAAAGTGTGACATGGCATTTCAAGGGCAACGTGGAGCGCATTTAATTCAAACTTAGGTATTCTAATACTTGGAAGATTACATAGAACAACTTGAAATTACCATACATCACATATAGAATAAAAGTTTAGGAGATAATTAGATCTATTTCGAGATATATTTTCATTATTCAGGTGAGCAGAGTAGTGGAAAAGGAAATAAGAACATTTATGGAAGGCTTGAAACATATCGATGGTGACTAATTTGTTTTTGAAAAAATATCATGTCCATATTTTAAGATGAATATGTAAGCGTTCATTTTATATGCTCAAACCTTTTTATACTCGCATTTACGACGGGTCGCTTAACATTCGTGAAGACAACGTGTTTGTTTTAAACAAACTTATAAACCCTTTCAGGGGATTATTTCTACACTAAATGTAAATAAAGGTTTTATTCATTATTTCAAAACGTAGCTTTATACATGAAACTTTTAGAATGTATTTCATCTATAGTTATCTTCTTGTTTCTTCGTGTTGTTTGTTTTTATGTTGTTTGTCTGTTTTATTGCATGCCCTTTTCCTTTATTTGGACCGTAGATACTTTTTGCACGACAAATGCCCTTTGATTGATAATGTCTTTTTACAGTCACTTACCCGATTACAGTATTTGGAATACCGCTTACACTTGATAACTCCTTCACAAGTGTGATGGTCTCCGGTGACACAATCTCAACATATCATAAGGTAAATGACTACTAAATGTAAATAATGTTTTAGGTAAAAAGTTAAGAAAGCAAGGTATAAATACATGTAAAAAATATGGTATGTGTAAACAGTGTAAAAAGAATGTGGTATGTGTAAATTATGTAAAAAATACGGTATGCGTAATGAAAAATACGGTATGTGAAAAGTATGTAAGAAATACGGTATGTGTAAACAGTGTAAAAAGAATATGGTATAAGTAAATAATGTAAAAAGAATGTGGTATGTGTAAATAATGTAAAAAATATGGTATGTGTAATGTAAAAATACGGTATGTGTAAATTATGTAAAAATATAGTATGTGTAAACAGTGTAAAAAGTATATGGTATCTGTAAATAATGTAAAAAGAATGTGGTATGTGTAAATAATGTAAAAAAATATGGTATGCGTAATGAAAAATACGGTATGTGAAAAGTATGTAAAAAATATGGTATGTGTAAACAGTGTAAAAAGAATATGGTATAAGTAAATAATGTAAAAAAATGTGGCATGTGTAAATAATGTAAAAAATATGGTATGTGTAAATAATGTAAAAGATATGGTATGTGTAATGTAAAAATACGGTATGTGTAAATTATGTAAAAATATAGTATGTGTAAACAGTGTAAAAAGAATATGGTATCTGTAAATAATGTAAAAAATATGGTGTGTGCAATGTAAAAATATGGTATGTTTAAGTAATATTAAGGTAAAAATGGGAAAAGCAGGGTAAGTTTCCATTTGTTTATGAACACTCAGCATGTTTTAAATGAATCAAAAATAGAAAAAAAATATGGTGACGTCATCATTTTTGCCTTACAATTAAACCTTGTTGTTTCACAGGGCGCAATACAGTGGGACGGGCAAACTTTCCAGTCATTTGAAGACACAGCTTTCCCATCAGTAGCGACCAACTTTGACGTTGCATTTGACGTCAAAGATGAAATTGTAAACAATATTTTAAAAACAGTTGTAAATGGTGGAAAACTTGACGGAAGTTTATCATATTCAACGGTAATTTATCAAAGTTAACTTAGTGCAACAACATTCTTTGGATATTCTCTATATCTTTTTAAGGGCAGACATTGATTATTATTTAAATTATTCTTTATATTATTTTTATCTTTTCATTGAAAGAGAGATATAAGTACATTTATTAAAAATGTTTTACATTATCAAAATCTCAACAGAATAGTTAATTAAAATAGCACAAAAGAATAATGGACACTAGATATACATCGAATGTAGCGTTTGGTTTATTAGTGGTGTTATAGATCGAATGTAGTATTTAGATTTTTAGATCTGAGGTACGAACAACTATAGTTAACAATATACAATACAAGAATTCAACTTAATTTTCGAGCGTGAATCGGTCAAAATATTCCTGAATTTTATCGTTAAGGTTAGAAGCTTTATGAGTAATTTTGATCATTGTGTAGAACCAGGATTTGAAAGGTGTACGTCAATATCTATGCATTCGATGTATTTTTGAAACGTTTTGTGCCATAACAAACACTAAGTTTAATTTATGTATCAGAGGTTTAGTATTATCACTAAGTTCAGTTCATAGATTTTTTTTTACAAAGAAACACAAATGCTTGTAATCACTAACACAACTTTTCATTCCTTATCACAGATCAACCAAAATAACATGAAAGAGTTCTACCTAACATGTGACACCGGAACCTTCTGTTTTGGAAAGATTCTGAAGAAGGTAAATTTTGTTTTTCCCTGTCAAGTCTTCTGTTTGTGTCATTATTTATGCTTATCTTCAAAATACATTGCCCGTCCGCCCCACCGTCAACATCCGGACTAAATATAGGAAATGTTGTTTTGCAGTTGCACAAACAGTTTGTCCGTTTAAAATTAATTGGACAAAATGAAGTGTTTTACCGATTTAATTTAACCTAAGAGTGGTTAGACTGTTGGTTTTAAAAACTTTTCAGATGCAGCTAACAGGTCATACTGTGAAATCATTTAGCCGGTTTTATCCCATTAACCTTTGATCATGAATGTAAATTCGATTATTAGACATAATAATTAATCAAAGTGCAAGAGTCACTCTTTGCAATATCTTTCTCAAAGACCGATCAACATTAATATTAATATAAAGAAATTAAAAATTATCTAAGCGTAATTGATATACAAATAAAAATGTTACATGTATTTCTTTTTCAGACGGCTAGGCAGTTTCCTAACAGGGTAATGGGTTTGCAATGGTGGGTTATGGGAATCAGTCTTAAAATTAACAACGACCAGACTGTCGGTGAAATGATGGGCCGGGTGAACTTCAGTGCTGACAGCGCAAACGAAAGTGTTCCTTTATTTTCTTCAGAAGTTGTGAGTACTAGACTTTTAAGCAAATTTCCTTAATTCTACAATACTAAACCTTAATGTTCGGTTGCGTAGTTATCTAGAAAATTTGATGCCGTATATATGTATACTAAATAATGCATAATAATGTCTAGTTTTGCCAATAAAGTTTTATTCATGAAGATAATTAACTTATCTGATAGTAAACGCTAATTCTAAATATCTAATTTATAGAAGCTTAGCATCCCGTTTCAACTGAAGTTCACGAGAGGAATTCTATCAGCTAGAGCTGTAGCGTTAGGGTAAATATAATGTCTATATACTTAATATACTTTGCCGTTTGAGTTTTAAAGACGCAGGGTATTACGAGTTCGTTCATTCACAGAATGAATTTTGAGTACATATAATTAATAACATTTCACGTGCGTCTAAGGCCCATGAGTGCAGCATAAGCACACAAACACCGACAGAAGAACTGTGAAGTACCGGTGCGTACCAAGAAGCACTGCGTACCAAGAAACACTTAGACAGTTGTCAAATGGTCTTCAAAGTTTGAAGATCTTTGCTTTATTAGTACTAAAGCGATTAGAAACCATTATGTTTGAATGCAGCAACCTTAAGGTCATACAAGGGTTACATTCGTACCAGTGCGAAACATCCTCTTAACTTTAAGGGATATTCGGCTACTAATCTAGGCGTGCAGACCTATGTAATGAGCTAGATTGTTCATACAGTGAACCCAGAAAAAAGAGCGTATCTACTTATTACGCCAAACATAAGTAGATAGTAAATCTTTGCCATTTAAGGGGTTCATACTTGTGTGAACTTATCATTTTTGGCGGCCAGAAAGAAAACAACAAAAACCAAAAGGATGCATCTTTACATACCAAAGCATTCTTTGTCGAACGAAGTACAGGTCTATGTGAGCTTGATATTTAACCCATTAAGCCAAAACTGAAAGAATTTTTCTGCATAAAACGCCAAAACTACCTACCAAGCATAAAATCTTTAGAATGGGCTTTATGTTTTTGCAGGGGTCATGTCATTATTGACAAGTCAAACATAGGGAAAATTCTGGTAAGTGTGATTCATAGTTCTTAGAACATCCTTAATAAGTTAGCACAAGTTTGCTTTTCATATCATGTTTTATGTCATTTTTAAAAGATTCTCCTTCTTCTTAGATATTATTAGTTACGTTCACTTTTGAATGTCTTAGATCTTTATGGTATTACGTGAACATGTTCTAAACTTACATAAAAGTTAAAGTGACTTGATAAAAAAGGGGACAACAACAAAGTATTGGTGTGGATTCTTAGAAAAAAACATAAAAAAGGTCATTTTATTTAAACGTATCAATTTTTTATTAGAGAAAATTACTTCTTTTGAATAAAGATTATGGTAAGAATCCTTTCGTCAGATGCTTTCAAAATTTAATTGACAAATATGTCGGGAGGTATAGTTTTGTTTATTTAAGTTGAATAATTTTCAAAGTAAAATAAATGAAAGCTGCTTTTAATTTCAACGAGTTCTTGATATTTAATTTGTTTTGGTATTACCATTGACTGCCACACATCTTGGACATTTTAGACACTTACCCACTGTTGTTTTTTTATAGTCAGCACAAATTATGGAAGCTGTGAAACTGTTTCTTCTACCAAATATAGAGCAAGAATTGCTGAAAATCATTAATGGTTTGTTCCTTAATTTATTTCCCTTACTGGTATTTCCATAGGAAAGTGGTTCGAGTTTTGCCATCTTAGCATTTCATACATTCGCCTGAACCGGAACTAAGTTCAATACTTATATAAGATCGTCTTTTCACGTTCTAGCTATACTAGTCTACGCTTTATTTAACCTCTTGATTTTTTTCCTTTTGGATATGGTATGAAAGGAAAAAATCGGATTAAGTACTGAAGTGACAGATCGGGCAACAGTTCTGGAGTGCATGCTCCAGCCTACTAGGCTTTTCGTACATTCGTTGATGCGTTCGTTCATCCGCCCGTCCATCCTATATTTATGTCCGTATGCCTCAACAAACTCTGTCGGAAAAGAAACTTTATAGAAAGTCTCAAAGAAGAGGAGACATTCATTTTTACTGTCACATTCCTGATTGACTATTTTTAGTTCACCTGAGCATATGCTCAGAGTGAGCTTTAGTGATCGATGGATTTCTGGCATTTGTCGTCCGTCTACAGGTTCGAAACTTGGTCACGTGGGATTAAAACTAGGTCACCAGGCGAAATGAAATAAAAACCTTGTTAACATTCTAGGGACCACATTTTTGATAGAGTCTTAATGGAAGTTGTTAAAAATGTTTGCCATGATAGTATCTCGGTGAAATTCAAAACCAGGTCATGTAGGATCAGAAATTAAGTCACCTGGCCAAATCATAGGAAAACATTTTTAACACTGAAGACAACAGTTTGGGTAAAGTCTTAATAAAAATTTGCTCAGAAAATTTTCCTTGATAAAATCAGGGTCAAGTATGATACTGGGTCATGTACAATTAGAAACTAGGTCACAAGATCGTAGGAAAACCTTGTTAATACTCTGGAGACGACATTTTTAATCAAGTCTTAATGATAGATGCTCAGTATGTTTGCCTTGAGGATATCCCAGTCATGTTAAAAAAACGGGTCATGTAGGAACAGAAACTAGGTCACCAGGCTAAATCATAAGCAGGAGACTACATTTTTAAGTAGGTCTAAATGAAAGTTGCTCAGAATGTTTACCTTGAGGATATCCCAATCAAGTTAAAAAAACGGGTCATGTAGGATCAGGAACAAGTCACCAGGCTAAATCATAAGCAGGAGACTACATTTTTAAGTAGGTCTAAATGAAAGTTGCTCAGAATGTTTACCTTGACAATATCTGTGTCAAGTTTGAAACAAGGTCATGTGCGATCAAAATTTAGATCTCCTGGCTTAATCGAAGGAAAACTTTGTTAACACTCTGGAGACCACAATTTTTATTAAGTCAAAAGGAAAATATAACCGAATCTATGTGACATTGATATAAGAAACACTGTGGAAAAAATGAGCTATTGATTATGTTATCAGGACAATTAGTTAGTTGGTGCTAGATTTATTTTGATAACATTTCTCACTTGATAACAGCCCCAGTATTCTCACCTTTCATGTAATTTATGTATCTGCAACATGTGGATTTTTGTCATAGGTATTTATGTCCTTTACTGGATATGAAAATTGTGTTTTGAAAGTAGTAGTGAATTTCATTCATCAGTAAACTGACTTTAGGTCATAAAAAATTCGTAAGTAATTGAACATAACAAAATCTTATAATTTAAGTGCACTTTACATTATAATTTTTAGTCATTTCTTTATTTTCTTTATTTACTAGAAGGAAAATGTTCTACTACAGGATTTATATAGCTATTTCTCTAATTAAAGAATTACTCTTTTGGTAAATATACACCACAGTCTCAACGTCATATAGATACTTACATCTCTGATAGCATAGGAAGTTTAATCTACTTAGTTGTTTTTTCTTCAGTTTTGTAAGGTTGGTCATCGGGCAGAAGAGTACTCAGGTGAGCGATATAGGGCCATCATGGCCATCTTGTTTAAAAAATTTTGAGCGCTTTGACTTTTCCGCATTGATTTTTTTTCCAATAAACTTTGACTGGAATAAAAAAAACGAGTGTCAAAATGTGACACGCCTATAAAAGTTAAGTTATTTTTCACAGAGTTATGGGTCCTTTGCTTTGCAACATAGATCGAACAATAGCATTGCTCGTATCCGTGCTATATCTAAGCAATCGCTTATGCAGTAAGATAGAAGTTGACCAATGCACCAGGAGGAATTGTGCCTATTATTACATAATCTACATTAATAATTGTTTGTTATTTCTGAGCAAATAACTTGCTGGTTATCTATGAAACTATATGGGAAGCTTGCTGGATAGTCACGTATATTTCAAAAATTGTTTTGTGATCATTATGAAAATGGGAATGCAAATTCAATGACACTTTGAAAAAGCTTTAAAAGGCATATGTAATCTTTCTAATTTTTTATATACACAGAGGGGAGCATCACATAGACCAGCAGCCTCTAGCGATTTCAACGAATTCTTGTGTGTTCTTTTGTTTGTTTTAGTTATAGAATTTTTATTTCGTATTTTGTGTTAACTACTCTACGATTCAGCTTGCAGGAAATTCAATACACGCATTGCCTTCGACATGAGGAATATGGAAACCACGGCCAAATTTTGTCGCAAAATTTACACACACAACCCACTGATTACAAGGCCGATGTTGTTCGTCTTCAATATCGCTTTCATTTCTTGTAACAGATTTAGCAAAATAAAAGCATGGATCTTGGATTTAATAATGATAATTTGAATTTCTCTATGAGATTATCATAGTATCTATACATTTCAAATTTTATTATTTACTGTTTTTATTATTTTATTATTTTTCTTTGTTAGTTTATTTTTTTATTTTATTAATTTCGTTTGATATTATTTTTGAGTAAAAAAACTCAGATTATAGTCATATATTTTTGTGTTAAATGGACATCAGACCTATTGATATACTCTGTGTGAATGTGATGTCCAACATATTGTATGCTGTCCAACGTTTTGTACATTCTGGTTTAACGTGATATTTTCTTATAAACCTTTATTCTAACAGCGCAAGAAACGCAATATGCCATCAACTTACCCAGGTACATGGAATTCAGAACGAGTCAACTGAGCCTTTACAATGTAAGTACTTTTCATGTTTCGTTTTAAACGTAAACGGAGCCAGTTGTTCTTTTGAAGTTGACAATTTGTGTTATTTTTATAAAATTTTACGATGGCTTGGATGCAGTGTTATATGAATATAAGCAAGAATGTCTATTTGCATAGGTGTATTTTGATATGGCCAGATACATTCATTCTCTAAAAAGATTATAACTTCCATTTGACCCCTTAATTGTTGCTTGAAGTCAACCTACATTTCAGCTACATTAAGAATGTTAATAGTTTCTTAAAACAGATAATTCCTAAAATGGCATTTTCAATTCAAGGGATGATTCATCAGGTTAACAGTTTTGAACACATACGAATATGATATACTGCTAAACGCAGAAAACAATGTCCATACCACACCATTATAGCGAATTTAGCTTCAGCAGATCATGTATAAAATATCTTGATATACAAGAAATAAATATTTGTGTTTGTTTTATGATAAAGCTTATTTAGAATTTATATGCACAGGATGTGGCGAGAATAGAAGCTCATTTGTGCTTCAGAGAAGACAGATGTCTGTACACCCTCAATGATGAATGGGTCGGAAGTGAAGACATGAAACCTTTCCTTGTTGACGACGTTGTTTCGGCAACCACCACTTCCACGACCACAGAACCAACTTTCACAACAACTGCAAGAACTACAAGAACTGCAGTTACTGCACTATCAACAACACAGCCAACAACACCTTTTCAACTAGTGCCTAAACAAATGGACAAAATAGAAAATGTTAACAGTCAAAGTAGAAACGTTGTTTGTATGATGAACCATCTAAGTTGTTTAATTATGTATATCGCTATTAACTTGTAATTTGGAATCTGGAGTATCTGTAGAGACATACAACGTGTTCATGGACATACTGATGTTAAGAAAAATAGTACAAATCTATTTGAAAACGTACTGTTTTGAAATAATTGCTTAATCAACACAAGCTATGTTAGAGATATTTACTCTTGTTTAGAGAAATAAATTCTATAGAACAGCCTGCAGTATCGCTTTTTTTTCAAATCATTGGCCTCCATGAAGTTTAAGAATTCGCTGTAAACTTTGTTTATATAAAAAACCTAAATTTATGAAACATTCATTGTAGATTAAAAAGTTAATGTTTTTCCTTTGTATATGCATAGACAAACAATTATAATTGTCACCGCAGAAATTGTGAGGTACATGAAATTTGACTGCCATTAAGGATAATGTGTAAAACAAATTTTATGGCACGATGGCGTTGTAGTCATGATACATATATTAAATTCATGAGTCTCTTATATCGTTTTAAATTAACTTTGAATACGTTCTGATTCAACAAATATAGAGTGTTCATAAAAATTGCATCTCCATACGATAACTTTTAACAACATGCAATTATGGTTTGGATACGAGAGGTCTTCTACAATGCAATTATGGTCCGGAAAAGAGAGGTATTCTAACAATATAAAGGTTCAACAACTTGCAGCTGCTTTTTTTTTTATTTGTTAAATCGAACAAGGAAGTTGCGCAATATACCAGTGTGTGCAAAACAGAGCAAGACAGCAAAACCGGTCGGTTTGCTAGACCGTGGGAGTGAATAAATTAAACATTAATTTCAGTGCTTCATGAACGACATTGAAAAGGAAGTTTAGACGAGATACCGGAAAATGCCTGAAACGGACGCATATGTTGAGCAGATCCGGTACAAAGAAAACGAATGAGGAAAGTTTTCAGACAATAAGGACATAAGTTCTACATCCTTAATTGCACTGAAGTTGATGGTTTAAATTTTTCACTAGCATTACTTGCATCGTTTTAAGACAGTTACGTCTTGTTTTAGCCATTTGCAAATGTTTTAAAGTGGTGACAATTTTGCAATTTTAGAGGAGGCGTATAATAGTAACATTCTCGATGAAAAGAAGTCGTTAAAACTAATTTTACATTCAGACAAAAGGTAAGTGATTTTTGTTATTAAGAATGCAGGGCTAGAGCAATGGTCCATTGGGTACGCGAATGACTTGTAATTCAGGAGTCAGTAATACTTAATAATGTGTCGAGAGTTCAGTCTATTGCTCCTCAATTACACTTCTGATTGTCTTCCAGAGAAGACATTGAAACAATGCCTCATTTATCAATGCAACATACATAGAATATAGTAGAAACAGGAGAGTTTCTAGTTGGATGCTTTCTGTGTCTTGCAATATCCCTAATCTAAATAATCTCCTTAACTATTCTCTACCGGACAGTGGTCAAATGGGCAATGCTGATGAGGATTTATTTTAAAATGATGATGATGGTGATGATGATAACAATGAGAATGATGCTGATGCTGATAATGATAATGTCATGACGATTTCTACACATCTCACTTAACACACAACTTCACAGCTTTAAATACTTGACTCAGTGAGGAAGTAGTAGGTCACTTGCGGAGAAATAGGTTAGTAAACTTGTTGGATACACAGGAACGCTTGTTAGGTGGACTGACCGACGGGATCTGACCACACCTGTTAAAATTGGCGTTAAAACCTAATAAACAATACAAACTTGACTCATGTTTACACTCTGTTTTTTTAAAACATCTGCTACTTCTCTATCTTTTTATCACAATACTTCCGGTTTGTTGCAATCACACTACTTCCGGTTTGTTGCAAACCTATCTTTTTTTTTTAGAGACATGTTAGTATATATTTGAAACACTTACTTTTAATTTTTATATACACTAGAACCTAATTAACCACTGAAGCCTTGCATTGAATAGAACTTGTACTGATATGAATGAATTCTAAATAAGTTAAAACATAAAATAATAATAAGACACTTTGCTTTACACCGGTATGAAAGTGCTGTCAATATTTACAATGAAATTCATGAAATCAGTTTTTATTTGGTCCATAAATAAATGCAGTTTCACTGGTCTAGAGGGACTCCGTGGCTAATTAAAAAACTTTGACAGTAAATTAGTCGGCACTCGGGATAGCGCCGACTATATCTAATATTTTCAAAGTTAAAGAAACAGTTGTGGACTAGTTGTTATTGACATTTAATTTCTTTTTATTATTATGTCGTTTCACTGAATAATAATTATTGAAATTTATTCAAGGTTTTAACCTATAAAGAGTTATGAAATATTTTAAAGGTATGATTTTGAAATTATCATGTTTGATGATTATCAACATTTTCTTAACATTCGGTCCCTTAATAATACATTATGCAGTAATCTCCCTTTCATTCAAGAAAGTAACTGATGTGTGGTGTGGGGCTACATATTACGAAATTAGAACATATTAGGTTAATATGATTACGGGCGTACATTTCTGCTTTTTTCCGATTTCTTTTGAAGCTGCTTACTGAGATATGGCCTGAAGAGTATGTGTAGTACAATTCAGTACACGCATGTGTTTGCATAGAAAAGATACTGGACAGTTCGCTTCCTGTCAGTTCGTTATCTATACATATAAGCTCTCTATGGTCTTTCGCACCTTGTCTGTTCGGTTCTCAATAAATTCGCTACATGGTGTACCACTCATTTGCTAACTTGTGAAAAATAACCTGACTTAAACGGATTAGGTATTTATTTGAAAGCACCAGAATCCTTTTGGTACTTCTTCAAGTAGAGAAAGTTGCACATAATTCGTATCTAAAAGTGGCGGAATAAGTTAGTCTAAGAAGTCTACCCTAAAGAAAATCAAGATGATGGCAGCAATGGAAAATATAATAAAAAGCTATCAACCAGTCATATCTAGTGTCTTGCTTGACTCTTTTGGTGCTATTAACTTACGTAGTTTAGTATAAATTTTATGAGAGTTTTTAGAATTTCGACTATTCCAGAATTGCCCTGTGTGTTTTAGGAATTCCAATAATTGCGGACATTATCGGAATTCTTATTTAGCGCAGTGCAATTCTAGAGTAGACTGTGCGCGATTTTAGAATTTGGGCAAAGTTGGAATATCGTAATGATTTATTTATTTGTTTTATTTTTGCTTGGACTGGTGAAAGTCGAAAGGGCCTCATCTACATAGTCATTGACCTCATTATTTCTGTTTGCTCTTTTTTCATATGTTAGACAGATTTATTTATTTATTTATATATTTTTATTCTATCAACATATGATTATTTAATGGAATGATGGTAAGAGGCACTACATAGTGTTTGACTTCACTATTAATATTCCGTTAATCGTTTTCTTCGTCTGTTCACTTAGTTTTTTAACTTACAGCCATCTAATTCATTTTTTTTTGTAATTAACCAAATGGTAACATATCTAAAATGTGAAACAATTAAAACACTGTTTAAAAACAGATTTTCAATAACATGTATTTGTTAATCATTAACATACAATATGTGTGTGATTCTAGAATAGCGCAGACCGATTCTAGAATTGTCGACCATTACTGGAATTCCAAACACGCGCAGGACAATTGTAGAGTCGTCCGTATTCCAACAATTTGCGGAAAATATACATGCTCAATATATTCAATAAAATAAAAGTCATTAATTGTATAATATTTATATTTATCGGGTTAGACAATGGGACAATGGAAAAATTAAAAGAAATGTTGCCGAATATGCAATCTTATCACTGAAAGTGATTCTGTATTAAATATATTCTTTTGTCTTTCGTTTTGCTAAATTATATGCAGAAACGGTCCATTTTGCTACTCACTCGTCTGTCTGATATGCCGAGACTTGATTTTGTGTGTTATCATTCTAAATCAATCTTTTTTTAGAAAGGAAGCATTCGACTAAATAAGTAAACTGACGTTCAGCAACAAGGATGTTTCGCTACATTGTGGTTGTTCTAACCTTCCTCATTGCCAATATCCGTTTGTGTGAAACGACGGCGGGCATGCGTATTACAGTAACACAGAGAATCTTGCAGAAAAGTAAGTGTGTAATACATAAAAAAGTAAAATGCTTGTGAGGCAACACGTCAAAAGTTTGCATATGTTAATACGTTGTAAAACTGAGCCTCTAAATTCTGATTGAGTAACCATCCGGCTACCGACAGGTCAACCGACTCATTGCTAGTTTTTATCATCGATTGGCCGGCCGATCAATTCAAATTCTTGCATAGGAAACAAGCATGTAACTATGTCCATGTAAATACGACATATAATTATTGTCAATACCATCAATATGCTTATACGGAGAGTTAAAATTTTGTATGAATCATGCCGTCAACAATGTTTTCTGTATATTATAATGTACACAAATTTTCAATCAGATTTAATTTGTATCTGTTTCAGTTAACAAAGAAGAGTTAGAAATCTTACGAGGTAATTTAGCAAGAACAATTCTTAGTGATAAAACTGAAAAAGCGCAGAACATTGAATTACGACTTTCAAAGTAAGTTTTCACAGAAGGTTTATTGTCTCGCCAAAAATTCTTGGGATATGTATCGACTTTATCCTTGTCTGTTTGTCTGTCCGCCTGCCTGTCTATCTACAAAGTTGGTCAGCGCAATTCTTCCTACATGCATGATTGGAAGTTGATAAAGCCTTACAGAAATGTTCAATCCCTAATGTAGTTGTGGATATTTTCACGACTTTTTGATTACACTGAAGATCAGAAGTGAGAATTCAATGAAACTTGGCTGGAACCTTCAGTATCGAAAATCCCATAGTTATCGCCCTTTCCTTATTTTCTCTACATACTTTAGCTATTATTGTGTGTTTTACTAGGGTTTCGTGCTGTATACGTATTTCTATACTCTATTTAAAGTTCTTTGCTCTTCTTTATGGAATGGTTTTTAGGTAAAAATTACACCATGTCTACTTATATAAAAATTTGCAACTTAGTGCGTCCGGGTACAGTCATTACGCTTGTTAAAAATGATACCATGATTGCTGGAAGTTGCAACTTGAATGCTGTTTAGGCCATGATGCCTAAATCATATTTCCATTTGACTGGATGACAGTTCAATGTAGCGTAATGGTTTATACCATCATGCCGTAGCTATCTTGGTTCATTTGTAATTCATCCAAGAACAAACTACATGATGTGATCAACCAATATAGAAGATGTTACCAAGCACTAGGCAAAACAAAAGTAAGCATAATATCAGTTCAAATTTACAAGTCACATTTTGATAACAGGGGACGCTATGTTCAAGTAGTCGCGTTTATCCGTAATTTGAAGGAAAGATATCGAGGATATCCGAATATGTATAGAGATCTAACATTAGTCATAGGCCGGGGATTTCCGTTATTTTTCGTGACAACTACGAACGTGCGCCCCCTGATATCAAAATGTGATGTGCAGTTTTGCAACTGACATTATGCTTACTTTCAACTTGTTTGGTGGCTGATTACATCTTTCATATTGTGTTGTCACATCGTGTATTTTGTTCTGGGAGCATTGTAACACGGCAATGTTGAAATATCAATGCTGATGCACGGTCTCGACATGTTGAAATATATCATTACGCTACATTGCACTGTCATTCAGCCAAATGAAATTATGATATAGGCATCAGGGTCTAAACAGCATACAAGTTGTAACTTCCAGCAATCATGGTATCATTGCTACCAAGCGTAGTGAAGGTGCCAGCATGCATAATGACTATACCAGTAAGCACAATAGCAGTATCAATGAGTGAATTGTAACAGTAAGCAGGCATTGTGTCATTTTTACCTAAATAACATTCCATACTTCTTTGTTCCAGAAACTGTTTTTTATGCCATTTGTTTAGGAATTTAACGAGAAAGTGTTTTTGAAGTTTTCTGAAAAATCTTGTGCTCCCATTATTTTTATGCATTTCATTCCTGTTTAGTTATATAATTACATAGAACTGTTTGATCACATTTGTAAACATCACATTTGTTACACCTATTACAAATGTAACAGATTTACGCGTAACCTTTAAAATGCAACGGATGTTCAGAAGATTCATAAGTAAAATGACGACGTTTAAATAGCGCAGATGGCGGGCCTTAACTCTCGACGTGTATTTGTATTTGCAATTGCGAAAAGAGGACCAAAAACGACAAGACCGAAACACACCGATCGGCGAATTAAAAGAAATAAGTATAAATTGAAGCTCTCCATTTCTACGACTGTATAAGAAACTACGACAAGCATTTTCTTAAAATCAGTGTCTGTTTTTATTTTCATTACAGCACTAGAGTATTACATGTTGGAGAATTTGAACCGGAAATCGATCTCCGCAGTGACGGCAAAATCACGTGGTCATTGTACATAAACTCAATGACTTTGAAAACAAATTACTGGGTAAGAGAGGATCTTGGATGGATAGCGTAAGTAAAGTTATCACAATCATTACAATTATCACAATCATCACGTTTGTTCGGCTGCGATGATTTTTGCATTAAGTTAGTGACATTTGTTTAACAACAGCGGTAGTAGTTACAACAACTACAACTACAGATCATCACCTTCCTCCTCCTACTCCTATGATACAAAACCAGAAGAAAAAAAAACAACTACAATAACCACCAACGTCGCTACAAACAACAACAACAACAATTACTACTAGGTCTTGTGTTAAACTACGATTACTACAACAAAAGCAGCACAATATTCTACTATAATTCTGCTGCTGTTTCTACCACTTCTACAACTATTTCTTCTACTATTCTTACTACTATATCTAATGCGTGTACTATTTTGCGTTGTACTACTTCTGTTGACACACTAAGCTTACGGTCCTCTTTGAGTATTACTCGTACGCACTCGAAAACTCAAGATGTTAATATTGCATTCATAAAAAAATGCTGAAAATGAATTTACAATATCTCTTTACCTTAGGGTAAAGTTAAAAATTTTGCAGTTTAAGCACGGCTTAAATTTTATACATACATTACATACATACATACATATTCCCCGCCTCTCTCTCTCTCTCTCTCTCTCTCTCTCTCTCTCTCTCTCTCTCTCTCTCTCTTTGTCTGAAGTGCACAGTAAATTAGACAGTAACAGAAAATAAATAGTGAAACGGATAGTTTATCCTTTGTCCTGCAGTAAGATTTGTAGAAAAAACAATGATGTTTACTTGATTGCTATCCAATTTCAGGTTGGAATATGGCGGATCTTGCACAGCAGCTTTGTCGAGGACGTACACACTTTTGACAGTGACACTGAGTAACATTTAATTTCCTTTGAGCCCTTTGGTGGTTTTATTTATAAAAGGGAATAAATTCAAACCCCTGGAAACATTTCTATTTTTTCTACTTCATTTTTTACTTTGTGATTTCTTTTTTACATACAGCGATGTGAACTTTTTATATGCAGTTCATTTTCCCAAAAATGTTTATGGGAAATTTTAAAAAAAAAACATGTAAAATACCACAATTTGTCCTTCAAATGCATGCACTTGCCTGTATGACAACATATCTAAACCCTTGATGAATTTCATTATATTTTTGTTATCCTTTTTTGACGATAAAAGGAAAAAAACACCTTTCAAGCGCATCCATTAGAACGAGAATTTTATTCCATTTCAACGGTTTATGACTGAAAAAAATGAAAATGTATTAACAAGTCTCTGTAGATTTTTATCTGTAGTTCTTAAGCGTTTCAAAAACCCGCCTGGCTCTTAGATCTCGTTTTTAGCTCACCTGAGCAAATGATCAGGGTGAGCTATTTTGATCACCCTGTGTCCGTCCTCCGTTGTCAAGGTTGTATTTTAAATGACATCTCCTCCTAAAACAAACTTTACAGAAATGTTCCTTATACAGCCATTTTCTAAAACTGTTCAAACTGGTCCGTTCCATTGCACATAAGGGCTGCAAAAGCTAAAAATAGAAAGGAAAATAAACAACATCTCCTCCTTAACGGCTAAATGATTTTCCACCAAATTTCGAAGAAATTTCATAACATAGCTCTCTATTAAAATTGCTTAAACGGTTTCGCTCCATTCAACAAAATGGCCGGCAGAGCTAAAAATAGGTTTTCATCAATATTTGACTTCAAAAGACATCTTCTCCAAAACCACTTTGCCATTTTAAACAAATTTGAATAAAATGTTCCCTTAAATTGCTCTTTTCTAAAATTGCTCAAACCTTTTTGTACTGCACATAAGGACTGAAAAAGCTTAAAATAGAGAAAAAACAACAACAACATCTCCTCCTTAACGACTGACTGATTTTCCACCAAATTTCAAAGAAATTTCCTTACATAGCCCTCTATTGAAATTGCTAAAAAGCTTTGCTCCATTGAACAAAATGGCCACCAGAAATTAAAAATATTTTTTGTCAATATTTGGTTTCAACTGACATCTCCTCAGAAACCACTTGGTCATTTTAAACCAAATTTGACAGAAATGTTCCTTAAATTGTCCTTTTTTAAAATTGCTTTAACCGTTCAGCTCCACTGCACTTTAGGGCTGCAAAAGGTGAAAATAGAAAAAAAATCAAACAGCACCTCCTCTTAAACGGCTGAATGATTTTCCACCAAATTAAAAAAAAAAAATGTTCCTTACATAGCCGTCTATTAAAGTTGCTCAAACGGTTTCACTCCATTAAACAAAATGGCCGCCAGAGCTAAAACTATATTTTCGTAAATATTGAGCTTCAAATGACATATCATCCTAACCCACTCGGACTTTTTAAACCAAAATGTTTTTTATATTGTCCTTTTCTTAAATTGCTCAAACTGTTCCCCTCAATTGCAAATAAAGGCTCCAAAAGCTAAAACTAGAAAAAAAAGTGAAACAACATTTTTCTACTCAACAGAAGGATAATTTTCCACTAAATTTCTTAGAAATGTTCCTTACATAGCCCTCTATTGAAATTGCTAAAACTGTTCTGCTCCATCGAATAAAATGGCCGCCAGAGCTGAAAAAAGATGTTAGTCAATATTTGTCTTCAAACGACATCTCCTCCAAAACCACTTGGTCATTTTAAATCAAATTTGACAGAAATGTTCCTTATATTGCCCTTTCCTATAATTGCTCAAACAATTCCGCTCCACTGCACATGAGGGCTGCAAAAGCTAAAAATAGGGGAAAAAAAAAAAAAAAAAAGCTTTTTCTCAACGTCTCAATAATTTTCCATCAAATTTCACGGAAAAGTTTCTTTCAGAGCTCTCAGAGATTTTCATCAAAATTTGGCTTCAAATGATATCTTTTCTCAAACTGCTAAGCCATTTTCTTTTAAACTTTACAGAAATTTTCCGAATATTGCCTTACTCTAAAATTGCTCAAACCATTCCACTTCATTGCAAAAAGGGCTAAAAAAGCTAAAAATAGAAACATATTTAAACAACATCCTTATCTAGGTGATTTTCCAGCAAATTCCACAGCAATGTTCCTTACATAGCCCTCTATTAAAATAGCTAAAACGGTGCCGCTCCATTGAACAAAATGGCCACCAGAGCTAAAATGTTCATCAATATTTTGCTTCAAATGACATCTCCCTACACGCACATCTCGAAATTGCCTCTGCCCCATGGATTTTATTTGTATAAAATATGAGATGTTAGAAAATGTAATGTTGCATCTGGTGTTTGCTTGACAGTAGACCCTCAGCCAAAGTACTCAGTTGAGCGATCCAGGGCCATCATAGGCCTCTTTATATTTATCTTTTTTATTCCTGTATTATCTACAGTAGTATATAAACTCTTAGTACATGCACAGTTCGGGTTATGGACATAGCCTGGTTTAAACTAGATCAGTTTTTAATGTGACGTCGGCTGCGAAAACCAGGCCACTGGCGCAAATGACGTTACGCGAGAAATCGCGCTAAATTTGTCACACATTTAAAAAATAGAACTTTGCAAAATAAAATTACGCGCAGCGGCGGTAAAAATGCACATTATTCCATAAAATTCGGCGTGGTTGTACCTGAACCTTCGTAAATTGATTTTCAAAGGGGAGTTAATCGCATCAACTATGATCGATGTTACTAATTTTGAATTATCTTACCGGTGTAGGTGTCGCCCGCGTAGTGTCAACATCCGTAGCAACGTAAATGTGTTGAATTTAACGAATTTCATCTCTTATATGCAGTAACCACTTGTGACAACACATTATATGGATAAAGGAACGATTCAGAAAGGTAAACTTGCTTTATTTATCACTTGTCATACATTATTAAAACTGCATTTTTCGAAAATCTTAACACGAGTTGAACCCGGAAGTAGCACTGTGTTTGGCAACCGTTTGTTTACGAAAATGGCGGTTAAAAAGTAAACTTTTAAAAGACTGAAAAATGTCACAGAGTAGCCAGACAAGCACAACACTGTACTGTAATAGCCAGGACCATTCGTTCAGGGATGAAATTTTTTCAATTGACCGATTGTTTTTCAACGAATTAGAAAATGTTCCAGAAATTGATCAGTTGACTGATTTTACAAATTCTGACAACTCTGATGATGAATCTAATGCCAGTGAGAATGTAGAAATAGATGTAAATGATGATTCAGATATTGCTGAAGAAGATGTGCATGTTGTTGATAATTATTCTCCTGAACCTTCTATGCAAGATATTGAATATGTCAGAAATATTGAGACATTTAGAAATCAAACATGTGGGTGCAAGAAATTATATGGGCAACCCTGCAGTAGTGTTGTTGATTTTGAAGATCTTGTCAGTTTACGTGAATATTGTACCAGTTTAGACAAAGATGAACATGACTTGATCATACAGTCAGCTTTGTACACACACAGACAAAATGGTCCAAAAACTACTGACAAGTATAGACATGCACAAAGAGACAGACAAAAACCAAGTCAGCGTTTTTTCATAAAAGGCTTTGAAGTATGCCGACAAGTTTTTTGTTTTGCCTATAACATAGGCCGGGAAAAACTGTTAAAAATTGGTCAGTCATTAGATCAAAATGGGTTACAACCCAGGACTCATGGAAATAAAAATAAAATGCCACACAATGCTTTAAAATTCTCAGATAGAGAGCAGATACATTCATTCATAATCCGTTATGCACAGGAGAATGCTATGCCTTTGCCAGGATGCCTGCCAAACCATAGACAGTCCAAAGTTATGTTGTTGCCTTCTGATAGAAGGCAGGCTGATGTTCATCAAGCATATATAGAACTCGCTAGTGTCATGGGCCTTAGGCTTGTTAGTCTTACTACATTTGTAAGAACATGGCATGAACTATGTCCACAAATAATTCTGTGCAAACCAGCTACTGACTTGTGCCATAGGTGTCAAGAATTTACCACCAAGGTGAATAATAGGGGCAATGTATGTGAACAACAAAAGTCAGAGTTATTAGAAAGTTACAGAAGTCATATTAGTCAGGCACAGTTGCAGAGAGATGAATATAAAAGTCAGTGTGAAAATGCAAAGATTCTTTTCAGTGAAGGTTAGAATAAGAAATAGTATAAATGAATATTACTATCATATGAACAAAATTATTATTAACTCAAAAAGTTCTATAAAAGGCTGAAATTAATCATATATCAGCTTTTTAGGAAAACATATTGTAAGTTTATAAAGTTTTATAATGCGCTGAAAAAGCCTTGCAATTTAATTTCATTATTCTTGAAAAAGAAGTTGAATTGTATTTCAGAATCAACTACAACATTTACAAAAAATGTAATTTAAAATTGAACAAAATTTACAATAATATATTAAGTTTATTAGATTTATATGATTCTTTAAGCTGTTGAAAATATATAAATGCATGTACTATTATGTTTCAGGGACAGAGCCATGTGTTCAGACATCACACTACAGTTGGGACTTTGCACAGCAAGTGTTCATCCCACACCATAGCCAGCAGGTGCAGTACTTTGTCATTTTGATACTTTTATGAATTGAAAAAAATGTATAATGTATAAAAACATGGCTTCTGTATATCAGTTATTTTGAACAAATATAGTAAGTAGAGGTATTCATAATAATTTATTAATGAGTAAGCATTAGAGAGACCAGTAATTTGACTTATCAACTTACATTTTGGTTATTACTTTATATATTTTCTTGCACTTTAGGTTGGTCCTATTTATTTCAAGACACCTAGAAAATGTGAAGTGTTTGGTGTGTGTAGTGAAGGTTCAGGTAAGTTTTAACTTAATAAATTTTTAAATAATACTTTTACTTTAACAGTTGACTGACTTGGTTTTTAATAGGTTTAATTTCCTTTTTAAGACACATACATAGTACACAATCTTTATTCTATTATATGTAAAAAGTTCATCTTAATCTTAGACCTAACTGACTTTCAATGTGGGTTTATTCCCAGCTAGGCACTATGTTGTCTGTTAACCATTACAATGCAGTCTAAGTCCTTAGGAACAGGCACTTAATACCATCATTCCAAACAGCAGACAGGCATTACAATTGAGCCTTGTTATATGAAACATTTAGTGTATGTAGTAATTTGATTGTTTTCCAAAAAGGTAATTTACTTGTTGCATTAACTATTGGATGCAACCTAAAACATGTAGACACACTTACAAAAAATGTTTTTAGCTTTCTAGTTTGGCAAATGTAATTTTATTAAAATGCATTTATAACATACATATTACTCAATGGCATGATAATTATGTTTACAGAAAAGCAAGTGTTTTATCTTGCTGATGAGGGTTTGGCACCAGGAAAGGGAGCTAACACAGTGATCAGCTATGTTCACCATTACCTCCAAACCTATGGCTTGAGAGAAATGACAGCACAGTTCCACTTTGATAATTGTTGTGGTCAAAACAAGAACAATGCTGTGTTATGGTATGCCATGTGGAGAGTGATGACAGGTTAGTGGTAGTGCAGTGATCTTTTTCATGTAACAGGAGGTACTCAAATATTTATTATATTACTGTTTATCAGTTTATGTTTGAAACAATCAGTCAACTAGTTAAGATATGCTATACCTAGTAGGAAATTTAAATGATTATCTATACAGATTGTAAATGTTACTACAATGTACTTTTAAGGGAGTAGAATTTGTTTTTTCTCAAAAATCAATGTTCTTGATCCAAGGCATAAACTATAATCCAGCCTGTCTTTGTATTCATCTGTTAAAAGCAGACACATGACTTACAAGTCAGTTTTGACAGTATGAAAATTGATTTTGTTAATTTCACCTGACATAATCAGGCAACTTTTGTGACTCCTTTGTATGGCTATCCAGTATCCACTACTTTATTCAAGTTTACTGCATTCATCATTCACCTTTTTTGTTAATGTCACAAAATGACAGGTGACAAAATGACATTTTCATCTCCAGGTCTTCATGTTAATATACACTACAGCCTAATGGTAGCTGGACACACCAAGTTTTCTCCAGACTGGCACTTTGGCCTCTGGAAGTCAAGATGGAGACGGGTTGATGCTGAAACAATTGAGGTATAGTATGTCTAGTGAAAGAAGGTTTCCTTCTGTACTCACTCTGGCATTCTTTAATTAAAAACTGTTGATCTTACATTGGTTATTTGTAGTGAATTTACTGTTAATCAAATGAAACATACTGGCAGAAGGCTTTGAATTTTATGTTCTAATGCTATTATTGTTTGTACACTGTGCTATAATTTTGAAGTAGCAAATGTTTTTGTATCATACAGTCATATCATCTCATGTGTCACCTGTATTAAGCAGCAACTTGTCTTACGCAACCAGTCAGAACACAGCTAAGAACAACATTTCATAATTTCATTATGTAACCTGGATTAAACATTCCCCTGTGTTTAGCAGTCACTTCTTGTTTCTTCATTTTGTTTTGGCTGTTTAATGACGGTTTAATTTTCATGTGTCTTTAAAAATTTAGTCACATTCATCTTTTATTTTCCTGTAAAACAGCTAATATATTTCTGCATTATCCCATTACAGGATGTTGCTGATAGTGTATCACAGTCATCAAGAAATGGTCACAACATCCCTCACATTGCCAAAGATGAAGCAAACCCAGTTATATTTTATGACTGGAAGTCATTTTTGGGTGCCTTCTTTAAACCATTAAAGAACATAAGCAAATTCCATAGTTTTGTGGTATCTGCTAGTAAACCTGGTGTTGTAATTTGTAAAGAATTTGCAGACAGCCAGGAGAGGGCATTTTCGCTGCTTCGAAATGGTGTACATATTGAGGCAGGAGTTATGCCTCATGAAGTGCACTCTCCTGGTTTGGATGCAGACAGGCAGTGGTACCTGTATGACAACATTAGGCAATACTTTCGGTCAGACCCTGCCAAAGACAAAACCTGTCCATTGCCAAAGATTGCTAAAAGTACTTCTTCTAAAAAACTGAAAGTTAGTACTTAAGAGGTATTGTGTCTGATGTGTACATGCTTTAAAGGCTGCTTTTAAATGGAAAGGCAATGATAGTATGACTGCATGAAAAGACTTACCTAGAACTTTGTTATGTTTCTTTTTACTATACACTCTTTGAGCTTCTTATGATACACTAGTTACTCCAACTGACTTGTTATTAATTTGAAAGACATTTTAAATAAAATCTTACAGTTAGTGGCATCTAAAAAATTATAGAATAGGCACACTACTTTTTAGTATACCAGATTGACAGATACCACAAAACTATGGAATTGCAAATGTTATTCATTAGTTGGAACACATATTGATATGACATTCTATATTAGCCTGAAGTTTGGTATTTTTTTTATATTTCTTGTAGTTTGAGTATTGCAAATTTTCTGTGTAGCATAACAGGTAAACATTTTTTACCGACAAATACCTTTAAATATTTGAAAATATTGCATTTAAGTATTTCAGATAAGTAATCTGGAATTGAAATATTATAGCCAGTTACACATCTGCTTTTTCAGGGACTGTATATGAACGTAGTAGTTCCAAGTTTTTTTTTTATCGGACTGTAACATGGTTTGCATTATTTTATTTTTAGTGTATGTTTGCAAAATGCCAAGACCTTTATGGCATATGCTGTTAATTCTATGAATGAAATGAATGTATTTATGATGGTTGCTATGTCAACCATTTTATAGTCAGAATTTCAGAAATATGTTTTGTATCAAAAGATACATGTGTGTCTATTACAAAGAACACATTTGAGTATAATTGAAATGACTGAACATAATGTCTCCATAAGTTGCAGTGTACTGATATTTGAAATGTGCATTTTCTGTATACATTGGTAGTACACAATGTATATTTCTGAATGTTTACTACTTGAACACAAATAACAAGCTCAATACAAAAATATGTGTTATTTATAGATAATTGTGAGTTACAAACACTTTAAAAGAAAAACTTATAGTCAGATGAGGATGATGCAGTATTGTTTGCCCCATTTTTTTGAAAATCTTGTTATTGTGCTGGTTGCCATGGCAACAGAAAGGTTGAATTAAATAAACGGGCATTATGTTTAAAATTTCCTGACCATGTACTTATTTGTACTGACAAATGGCATCATTATCACTGTGAAATATATTATGACAGTACATACTTTTGGTACCTCCTTTTCTGGAGATTCGCTTTTTTTCTGTAGAGAATTTTTAATTATGTGATATTTCACTTAATTATTTCAATACCTAATAACTTTTTACCTGTTTTAAGTAATACATATTCTTTTAAGAAATAACATAATCAGTTATTTTAGACATTCTCACTTAGTTAAAATCTAAATACAAACACATGCTGATATTTGCCAAATCTTATGGTTATTTTGTTTTTCTGGTTGCCATGGAAACCAAATATTTTATTAATGTCTAAATTTAAGACTGACACTTAGATGTGAATTTTTGTTGGAAACAACATATTTGTAACCTTTATGCAAAATACTTGCAAAATAAAGTATTACAGACTCCTGGACATCTTGTTGTTTTGAAATCTGTGAGTTTTATTGCTAGCAAAAAATGTTGATTTTTGCAATGACCCCTTCCGTATTCAAAAGCCTATAGATCAATAACGAATCCTCAGATGATTGTGAAACTTTCACTGTTGATGTGAAACATGTTATAGATTTCAAAAATGCAAAAACCTGAAAATGTGATTTTTGCACCATTGGCCTGGTTTTTGCAGCCAAAGTCACATATATTTGCTATACCTCATATCACATTTATATCGCATCTGCTGAGAGAAAAAATGAACTTAATATTTTTCGTAAATATTTTCAGCTGAAAATTCGAAGGGAATAAGCACCGCAAGTAGAAACTGTTACACGTCGGTTGGTCACTTGGATCTTCGATTTAGCGAAAGTGGAATTATGGATATAGTGCTAAACCTTTTAGTTGATATAATCAAACAGGAAATACAAACATTTGTAGCAGCAGAGGTATGATTTTTCATTCTCCTTGTGTCGTCTGCTTTGAATAGAAATGAAACAGCAACGTTCGCCATGCCAAACCACATATCATTCGTCACCTCGCTACAACCTGTATCAAAATCCCTCGTCTCCAGGCTCCAAAAGTGATTTTTTTAGTTCCCTTAATGTGAAGCAATTTGATTGGTTCGTAAAACAGGTTTGAAAAGTTGACTGTATACTGAGTTTAACTTTAGCTTTGTTTTGTACATATTTCAAATGAAAATGATGTTACTACCCTTTAGATGATGATTATAGGAAGATGCTGAACTCGATGGCAGTGTGAGCCTTATGACGGTATAAGTAGGGTGTAACAGATTCGTCTTTTCTACAACTCTACAACTTATTCTATAAACTATTAAGCTGTTTTATGATTAGTTATAATCAAATGAAATTGTCATCAAAACAAGTGACTTGTTACAGTACCTGCCATTTGTCCTCTGAACAATCTAAAACGCCCAAAACAACTGGCTTCGGACAAATTAACGGGCCAATTTAATAACATAATAACTCAGCCAAGTGCCATCCTTTTTTAATACCCTTCCGCAAAGCGGTGAGGGGATTATAGGAATGGCCTCCTTCTGTCATTCCGTCCGTCCGTCCGTCAGTCCGTCTGTCCGTCCGTAACACTTTCGTGACAGTTCTATAACTTTCAAACTGCTGAATATTTTTTAAATAACTTGGCACAAGTGATCACCATTATGAGACATGTGTATAGCGCAATAATTGGGTTGCTACCCCCAAGGTCAAGGTCACACTTAAAGGGCAAGTGTTAAAAAGTCTACATTTCGTGTCCGCTCCATATCTTTTAAACTGCTGAAATTTTTTTGAAAAAACTCGGCACAGGTGATCACCATTATGAGACGATGTGCAGAGCGCAATTATTGGGTTGCTACTGTCCGTCCGTGTCTGCCCGTCCGTAACACTTTCGTGACCGCTCTATAACTTTCAAACTGCTGAAAATGTTTTAAAACAACTTGACACAAGTGATCACCATTATGAGACAATGTGCAAAGCGCAATTATTGGGTTGCTTCTCCCAAGGTCAAGTACACACTTAAAGGTCAAATGTTAAAAAGTCTACATTTCGTGTCCGCTCCATATCTTTTAAACTGCTGAAATGTTTTTGAAATAACTTGGCACAAGTGATCACCATTATGACGTGATATGCAGAGCACAACAATTGGGTTGCTACCCCCAAGGTCAAGGTCACACTTAAAGGTCAAGTGTTAAAAGTCTACATTTCGTCTCCCCTCCATAACTTTTAAACCGCTGAAATGTTTTTGAAATAACTTGGCATAAGTGATGACCATTATGAGACGATGTGCAGAGCGCAATAATTGGGTTGTTACCACCAAGGTGAATGTCACAGTTAAAGGTCAAATATCAACATTTCACGTCTGCTCTATAACTTATTAACTTGGCTTACGAAAAGTTTTTTAATTACTTTGCACAAATGATCACCACTATGACACGATGTGCAGAACCCAACATCCATGTTGCTACCCCCAAGGTCAAGGTTAAATGTTCTCCATAACTTTTTGACTTTATGGAAGATTTTAAATAACTTGGCACAAATAATTACTATTATGAGACTATGTGCTTATAATATGCATGGCACAACATCAAGGTCATGGATGGTTAAAGGTCAAGAAGACACATTCATGTCCGCTGTGGAAGGGGGTTTAGCTGTCCTTTAGACTGCTTTGTTTATTATTCTTTTCTATTTGCTGTTTCGACAATGAAAACTTTTTAAGTTTATTAATAACTTCTCAAATGATAAAGTATACACTTTATGAGAAACAGTTAATTTTGACTAATCAAGCTACAGACAGGTGGATATTCTTGTAATTTGTTACTTCGAATTGAACTTCTATTGCTGTTCGTTGATATTTGTTCATTTTAAATGCTTTATTTTATCATCATCATATCCTTATCTTACATTTTATTAGAATAGAATAGAACAAATGGTTATAAAATGGCTGTTTCTTTTGATATGGAATACTGAAACATTGCGGATGATTACTGTAACAATTTTAAGTAGCTTTTCGTGAAAGACAGTCTGTGAGAAACAGAAATCATACTGGATCTCGAACAGAACTGTGATCCTTAAGGGGGTCCACTGGTGAAATTCAATGTAACACCATTTTTTTCTGATTGTGATTTTTATCAATATTAACTTATTGGAAGTTGATTTCTGCAAAAAAAATCATAGGTTGCCGAATGAACTTTTTCACAAATTTAACTGGCAGCTAGGCAGTCTAAATTAGGCTTTTTGACTCTGAAACTGGCTGAAATTTTGCATTAACTGACAAAAATTCAAATATTTTAATAACAGAGAGTATTCAATTTATAAAATTTTAATAGAAATTTTCAGTATAGACCTTATTTACAAAAAATAGTTTTAAAAATAATAAAAAATAAACATTGGCTCTTAATGTCAAATTTCAATTTACTATCCTATTAAGTCCAGAATTAAGAAAAAATCACTTTTTTCTACAAATTTCACCAGAAAAAATAGTAGTGGCATAATAACAACAAATTCATAATAAACTGATATTTTGTAGATATTTGTATGGTCATTCTAAAAATGTAATAAAAAGTATATGTCACCGTTCATCTTTAAGAGCTATCAAATAAAAATTCCTATGACCCATCAGGCTGTAACAGACAAAAAATCGTATGTATAACTTTGGATTAATTTATTATATTTGATGCATCAGATTATGTAAAATAGGTACAATTGATACATAAACAACAAACTTATGTATAAAAAACACTTCAGGTGAATATGATATATCTCAGTAAGCCAGATATGTTGAAAATGGGGAGCAATTTACCCCACCCACTATGTTTTGCACAGCAAAAATAAATATATTAAGATTTTTCTTCAAATATTATACCTGCATTGCTTAAACATGTCTTGTTGAAGAAAAATGAAAGAATCAGATATACAATTACCCAGAATTCACATGCATATTTACAACTTCATTATTGATGATAGGTCTTTTGGAAGTACTAAAACATGGTTAATTACCAGATAAATATTTTTGCGTTTGTCATGTCTAATACCTTATGAACTGACCAGCCAAATACATTCATCAATTCATACATATTTCAACAAATAATCTTTTGCAAACAGAGGTGTGAAATAGCCTAAGCAGTCTAAAAAAGCTTTTGACAACAAATTGTCATCACTAGGTGTTATTGTAGGTCTATTTTGAATTTGTCTTGAAATGTATACTTTATTGTTCAACACTGAATTGAATAATCAGAGGCCCATGTAATATTGCCAAATCAATAAACTCCAGCATAACAAATTACATAAATTCCAAAGATAAATAAATAACTATGTAATTTGTAGTATCTGGAAGGACAGGAAATGCATGAAATGCAAATTCTTGATCAAACTGAGCACTAACAGCAGTCATCTGGACACTTGAAAAACCACTTCCTGTAAACAAAAGACAAACTAAATTACATATATCTAGATAGGGTTATCATAACTGTACCAAGTTCTTCTGTTTTATGGCAAGGCAACACTTTTCTTATAAATAATGTAACACTTTGACTATTTATCAAGGGTTTGATTAAAAAACAAAACAAGAAAATTGCTGAAGTAATATCTACAACATATTTATGCATATAAAAATACTGTGAACAAAATGCAGTATGTCCACAAGTCAAGAGTCCTATTTTCCTGTATTCCTTTGCTCAATTTTTCCTCATGATTTTTTTTTGTTAAAAGTACTGTTTTGATAGTTTGAATCATTCACATAAAAATCAGAATTTTAAAAGATGACCTACACTGAGTTCCTGGTTGTAACCCCAGCTGAATGTATTCAAGTCAAGTAGAAAGTAATATACATTTACACATCCCATGGAATTTTCTAAGGAAAAGACTCAAGAAGGGTAAAACTAACAGTCCCTTACAAAATTTACTACTGAAATAAATCTACAAGCAAGGTATAACAAAACTTCAGAAGCTTGATGAAAATGAGAAAAAATTGCTCTTGTAAAGATAATATTTTTTTAAAAAGTACTCACCACAGCAGTTAAAAGGCAGTTATCCAACATAATCAAAAGGTTTATCTCTATGGTCATAACATTGCAATTATTTTGGTTAATTCCACACACACTTGATGTTTCTTCACTTATATATCTGAATACCTGGTACCAGTTAATCTAAAAAGTAAAGAGAAAGTGGTAAGATAATGTTTGATTTCTCATTGCCTTTAACTATTAACAGATTAATCTGCAAACTTTTATGTTAATTTATTTATCTTTGGGGGACAGGGGTATCAGTTTATTTTTTTCTTTCTGCAGTCCTACATTTTAAAATGACTTAAATTAACTTTTACACAAACTATGTAATTTGTAGTATTTAAACTTTTTAAACAAAAATCTCTACAAGTGTGTGTTTTATCAGGATTATGTGGAAGTCACTGAACAATTAAAGTAACTCTTCACGGGTCAAAGTCAGTTAAAAATATGTTAAAAATATGTTTTTGAATTCAGCATTTTTCAGTTTTAACTAAACAGGATGCTATCATATACAGTAACACAAACTGTTGAAGCATAATTCATAATTTTTACAAATCAACCACTCATCTGTAAAAATATATGCATCCATCATTAAAACAAAAACTACAGCATGCACTGTGTAATTGACTAGTGTGGAACATATTTAGGCCTACAAGTCTCTACTTTCGTTTTCAGAAAAAGCTCTACAACTCACGGAAATTAAAAAAAACTGATAAAGTTTATACGTACATGTATTGCTGGTTGTTGTTTACATCTTTTCTTCTCACATAAGCAAAATGTTCACGTCTTTTCTTTTGTTTGGCTTGCAAACGTATTTTTATGTTTACATTTTTCGGATAAAACATAAAGCAGTCTTGATTTAAGGGAGGTAACTCTTGTTGTCGTACAAAAATTAGCAGACGTTTCTGTCCAATATTTTGCAAAATAAAAGCGATAACACAGAAAAACTTTTTGAATTAAAATTTCTTTTATCCTTTCTAATCAAAATTAATACGTTAAGAGTAAGTTTCAATTTTACAACATCCATGCGCGAAACCTGCGCAGAAGACTCAAATTCGTCACCAGTGGACCACCTTAAATCGATAGTTAAACGTTATCTTTACGTCGACTTAGAAGGCAAGGTATTTCAGCTTGTGTAAATTTCGTTGGACGACTGCTTCCGACAAACCAGTGTGGAATACAGAAGACTACTGCAGGCTTACATCTCTGCTGGGATTCGATAACTGCTCCTTCACACAGTACAGAAGTGCCTTAATGACATACAAAATGCAATTATAATGCCTGTTAGAGATTGAAAGAACTGTCGCAACCTGTTAAATAACAAAGCATCACAAAATAAATAAGAGTTATGTGGTTTTTGTCTCTCATACACGCACTCAGACATTGTAACTATATTATTAAGAGCAATCAATAACTTGTACTGCAGTATGTGCACAAAGTGTACGCAGTGATATTGCAGGACATAAGGGATAATTAGATCTAACTGGAGACATATTTTCATTTTTTCAGATATGCAGTATAGTAGAAAAGGAAACGGCCAAATTTTGGGAAGACATCAAAGATATCGAGGGTCATTTATTTGTATTATTTACAAATACTTTTAACGTATACATTATACATCGATGGTTTCAGATCTTGTAAAACATATGTGTAGACTGTTTGAAACACCCTGAAAGACTTTCAAGGGACTACTCTATTTTTTTTCATATGTTCTTTATCATTATAAAAGTTAATTTCTTCTTCATCGTCTAGCTATATAGAGGTAAATTTTAGAATATTTATCTTGTTTATTTTTTTCCTTCATTTTTGTGTTTCCTGCTACGAAGTAGCCGCGACATATAGGGATCACTTCTCCGTCGTCTGTCTGTCCGTCTGTCCGTCCGTCTTTCCGTACGACCGTCACAAAACTTGTCCGGACTACTCCTCTGAAACTACTGGTGTGAATTCATCCAAACTTTACAGGAGTGATCAGTACCAAGTCTAGTTGTGCATATCGTCGGCATTTTCCAGTCCAATGATTTTTGTGAGAGTTATGGCACTTTTATGATTTTTATTTTTAAGGTTTGTCCGGACTACTTCTCTTATACTACTAATGCAGTTTGAATGAAATTTTACGGGATTGATCAGTACCTCAAATACTTGCGCATATCTAACAGTTTTTTTTCTGTTGAATGATTATGGCCCTGGAATGAAAAAGGCGTTTTGGCAAAATAAGAATTTTGTGTTGCAGGCTTCACAGTAGCTGCGACATGCTTAAAAGTAGCCATATCATATAGGGATCACTTCCCCATCATCTGTCTGTCTGTCCGTCCGTCTGTCTGTCTGTCCATCACAAAACTTGTCCGGACTGCTCATCAGAAACTACTGGTGCGATTTCAACTAAACTTTACAGGAATGATCAGTACTAAGTCTTGTTGTGTATATCGTCAGCATTTTCCAGTTCAATGATTTTTGTTAGAATTATGGCCCTTTAATATTTTTTTTTATTTTTAAAGTTTGTCCTGACTACTTCTCTTATACTACTAAAGCAATTTAAATGAAATGTTACAGGATTGTTCTGTACCTCAAGTAATTGTGCATGTCTTACAGGTTTTTTGGTTGAATGAGTTTTGGCTGAGTTATGGCCCTTGAATAAAAAAGGTGTTTTAGCCTACAGACTGTCCAATCACCTCTCAGTACTACTGTTTAATTGGCTATCATCAGGCGACACATGTGATCACTGATCCCCCTTGTTACTTTGTATGGTGTTTTTCTTTCTTAATGTGTTTTTTTGTCCATTTCGTAGTATGCTTTATTTTTCTTCCTTGCACAAATTATCTTATCAACGTAGATAATTTTTGATAAGAAATGCCTAATTGTGTGTATGTCTTTTTTTACAGTCACTTACCCGATTACGATATTTGGAATACCGCTTACACTTGATAATTCCTTCACTAGTATTTTTGTGTCAAGCGACACGATATCAACATTTCATAAGGTATGTGAAAATAATATGGAAAAAAGAGAGAAAAGCAAGTAAAGTTTTCACTTATATTTTTCAGTATTACGTACGTCTTACGTATTATTTAATGCTAGATAGAAGAAATATGGTGACGTCATATTCAAAATGGCGACAGTAGTACATCATTTCTTATTAGTGCGCACTTTTTAATGGTTCTTTCAGCCTTTCAGTTTTTATTTGTGTTAAACAGGGTGCAATACAGTGGGAAGGACAAACTTTCCAGTCATCTGAAGACACTTTTTTCCCATCAGTGGCAACTTCTTTTGACGTCGCATTTGATATCAAAGATGAAATTGTTAACAACATTTTGAAAGCAGTTGTAAATACTGGCAGACTTAACGGAAGTTTATCCTATTCTACGGTAACTTATCATGATTATCTTACTGCCAATAAAACACTAATTGGGTCAATCATTTATATTTTTCATAGACATAAATCTGATTCTTTGTTTTTACTATTTATATCACTTCTGAATATTATATTCAAAGTAGTACAAGAGAAAAAAACAACATTAGGAAAAATCAATTACAGTCTTTGGATTGGTAAAACCTTAGTTAGAAATAATTCCATGTGTAATTTTGAGCACTGTATAGAACCAGGATTTTAAATGTCTTTTCGTTACTTTTCACAGATCAGTCAAAATAACATGAAAGAGTTCTACCTAACTTGTGAAACAGGAACTTTCTGTTTTGGGAAGATTCTGAAAAAGGTATCTTTTTGTTAGTGCTATATTTTACTTTACCGGAACAGTCCTGATCTTTGTTCTATTGTTTCGAGGCTTATTTTAAGAATACTCCTCCCGTAGCTCCGTCCGTTCATTCCTATACTCTTTTATTTAGAGAATGTCTTAACTATGACATCCTTTTATTTAAGAAAAGAAAATCGGTCACATTTAATAAATTTTCTTTATTCTTACGTTTATAGTACGACGTCTCTTTGCCACCTTAGAGTATGTAAAGGGACATATGCTTTCCTGTTTGAAATGGCAATTGCAAAGTCTGAAATATTAGTGTCTTGCAATTTCTTAAACATGTTAAATAGTTGCCAGTTAAAAAATATATTTTCTTTACTCAAAATGAACAGGTTTTATCCAGTTTCCATTATAAAAGAGGAGAAAAAATAATGACTAGATTGTCATTTGGACTTGAAAACCTACCAGATGCATTTAACATACTTGGTCTGAATAAAGTCTGCTCACTTGTGTAAAATCCGATAGATGAACAGATCAATTGAGTTTTAAAGCACAGACGGGATGCAGTAACTGGTTTTTATTGGATTTATTCAAAACACTACAAAAAAATTCTTTGCTATATACATGTAAAATGCCACATTTTTTGTAGACAACTGAGCAGTTTCCGGACAGGGTAATGGGGTTAAAATGGTGGATTAAAAGGGCCAATCTGGGTATCAGTAGAGATCAGATTATCGGTGAAATGATCGGGCGTGTCAACTTTAGTGCGGACAGCGCAAGCGAAAGTGTTCCTTTATTTTCTGCAGAAGTTGTGAGTTCTAGTATTGAATTTTAAGCAAATTACCTACGTTTCGCATATGTTAATATTCTAAATAAAGTCGTCAATTGTTTGAGATAATTCTGAGAAGCAGTATAAATCACATACTATTTTTCACAAAGTATCTTTTTTACACAAATAAAAAGTCTTTCGGGTTGAAACTGAATAATCTGTTAGTAAACGCTTTTTCTGATTATGTAATATATAGGATTTTGCCATCCCGTTTCAACTGAAGTTTACAAGAGGAATTCTATCAGCTAGGGCGCTGGCAGTAGGGTGAGTATAAGTTAAACTTTATTTGATATTTACTATTATAGACGAACTCGTGCATTCAATCTATACATGCCATATAAATCGTCGAGAAAAGTTTAAGGGTCCTATATTCTAACTTCTTGATTAATTGATATAAGTGCAGGTCCATGTGAGCTTGCCCTTTGACCTTTTAAACCCAAAACGGGTTCTTGTAAACAACCCGCTGAACCTATCTATCAAGTAAAAACTCTCTATACATCATGCTCATGCTTGCAGGGGTCAAGTCACTATTGACCAGTCTAACATCGGGAAAGTACTGGTAAGTTTGTTTCATCAATGTTTTTAGAACAACCTTAAAACGTTATCTGAAGTTCAATGTAATATCGATTTATATTTTTCGATCCATTAACATGTTTTTTTACATTATCTTTGTAAAAATCATTTTCGTTAGTTTTGCGAGGTCGTAGTTATACATTTTTTATTTATTTTATTTTATTGATTGATTGATTTTTTTTGGTGGGTGGAAAGGAATTAAATGGATTAAATGAATAAAAGAAACTAAAATGTGTTACGTATACACGTATAAAGGTCTAAACAAAATATGATATATTCATTTTGAAGAAGTTTATACTCCTTCTGAGTTTAATATGGTAAAAGTAAAACTCCTTTAGACAGATACAGTAAGAAGTTGTTTTTGTGAGTATTTTTATACTTTGATTGATTGATTGATTGATTTATATCCATGTTCGAAGTAAATGAAGTTTTTGTTACTTCCGAATTTACATGAGCGCTGAACATTTTATGTATTTTTCAGCATTTATTTTGAATGCAAACAATTATCACCAGTTCTGTTGTTTTCTAGTCGCCAGAAGTGACAGAAGCTGTGAAACTGTTCTTCCTTCCAAACATAGAGCAAGAATTGCTGAAAATATTTAATGGTTTGTTCCTCCTTTTTTTTCATTTGTATACATCTCTTTAGCAGATAGCTTGTGAGTGTTCAGCTTAGAATTTTCATAAATTCACACTAACCGATATTAATTTTGCTCTTCTTAAAGTTCAAATCTTAGACTGTCTTTCCTCGTCTCGGCTCGTGCAATGTTGTGCTATATATGTGTGAGAGTTCCCTTCTCTTCACTAAAAGAGTGTTTGAAATAAAGACAATTTAGATCAAGCACAAACGTGGCAAAAAAAACAATATGGATGCCACGGTCAACTTCTCTTACGAGATTCAAACTCAAAACCCTCTGGTTACAAGTCCGACATTGTACACTTTCATAAACGCTTAAATCTTATGCTGTTCTATGATTCCTGCTTCCGGTACATTGCCTTCGACAGAATGATTACATTACATTACTTTTGTTATATATTTTTTTTACATATTTTATCAAAATTATATTTATTTCGTAAAAAAAATAAACTAAGTTTGCATAAGTTTGTGTAAACTTTACCTCAGACCAATTTGGGATAGTGTAAACGTAAATTCAAACAATCTGTTTGATATCCAAAATTGTGTACGGTCTCTTGTGACCATGGACACCTTTATTTTAACAGCGCAGGCAACGCAGTATGCAATCAGGTTACCCAGGCATATGGAATTCCAAACGAGTAACCTGAGGCTATACGACGTAAGTATTATTTCGTTTTCGTTTTTTGAAGGATTTGAAAATTAAAGTTCGAGGTCTTTGACGAATTGACATCTGGTTGTCAAATGCCAGTTAACAATTTGCCACTGTTGACGATGTGGCATTTAGCTACGATTTCATATAAATCTAAATTGGCAGTTAAACTATGAAGTTGGATGCCTCTTGCCTGTTTCCAATTGAATTGGCAACTGGCAAATGGCAGCTTACTTCACGCACATGGCAATTCTTACACCTGTTTACATAAAGTGTTGTACCAAAATGGTCAAATACCAACCCCAGATGTTAAACAACCTCTTACGAACATGAAAGTCCGTAACAGAATGACGTAGTTGTCAGAGGTTTTATTTATACAAATATAGGAAGGTATGCACTAGACCGTAATACATCCCCTCTTGAGAAAGTTATCATTTATGATAACGAAAGGTGTTGTGTATTGTAAGATCAGAAAATCAGACAGAAATCTTGAAAGATTCATTTTGTGCCCCCGAAGGGAGACATATAGTAATCACACTGTATGTCCGTCTGTACGTCTGCCCGGTAAAATCTTGTCCTCGCTTCATCTCCAAAACCGCTTGAGGGATTTCACTGAAACGTAAGAGGAGTGTTTGTCACCAAGCCTAGTTGTGCATATCGTCAGGAGTTTCTGCTCTGATTATTTTTGGCAGAGTTGTAAGCACTTAATTATATTTTATTATAACTTCTGTATTAAAATCTTCTCCACACTTCATCTCCAAAATTGCTTTGAGAATTTCATTGAAACTTCACAGGAATGTTTGTAACCAAGCCTTGTTGTGCATGTATTCTGCTCAGATTATATTTGTCAGAGTTATGGACACTTACTCATTTTTCCTCTAACTTCTATATTAAAATCCTGTCCAAGTTTCATCTCCAAAACCACTTGAGAATTTTATTGAAACTACACAGGAATGAATGTCAGCAAACCTAGCTGTGCATACCTTCATGAGTTTATGGTCGAATTATATTTGGCAGTGTTATGGGCCCTTAGTCATTTTTTACTCTAACTTCTATATTAAAATCTTGTCCAAGCTACATCTCCAAAACTGCTTGTGGGGTTTTATTGAAACAAGAGTGTTTGTCCCCAAGCCTTGTAATATATAAAACATCAGTAGGGGTTGGTAATAAAACAATATTGTTCGTATTCAAGGCCAAACTCACAGCTTTCTATTTCATTGAATAACTATGTCTTCAACCTTCATATAAGAATCTGAAGCAGAAAAACATAACTTTACCTTTTACCTTCAGTATATGCTCTATCTTTTGTCTGATATCTTTTCCACAGGCATATTCAATTATATATTTACACCAGCTTCATTTCAAAGCTACATTTCGGGGGCATATGTCAACTTCCAGTGACAGCTCTTGTTTCATTTAATTTTTTAAACTAAGTTCAGGAGAGGTCATCCCGGACGAGCCTCCATCTTACGAACATGAAAGTCCGTTACAGAAAGATGCAATGCAGAGCAGTATTCGAACTCCGATCTTAGCACATCCAAGACCAACACCATTACTACTGAGCCAAAAAATCGATTCCCTGACGCAGTTGTCAGAGATTATATTTATACAATTATAAGAAGGTATGCACTAGACCGTAACATATGAGATTCGTAATTCATAGCAATTCTAACTCGAGCATATTAGATGTAAGATTTTGATTGTCGCTGTAGGAAATAACTATTTTTAATGTTTCATAATTAAGCTTATTCACAATTTAAATGCACAGGGCGTGGTTAGAATAGAAGCTAATTTGTGCTATAGAGAAGACAGCTGTTTGTACACACGCAATAGTAGATGGGTTGGAAGAGAAAATATTAGCAATTTCCTTATTGATGATGTTGTTTCAACAACAACAACAGCAACAACAACCACGACAATTACAACCACAACAACAACAACCTCGACAACCACAACTTCATCAACTATTACGACAACATCTAAATCACCATCAGCTTTTCAGCCTAAAGCGAAACAGACGGACAGAATTAAAAATGCTAACAGTCAAAGTAGAACTTCTGTATCGATCATAAACGTGTTGAGCTGTATTGTTTCATGCATGATCTTGATCTTGAAATATTTTTAGAATACCTGTAGAGACAAAAATCGTTGTCTATAGTAAGACATATGCATCATGGCAACGAGGATATAAACCTTTTGTTATGAAGTAAGTTTATATAAACCTTCATTAATGAATTTATTATTATGCAATAATTGCTTTGTACATGTTGTATAAATGTAGGCTATCCTAGAAATATTTAATGAAGCTTTAAATAACAATTTAGGGAAACAGCATACATTGTCTTTAAGCGACACTGACCTCTTCAATTTTAAGAATTCGCTGTTGTATTAATCCATATCAAAAAATTTAAACTAACAAAAAAATTATGCTGAATAAATGTTAGTGATGTTGACATACATAGAAAAATATGATAATTAGCACTCTCAAATCGGTTTCACGCTCCAAAGAGGAGAAGGATGAAACGCAGTATTTTCATAACTTGTCACTAGACCCTTAAACATTAAATATGTCTTTGTTATGATCAACTTATTTGTCCACCCAATCACCAAAATGACAGTTACAAAGAAATAGTTTTTTGACTTGCGTGGCTTGGAGGACAACTGACGTCCAAGCTATCGCCTATGAGTTCTAATTACACCCGGCTGTTGAAAGGTTGCCTGCTTAAAGTGTTGTTGTTTTGTTCCCAAAATGGCAAGTCATTGAATGCAATTCATAAGATAAACTTATTGCCTATTGATAGAGCACGCAGTTTCATTACCACAGCATATGAACTTACAGTCAAGTCAACTGAGGCAAAATTATAAATCATTTACATGTACTCTTTCTCTTCTTGTTATTTCACTTTCATCATGGGTTACTGATGTTCCTCATTCGTGTGTTTGCATTCTTTTTTAAGCTATACTTGAATGACACATTTGCGTAATGGACTTAAAATTGAGATGAGACCCATTTGCTTTAAAACTTACTATACAGCCTCAAAGCAAAATCTGTTTTGATTGCTGGTTTTTGCCCATTTTGGTTTTTAATCATGAGCAGAGAATCAGCACACTGAGTATGTTTGTTTGAAATCCGTTGCAAATCAGACTGACATAGGGTTGCCTTTATAGCCACACAAAAATCTTTGTCTAAATAGTTGTTCAAGGAGTTTATGGATCTTCATCTACAAACTCAAAAGTTCTTGTGCTTGAAATATTGCAAAACTATGTTAAAAAGGATTACCTACGAAACTTTAGCGATGAGTTTAAAATAATATGATTTCGTCAACAACCAGATATACGTTTTGATTTGTTTGTATTATATTTGTAATTTCGTATTCATATTTGGTGTAATGAAGTAAAAGGCTTGTATAGACTTTTAAAAAATAACTAACTCCTGATCTCCCTTGGATCGAAAGTGAAAATTAATAAGGAATTTACATGTCAGTTTTATCAAACCACTCATGTCAAAACAAATAAAATATATGTTAAATGCTTGAAAAACAGGAAAACACTTTCATTTTAATAACCTCCCCAGCATTTTTTATATTTATTGCGTTTATTGACGAGACGAGACAAAGCAGAACGTGCAAGTATTAAAAGGTAATATTGAATATTGTATTTAATAGCTTAAATGAATTAAATTAACTGGTTGTTGTGAATATTTCCTAAAATATATCAATATATTTCCGTCACGTTTGGAGAGGTAATTTTTGTCACATATTGACACACAGTTGATTCTAAATTCAATGATACACACAGGTGATTCTCAGTTCAATAATGCACACAGTTGATTGTAAATAAAGTAATACACACAGTTTATTCTAAATTCAATTATACTCATTGTTGATTCTAAATTCTAAATTCAATAGTTAGAGTAATGTTAAGCTGGCAAAATCAATTCCACATATATGTCAGCTATAACAAGCACTGTTTGAATACATTTAGTACGTGTAATGTATAACCAGAAAGCATGTATTATAACATAAGAGCACAACTATGGCAGGATTAATGATACAATATAGTATATATTTTCAAGAACTTACATAAAATTACGGTTCATTTTATGAACATACTGTATAAAAAGCATATTGTATACAGAGCATTTAATGCAAAACAAATTTTATAACTTCAGGCTTATATTTGATTTGGACCAATCGGGCGTGCTATTGAAATGGCATCTAGTCATATGGTGGACCAATTGATTCATTTCTCATCTAAGTATTTTAGCTTGATGGTTTAATGTTTCTGGAAGTGATATTCTCTCGATGTGCTTGTAATCGCATGTTGTCCTTGACATAGTAAGGTGATACACTGGCCACTTGCTCTTTGACGAAACGGTTATTCATAGCCATTCATTAACTAATTTAAATTAGTCAATACGATTTAGTTTGATCCAGAAATCAGAGTCATAAACAAACTATTGAAACGAGGGTGGCAGTTATTTAGTGAGTATTTTACGGATACGTTGTGTCTTCCTTGCGTCTTTCGTCTTCGTTTTAAGACAACTATAAATACGATGATACCAATAATAACCAATACTACAACTGTAACAACCACAGCTATAACGACTGTGTTACTATCTTCGGTTTGTTCACCTACAATAATAATATAAACATCAAGTTTACAAATGTTACCATTTTTTAATATACAGATTTATGAATTTCTTTAAAAAAACAACCGCATTCATGCTAACTAAAAACCAACATAATGAATCATTAAAACTATAAACACGCATATTAAAATATAAACGTGTACGTGTAAGTATTATTTCAAACAAAAATATTTAATAATATCAATAACTATTCATACTTGTCCATAGATCAAAATGCTTAACCAGAATCCGCAATCAAAATACTATGATTAGAAAATACTCTCTTAAAACATGCGAATTTTCGGCTTGCCACTGGTTCGTCCTTAAATTTAAGATAAGTTTCTCTTAAAAACACAAACTTTCAATAGTCTTTCGGATGAGACTTTAAACCGAGGTCCCATGTATCTGTGCTATACACTGAGCATGTAAAAGAACCATGAGTGTCTCTGGAATGGGATGCTTTCTGTATCTTGCACTACCCCCACCACATAAAATAACTAAACTCTCCAGGGGGCGTCGGTCATATGGGCAACCGGTACCGACGATAAGTAAGCTTAAATAGATAGATAGACAAACTTTCGACATACCTTGCACTTCATCGTAACATTCTACATATGCCTCCCTCTCCCCTTTACAGGGCTCTTTTACTAAACAATTGGACACGGTAGTTTCTTTTCCTTTGCACAGCATCTTGTAATGTAAAAGTATTATGTATTTCCAAATAACTTTGTAAATGTTATATTTAAGGACAAAAAAATCGTGATAGCTGACTTGCCTTTATAACTTCACAAAGATTTGAAAACTAAGAAACAAATAATATTGATTGAGAATTAATTACGAAATGTAAGTGAAACATATCACCAAAAAGGTCAATCAGTCTCCATATTGTCTCCTAGTGTATTAATATTAAAGCCTCAGTAGTAATTATCAAACTAACACATATATTTCCTGACATATATTCCTACTAAAATGTACATTTAGATAAAGTTAGATTCTCATTCCTATTTGTGCAGATAGTAATGAGTATAATTGTGTCAAGTGATCCAGGGAAATCGGCAGATGATTTGTTAGTCATCGTTACAGACAGAATGCCATTCATCGTTGTGACATATAAGAACTTCACCAACACGTTTTTCTCGTCCAATTCCAGATGCAAGTTTTACTGCAGTGAAACAAAATAAATGAAAAGCAAAAGATAAAATCTAAACTTTCACGTAGGAGTTGTCGTCAAAAAAAATGAGTCAATATCACTTCAAGGGCTCTCTTGTCTTAAGTGAAAATGAATTAAGTAAAATAACCCTCGGACCAATTTAATGCTGTAAGATAAATGTGTGCTAATTAATACTAAACGATTTAGCGGTTCAATTATATACTTTGTACTGACAGAAATGGACAGTTTAACAGACTATTGGCAGCAACTGATTAACCAATATTAAGTGACAACATTTTAAAAAGTACTGCAATGCAATTCAACAAATTTTGGACGATGTTTCGCTAAATAAGTGTAACCTATACTTAAACAGAACTTATACTTCCCTTTTATAATTTGAGAAATCACAAAGTTGTCTGCTCTGTCCTACATAACTTCCTTTATCAAACAAAATTTGAAGTAGTAAATAAACCTCTTAAATATCCTTGTTGTTTCAAACTCACTGTACTAAAACTTGAAAATTGCTGGTGTTGTGACCTGATACAGATATAAGCAAGTCATGTAATCCTTAGATAACTCTTCAAGTCTTACCAAATATATAGTTAGGTGGAACAAACATAGCATGAAAATACAGAAAATATGTCATATTTAAGACTATAAATCTTTACTTTGGAAACACCTATTTGGTTACTTGACATTTATAAAATTACTGTTTTACAGCCAAAACAATGATATCTCGATACAAACTGAAAAGAGAGCATTTATTTCAAGTAAACATAACACCAAGTCTGTTAAGAGTGTTAAAATGCCTTGTTTGTTTTATTAATACGGCACTAATATAAAGTGGCTGTAGTAAGTTGCAGCTTAGCACTTAGCTCTTATTTTGTAGTGAAATAATTCATATTTATTTTTTTTTAACTTTGTTTTATTCATGAGAAAGAGAGGGATTACCCGACTTATAGCAGAATACACCTGCTCTCTCATTTCTTAATTTGCATGAGCTTTTCTTATTTATACATTCAACTAAATGTGTGTTCTTCTTTCTGCAGTTAAAACTAAAGTCCCAGTGTTGTATCAGCTGCTTGTCCGGATGAGTAATTAAACGTTCTACATAACACATGGGCGTCCTCGTGTGTCCAAATCATCTGCACAAATTGTCTTCCATTCACCAAGTAATGACATTTTATCTTGGCCTTGCCGACCGTCATTGCCAAGCCTGTACTGAATGCCTTTGAAGAAGAGACTTTTCAATTGTATTCATGTCAAACTTACTTATGCCATAACAAACTTTCCTGCTTTAGTATTTAAAACAGAGGAGTTTAATCTGATAATGTACATAAATACTTCAGAATAGCTATTTTTGTGAAAAAAATTTTACTCCACAATGACTGAAACAATGTTTGGCTTCAATACATACAACATTCGGCTGATTTCAAGAAAATATTGTAAGTTCGTATCTTCCTTTCCAAACTAAAGAACTGACGCAAGGTTTGTGTTATTTTTGCATGTTTCAACCTCTTCAAAAGAAACCATGCCGCAGTTTTCTAGCTTATCTTCAGTTCCATCACATTATACATTGGAGGTCCAAAATGGTCCTTTGAAACCTCTAGAAAAAAGAAGCTACCAAATGTCAAACGGACCGTTAAAATGTACCATGATATGAAATAAGATTTTTTTTGAAGGAATAATAGGCTGATTCTATGTATTTTCCATCAGTCGGGTTTGTTTTCTCTCTCCTGGCCAAGTGGTTACAGTCGCTGACTTATAATCACTGAACTGATTTATGGGCTTAGATTTGACCCCGACCTAAAGTTGCTATTTTTATCAGTAGGTTAGCAATGCCTTACAGACGATTGGCGTTTAGCTTTGGTTCTCTCTGGAGCAATTAAGCTAACTGCCAGCTTGATCTAAGTCAATTTAAACAAAAGAACACAAACAAAAATCAGCCGTTTTTACATTGGTTTGAAATTACCATCAATATTATTGTTTCTAGTTCTAACCAAGCTCTCGGTATCAATCAGTAATTCTCTGTCATTAATCTGCATAAAAGTTGTGTTCCATTTTTATGAAACGAACAGAGGATGGAGAAGTATAGATTTATATCAAGAATTATATAAAGAGACATACGGGGATCCAATATCACCACGATATATGATCCAAGCTTCCATTCCAAGTTCTCTGCAAGACACATTTGCGTCTTTATCATCCCAACCATCGCTATAAATGAAACCGTTTACGTTCATGTATGTATAAACAAGAAGACCAAGTACTTCTCCCTGGTGAATTCTCAGCGAGTATTCTGAAGAAAGGAAATAAATAAAAAAACAAGACAAGTTATCATCATGTTTTTAGCAGTAAGGATTGTCAAATAAAATGCTACGATATATTTTGGACTCCATTTTCACATTAAGACTGACTGAACACGTGTCTTTAACTCAACGTTTGTTCTTTAAATTACGTTTGACCTGGTCATCAAAATATCTGTTGAAAGGAAACTGTTTGCCCACGGTAGTAAAGAACTGTCGGTTTTTTTAAATATACGGGTGTAAAAAACGTTTGCTTCAAAAGGAATAAAAATATATGTTGACAACAAAATGTAACTTGACATCCTAGTTCCATTGTAGCAAACGACGGAAACATAACCGGTTTTTTTTGCGTATATTTGTCAACAACTTCGAAAGTACAGTCGTTTGAAATGATGGAGCCACCGCCAAGAAAGCAAAAAAACCTGAGATGAACAAAGTTTTCTATTTTCAGAACGTAGGTTTTTGCTGAGAGGTATAATCGTTGTAAGCTACTGTTCATAAACAACCTGCCTTCCAAGTGTGATGAACTTTGTCTAAAGAATTCTACCGATATTGATTGATAACGAAGTGTCTACCGACGGACCGACCGACGTGTGCCCTCATCATCGATGGAGCGCATGACTAGAGAAAAATTGCTTCGCCCCAGACCACTTTGTTAATGTTGACATTTTACCACTTCGCAAATCGGGATATGTGAAAATATGACCTTCAGCAACTTAGGTCGTGGAGAAATTTTCTCTTTTCGTCATGTAGTGGATGTAAATGTGAGTTTAACTGTGAAAGCTAATGACCAAATCTTACAAAAAAGAATTCAGTTTTTCATTCGACACGTACACAGAAATGTTCGGACCAACTTTAGGATAATCATAATATATAGGTTATCACAAGATTGCTTTACGATTGTACACGAATATATCATATGATCCTTTCAATTATACAGAAATAAACTAAATAAAAGGGTCATTTACAAGGTGGATTATATTAAGCGAACACACAACGAAACTATGCGTTAATACTAATGACATAATCAGACACAGGTAAATGTAGTGTTATCTATTTCTGCATATATTCAACGTGAAACGTACATAATGTTTAAATTTACTTTGTACAGCTAACACTTCCAAATACTTAATCACTCCAAAGAAGGGTTTAATGCAAAACAACAAATACATCACTGCACCTGCTTAAATATATGCTTTTTTTCCAAGAACATGTACATTTAACGACGAACTAGATACAGTAAATAATTGACCTGTTTCAAAGTTGCAAACGCCGAAAAGCATAATTATTTTCTGTACAAGCATGCTAACCAAGTAAAGTCTGTCATGTATTTGATTCAAAAATAAAATATTGTGTTTCTTACTTTTAGGTAAAGACATTCTTATTTGTACCATATTTGTCTTATAGAATAATACATGCTACGCTAGTATATAATTTATAATAATTAGTATTCTTTATACACACGTTTGTTTTCAAAAAGAGTTAACACAAGCATTGACCTGTATTGATTTAAATCTAGTATAACGCGTTTTCATTGATTGTTTGTTTGCATTTTTTTAATCCTCTGATATTACATTATAAGCAGGTACTCATCAATAAACAAGACATTGAATCTTTCCAGCGCAAATATGTCACAAAAATCAATACCTGTACTATGCATCAATCTCCAACGCAATTAATCAGTTTTAAGTCGAACCTTAATGTGTGCAATTTCTGTTGCCATTGCGACTATGGCTGAACATGATTACTCTCCATATCAATACCACTTGATCATGATCTAAAGCGTTTGGATTTCTATCGTTTATTTAGGTAACACCAAATAAAAAACACAGATTTAATAGCTGTAATTACATATAATGTCATAGAGAATTGACAGTAAAAGAAATAAATATATAGCAAAGTTGATGTGAAATAGATATGCAAATCTTAAACGCAAATTAAACTTGGTATCAAAAACAAATATGAAAATTATAACAATTAGGCAAATTTATTGTCTAAACAGTTGTTAAGATTATAAACATTATGCAAAATTGGTGTCGAACAGTTATTAGAATTATAAACATATAAAAAATTTGGTGTCCAAATAGATATGCAAATTATAAACGCAAATCAAACTTGGTGTCAAAAAAAGATATGGAAATTATAACAATTAAGCAATTTTCTCTACATTATGCAAAGTTGGTCTCGAACATAATATAAGCAAATCGGGTGACTAAATAGATATGTAAATTATAAACACATATCAAACTTGATGTCAAATAACAAATATGAAAATTACGAACATAATTGAAAGTTGATGTTAAATATATATGAACAGAATAAAACGCAACGCAAATTTTATGTCAAACAAACATGAAAAGAGAGTTTACATGAAGCAAGTTTGAGGGTTGAATACAAATACGAATACATTTTACCGGGTTTATATCTTATGTGTGTTCGTTCGTATGTGTTACATTTTCAGATTTCAAATAATTGTAAGTAAGTAAGTGATAATTATATTGGTTTTTCAGACAGATGACCTAGGCGTATAGTTATCTCTTATTCGTGTACTTTTGCAACAGTACTGTAACGGCAACGATTCGATCATGTTCAAAATATTACTTATATACATACTGGAGAATAAAACCCAGTAAGCAACCTCAAAACTAAAGTATAAGAAGCTCATTTCAATCAGATATCTACAAACAAAATCATCAGTTACGAGCGTATCTAACATTCTGGGTTCTTTACAATGCACAGAACCTGTTTAATGAATAAAGTTATACAAACAGACTGGAATGTATAGTCATACCTGGACATTTTTTTTCTACAAAAAATGCATAACATATATGACACGAATTCACCAAAGGAAGAAAAAAAAGCTTTATTTTTGTACGTATCTGAAACTAAAATGCAAAGATCAAAAAGCCATAAAACTATTTTAAAAGCTGTATATTTACGAATTAAGATTGAGTCATACGTGGACTTCAATCAATTAATATTTTTGAAGATATTTAGACATAAACTAATTTTCCTGCTGTTAAACACAATAAATTGATACATCAGAAAGAAATGAGGCACATATACAGACAGCAAAACTTGTTTATCAAAAAGTACATGATTTAAGATAATTGCCCCTCATATACAGTACATATATAAAGACAGGTCACAATCGCATGGAGCTGTGGTTTACCATTGACAGAATTTTTTTCAAACATACCAAAAAAGGGATCAACTTACCCAGTTGTTATGACAGGAATTCTTATTTAAAACTTAATTGCACTAAGAATTATTGAAGAAAAAACTATAATATAGCAAAAATGTATTTCATTAGATTTACTTTATTTAAACCCCGGTCACTTGTGTAATATGTGTGAAATTTTCTTCTAATATAAAAGTTAGTTGTTTTATATTTGTTTATTTGTTCCTTAACAAAACTTGACGTATTTACTGCAGTTTCTACAATTGTAACAATAACAAACTAGGCATGTGCCTGTAAGGAAAACAAATACGACATGTACTTACTTTATCTATTTGAAACACTCATCGTTATCTCCAACATTGTAATTTCAGATATACTTACTTAATCAGCATTAACACTAAACAAATCAAAGCACAGAAATGCCAAAGCATTGCTGCATAAATGTTGTTGTTGTCATTGGCACTTGATCGACAACTACATGAAATTTGGTGGTCTTAAAAACCGTATGTTTTTTTAGGTCGTAGTTGTTATACCACTAAACTATATGACTTTTAGTTTGCTCAAGCGCCAGGGGTACTGTTTAAACTAAAGGTAAATATAGTCTAAGCTTCTTACTAACCTGGAACCTCGACTGTAGCGATACTAACTGTTCTAGAGAAATGACTTAAATTTTACAGCTTTATCTTTTGACATTTTTTATGGTTTTGTAGGACTAGATAAAAAGAATTAAATCTTCAGAATAAACAGAGTCACCTTAAACATGATTAAGTTTTACCCCACATTTACTCTAAAAAGAGCTTGCACATTTTCCTGCTATGGCCTTTTTAATACTACCTCCGGGTATTCGACTAAATTCATTAACTCTATAATAAATCTACAAATCTCAAAACATCGAGAAATATATTTTTTCGCTCCGTTAACCTGAATAAATTACATTCTATTTTAATTGTATATCAAACTTAGAGTTTTTGACTTTGTTTTGTATTTATTATTTTTTTCAATCTCGTATCGATTCTTAAAGCTTAGCTAAAACCAATAGTGTCCATCAAACGTAGAATGTTAGTACAGTACATTTCACGCAATTCTTGGATTTTCCAATCAGTGTCTTTCTTCAGCATGTTATGATCCGGCATGAAAAGTGTAGTCAACTGGCCTTCTCTAAATGCCTCTTGTAACTGTTCATAGATACGTCTAGGTATCTTCACAAGTGAGTCTTCGGACAGTTTTTCTCCATCACGTGTCATTCGTTCCATTTCTTTAATGAAAATACTCTTTAAATAATAAGAAGGTATTATTTTCTCAGCTTTTAGTTCAACTATATTATCATCAGTTATCTCCATTCCACATTCTCCATGAATGTCGTCATCTGAAACAGTTTCACTGCCAATGTTTGACATTTTTTCCGAAACGTGTACCATACCACTTTCAGACTTAGTTTCAGCAGAGTTTGTTAAACTCTGTACTTCACTGCCAATTTCCATATCACTTTCGGTTTTTCCATCTGCCGAGAACATGGACTCGACAGATTCCACACCAGTAGTTCTCCAACCTTCTTGCATTTCTTCAGTAGGGTCATCGGTTATTGATGCAGAGCAATTTGTCTCACGATCGTCTTCTACAAAACAAAACGTCTACACAAAAACTAATTTTCTAATATATTCTTAATTTTTTAAGTATAAAGTAAATACAGTAAAATGGATCATTCGCCATCTTGAATCTTCTCCAAACGTGACTTGTTTTCAAAATTTTGACTTTTTTTCTAAATTTCTTATGTAGAAAAAAACTCTTCAGACAAGAAACTCCGTACTTGTAACAATCAATTTTAACAGATTCATAATTAATAGAAAACTAATCTGCGATTATGTCGTTGTCTGTGGTAAATGCTCGTAACATAACAAACTAAGCGTTCTTTAAGCGAGACAAAGCGAACACGAATGTAACTGATAACTTGTCGAGAATGCAAAAACGCTGCCAAAAATGAAGCATAAAAAGTTTTGTTCATGACCAAATAGTGGATAAAACGTACTTGAAAATCGAAGAAAATATCATAAATAAATTGACGAACCCAATTAAACTGTATCCTTAACTTTTGATTACTTGATAAAATCTCAGTTAACAAACCTTTGTATATGGCTGATCCATGTGGAAATAATTTTTGCAGTTGTTTTGCTGACAGTGGGGCACCATCAAATTCCAGGTATTTCACACTGCATGCAAGCGGCTCCATTCGGAAAATCTTGCAAACCATGTAACTATCTAAAGCTATTTGTGGCAATGCTCGCATCACTTCTGCTTCGATATGCTGAGTGCTGATGCGCCAAAGCTCATCTGGCACGAAATCTTCTGGTACAAATTCACCCAACTGGCAAATTTTAGGAATAACATAAATACCATTGGAAGCAACGTCTGGCAAAATATGACATTCCGCATTTACCTCGGTTGGAAATCGGCTGGAAAAGATAACTGGGTTAAAGTCTACGTCGACGAACAGATGTTTATGTTGTGCTCCGCGGAAAGATATGGCTTGCGAGTGAAGATTCGAAAGGCCCAGGTATTGGTTTGAAAACACGGGAGAAGCTTCCTCAAGAAGGACTGCACCGGAATAAATATGACCTCTGAAGTCAGTTTTATTAAGAACATCGAATTGAGCCTGCAAAGCCAGCTTAGAAAAATAGCGTAGAATTTGCGCTGAACTTAGACAACGGGTTTCTGCACAACAGAATCGCTTGACATTTTCTGGAACATCTTTCTTCAGTATTACTTTGCCGAATCCTTCTGTATCACCACATTCAAAGTGTGCTACGTATTGTCTAAACAAAGTCAAGTCGCAGAGGAAATCAAATTCATCTGGATACCCAACTTTGACACCTTCAAATGTACTGCCAGCACGTAAAATTGTACACTGAAATAGAGGGTCTATTTCACCTATCTTTTTTGCAAGTGCGCGAGCATAAGTCATCATTAAATCCATGATAAGCTTTCCTTCATCTCTATCCAGTGAAACGTTTCCTAAACCCTTACTTGTCAAGAGCCCTCTCGCTACTTCAGTTGGCTGCAGTTTCTGGTTTGCTGCTTCATTTTTGAATTTGTCTGATAGTTTCTGATAGTACTCTTCGATCTGAATCTTCTCAACTAATGGTCCATTTGGAAAACAGTCTGGAGGAAGGTTGCCAAAGCGCACAGATTGATTCCCTTCCAGTAGTTTTGAACATTCCAAATGTCCCATATACTTTGCAAAATCTAGCGCTGTCATTCCGGTTTTCTCACACCGTGTGTCACCAATTCCGATTTGTTGCAGGTATCTAACTGTCTCTGTATTACCATCAGCCGCTGCATAGTGAAGAATATGTGCTCCATATTTGTCTGTTGCCAATCTGTCCGCTACATTTACCAGGTATTTAATGATACCAAGGTCTCCTTGTTCGACTGCACGATGAATAGGTCGGATTCCAAGAGCATTCTGGGCTTCAACGTCAGCACCTTCTCTTACTAAAATGTTTACAGCTTCAGTATTGTCGAAAATGCACGCATGATGCAAAGGTGTCTCAAAATTTATATCACGTGCTTCTATATCGGCACCGTGTCGAAGGAGAATCTTTATTACTTCTGTATCATTATTTCTAGCCGCTAAATGTAAAGCCGTTCGCTTAAGATAATCAACTGTGTTTGTCTTTGCCCCCAAACTGCAAAGCATTTCGCAAACCTGATGCGGTTGTTTGGCTGATGCTTGGTGAAGAGCAGTAGACAAATCGATTGCTTGTTTATTCAGATCGCATCCAGCCTTTCCTAGAGCGTCTATCATTGGCAAAATGATGGTATCAATGTCACCTTCGTCATACGGACCCTCAATAAAACAACATAATCTATACATAGCGGTCATTCCCATGTGGTCTTGCATATTTACGTTTTTGCAATATTTAAGAACCATTTTAAGAATAGTCAAGTTCTGTGATAGTGCCGCAAAGAAGATGCTTGACTTTCCGTCGAAGTCTCTAATGTCTGGATCCGCACCATTTTGCAGTAAATATTCAGCTATGCTGAAATTACGTTCCTTCATCCGTATTTCTTCCGGCGCGTCCATGCCATCCGGAATTGTCATTTCAATGACATCCATCAGTGGCGTTCTGCCAGTAAAGTCCATTATATTCACTTCGTTTCCAGCTTTTAATAATGCATCTATGATTTCTTTCCAACTGTCGTCAATTAATTCGTATCGATGAGAAATAATTGCATCTATATAGATGTGGAGCGGACTGGACTTGGTGCGACTTGAACTCTCAACTGTGATCCCAGCACTTAAAAGTCTTTTAACTGTTGAAAGTTTTGTACTTGAATCGATTTGGATGTTTAATAAACACTCTGTTAGCGCTGTCCTTTCAAGCCACCGTGTCATTGCTTGTATGTTTATTCCATCTATCAGTAAATCAAGGATGCTGATGTCTAAAGATGGTAATGAGACTGCGTATATAAGCAAATTTCTATCTTCTGAATCCAGAAACTTGTTCATATCAACACCAGACTGAAAACAGATTTTCAGAATATCTGGTCTCCCTTTAGCAATTGCTTCAAAAGGTAATTTGCAGACGATGCTGTCATCTGCAAATAAACTGTCAATTCTCTTCCAGTTGCTTTCAGTAGGTCTGTCGTATTTATTTTCTTCTTTTTGTGTCTTCAGACATTTCATATCATCTTTTTCGACCCCTCTTTCGTATATAATGTTGTCTTCTTTGATCTCTTTTTGTACAGAAGTAGTCCCTTTAGGGACTGAAATTGCAGACATGTCATATAAACGACCTCCAAAGGGAACATCGTTCAATTCGCTATTCATGTCGGTACTTTTGTTAGTGTCAAACTCTTTGTCAATCGTTTTCATGTCTAAGACAGCATCGTTACTGATATCGGCGTTTAGAACGTTGTCAGGATAACCGTTTTTGTCTCCTTCCCTCTTTTTACTTACTAAAACTTCGTGATAAAACTTGATCAAATCGTCCAACTTACCGTTGTTTTTCGCAGTGTCCAAGATTCTTATTCCGAATTCTTTTAAAAAATCTCTCTCTGCCATATTTCTGCTTTGGGCTATCGCTTTAACATTTACCTAAATGTGAATATTCCTGTCAGAAATATCTCAAGCTCCCGGTGCATCGTTAATTTTATCTAAATACTTTATCGACGGGTTCATTTTCTATTCCTTTGTCGTATCAAGTACGTGTATTCAAAGTCTTAGATCTAGGTGAATGTTAGACTCCGTACTATAACTAGGGGTTTTCTCAACAGTATTTGACACATTTATCTTATGTGAATTATCTGAACTTTGGAAACAAGGAAATTACCGTGACACATCTATAACATTTGAAGCACACATAAACATTTCAACGCTACATTTAGATTTTGGATTTCATTAGACATTTACTTTGAATCAGAGATGTTGCTTTGAATAATTGGATGATAAAACTGTTCAGTTCAGAGGGGGGCGTACCCTGCGCGCACCCCTCAAAATTCCCGGACCATAGGTGTTATTGTAGGTCTATTTTGGCTATGTCATTAAATAATGTATAATGTATTGTTCACCACTGAACTAAATAATCAGAGGCCCGTGTGATATTGCCAAATCAGTATACTCTAGCATAATCACAACCATTGAAATGAGGTAGAACATTGGGCCAAACATTTTGCACCCCCCCCCCCCTCCCCCCTCAACTTGAAATCCTGGAACCGCCTCTGTACACATTCGTGCATTTCTATCACAGAAGTGAAGACACTGAAAATAACTTTAAATTGATAGTTACAACACAGTTTACATATTTCATTTATTATGTTTAAGATTCTTGACAAGAACAGATATTGATCATACAACCAGCCTTAGGGGATACTAACTGAAGAAAAAACATCTTGCTGTTGAAAATAAGTTAAGATTAGCTTACTTAGACGATTATAGACACTTCAGTGAATGAGCGAACGCTTGCGAAACCTGGAAACCCATAAGATTGACTCTTAATCTGAAAAATGATATGTTTGAAGTGTTAAGAGCTGTAATCTGCTGAGGCCTGTCTTGTCATATCAGCTCGGCATTCTGACTAAATACTCGTAATTGTTAAAGCGCGGAAAATCACCAAAAACTTTTGATAAGTGTGATTAGTCTTGTTACAGAATAACAAACCTTTTACGTGCAGTGGAATTATCCAGAAAAAAAAAAGAATCGCAAATAACGTCAATTTGGAATTAGTGGTCTTCTCTTGTTTCCGCTCTGCAGCTCTTTGCACAAAAATATCACAAAAATCATCTATTTAACAGGAGTGTGACTGAATACCTAACAGAGAAGACCTCATCTTTCTCTTCTTACAGCTTCCATATCAAAGTCCTTGTGTTTGTTCTGGTTAAAATTTGCCGCATATCATCGCAATAATGTTACGCGTTGCTTTAAGAATTTAATGCTTTAAGAATTTAAACTGATATACTTCACCCGGAAGTGACGCATTTCCGAAAGTTTTGTTAACAAACATAGAAGTTTCTAGAAATTATCAACAGTCAAGCTATAACCCAAAGATTTTAGTCACTTACAGTATTGATGTCAGATGCAACTTATTCTTTCTAGTTTTCATTGCTAGCCTATGAAACATGCAAATACAGAACCGGCTTTAACATTAAGACATATGCCTTTCTGTAACAATTTGTGAAGTAAGTGTTAAGGTTAAGAAAATACTTTCACAGCTTTATCATTTCCTTTTAAGGTTTAAAAAAGCTTTTTCTCTTGCATTCCAGACTACTTAAAAATTGAACTTTAGTCAAGGACATTAAAATACACCACTAAAATTAGATTTACCAAAATTAATAAAAGTTATTTTACTTTTGATAGATTGTCTGTATTTGACTACTCTGCTAGAACAACCTCTTGTCTATAAATGGGGAACTTGGAATGACCATTTACATTTTAAATACATAATATTTTACTAACCAACAACTAATACGGTTAAGAAATTGGCACAGAATACAGTATCACATAATGGTTGTTATCTAAACTTCTGAAAGATTATTATTAGTCATTTTATTTTGCCATCTTTATTTTATGTATGTAATGTTGATCTTTCTCATATATTTCTAATTTGGAAAAAAAGTACTTTATTTTTAATAATCAATGCCTTTTAAATAGTTACATCTACAAGAAAAAGTGATTAGAAAAAATAATCAGTATTCTTTAAAAATATTCCATAAGAAGTCAAGATCATACTTTAATAATGCATTTATTCCGTAAATCAAAATCTTAATCATTAAAAACTGTAAATTATATTTTATATTTGTTATTATTTACAGACCAAATGGGATGTATTTCACTGGTTAACTGAAAGGAGAAAGCCATAGAGAGTCCTTTGGCAGAGCCAGAAATGAATAACAAAGCAAGACAAAAACATGTGTGTGACGTTAGCTATGGGTTGGGAAGTGGGTATTGGACATTCATTCCTCAGCTAGGTTCGAAATCCTAATCAATTGAGAGTCGGATATTTGACCCGAAAGAGGCGAATGCCCAGCAGAGATCAAATTCCAAGTCAGCTAGGAGTTGGGTATTCGACACAAAAGAGCCGAATAACCAGTTGAGGTCGAATTCCCCGTTAGCCAGGAGTTTGGTATTTAACTAAACGAATACCCAGCTTTGTCTGAATTCCCAGCCAGCTGGGAGTCGGGTATTCGACCCGAAAAGAGCCGAATACCATGCTGAAATCACATTGCAAGCTAGCTTGCAGCTGGGTATTCAGTAAAACAAACACTCAAATAGGTTCTAATTCCAAGCCAGCACGGAGCTAAGTATTCGAAACGAAAGCGCCGACTACCTAGCTAACATCGAATTCCCTGCTAGCTGGGAGTAGGTTATTCAGTTAAGGAATACCCAGTTAGGTTCGAATGCCCAGCCAGTATTCGAACAGAAAGAGCTAAATACCATGCTGAGATCGAATTGCCAGCTAGCAAAGAGTTGGGTATTCAACCAAACAAATACAAAGCTAGGTTTTAATTCACAGCCTGCTTAGAGTAAAGCATTCGAATTGAAAGAGTCGAATACCAAGCTGGGATCGAATCCCAAGCTCGGTGGAGTTGGTTAATCAATTAACGAATTTCAAACTTAATCGAATTCCAACCCAGCTGGTATTTGGATATTCAACCCAGAAAAGCCAATACCCAGTTTTGATCGAATTCCCGGCTAGATAGGGGTTGGGTATTCAAGCAAACGAATACCCAGCTTGTTCGAATTCAAAGCCAGCTGGCTGTTGGGTATTCAACATAAAAGAGCTGAATACCCGGCTGAGTTTGAATTCCCAGCCAGCTGGGAACGGGATATTCGACCGTAAGAGTCTAATATCCAATGAGATTGAATTCCCAGCAAGCTATAAGTTGGGTATTCAACCAAACGAATACCCAGCTAGGTTCAAATTTCAAGCCAGCTGGTAGTTTTGCATTCGAAACAAAACGGCCGAATACTAAGCTTAGATAAAATTTCCATCTATCTAGGAGTTGGGTATTGAAACAGCTTAATTCGAATTCCCAGCCCGTTGGGAGTTAGGTGTTCTACCAAAAAGCGGCGAATACCTAGCTGAGATTGAATGCCCAGCTACTTTGGAGTTAAGTTTTCAACAAAACGATAACCCAGCTATAGTTTTAATCCCAGCTTGCTGGGATTTGGGTATTCGCTCTGAAAGAACCAAAAACCCAACTGAGATCGAATTTCAAGCCAGCTGGGAATTTTGTATTCGAAACAAAAGAGCCGAATTCCCAGTTTAGATCGAATTCCCAGCTAGTTTGGAGTTGAGAATTCAACCAGTAAATACCCGGTTAATCAGATAACGAATATCCAGCTAGTTCGACTTCTCACCCAGCTGGTAGTTAGGTATTCGACCCAAAGAGACCAAAACCCAGCTGTGATCGAAATTCCCGGCTAACTAGGAGTTGGGTATTCAACCAAAAAGAGCTGAATACCCAGCTGAGTTTGAATTCCCAGCCTGCTGGGAGTTGGATATTCGACTAGACGAACACATAGCTGAGATAAAATATCCAGCTAGCTAGGAGCTTGGTATTCAACCAAACGATTACCCAACTAGTTTCGAATTCCCAGCCAGCTTGGAGTTTGGTATTCGACCCGAAGACGACAAATACCTCGCTGAGATTGAATGCCGCATTAACTTGGGGTTGAGTTTTTTAACCAAACGATTACCCAGTTAGGTTTTAATTCCAAGCTTGCTTGGAGTTAGGTATTCGTCCTGAAAGAGCCAAATAGCCAGCCGAGATCGAATTACCAGCTAGTCAGAAGTTGGATATTTAACCAATAAATACCCGTCTAGGTTAGAATTTCAAGCCATCTGGGCGGTTTGTATAGGACCAAAATAGCCGAATACCCAGCTGGGATAAAATTTCCAGCTAGCTAGGAATTGGGTATTCAACCAGACGAAAACCCAGCTTGTTTCTAATTGCCAGTCAGCTGGGATTTAGGTATGCGACTCAAAAGAGTCGAAAACCTAGCTGAGATTGAATGCCTAACTTGCTAGGAGTTGAGAATTCAACCAAACAAATAGACGGCTAGGTTTTAAGTCGCAGACAACTAAGAGTTCCCAGCTGAGATCGAATTCCCAGCTCACTGGGAACTGCCTTTTCAGTTAACGAATACCTAGCTAGGTTCGGATTTCCAACCAGCAGGGAGTTGCGTATTTGACAAGAGAGACGAATACCCGGCTGAAATCGAATTCTTAGCTAGCTTGGAGTTGCTTATTTAGTTAACGAATTCCCAGCTGGGTTAAAGTACCAAGCCAGCTGGGGCTTTGGTATTGGACCGAAAGAGCCGAATACCTAGCTGAGAGCAAATTCCCAGCTAGCTACGAGTTGGGTGTTCACCTAAAAGAATATAAAGCTAAGTTCAATTTCAAAGAGATAGAATTCCCGACTAGCTGGGAGTTGATTATTCAGTTAACGAATTCTTAGCTAAGTTCGATTTCCAAGCTAGCTGGGAGTTAGGTATTCAACCCGAAAGGGTAAATACCCAGATGAGATCTAATTTACAGCTAGGTTCATCCAAGCAAATACCCACCTATGTTTAATTTCACAGCCAGCTGGATAATGTGTGAATCGTTGTTAAAAAATGAGGAAGGTAAATTCGGATTAAAACAATTTACTACCGTGCTACAGTGATAAGAAGTAAGAATTATCATTAGCCATTATCTTTTTTTTTCAAACAATCAGTTTAACACATAACAGTGTTTCGAAATAACTATCAAAATTATACGCTACTTAATGTTTGCTAAGCACCTAGTACGTACCAGATTAATTTTGAATCGTGAATATAAGACACGTGTGATGTCTTTGTGTATAGTATGTCTGAAGTATATTGGGTTAACACGTGTTGCTTTGATAGGTACATTTTGCGTAGTAATAATGAAACTACGATTCCATCTCAGAACTTCCATGATTTTGGGAGGTATTGTCTGCATGTACTTGACATGTATAGAGCATTAATTTTTATTCCGTTGCGTTAAGGCTGATTATTGCGAATATTAACTGAAGCCGATATGTGGCGGCATGTTGGTATGATGGAACTAGAAGATGCCCATCGCAAATTTGGTGAAGCCCTTGATATTGACCACGCAGCTACCACCAGATCCTGGAAAAGATAAAAGCAATTCGTTACAACGGTCAGGCGGCACGGTGGTGGCCGGGTTAGCAACTGAGGATTGTATTTTAGTAATCCAGGTCCAAAGGAAACGTTAAACAACAGCCACGTAGCTACGAAGTGACCTTCAAAATACGTGTGAGGTCAATGTCTCTCAGCAGACCATCTTTACGAGGCTATACAAAGCTGACCTTCGATATAGAAGACAAAAGCATAATACCATTACTGTTTTAATTTTACAATTGAGTTATCACATATTTATGTCCTGATATTATTCTTAGGAAGCCTCAACTCTTGCTGTCCTTTTTTCCTCCGTTTAACTTAATGAATTTTGACTAGGTAGAGTCATACCCACTGGGACACAAACTAGCTTCTTTTTTATCAAACTGCGCATACCGATGACGCAAGTTCACTGATATTGATACGATACGGGGAAGTAACCCTGCTTGAAGTTTGCTTATTTTTTTATCATTCATCATTTGTGATAATGATAATGCAATATTATTTCAGACAACTTGAGATATTTCTCTTTCTAGTGACGATGTCGTTTGTTATGGGGCATAACCCTTACAACTTAGGTATTGTCAAATTGGAGTACTTTCTCTTAGATAATGAAAGTTTAGATGATACTACAATGTTATTCATCATGTTCATCAAACGATTAATTGATGAACTCATATTTAAAAGATGTACTAACTCTCACATCTTATGTATGTTAAGTCAACTTGGAGTAATTCCTTAAAGGTGATAACGTCATGTAAAGGGCCACAACTGATCAATCTTCCTTTCCAAACTCCACTCAGCAGTACCATCCCGTTTCAGTACAGTAATCACTGCAAGTAGGTATGTCACCAGGTGATGATTAAAAATAAGAAAGCAAAAAGTTAACTTTTTTCAAGTTGTTTCCTTTTTTCACTGTTAAAACTTCAAGACATATTTAAGCTATGTAATTCTTATTAAAACTAAACAGACAGAAAAAAACAAAGCCTGAATAAATGTTCATACATGTTTACATTTAGTACCGTTGCCAGGTCTAGAAAAGTGGTCCGTCCATAGGCCGACCCTACTATCGTATCTTGGGGGAGGGGAGGGGATGGGGTAAAAACTGGGGTGCACGTAGATTTATTGCATTTTGACTTTATATTTGCTATGCAATTTGAAGAAGAAATTTCTAAGATTGGATGTCATTTTGTCAGTATTTGAATTTGCAGTCTCTGTGCACTGACAAATTGTGAAATCCTTAGCTTCGTCGTAATGTTACCACGATCTATATGAGAACCACAAAAACAAAGAAAATTTCTTTTAACTGGGTTTTGCGTTGTGAAATCTTACACGTCTTTGGTTTATTTGGGACTGGCGGTATATCTGTTACGAAAAAAAGATATACACATGCAGTCTCAAAATTAAAAATTGACAGAAAGGCAGTTTCCAAATGTTTTATACTTAAAATGTCTGTCGGTGTATTTTTTTCTTTAAAACACCTAATTTTAAGATCAGGATTTACCTGTCGTTTGATTAAAATTAATTACTTAAGATTAAAGCAATGCATCTGAAAAATTAACTTCCCCGTATGTTTCTGTTACATCGTGAGAAAAGTAATTTTGTTTGATACCAAATTCATGCGAAATCTTTCTGGATTATCGATCAATCAGTTGCCGTATATTTAATAAATTACCTGGTTCCGTATATTTAATAAATTACCTGGTTCCCGTACATTTAATATATTACTCTATTCAGGATAATCTCATTATTTAAGTTATTGATAACAGTTACGATTAAATCTGATTTGTGCAAGAATGAAGTGGAGACTTCTGCGAATGATGTTGTCAGGTACGGAATACCGTTAGGGCCATCGTGGTTAGACGTTATAATCAAGAGGGCGACAATGCGATAGTGCGATAATGCGATGGCGACAGTGTGCTAATGCGATGGCGACAATGCGATAATGCGATGGCGACAATGCGATAGTGCGATGGCGACAATGGGATAGTCATATCGTACTGTCGCCATCGCATCATCGCCATCGCACTATTGCATTGTCGTCATCGCACTATCACGTTTTCGCATTATCGTATTGTCGTCATCGCATTATCACACTGTCGCCATGGCATTATCGCACTGTCGCCATCGCACTATCGCATTGTCGCCATCGCATTATCGCACTGTCGCCATCGCACTATCGCATTGTCGCGTTACCGCACTATCGCATTGTCGCGTTACCGCACTATCGCATTGTCGCGTAATCGCACAATCGCATTGTCGACTATCGCCTTCCGGCGCATATCGTTTTTTTTTGTATGTACACAAGCGATTTTTACGAAATAAAAGCAATTGCAGAAACATAAAATGGATGGCTTTATAATACGGAATACCGTTAGGGCCATCCTGGTTAGACGTTATTATCCAGAGGGCGACAATGTGATAGTGCGATAATGCGATGGCGACAGTGCGATAATGCGATAGCGACAATGCGAAAACGCGATAGTGCGATGGCGACAATGCGATGGCGACAGAACGATATGACTAGCGCATTGTCGCCATCGCACTATCGCGTTATCGCATTGTCGCCATCGCATTGTCGTCATCACATTATCGCGTTATGGTACTGTCGACATCGCATTATCGCACTGTCGCCATCGCATTATCGCCCTCTGGATTATAACGTCTAACCACGATGGCCCTAACGGTATTCCGTAGTCAGGGGACACAACTTTTAAATCTTATTTTCAATCCGCTTAGAGTCAATTACTTTTCTCCGATTACTACAAAAATTTAGTCAGTCTGTAGTTATTGCCCTATAATGACCGGATGACGTCATGGCAGAAAGGGGCGTAGCTAAGCCAAAATTGAGTGCAGGGATTAATGCCAGGTCCTCTTGCAGGTTCTAGGCAGAAAACTAATTGGGGGTCTAAGGGCGAAGCCTCCGGAAACTCAACAGATTTCGTTATTTAAGGATACTTAGATTATGATTATAATATTTTTTTTCTATCTCCTGCAATAAATTGTACGCGCATGTGTATTCGGCGTATTGGCAGCTATGCCACTGCCAGAGGAAAATACTTATTTGAGTCAATTTAAAGTTATATTGCTTTGATTAAGATGTCACGGGTTTCAGATCTTTTCAGTCAACGTGAAATTATTTCCTTTATGAAATGGGACAGAACTTTTGCATCTTATTTCTATTTAGATTATTTCCTATGTAAGAGAAAGGATAATATACAACGTTATTCCTAGTCAAATTGGAGTTGTCTGCCATTAGGATAAAAAAAAGAAAACAATATTTCTTAGTAATACTTTAGTTACTTCCCTTGGTACTTACGTCATCATTAAGGGGTCGAAAATCTTTCATTTCATTTTCAAAGACTTTGGAACTATTTTCCTTTTTGTGTTGAGTTCAGTATGATAGGCATCTAAATGTCTTTGAAATCAACTTCGGAGTAATTTCCCTTTTATTATTCTCACACCCTATAAAACAATTGTGAGTTATATATCGTTGGTGATGACGTCAAAGAAAAGGGGACAATATTTTGATAATTTTCAACAACAAAAAAATCACTTTTTGAGTAATTTTCCTTTGGTGATGATGTCATAGGTTAATGAAGGTTTCTTTTTCCTTGGAGATGACGTCATAGGAAAGATGATATATTTTCTCACATCTAAAACAATGACCTTGTGAGAAACTCCCCGGTGTCAATGACGTCATAGGAAACAATATCGATGGAGTTTCTTCTTTTTGCTGTTAACGTTACAGCAGAGCGACATTTTTTTTTCATTTTAAAAATAAGTAGGAAGTTATTTCCCTTTGAAAATGACGTCACGGAAAAGGGGACATTATTCTTACATCTAAAAATCATAAACCTTTGCAGTAACTTTCTTTTATCGATAACATCATAGAAAGGGACAATATTTTAGCATCTTGCAGAGTAATTTCCCGTTTGTGATGTCACAGAGACAACTCTTACATCTTAATACAAATTTGGCGTTATTTCCCTTTGAGAATAAGGTCACGGAAAAAGGGACAATATTCTTACAACTAATGGAAATAACTGGGGCTATTTCCCTTTGCTGATGACGTCATACTACAGGACAGACCTCTTATTTTACTTCAACTTTAATCTGGCGTGATTTTCTTGGGCGATGATGTCATAGGGAAGAGGAGTATAATCTTACATCTTAAAAAACAATGAAAGTTGGAATTACAATATGCAGTTAAAGGGGTAATCATTCCAAAACGTTTTAAAAATTACATTGGCAGCTCCCTTTCGCGAGGATCTAATAGAAAGTGGACAACTTATGTCTATCTTTCAAACAATAAACTTGGGAGTAACTTAACGTTGCTGATAACGACATAGCAAAGAGGGACAACTCTTCAACTTCGAAAAAAAAATTTGCTTTAGCGATGACGTCACCAAAAAAGGAAAATACTCTTACAAATTACAAACAATGAAGTGCGAATTATTATCCCTTGAAGATAACATTGTAGATGACGTAACAAGAAAGGAAAACATTATTCTTATATTGTAAAAAAATAAAAAGAGAGAATATTTCGAGATGACATCACTGAAAAGGGTACTACACCACTCTTTCATCTTACAAACAAAAATAATGAATTATTTTATCTAGCAAATGACGTCACAGGAAAGGAGACATAATTCCTACGTCTAAAAGATAACCTTGAGAGAAACTTCCCTTTTTCTATGACATCATAGCAAAGGGACACTATTCTTACCTGTTGCAAAGACGTGACGTCACATGCAAGGCAAATGTCTTACATCGTAAAAGCAATTTGGGAGTTATTCTCAATTTAAAAATTGACATCACCAGAAACGGGCAATACACTTAATTTTCAAACAACAAAAATACGAGTTATTATCCTTTGGAGAAGACATCATAAACAAGAGGGCCTTGATGGCCCTGGATCGCTCACCTGGGTACTTTGCTTTAGGGTCTACCGTTAAGCAAACATCATATGCAACATTACATTTTCCAATTGAAGATACAAATGTATTCAAAGATCTCATATTTTATACAAAAAATCCATAGGGCAGAGGCAATTTCGTGATAACAGCTTATGAGGAGATGTAATTGAAGCCATACATTGAAGAAAACCTGTTTTTAGCTCCAGTGGCCATTTTGTTCAATGGAGCAGAACTGTTTGAGCAATTTTAATGCAGGGGTATGTAAGAAACATTTCCGTGAAATTTGATGGAAAATTACCTTGCCATTGAGGAGGAGATGCTGTTTGATTTCTTTTCTATTTTCAGCTTTTGCGGCCCTTGTGTGAAATGGAGCGAAACGGTTTTAGCAATTTTAGAAAAGGGCGATATAAGGAACATTTCTGTCAAATTTGGTTTAAAATTGCCAAATGGTTTTGGAAGAGTTGTCATTTGAAGCCAAATACTGACGAAATCTTTTTTTAGTTCTGGTAGCCATTCTGTTCAATGCAGCTGAACCATTTAAGCAATTTTAATAGAGAGAGCTATGTATGGAACATTTCTGTGAAATTTGGTGGAAATTCACCTAGCAATTTAAAAGGAGATGTTGATTGATTTTTTTTCTATTTTTAGCTTTTGCAGCTCTTATGTGCAATGGAGCGGAAAGGTTTGAACAATTTTAGAAAAGGGCTATATAAGAAACATTTCTGTCAAATTTGATTTAAAATGGTCAAGTGGTTTTGGAGGAGAAGTCATTTGAAGCCAACTATTGACGAAAATCTATTTTTAGTTCTGGTGGCCAATTTGTTCAATAGAGCTTAACCATTTTAGCAATTTTTAAAAAGGGCTATGTAAGGAACATTTCTGTGAGATTTGGTGGAAAACCACCCAGCCATTCAGGAGGAGATGTTGTTTTAATTTTTTTCTATTTTTAGCTTTTGCAGCCCTTATGTGCAATGGAGCGGAACGGTTTTAGCAATTTTAGGAAAGAGCAATATAAGGAACATTTCTGTAAAGTTTGGTTAAAAATAGCTTTGTGGTTTAGGAGGAGATGTCATTTAAAGTAAAATGTTGACGACGGACGACTGACGACGGACGCCGGACACAGGGTGATCACAATAGCTCACCCTGAGCATTTGCTCAGATGAGCTAAAAAAACTTCTACACTTTACAAATATCAAATCTGTTACCATTTCCCTTTGGCGATAACGTCATAGGATAGGGGACAATACTGCTATATCTTGTAATTACCTTTAGTAACTTCCAGTTAGTGAAAAGAAATATCATTACTAAGTTAACTTCAAAGTAAAAGATAATACTCTTGCATTGTAAAACAATTAACTAGCTTATTTTCCATTGGTGTGGATGTTTGATGTCAACATATGTATGTGGCCTTTTGCTTCACTCACTAAGTCAAGACATATGCAACAACACGAACACAGCTCTTAATACCCACCCAATTACTTGCCCTGTTTATTTTATTTTTTATTAATCTCTTTATACAATTGCATTTCTCAAGGACCATTCCTTGTCTTTATAATCTTCAGCTGCGCCTGAAATAAAGAAGAAAGTGACACGAAAAAAACCATTCCTTGTCTTTATAATCTTCAGCTGCGCCTGAAATAAAGAAGAAAGTGACACGAAAAATGTAAGAATTATTGTTTCCATAGCAATATACCAAGTGATCGCATCAGGCTGGTGATTTTTATCGAGTTTATTTTTCTCTTAAATGCTCAGCCATCTCGGAAGAAAATGTAAAGCTGTGAATCAGGATGCACATGAATGTACAAGCCATCTATATTTATAAAACTATAAGCTAGAAAAAAGGGATCACTGCTTATATTGAGAAAAGAGAATCACAGGGATCACTAATCTTATTTAGCAAAGGGCACAGAGAGATCACAATTCTTATTTAGCAAAGAACACAGAGATATCACAAGTCTTATTTAGCAAAGGGCACAAAGGGGTCACTACTATTATATAGCGAAGGGCACAGATGGATCACTAGTCTTATTTAGCAAAGGACACACAGGGATCACTAGTTTTATTTAGCAAAGGGCACAGAAGGGTCACTACTATTATATAGCGAAGGGCATAGATGAGTCTGTAGTCTTATTTAGCAAAGTGCACAGTTGAATCAGTGGTCTTATTTAGCAAAAGGTACAGAGGGATCACTAGTCTTACTTAGCAAAGGGTACAAAGGGACCACTACCATTATTTAGCAAAGACCAGTAGTCGTTTAGCAAAAGGCAAAAGGGGGATCGCTAGTTTGATAAAGCATACAGTATAGAGAGATAACTAGTCTTATTTAGTAAAGGGCTCAATTATTAACACAATAACTAACTACTCTTATTTGGCAAAGGCCAAAGATGAATCTGAGGTCTTATTTAGCAAAGAACACAGAGGGATCACTACTCTAACTTAGCAAAGGGCACAGAGGGATCACTACTCTTACTTAGCAAAGGGCACAGAGGGATCACTATTCTTATTTAGCAAAGGGCACAGAGGGATCACTAGTCTTACGTAGCAAAGGGCACAGAGGGATCACTACTCTTATTTAGCAAAGGGCACAGAGGGATCACTACTCTTACTAAGCAAAGGACAAAGAGGGATCACTAGTCTTATTAAGCAATGGGCACAGAAATATCACAAGTCTTATTTAGCAAAAGACACAGAGGGATCACTATTCTTATTTAGCAAAGGACACAGCGGGATCACCACTCTTACTTAGCAAAGGGCACAGAGAGATCACAAGTCTTATTTAACAAAGAACACTAAGGGATCATTATTCTTATTTAGCAAAGGACACAGCAGGATCACTACTCTTACGTAGCAAAGGGAACAGAGAGATCACAAGTCTTATTTAGCAAAGAACACAGAGGGATCACTATCAATAATAAGCAAAGGACACAGAGGGATCACTACTCTTATTTAGCAAAGGGCACAGAGAGATCACAAGTCTTAATTAGCAAAGGACACAGAGGGATCATTATTCTTTTTTAGCAAAGGACACAGAGGGATCACTACTCTTATTTAGCAAAGGGCACAGAGATGAATCAGAAGTCTTATTTAGCAAAGGACACAGAGGGCTCACTATTCTTAATTAGCAAAGGACACAGCAGGATCACTAGTCTTATTTAGCAAAGGGCACAGTGGGATCACTTTTCTTATTTAGCAAAGGACACAGAGGGATCACTATTCTTAATCAGCAAAAGGCACAAATGGATCACTACTCTTATTTAGCAAAGGACAACGAGGGATCACTATTCTTATTTAGCAAGGAGCACAGATGGATCACTACTCTTATTAAGCAAAGGACACAGAGAGATCACTACTCTTACTTAGCAAAGGACACAGAGGGATCACTAATTTAGCAAAAGGCAGAGACGATTCACTAGACTTATTTAGCTGAGGACACAGAGGGATCACTACTCTTACTTAGCAAAAGGCATAGAGTGATCATTAGTTTTATTAAGCAAAGTGCAAGTTTTGATAAAGAAGCAGGGACAGACCATTAGTCTTAATAAGATAAAGACTATTTTATTTATCTGTGTCCTGTCAACTTTTGTAACTCCTATCAAATTAATTTTAATCAATTGTTTTTCTGGTGTCTGTTCTTTATACCTTGTTTGCAAACTTTGTAAGAGAGTTCTTCTCTTTTCTGCTGTCTGACTTTCTAAAAAACTTTCATGTGATTTTATTGATCTTTAAAAACCATAAAGACCATGTTTTCACATCTTAATTATGTAAACTTGAGCCAGTAGTTAACTTTTTATGCCATTTTAATTTATAACAATCTAGTTGTTACCCAAGTTTCTTCTTTCTCTCGTAATTTCTAACCAAATGTTATTTTTCTATTATTATTATTATTATCATCATCAACATTCTTATTCACTCCATCTTTATGGATTTTTTAGTAACATTCTACCATAACCTACCAGATAAGACTAGCGGAATAACAAGAATACGAAAACAATGATACCATAACTAAAATCCTAATACCCATCTCAACACGACAACTCCAAAAACTTTAACTACAGTAAATGAGATGATGAACAAATAATGACCATGATGAATAATCAGGACAACACAAAACAGAGGACCACCATGACAACACAAGGACATTAAAAACAAAATTACAACTACTTCTACCAAAAACAATTAAATCGTCATGCCAAGCAAAACGATAATGACCACTAAGATAAGACTGAAACAATGCCATGACTTTTGAAAATAAAACACAATGAACAAAAACACAATCACAATGTCTAAACTGCCATGCGCCACAAAACACCATCACATCACAGCAGAATGACTAACAACACCATCACATCCAAGCACAAATACTTAAAACATCAAATCCCAGTACAACAACTAACAATACCATCACATCCCAGCACAATAACTAACAACACCATCAAATACCAGCACAATGACTAACTCCACCATCACATTCCATCATACTTACAATCACCACCATCACATCTAAGCATAATGGCCAACAACAACATCAAATCCAAGCACTTTAACTAACAACACCATCACATTCCAGTACAATTTCTAACAACACCATCACATCCCAGCACAATAACTAAAAACACCTCCACATCCCAGCACAATAACTAACAACACCATCACATACCACTACAATGACTAACAAAACAACCACATACCAGCACAATACCTAACAACAGCATCACATACCATCAAATTGAGAATCAGCACATATTGAGAATCAACACCATCAAAACACCATAAAATCAAAAGAAAATGACAATCATCACCATCACATCCAAGCAAAATGACTTAAAATACTTTCACGATGACCAACAACACCACAATATTCTTGCATAATGACCAACAACACCATCACAATGACAAACATCACCATCATATCCAGCATAATGAACAACAACACCATCACAATGACAAACAACAACATCACTTTCCAGCAAATGACCAACAATACCCTCATAATGCCAAACAAACCATCACTTTCCCGTGTAATGACCAACAACGCGATCACAATGCCAAAACAACACTATCACATTCTAGTATAATGACCAACAATACCACTACAATGCCAAACATAACCATCACTTTCTTGTTTTATGACCCAAAATACCATCACACCATGTCAAACAACACCACCACTATCCAGTATAATGACCAACATTATCAAACAAATGCCATACAACACCATTACTTTCGAGTATTATGACAAACATTACCATACAAATGCCATACAACACAATCACTTTTCTGTATAATGACCAACAACACCATCACAATGCCAAACAACAATATCACTTTCCAGCAATATGACCAACAATACAATCACAATGCCAAACAACAACATCACTTTCCTGTATAATGACCAACAACATCATTATAATGACAAACAACACCATCACATTCCAGTATAATGACCAACAACACCACCAATAAGAAACAAACCACCACTTTCATGTATAATGACCAACCATACCATCACAATGCCAAAAAAAACAATCATTTCCAGCAAAATGACCATAAATACCATTACAATGCAAAAAAACACCACCACTTTCCTGTATAATGACCAACAACACCGTCACAATGCCAAACAACAGCATCACTTTCCAGCAAAATGACCAACAATACAATCACAATGCCAAGCAACAGCATCACTTTCCTGTATAATGACCAACAACATCATGGTAATGACAAACAACACCATCACATTCCAGTATAATGACCAACAACACCATCCTAATACCAAACAAACCATCACTTTCCTCTAAAATGACCAACAATACCATCACAATGCCAAAAAATACAATCACTTTCCAGCAAAATGACCATAAATACCATCACAATGCCAAAAGAACACCATCACCTTCCTGTATAATGACAAACAACACAGTCACAATGCCAAAATTACCATCACATTCCAGGATAATGACGAACAACACCATCACATACCATCAAATTGAGAATCACGCCCATGCACAATGATCAACAACACCATAAAATCTAAATCTAATGAGAATCATCACCATCACATCCAAGCAAAATGACTTAAAATACTATCACAATGACCAACAACACCACACTATTCCTGCATAATGACCAACAACACCATCACAATGACAAACATCATCATCATATTCCATCATAATGCCAAACAAACCACCACTTTCCTATATAATGACCAACAGCACCACCACAATGACAATAACAAACAACACTATCAAATTCCAGTTTAATGACCAACAACACCATCCCTATGACCAACAACACCTCCACATTCCAGAATCATGACCAACAGCACCCCTTCATTCCAGCATAATGACCAATACCACCATCGCAATGACAAACAACACCATCACATTCCCGCAAAATGGCCAAAAACACCATCACAATGACAAATAACACCATCACTTTCCTGCATAATGACCAACAACACCATCACAATGACAAACAACACCATCACATTCTGGCATAATGACCAACAACACCTAAACATTGCAGGATAATGACTAACAACACTTTCACATTCCAGCATAATGACCAACAACGCCTATACATTCCAGCATAATGACCAACAACACCATCACAATTCAGCATAATAAGCAACAACACCATCACATTCCAGAATAATGACTAACAACACCATCACATTCCAGCATAATGACCAACAACACCATCACATTCCAGGATAATGACTAACAACACCATCACATTCCAGCATAATGACCAACAACACCATCACATTCCAGGATAATGACTAACAACACCATCACATTCCAGCATAATGACCAACAACACCATCACATTCCAGGATAATGACTAACAACACCATCACATTCCAGCATAATGACCAACAACACTTAAATATTCCAGCATAATGACTACCAACACCTAAACATTCCAGCATAATGACCAACAACCCCTAAACATTCCAGGATAATGACTAACAACACCATCACATTCCATCATAATGACTAACAACACCTAAACATTCCAGGATAATGACTAACAACACGATCACATTCCATCATAATGACCAACAACATCTAAACATTCCAGGATAATGACTAACAACACCATCACATTCCATCATAATGACTAACAACATCTAAACATTCCAGGATAATGACTAACAACACCATCACATTCCATCATAATGACCAACAACACCTAAACATTCCAGGATAATGACTAACAACACCATCACATTCCATCATAATGACCAACAACCCCTAAACATTCCAGGATAATGACTAACAACACCATCACATTCCATCATAATGACCAACAACACCTAAACATTCCAGGATAATGACTAACAACACCATCACATTCCATCATAATGACCAACAACATCTAAACATTCCAGGATAATGACTAACAACACCATCACATTCCATCATAATGACCAACAACATCTAAACATTCCAGGATAATGACTAACAACACCATCACATTCCATCATAATGACTAACAACACCTAAACATTCCAGGATAATGACTAACAACACCATCACATTCCATCATAATGACCAACAACACAATCATAACAACCAACAACAGCATCACATCCATCGATTCTACCATGCATTTATCACAACAAAATAACCATCAACATAATTCCAAAACTTTCACATATTCAGAAAAACACAACAGTCAACAATACCACCACAACTGTTTAAGTATCATGCATTTATCACAACAAACCACCTAGCAACATCATTGCATCCATTAAAACTATAATCAAATTGTGATGTTAAAGCTACAACACAAAATTAAAGGTCACACAAGGACTAAGATTATCATGGAATCATTTCATAACAATACCACTATTTTCAACTATCATCTTTTCATTAACATTTATTTTCATTATTATTACTTTTGTTATTATCACTATTATCATTATCATCGTATCATCATCATCATATCATCATCATCATCATCATGATATTATTTGAATCATCATTATTAGGCAGTACACTTTCCTCAGGTTCACTAAAATGATCATTATTTTAAAAATACTATTTTCACAATTGTTCATCATACAAGAGTATCTGTTCCAGTGCATATCTCAATTTCCTTTTTTAATTATCATATACATCTTTAATCATTTCAATGGCAAATTGCATGTATTTTTTTCATATCTATTTTTCATGTGACAGTTATATTTAGAAATGTTAAACTTAAATTTTTATCAATATGGTTAGTTCTTTAAGAAGTACAATTTGTTGACATTTTCTTTTTCGTTCTTGCATTTTATAAACCATATGTTTTTGTAAAAAGCTGTTCTTTTTTTTGTTTTGATAACATAAAGTAATCTTACTCTTTATTATCATTTTCATTGTTGTTGTTGTTGTTGTTTTACATTCAGGGGCATTAAAGCTCTTTAAAGCTCTTTCAGTTCTTTTTTCGTCATTACAAAGAACTTCTTCCATATTTTTACATCATAAGACTTCACTCTTTTTTTTTTCAATATATTTTTTTACATCACATTTTCTTCTGAGAGACACTAAATAAAGCTCAACATATATGGTCTTAGCCAATTAAGCCTCACTAAATCCTCAAGAAAGAGGTCAAATTTTACATAGGCTTACTATCCCTCTAGTTATTGTTTTTAAATCCTCACTAATCTACTCAGATATGTCTAGGATGGAAGAGACAAAATAATTTCAAATTTTGTTATAAAAAAATGACAAACTAGGGTCAACAGGCTTAGTCTGTATCAGTACTTCAATCAAAGCAGCATTACTTTAAATTATTTCATACCAATAACAAAAGTTATATTAAAGATTTCTGATTTTTCTATATTTTCAGTTACCTCCCCTGTATAATATTTCTCTGGAATATTTCTCATTGACTCAACAGCCAAAGCAAACTGAACTCTCTTAAAGATATGATGCCAGTATATACAGGAAACTGAAAGACTAGCTTGCCCCACAAGCTACAAGTTGACTTAAATCTGCATGTAACAATAGGGCAATAAAGGCCCTCAATCACTCACCTGAGTACTCTGGCTGAGGGTCTGCTGTTAAGCAAACATAACGAGCAACATTACATTTTCGATTTGAAAACTTTCAAAGATCTCATACCCTATACAAATAAAACCAACAGGGCAGAGGCACTTTCTACATAGCAGCTTGTAAGGAGATGTTATTTGAAGCAAAATATTGACATAAATCTATATCTAGCTCATTCTGTTCAATGGAGCAGAACGTTTTAGCAATTTTAATAGGGGGCAACATATGGAACAATTCTGTGAAATTTGGTGGAAAATTTCCTTGACATTGAGGAGGAGTTGCTGTTTCATTTTTTTTCTATTTAATATTAGCTTTTGCAGCCCTTATGTACAATGGAGCAGAACAGTTTAAGCAATTTTAGAAAAGGGCAATAAAAGGAACATTTCTGTCAAGTTTGGTTAAAAACAACTTAGTGGTTTAGGAGGAGATGTCATTTAAAAGTAAAATGTTGATGATGGACCCCTGACACAGAGTGATCACAATAGCTCACCCTGAGCATTTGCACATTTAAGGTCACTGTGACCTTTACCTTTGACTGGCTGACCCTAAAATCAATAGGCTTCTTGTACTAATTAAGAACAACCATTATATGAAGATTCAAGACTCTGTACAAAATGGCACTCCACATGAGGTCATGGTGACCTTGACCTTTGACCTTCTGTAACTTAGTAAGGACAGTCATCCTATGAAGCTTGAAGACAATTGGTCAAATAGAACTCTAGTGATTGAGTGGAAACATTTTCACATTTAAGGCCACTGTGACCTTGACCTTTGACTTACATAACCAAAAAACAGTAGGCTTTTGTAACTCAAATAGGGCAATCATTCTATGAAGTTTGAAGACCCTAGGTCAAAAGTGTTTTTAGTTATCGAATGGAAACAAAGTGGGACAGATGGATAGACGGACAGATGGACTGACAGACAGGGCAAAAACAATATGTCTCCCCCAGAGGGGTGGGGGAGACATAACTAGCTGAAAAGGTTATCATACCTACAAACAGACAGATAGGACTCAAGGAGGCATAACAACATTTTAAGTATGGATAAAACAGTTCCTGCCTTTCCACATTATTCCAAAATGTCTTACTGGATATGCAAAACAACTTTCAAACTCCTGCATTTGATGACCCTGAACTATTGCTTAATGTGTTAAAATGTTCCATCAAAAGTCTATGTGTTACTTTTAACAGGACAGATTTCATTGAATTTTCAAAGTATGTAAGAAGTGCAAAAATGAAACAAAAAGTAACATTTTTATAAGAATACCTGTCCATTATCTTTACGTTTGGTCAGAGGTACAGTCAGCCACAATCATGCGAGTCATCAATCTCTAGACTTTTCTGTGAAATTTAATCTGTAACACTGATGACACCAGAGTGAGCTGTGGCATTGCTGAAAAACATCTTTCTGAAGAGATAGGTTTGAAAGAATAAAATCTGGTAGTTATACTCTTTTACATATCAGCTTAAAAGTAGAAATACAAATATTGCAATAACGGTAACAAGAGAGCTGTGATGGCCCTTAATTGTTCTCCTGAGTAAAGATGAAAATTTGGTGTCATTTCAATATCTTTTAGACTAAAAAGTTTTGAGAACCTGTCACTGAAACTGAATTCTAATGGCATTGTGGTAAAAAGAAAGTGAACAATATCAACACTCCTAAATAATGTTCACTGGGTAATACAGCTGATTCTAGTTTTCAGTCATGTATACAGAGTTGTCAAATCATCCTGCAATGTTTAGTTTACATTTTCATCATCATGTATTTGTAACATTTTCAAAATAACAATCAACTAGTTGTTCTAACTATTGTTGAAATTAGCCAGTCCTTAACTGAATGACTATAATAGCAGCCCTCCCTGAAATATGAAATGGAATTCTTAAAAAAATACTTTTATCATTTAACCACCATAAACTACCTTTATTTCAATCTCTTGATTCAGTTTTCCTGCCAATCATTTTAGAAATTATGTCAATATTAAATAAACCAACAAAAACTCAGCAAATTAATTTTTAGATCTCATTATAAAAAAGAAGAGGAATTTACAACTTAAGAACTGAACAGTATCTATGCAACAAAAACTAGGTAACTCACAGTCTGCCATTATGAGCATTTCAACTAGACTAGCACAGCCAAATGCTATGAACTCTTCCTGTGCCTCAAGGTACATGTATAAAAATTTTAAAAATATTTTATGAGTCAAGATGGGTAAAATAAAAGAAAACAGAGAGCAATACCTTTGAAGCAATGCAGATATTACAGCATTTCAGTAAGTCAAAGTCCTTCTGCAAAGTATCACTGTCCACTGGAAAAGGCCATTTCTTCACCATTCCTTGTCTGACATATACTGCCCTGGATGCTATTAATTACACTGAGCTTTATTATCACTATTATGCAAGTGTAAGAAAAATAGTTATACAAGAATGATGGATACCTTAAGGAGTCTTGCTCTTAACCCTGAACATGCTGAAATTTTGTAATGGATTTGCCCAGCTTTGAAAGTGGAACAGTCCATTCAAAGTTTAAGGGATTTCAATATCAAAATACAAAAATGGAGCTACCAACAGTATAGAGCCTGGTCAGACTGCACAGATGTGCAGGCTGGCCTGGCTCTATACTGGTGGCAAAGGCTAATCACTTTCAGTTCCAGCAGGTTAAGAGTTAAAGATAAATGACATTGTAATGAATTCAGGTACTTCATCAAGAACTAGCTCATATTTACATGAAGAACAGTTAACAGACAATCTAACCTGGCCGTGAATCACCAGAAGAGTAAGATTTTCTGACAGTAATAGAATATGTCATCCTAACCATGCAGGGGCTGCATATTTCTATACTCGAAAATGTAACATGATTTTTCCCATAGATATTTATTTGTCCAGATGGGCATATCTGCCATGTTTTATCTCAAATTTCTAAAATTTCTAAGAGCTGGGACCCTCATGAATAAAAAAGGTACTTTCTAAATGCAAAATTCAAGAAATTTCTTACCAGATTTTTCACATATTTCCTGTTCTTGTAATGAATGGTCACATAAACAGATGTCACCTGGCTATACCTCTCTCAAAGTTCGCAGAAAAAAAACCTGTGAGGAAAAATAGCAGTAATTGTATAAAGCTTGTACTAGTAAAGTTACTCCAATATATTATAAACTGATATGCAAATAGTATGTGGAATCACATGATCAGGCAAATCTCTAGGCAAAGAGCACACTAGCATGTTTTATGACTAACCCGAAAGAACAATAACAAATGGTTTAAAGTTGCTACTTAATACATACCATTTTGCCATGAATAAATAATCATTATAAACAAAACTTCACAAGACAAAAAGGAAAGTGGAATTTAGAATTTAGTCTTTTAGAATTTGAAATTTTCTTTCTCCTTTAGAGATTGTTATGATCATGTGACTCCATTGTATTTGTATCTGAAAGAAAGAAGAAAATAATAATGTTATATCAAAACATCATACAAAAAAGTATAAAGTCAACACTTTGTCTGTACAGACCAACATCAGGGACATCAAGAGTTGGAACCCTCATGAATGAAAGGTAGTTTTTGTACATGAAAGCCACATGGAACGACCCCCTCCACCGAGTGGACTGAGGTTCATGCCACACAAACATCAATGTGAACACTTCCATGCATCTGACCATAAAATTTCTGCCCAAGAAATGTTTAATCACCTATGGTTTGAAATTATTACAAAACTGTCAGAAATCTGCACATGTGCAATTTTCCGCCTATCAGTGTTTTGTCAAACTTAGGTGTAGAAAACACATGGAGTAACTTTTCTGGTTTAAAGCTTGTCTTCAGACAATACAAAAACCACCAGGTCTTTACTGTAATTGGTATGTCTGTACCAAAATTGTATTTCTGGATTTCTTCCAGATTTGTTTTTTATCTATTGGTATAACAAAGGTGAAGGTTTCAAGACATCCTCTGAACAGCCAGGCCTTCCCTCTCTATTTTGGAAAAAAGACTCCTGGCAAAGTCTTGAAATTTGCCAAACTGGAGAGAAAAAACAAAGAAACCTCCAATTGGTATTATTTGCCAAAACTTTAAATTAACAACTTACCAGAAAAAAAACACAGAAAAGGCTGCATATTGCTGTTACTTACTTTTTAACATTTAAACTGTGTTTTGAGAGTCAAAGAGTTTGAAAATCAATTTATTACATACACATATATTTGTCTACATAGTATTTTACTATTTAAACAGAGCTAATCCTGCTGCCTAATTAACTGTTAAGTTCTAACTGTTGCAAGCCACCAAAGGTCAAGGTCATTCAGTTAGTTTTCCACCAAGCACTCAGTACTTTCTGACAAAAAATATAAGCTTTTTTCTGCAATAATGAAAATATTTAAATTCATTATTATATATGAAGTCAAATATGATAAAAGATATAAAAATTTACAGATCCAGAAAAAAAGTTAAGTATTGTTAAAACAAGGTGAAGTTCTGAGCTTTATTATGATACAACTTATAATACTCTTTTCTAAGATCTTAATCTACTGTTTTGCACCACAATCAAAAAGAAATGAAGGAGTGTGTAAAAATGGGGACCTCTCCTGCAGAGACAGTGCATGAAGAATGAAGCAAGGCACATGCTTCACATATGAAAAACAAGGGAGCTCCCGGGTATGGGAGAAATCCAAAACAGCAAGTTGTATGTTTTACGAGTAGTAGATCTGGCCATAGGAGCCTGGATAAAAGTTGCTCTGCACTTAACAAAAGATGTGATAGGAGTGCCTTAATTGCACATTTTAAGAAGTACTGTAAACCTGGTAGGTCAACGATGTGAAAATCCAGGAAAAGAACTGTGCATTACTGTAAATATTGTGAATGAACAGATAAACAGTTTAAAGGTGTATTCCTTGGTAGCTGATGGCACAAAATCAGAAGAGGTACTCTTTCATTGATCAATATTGATGTACAATTTGTTACTGATCCCACAGATGCTTGAATGTAGTAGAGTGGTTCTTGCTCCAACTTGCATATTGTACTTTTTTCACCCTTATAATAGCCATATAGTGAAAAATTTTGATTTAAAAGTGCTTTTTGATGGGCAAACCATGTTTGTTAAGACACATTAGAACTTCTGTGATAGTATGCTTGCAAGGTCACCTTTATTTACAGTAACACTTAATAACATGCCACAAAGACGATTAAACAAAAAGAAATGAAATATACTTTAGGTATGTTGTGCAATGCAAATGAGTATATGTGTATGTGTACAATTTCTTCAAGCAGAAACTGAATTATTTATTAGAAGTAACAATAAAGAAACTTTACCCCCCAAAAAAGGTCTTTTTCCATATGGACAAGAAAGTTTCATTTAAAAAAGTTTCAGTTAAAGGACAGCTTAGAAAAATGGTACAATCAATTCAAAAGATATTGTCAAATACTGCAAGACAGCGAACAAGAATTCCAAGATGTCATAGCATAGAAATAATTTAAATAAAACATAATTTTGTCCTACATTTCAGACAAAACAAAATATCTGTTTCCTTCATTGTCCAAGTACAATGTATAAGCCTCTGTACTCATGTGAAAGCTGCATCCAAAAATCTAAAGACATTTATTGGAAAAGTGCTTAACACCTTACATAAGCCTAGGACTTTTTCCCAAGCTTAACAAGTCCTAAGCTTTTTGTATCAATAGTAGAGATAGACAAAAGAGACAATTTAGGGAGCATATTTTTTAAAGAAAAATTTATGCCACCCACTAAAGACTGATGCCCTGAAAAGGGCAGTTGAAAGTCAATGCCCTGAAAAGGGCAGTTGAAAGTCATGATGCCCTGAAAAAGGAATTTGAATGATGATGCCCTGATAAGGGCAGTTAAAAACTGATGCCCTGAAAAGGACAGCTGAAAGTCAGTGCCCTGAAAAGCGCAGTTAAAAGTCAATGCCCTGAAAAGGGCAGTTGGGTGTATTCAAACTAACAGGTGCTAAGGATCTTGTCTACTATCTTCACAGCCAACAACAGATCTGTAACATGTTTAGTACAACTTAAAATTGCGGGGTGTAAGCAAGAAGAATCTTGTCCACTATCTTCACAGCCAACAACAGATCTACCACATGTTTAAGACAACTTTAATTGTGGGGTGTAAGCAAGCAGAATCTTGTCCACTATCTTCACAGCCAACAACAGATCTACCACATGTTTAAGACAACTTTGTGGGGTGTAAGTAAACAAGATCTTGTCCACTATCTTCACAGCCAACAACAGATCTACCACATGTTTAAGACAACTTTAATTGTGGGGTGTAAGCAAACAAGATCTTGTCCACTATCTTCACAGCCAACAACAGATCTACCACATGTTTAGTACAACTTAAAATTGTGGGGATGTAAGCAAGCAGGATCTTGTCCACTATCTTCACAGCCAACAACAGATCTACCACATGTTTACGACAACTTTAATTGTGGGGTGTAAGCCAACAGGTTCACAATGACACTGAATTAAGGAAACAGAACCATCTAATTTTCACTATTTAAGAGAACTTATGGAAGGTCCACAGATAGATTGTTCTCCAGCATCAAAGCAAAAACAAAACAGACATTATTTAGAAAAGCTGTGTAATGTTCTTTGATTAAGACTTTGCCAATCATTAATTTTGTATGGCAAGCAACAAAACATACTTGTTTATCACTATGAATTGTAGAATATCTGGTAGAAATGTTCTATCTTTCTTGTTCACTATCTCAAGTGATCTAAAGCAGAATTGCTTTCAACAATTATTTATCATTTATATTTATTATATTAACAATCCAATTCAAGAAAGCGTGAACCAACTATTCTTTCTATTCTTTTAACTCTGAGAGTAACATATTTTCAACATTAATGTGTATATGTTCTGAAAGCGTTTATCATCCCAATTCTAAACTGTTCATACATATAATTAACGTTTTACTCTATCATCTATGTGGCATACTTTAAATGTTTCTGTTATTTTTGATTTACAATTATAATTGTATGAACAAACCAAAATCACATGGCTTACACAGTGTTTGCATTCTTACCCTCTGTAGTATCAGTAATATCAATAAAATACAGCATATTCATACTGAATGTCAATTTTTACTAAATGTTGACTGAACTTAATTTCAAAGACTTTAAAAGTCAGAGATACATAATATGTACATGTATATCAGCCATCAGATGCATCAGTGTTAAGTTCATATTGTTTGATATTATCTAGCAATATATTTGAGGCTTTTTAAGGCTTTACCGATTACGTACTGGTTATTCAAAATGAATGAGCCAGTGTAATTGAAAACTACCCCTAGGTATTTAAAGCCATTCACTATTTCTAGAGGTTCATTATTATTAGGAATGCTAATGGAAACCTTTTCATTAACCGGTTAACTTGACGCTGTTACTGTTAAATTTATCGGTTAACCAATTTACAACAAAATTCATTTCCTGTCAACTAGTCACTGTATCTGATATGTACACCTTTAAGGTGAAACTGGACGGTCATGGAATGTTTACAATTTGGATCCCACGGGTCCGAAAGAGCATTGTGATGATCACTTATTAGATACAAATGGGCTCCATTCGTATGTCATTTCTTACAGCTTTAAATTCATTTAATAAGTGTATGTGATCGTCGTCTGAAATGTTTTGTATCTGTTTAAATCCGACATTTTATTTTAAATTTGGCAATCAGAATTCCTCAGCAATGAAGGCAATGGTGTGATTATTGCAGAGGATATTACCCAAAGCATTCTTTCTGTGAGATTTCCACTCATTGCGCACACATTTTAACATTGGCAGAAATCACGGTAATTGTGACTTCAGTTGGGCAAAACTTTCAGAATATTGTGTTGTGTGGATGTATAACACAAATTCACAATCAAATTGGCAATTGGAATAATTAGACAAATAATGGAAAGTAAACGTTTGCGGGTCATCTGCAAGCTTCAGACCCACAGGCTGAAGCTGACTTGAATGTTTCACAGTCCATTGTCTGTCGATTGTGGTCACGCTATCAAATTATTGGTGGCATGACTGATACCCAAAGAAAAGACATCCAAGATGTACCGACTTCCAAGATGACTGATTTGTTGTTAATCAAGCTCTTTGTTTTTTGTAATAATAAAATTCCATATACTGTAAGTGTGCAACATACCTGTAGTTTTACTCTTGTCATCTATTTTATAGATTGATAAAATACTGTATAAATGTGACTTTGGTATAAACAATAAATCTGCTTACAAATTTGAAAGACATTATAATATATTGATGTATGAATCTTAACTTTGATCAAAATTCCCACTGAATGATCGAAGTCAAACCACAGGTGCTATGACATGATTTAGGGCTTTGATACTTGGAATAAAAAGGCTTAGTTCTTATACCATAACCTAATATGGATAAATTCAGGGGCGGATCCAGGATTTCAGGTTAGGGGGGGTGCAAAATGTTCGGCCCAATTTGTGTCCGTTTTCTACCTCATTTCATTGTTGTGGTTATGCTAGAGTATACTGATTTGGCAATATCACATGGGCCTCTGATTATTCAATTCAATGTTGAACATTATAAAGTATACATTATCTAAAGACATATTCAAAATAGACCTACAATAACACCTGTGGTCTGGAAATTTTAGGGGGGTGCCCCCTCTGGATCTGCTAGAGAAATTTGAATGTTCAGTGCAAATCAGCAAGTATATGACATATGCAGATGAAAATGTGTTGAACATAACAAGAATATTCAGCTCTACTACTGATATCTAAGTGTCAATATTGTACCAGACATCATAAACATTGTGTGCAGATGCCAGTTAACATTTCTCTAGATCTGGTGTCAGACTGAGTAGATTCATATTTTAAAAAAACAACAACAGAGTAATGAAAAATACGTGTATGTCCCATCTTGTTTATGTATCTCATTTTCATTGTTTTTATGTTTTGTTTGTTTTGTTTGTTTGTTTCATTTAAAAATAAAGGTGTGTTATTACATTTTGAAATAAAAATCTTTGTTTGTTCTAACTCTATGTTTCTGTATGTGTCCAGTCAAATGCCTAAACATTAAGATATGTGTAGAAAATGAACACAGGCATGTTCAGAGTACAATTTCTTGTATTTAACACAATGCCTTTTTCAAACAAAAGTAGTACAAACTATTATGATGTTGCATTTATACAAACCCCAGTGGCAGATTTACTATGGGGCCATAGGGCCTGTGTATATAATTTAATCAGTAAATTTCATTGTAAAATATGAACAGGGCAGTATTTTATGCAGAAAGTATTTGATGCAATAATGACTTTGTTCACACCCTGTTCAAAATTACTGGATCTCCCACTGAATCCTGTTAAACTGGAAAAAAATGGCAAAAATAAAATCAATTTCATATCAGTTCCAGCCCACAGACATGCAACTTGCCCAATTATGTGAAGTAACCAATGTGCAAAGTCAAGTACATAGTGTTTCTGTGACAATCAGTTATAGCTTATTTTTTGCTGAATTTTCCTGCTTATCTAAACTTTAAAGCATGTGGATGCATAAAGTTTCAAAGCACTTGTGGGTAAAGAGTGGTTAAAGAAGATTGCGCATGCGCAGATAATGGGGAATGTACCTTTTTTTCCCATATATTAAAGTTTTGTAGTAAGTTCAACCAGTAGGTGTAAACCTGGGCAGTAATGAATGGACAGACACATGGAAGTGATCACACTGGTGTCTATACGTCATGAACTTCAGTCCATTCGGTGTTTTAGGGGTTTGTCGTTCCATGTGAACATTTTCATGTACGGAACTACCTTTCAAACATGAGGACACTGACTTGTAAAGCCCCAGTAATGGCACAGGCAGATCACTGGCTGATGATATACTTTCTAAACAGAAGAAAAGGGTTTAGGGGTCAACTGTTGATACCTGCAAACTTTGCTAGAATGTTGCTATGTCATTTAAACATTAAAAGCTACCCCCTTACAATTGCAAATGAAAATTTGACTTCTAACAGTTAACTGTATTAAAACGAATATACAAAACATGAGGGCCATGATGGTCCTGGATCGCTCACCTGAGTTCTTTGTCTGTGGGTTTGCTGTTATGCAAATGTCAAAAGCAGTATATTTTTTAACTGAAAATTTGTAGGTGCCTACAAACCAGATATCTAAAATAACAGTCAATAAATAAAGTCTCAAAGACAGAAAGTAGAAAAAAATTGATATTTGATGCCAGTGACCTTGACCCAGTGATCTAAGACCCCATCTAAAGGTAAAGGTCGATGCAAGGAAAGAAAATTTGGGCGGGGCAGGGGGTGGGGGGGGGAGTGACCCCCAGGGGAGGGGGGGGATGACCCTACTGTGGTCACAGTGCATACTAACAAATATCTAAGCTCCAGGCCTTGCAGTTTGTGACAAGAAGATTTTTTAAAGTTTTTTGCTATATAACTCTATGTAAAACATGTGACCCCTTCGGCGGGGCCAGTTTTGACCCAGGGGCCATGATTTGAACAATCTTGGTAGAGGTCTACTAGACAATGGTCAACACCAAATATCTAAGCTCCATGCCTTGTAGTTTCTTACAAGAAGATTTTTAAAGTTTTCCCTATATAACTCTATGTAAATCAAGTAAGCCCTGGGCGGGGTCAGTTCTGACCCCAGGGTCATAATTTGAACAATCTTTGTAGAGGTCCATTAGATGATGCCTCATACCAAATATCTAAGATCCAGGCCTTGCAGTTTGTGACAAGAAGATTTTTTTAAGTTTTTTGCTATATAACTCTATGTAAAACATGTGACCCCTTCGGCGGGGCCAGTTTTGACCCAGGGGCCATGATTTGAACAATCTTGGTAGAGGTCTACTAGACAATGGTCATTGATAGAAGGTAATTTGGATACTTGAATATATGGAAAAGGGAATAACTTTTGTGGCATAAAACAGTTGTGTCTGATGGAAAAAAAACAACACTTCACAGGTAATAGTAATGCATACCTGCCATAATTTTTCTGGCCATTTCCGGGATTTTGATATCGAATTTCCGGGATTTGAGCCGATTTTCCGGGACATACAACTATTCATATACTTTCAATGCCCTACCGTTGGCAGCATACAAAATTGGACGGGATTCCGTTTTTGGCGGGAAAAGCCGTGCACGTCTTTCAAATACACATCAGTGCCATCAGTTTCATAGCTTTTATTTTAGTTGCAAGAGCATAGTAATTGACAGGCTTGCAGAAATGTTGCAAGCTCAATCGGTCCGACCACCCGACGATTATTCCCCCACCCCTCTCAACCACTTCAAAAAGAACGTTCGCTCGTATTTACGAGTGGAGAAGATAGGAGGACGAGTATAATTTTCTGATCGATCATCCTGCAGAACGAGTGCAAAATCCGCAAGAAATATACCGATGGATGTGTATATCTTAATGTCACCGTTTACCGACAGTAAATTCTCCATGTCGCTATCAAAACGAAACCGGAAGCGTGAGTAAGGGGGAGCACTGCGCCTTTTTATTTCAGGGGCAGATATCTTACAAATGTATTAATGCAGCGCAAGTCAATAAATCGATAGCCGATAGAGGTCATTTGTTAATTGGTTATCAATGACACGCGGTGTATTCACTGAATCGGAACATATAATCACAACAAATAATTAAAGGATTAGCGGCGTGTCAAAAATTTGACTGGCCTGATCAAAGGTATGCGCGTTTTTCATGTTTTCCGGGACATCGGGTGTCTTTCCGGGACTCCGGGACGGGCCCCCGATTTCCGGGACAATCCCGGACGATCCGGGACGTATGGCAGGTATGAGTAATGACTAAATTTTGAATCATCAAATCAGGAATAACCTTTGATTTTGCAAATTTACAGAACAAAGAAATTATGAGTTAAGATAAAAAATATCATGTATTCAGTCAAGTAAGAAAAAAATCCTCATCTTAATTTGATTGTCTAATATTTGACCTTGACCATGAGCTAGAACAAGGGCAACACAAGTACAACACCAGTTCTGCATATTTTCTTTGTCAGGGAAACATTTGAGCTAAGTTTGAATAAAATCATTCAAGGGGTATAGGATTCACAGAGCGGACATGAAAATTATCTGACCTTCCAGTGTGACCTTGCCGTTGACCTGACATAAGGGCAACACGGGTTCTGCACATTCCCATGTTGAGGTTAACATCAAGGCCAAGTTTTTAGAAAATCCTTCCATTAGTATATGATTTATTGAGTGGACAAGGTGGAGACAGACCGACTGACTGACCTACAGAACGACCGACCGATGCGACAAAGTGATTCCAGTATACCCCACCCCCCCAACACACACACACATTCGTGGTGGGGGTATAATAACTTTGGCCGTGAGTATTCAGGGGAGATGTTGTTTGCATCAAAATGTTGATGCACTAACTCACACACGCACTAACGGACAGACATGATGTGATCGCATTATAAACAATGAATGAAATATGGGACATGGATGCAGATATGAATTGTAAATATGCGTATTTTAGCAAAGTAGTAAAAAGGGCGTTAACTCATATTCCATAAATTGATTAAATTTTCTTTCCTGAAATAATTTGTAAATTTAAAGAAGATATACATTGGTACTTTTGAAATTTCAATTTACATCTTCCTATGATGTTCAGAAAAAGATTTTCCATGAAATTTGTGTGCAAAAGACAAATGGACAGACAACCAGTAGTATAAAATTATCTGGCTTCAAAGTTTGCAAAATAAGCAGCATGCAAAGTTTTAACTTAACAAATTAAGTGTATCGAAAACATCTTTGAAATGTGCAATTCTATTAGAGTTTAAGAAGTCAAATTTGCTTTGAAACTGTAAGCGAGTAGCTTATAACTGCAATTTAACTTTAACTACATTTGGAATTGGATTCTTCAAATCCTCTGTTTCTAAAAATACTTAGTGTTACTCATCTGTAAATTTCATCGACACTCATCGGCTCATCATTAACATCTTCCCACTTCCATCTATCCTTCTTCCTCCAACCACCAACATGTCTTTTCCTTTTTCCCTACCATCATTGCAGCATCTTCAACTATCCCATTTGTTCCCGTGTTCGCCATTCCAGTTTTGTTACTAAATACACAAACAAATTATTCAACATGTTTTCATTGGTAACAAAAACAAGAACATAATTTGACTCGAAGTTTCATGGTGAATTTGTCTTCCATTCCAGATTCGAACCACCAATTGTGAGATGGCACCATATGTTGTCTCTTATATTTTACCATAGTAACCTCCTCGCCACCTCCTGATAGCTTTTCTTAACAAAGATTGTTATTTTTTACACACTGCTAATTTTACAAATATGTCGATTTGACATTTATAATACAAATGAAGTATTTGATAAGAGATAATATTCTTACAGAATAAGCTTATTGTCATGTGCTCATAGTGAACATTTATGCAAATAGCTAAACGTCACTATTTGGGCAAGCAGGTAACAGAACTATCTATCTTCGATAATAAATATAATAATATAATATAGTATATACTATAATAAAATATAATATAGCATTACTTAAATGTATTACAACAACAAAAAGTTTACCTTTCACTGTTCCATTACGACGAAATAGAACAAAACATCGAAACATCACCAACAACTCCACCTTGTACATCTGCAAGACAAAACAATGGCCACCAAACGACGGAAAACTCGAGCAAGGTCACGCATTAATAGACAAAATCGCACGTGTTTGTGTGAGCGATTATCATAATGGTGAATATTTACCGGTAACATAAGGTGTTACGCATTTATAGCCTCTACACATCTAAGGTCATAGGTAAACTTGTTTTATTTTTCGGTGTGTATTTTTTTAGTAACCTAGGTGGGATCTCATCTGGATCTTCGGTAGCCCAACAAATTGTGCGCCAGGGCTCTTTATTATATAGACGATGGTCGCCCTTCGTAAAGGCCGACATCTATGTAATATCAGTTTGTAAATCGGTCGGTCTTGCAGTCGAAATATTGAGACTAGATCTTCGGTAGTCTCACTATTTCGCCTCCGAAGGTGAACCCATTTTATAATCTGATATTTTATTATTGTTCACCTTCTAAAGGTTGAACAACTAAAAAATATCAGAATTATAAAATGGGTTCAACACTTTAAGCTTAATTAATTAGGCTAGATCTTCGGCTTTATGTGGGTTATATCTAAGATAGATGTTCGGGCTATAGGTGGGTGACCAAGTGATGACATTGAACTTTAGGCTGAGATTTGAGACGACTTGTTTACTTTATATGTTAGCCTTCGGCCCTGAGTCATTGTATATCCATCAGTGTTAAGTGGTGCAGTTCCAATGTTTTCTGTATTTATGAAAATCCAGGGGCGTGTACTTCATGAGTGGTTTTCAACCTATTATTTTTTTCTATTTGAATATATTTTTCTTCGGTACCGGTCGCCCATATGACCGACGCCTCTTGCATAGATTAGTTATGTTGTGGGGGTTAGTGCAAGAAACACAGAGCACCCCTGGTTCTTTTGCTTGCTCGGTGTACAGCATTTATTCATGGTACCTCGGCTTAACGTCTCATCCGAAAAACAATTAGTAATGATAGTGGACGAGCTTGGGATCGAACTCGCGACCCTGTAAATATGTGAACTGTCTTAATTCCACTTGTTTAAGATATGTTAAAGAATCTTTCCACAACGTCTCTTACATTTTGCTTTTTTAAACGAGACAGCGCTATTAAAAAGAAGTTAAATGCAGTAATTGAAGTGACTGAAACAGCTCTTTAACTTATTTCACAGCAGTTTTGTAGCTATGATGCAGTTTTTTTCAAAATTGAAACGATACAAGTTTAGTTTGATTGAATACCCAACTTCAAGCTAGCTGGTAATTGGATCTCAACTGGATATTCGGCTTTTTTTGTTAAAAAAAAATCAGCTCCCAGCTGACTACGAATTCGAACCTAGCTAGGTATTTGTTTTGTTGAATACTCAACTCCTAGCTAGCCGGGATTTCGATCTCAGCTGGGTATTCGTCTCTTTCAGGTCGAATACCCAACTCCAAGTTGGCTGGAAATTCGAACCTAGCTGGGTAATGAATATCCAATACCCAATTCCTAACACAGTGGTGAAAATTATGTTTTGACGTGAGAATGCATATTAGAATATCGAATATAGAAATCTCCAGGATGAGTATAAGATAAGATGTTCTTTGGGAATATATTTCAAATGTTTTAATAGCAAGCAAACGTCTTTGGACAGTTCTATTGTAACATTAATTCCACCCCAGCAAAGCACTGAAAAAGACAACCCTCTTTAGATGTTAGTTTGACAAGAAAAGACCCCATCAGCCTCAAAAAAGACCCACAAATCCAGATTGTTTTCTTTATTTTGCGTTCCTAGGGTGATATGTGTTTTATGGGAACGGCCGTTATTTAATTATAATATTTTTCTGCTAAAATTAACGATGTACTGCATACTTCTCTTGTATGTTTATCTTTCTTATCTGTAATTGCTTCTTTTTCATTGAGATTTTTACGTACATTTTAACTTGACTTACTATTTTTATACCTTAGGCTTAAAACAGTATGTAATGTTTGAAAAATCAAACTATAAGATAAGTATTAAATGTATTCAAGTGGTTCCTTAGCAATTTTTTGTTTTAAAATAGCTGTAAAATGCAGCTATCCAAGTATGTTATAGCCTATTGATGAAAATCGGCATACACCTTGAAGCGACCGATGAAAAAAAAAAGAAAAGAAAATGTTTATACATCTTGAAATTCTTGCTGTAATTGTGAAGAATATATCTAAACTAAGTTACTGACTCATTTTTTGTTACAGAAAAACTAAAAATATAAAGATGTACACACTTTTATCGGTAAAAAATTTACCCCGTTAGTCGCGGGGTAGATACTTTATTTATAACACTAATTTGGTCAAAACTTTATTACTAGTCTCTGGGTTCGGTGTTGTAGATCGTCATCCTATATTTTAGTTTAATTGTATTTTATTGCAACAAATACATGTATTATGTGATTACAAATATACTAATATACAACATAATATTTAGCAAATGGGTTGGGCTACAAGTTTTTACAACTTAGCTTAACGCTCTTCCCAAAATTTTAGTTCATAACAAATGATAAGTCGGCGTGGAAGGAAGAAAAAAGTGTACATGTATGATAAAACAGTGTGAAGTAAAAATAGAGAAAAAAAATGAAGAATAAACACACAGTTGATATTAATTGATCGTGTGTTAAGTATGTGATATCATTTTTGATATCGTAACTGATATCGTATCTCAGATCCCATTCTTTTGGAATAACATACCCACAGAAGAGCCCCCAATGAAGGTAGGGTACAGGTTTCCGAGCCGTTTAAATGAAGTGAAGTTGAACCGGTTACTCTGTTTAATGAATTTGTGAACAGCTTCAAAAATGATTGTATTTTGGTCGTAATTTAGAAAATCACTTCCGAATAGTAGTAAGTTAATATTAAGCGGATGAAAAGCTCTCGTTTCGTGGAAAAGCGTAATTCTTTGATTGGAAAAATAGGAGCAGCGGAAAAAAAGTGTTCGGCATTTTCGACATTATGTCCACAGTCGCAACTGGAATTGTCTCTTAAATAATTAATAAATAGGTCGTTGTTTAAGTTGCTACAATTGTTTCTTAATCGACAGTGGATCACTGATAGATATCTATCCCCTATATTTTACAGACCGAAAGGTCATGGGTTGGAATCCTGGTCTGGTCAAAACATTTTTTTTTTCAGTTTTCATGGTGTATAAAAGCATAATATTATGTTTTCCCCATAGTGTATTATTTCTCTTAAATTTTAAAGGAAACAAATTTTCAGCCAAATTCTGTGAGTCAGTCGCCATAAGGAATGATTTACCACCAGACATGATGTTTAGCAACTCTGAACTTTGTATTCTTACGTTTCAGTTTTTTTTATAATTTAAAGTTGAACTGAGTTTTATTTTCCTGTTTTCTTTTTTAATTTTCCTTTTGAACAATATTTTGCACATAAGCGGAAGCTAAGGTTTGTGCCATGCAACTTCCTTTTCACAAGTGTTTAAGTTCATATTTACTGTCTCTAAGTATTTTTAACAAAATATACTGAACTAAAAAAGAAACTTCCGTTTTCTAATCTATACATATTTCTTTTTAATGTAATGACAAGAAATCTACATGTCCAATGCCTTACATATGTTCGGGTGAACGATTATGTGTCAAATAACACCAATTATAACTAAATTGTACGCATTACACATATTACACAACAACAAAAAAAAAACCCCGTCAAACTGGATTTTCTAGTGTATAATCAGTATAATCCGTGTTTATGATACCAAACCTTTATGTCTGATTTTTTAGACTTTGTTGTCCATAAGAAAAAGATGTTGAAAAAAAAGGAATTTTATTAAGTTTTCTTTCTTTTTAATATGCCCAGAATTCCACCAAATTTACGTGAACGTGTCTTTGGAATGCATAATGCTAGTATGGCGACGAATGAGTTTGCTAGGGTTGTGGGCAGTTCCAGTCGTTCTATTCGAAACCTTAGGCAACGTCTCCAAGCAACAGGGCAGGTGGGAGGTTACCACGAAATGGACGTCCGCGCGTCACGACGCCTGGTCAAGACCGCTATACCATGAACACACACATACGCAATCGTTTTCAAACTGCCACTGCCACTAACACCCTTGGTACACATAACAACCGAATATCTGCCCAAACTGTACGCAATCGTCTGCGTGAGGGTGGTCTTCGTGGACGTCGTCCTTACGTTGGTTGTGTATTGACGCGACGTCACCACGTAAATCGTGTTAATTGGACATGTACACACCATCGCTGGATAAGACAGCAATGGAATAGCGTTCTTTTTTCCGACGACCCGAGATGTTTTCATTCATCGAAGTGATGGCAGGGTTCTTGTTTACCGTAGAAGAAATGCACGTTATACCGACTGTTGTGTAGTTGAACGAGTTCGTTTTCGGGGCGGAGGTTCCGTCTTGGTCTGGACAGGCAATGCGCATGGTTATCGTACGCCTCTCGTCGTGATCGATGGGAATTTGAATGCCCAACGCTACCGAGATGAGATTCTTGCGAGGCATGTCACCCAACTGTTTCAAAATAATGCCAATATCAATCTGTTTCAACAGGATAATGTCACAAGCCACAGCAAGAGATACTGTGAATTTCCTCATGACGAATAATATTGCATTCATTAATATAGGCTCGCCAAAAGTCAAGGTCTGAATCCCATCGAAAACCTGTGGGATAATTTGGACCAGCGTGTTTAGACTTCGCCCTATTCCACCGTCGAACATCAATGAACTAACACAAGCATTAATATAGGAGTGGAATAACACACTTGTCGGTTCTGTGCACAAACAATGTCTTTGCAACACTCCATGCTCAAGGCGGTCATACCCGGTATAAATGTGTGAGTTTGGTCTACGATCCATGTCACATTTAATCTACCATTTCATCAGTTTTCCGTGAACGTAGGGCAATACAATTTTACACACACATTTACATTGAAATACTCTTGGAATACAATAAAAATAATTTACCCTTCTTTCCATATTTACATGTATCTGCCCCTAAACACAGCGGAAGTTTCTCTTTTTTTTTAGATCAGTATATATTGTCTGGTTGCTAAAAAAACATGCCTATGTACTTACTATTTTTTATTTTCTTTTAACTTGAAAAGAAAACTTAGACTCATTATATCACTTAGGTCTGTACCTACTTAATTACACAGAGATATTGAAGTTGTAAATCCATGGCCTTTTAGTCTTTTTTCATTCTCTGAAAGGTGTATATATTACCACCAGAGAATGTATGAAGATACCTTATATAAAACATGGGAATTTCAGTATTACTGAACATTTTGCATAAAAACTCGTTAAAAAAAACTTACATTCTATTTCTAGAAAATGTGGTAGAAATAAGCATGTGCAGACTTTTTAATAAATTGATCTAAATGAAACCTGAAAAGGGTAAATATAAAAATATTCGATTTCTAGGCAACATGTTTAATTACATAAGTTAGAAATGCACACGACATAGAAAAGTGAGAAAAAAAAAGAAACTTTAAAGAAGACGTATGTTTTTTCAATTTAATCTTAAAGGGGCTGTGCTCCAGATGACAAAAAAAGAAAGTTTTCTTGTATTATAAATTTCTTGTAATATTTATGATTAATGCTGAAAAAATAACTTACTGACAAAAAATAAGTCAAATAATTACATTATAAATTGATTTTTTCCCCTTTCAAAGTGCTATACCGTAACGCGACGGTATAACTATATTGTATAAGATTTAAAGTAAATATATGTAATATCACATGCGGCGATGGTGGTGACAGTAAAAGCGTTGGAAATATTTTGTTAACATGAGGGTCCAGAGTTCAAATCAGGCTGGAGAGAAAATATTTTTTTTATTCTATTTTGACTTTTATAATCAGTTTTGAAGTAAAATATTATGTTGTTATAATCTCACGGCATCTAAATATATAATTTATGAAAAAATTTTTTTATGTCAAATCTGGAGTACAGCCTCTTTAAAGCGTGTATAACCTGTTATTCAAACTATCTAATCAATAACACAAATGACTGAAATCGTCACAAATGTTCTTTCTTTCTTTCTTTCTTTCTTTCGGGAGTTTTGAAGATTCCCTTGTAAAATTTTCAGAATTTACCCCTTTCATGCAATCTGATTAAATTCATATCCTAAACATCGCTATGCTATTAGGATCTGAGGACGACCAATAGAAGGTCACCTTCTCGTGACATATCCATCAGCCAATAAGAGCAACGCTTCCACCATAACTTGTGAAAATCTATTTATATAGCTGGGATCCCAAACAATTATTTGCCATGTATAAACTGTCACTGAACTCCGGTAAATTTACTTGTCAAGATCTTCCAAAATAATGAAATTAATGTTTGTGCAGATATTATTTTTTTCAAAATATCTAAGCATTTTCCGTTTCCGATAACAAACATTGTTTTGCGAGATAAGTTTACACGCTGTCTGAACACGCCGTGTGTACAGTCGTCTTCAGATCTAACCGTTGGGAGATCGCGAACTTCAGTCAGATTGCCCTTTCATGTTACAGATTTCAAAAATGTCAAAACGAGAAATCAAACTTTTGGTCATTTAGCCCCATTTTTTGCATTCCACGACTCATATGTGCTATCTGAGCATTAACAGTATAAAAATCAAAGCACTGAAATGCTGTATCAGTCAGTGGCACTTATTTTGACAACTGCTTGAAATTTGGTGGTGTTACAAGCCTGTTTGTTTAGGACGTAGTTGTAACACCACTATATTATTGCCTATCATTGTTCAAGTGCCGGCGAAATAGAAGGTAAATATAGAGTCTATGTTTCATTGCTCTTTCTTAAGTACCAGAACCCTCGAGTAAAGCGCTACTTATTCCTCTACAGCAGAGACTGAATTTTCACAGCTTTATCTTTTGGCGTCTCTGAGGCTTTTTTTAGACTGGATGGTAAGTATCAATTCTTTAGAATAAACACAGTCAACTTAAATGTAATTAAGTCTTATATTACAAAATTTCTTAAATGAGCGTCCACTTAAATCGACGGCATATTATTTTTAAAACTTCATACGCGTATTCAACGCAACTCATTGTTTCCATTTTAAATCTACACATCCAAAAACTTCGAAAAATACCTATTTGTTCACTTACTTAACCTCCAATCAATTACATTGTACATGTATTTAAAGGTTTAATTTTAGCTAGCGAACTTGACTTTGTTTTGTATTTAAATCCCTTTTTGTTCGACGGCATATCTATTCTTAAAGTTTATATAAAACCAATGGTGTCCATCAAACGTAGAATGTTGGTACAGTACTTTTCACGCATTTCTATGACTTTCCAATCGTTGTCTTTCTTCAGCATGTTATGATCCGGCATGAAAAGTGTAGTCAACTGACCTTCTCTAAATGCATCCTGTAATTGTTCATAGACACGTCTAGGTACCTTTACAATTGAGTCTTCGGAAAGTGTTTGCCCATCACGTGCCATTCGATCTATTTCTTTAATGAAAATACTCTTTACATAATAAGAAGGTATTATTTTCTCAGCTGTTACTTCAACTATATTATCATCAGTTATCTCCATTTCATATTCTCCATGAATCTGTTCATCTGAAAATGTGTCACTGCCGATGTTGGACATCTTTTCAAATATGTGTACCATACCACTTTCAGACTTGGTTTCGGCAGAGTTTTTTAAAGTCTGAACTTCACTATCAATTTCCATGTCAGTTTCGGTCTTTGCACATTCTGGGAAGGTTTGCACGACAGATTCAGCACCAGTAGTTATCCAGCCTTCTTGCATTTTTTGTTCAGTAGGATCATCGGTTCCTGAAGCACAGCAATTTGACTCATACTCGTCCTCTACAAAACAAAACATTTTACCTTTTTTAAATATGATCTTACTTGTTTAAACGTACAGTAGATACGATAAAACTAATATTTGGGATCATCCGACACCTGGAATAAAAAAGAACTATTCAATATGTAAGCTACTCACATCTTTTAATTATCATTTTTCAAAAAAATACATAACTGTTTCAAAAATAATCTACGCATGATTTCGATGTCTGTAGTGAATAATCATTATATGTTATTAACTGAGCCTAATTAAGCGAAACGAAACAAAAACGATGCAACGAAGGTCCCAGAACAAAAAGCATGATTTTGTTTGTTTGTTTGTTTGTTGTTTTAATTACGAAATAGTGAACAAGGAATTCTTAAAAAAATACGAATACATTTATGAAATCCAACCGAGGTATATACTTAACTTTGAGTTATTACATAAAAATTTAAAAACCTTTGTATAGGGCCGAGCCATGTGGAAGTAGTTGTCGCAACTGTTTTTCTGACAGATTTGCAGCGTCAAATTCCAAATATTTCACACTGCATGCAAGCGGCTCCATTCGGAAAATCTTGCAGACCATGTAACTATCCAAAGCTATTTGCGGCATTGCTCGCATCATTTCTGTTTCGATATGTTGCGTGCTGTATCGCCAAAGCTCATCTGCAGACTGCACATAACCTTCTGGTCTAAGACCAAAATTGCATAATTTAGGAATAACGTAAATACCCCTAGAAGCAACGTCTGGCAATATATGACATTCCGCATTTGCCTCGGCTGGAAATCTGCTTGAAAATATTACAGGGTTAAAGTCTACGTCCACAAACAGATGTTTATGTTGTTCTCCTCGAAAAGATACACCTTGTGAGTGAAGGTTTGTAAGATGTAAGTATTGGTCAGTGAATATAGGAGAAGTCTCTTCAAGAAGTGTTGCACCGGAATAAATATGGCCTCTGAAGTCAGTTTTACTATGAACATCAAATTTTGCCTGTAAAGCCAGCTTCGAAAAATGGCGTAGAATTTGCGCTGAGTTTAGGCAACGGGTCTCTCCGCTACAGAATCGCTTGACATTTTCAGGAACATCTTCCTTCAGTAATACTTTTGCAAATCCTATCGTATCACTTCGTTCAAAGTGCGATATGTATTGTCTAAACAATTTCAAATCACAGAGAAAATCAAATTCATCTGGATACCCAATTTTGACTCCTTCAAGTGTACTCCCCGCACGTAGAATTGTACACTGAAATAGAGGGTCTATTTCACCTATCTTTTTTGCAAGTGCGTGAGCATAAGTCAGCATTAAATCCAAGATAAGCTTTCCTTCATCTCTATTCAGTGAAACACTTCCTAAACCCTTACTTGTCAAGAGCCCTCTGGCTATTTCAGTTGGCTGCAATCTCTGGTTTGCTGCTTCATGTTTGAATTTTTCTGATAGATTCTGATAGTACTCTTCGACCTGAGTCCTCTTCAATAATGGTCCATTTGGAAAACAGTCCGGAGGAAGGTTGCCAAAGCGCGCAGATTGAGACCCTTGCAATATTTTTGAACATTCCAAATGACCCATATATCTTGCAAAATCGAGCGCTGTCATTCCGGTTTTCTCACATCGTGTGTCATCAATTCCGATTTGTAACAGGTATTTAACTGTATCTGTATTTCCATCAGCCGCTGCATAGTGAAGAGCATGTGCCCCATACTTGTCTGTTGCCGATTGGTCCGCCACACTCACCAGGTATGTAATGATACCAAGGTCTCCTTGTTCGGCTGCAAGATGAATAGGTCGGATTCCAAGAGCATTCTGGGCTTCAACGTCAGCACCTTCTCTTACTAAAATGTTTACAGCCTCTGCATTGCCGAAAATGCACGCATGATGTAGAGGTGTCTCAAAATTTATATCACGTGCATCTATATCGGCACCGTGTCGAAGGAGAACATTTATTACATCTGTATGAGCATTTCTAGCCGCCAAATGTAAAGCCGTTCGTTTAAGATAATCAACTGTGTTTGTCTTTGCACCCAAAGTGCAAAGCATTTCGCAAATTTCATGCGGTTGTTTTACGGACGCTTGGTGAATAGCAGTAGACAAGTCGATTGCTTGTTTATTCAGATCGCATCCAGCCTTTCCTAGAGCGTCTAACATTGGCAAAATGATAGTATCAATGTCACCTTCGTCATACGGACCCTCAATAAAACAACATATTGTAAATATCGCAGTCATTCCCATATGATCTTGCACGCTTACGTTTTTGCAATATTTTAGAATCATTTTAAGAATAGCCAAGTTCTGTGACAGTGCCGCAAAGAAAATACTTGACTTCCCGTCGAAATCTCTACTGTCAGGATCCGTACCTTTCTGCAATAAGTATTCTGCTATGCTGAAATTACGTTCCCTTATCCGTACCTCTTCCGGCGTGTCCATGCCATCCGGTACTGTCATTTTAATGACATCCATCAGAGGCGTTCTGCCATTAAAGTCCACAATATTCACTTTGTTTCCAGCTTTCACTAATGCATCTATAATTTCTTTCCAACTGTCGTCAATAAATCCATATTGGTTAGAAATGATTTCATTTAAATAAACGTGAAGAGGAGTGGACCTGAGAACACCTGCACTCTCAACTGTTATTCCAGCATTTAAAAGTCTTTTAATTGTTGAAAGTTTTGTACTTGAATCGATTTGGCTGTTTAATAAACACTCTGTTAACGCTGTTCTTTCATGCCACTTAGTCCTTGCTTGTATGTTTATTCCATCTAACAGTAAATCAAGAATGCTGATGTTTAAAGATGGTAACGAGACGGCGTATATAAGCAGATTTCGATCTTTTGAATCCAGAAACTTGTTCATATCAACACCCGACTGAAAACAGATTTTCAAAATATCTGGCCTCCCTTTGGCAATAGCGGCAAAAGGCAATTTGCAAATGTTGCTGTCATCTGCTAGAAATCTTTCAATTTTCTCGCTGCTTTCAGTAGGTCCGTCGTATTCAATATCTTCTTTTTGTGTATTTAGACATTTCATATCATCTTCTAAGACCACCCTTTCGTATATTATGTTGTCTTCTTTGGTCTCTCTTTTTACATAAGAATGTCTTTTAGAGTCAGAATTTGCAGATATGTCACCTAACTGACCTCCAAGAGTAGCATCATTCAATTCCCTGTGCAGTTTCATACACTCGTCAATGCCAAGCTCTTTGTCAATGGTTTCCACGTCTTTAACAACATCGTTACTGATATCGGCGCCAAGTACATTGTCAGGATAACCATCTTCTTCTTCTCCCCACTCTTCACTTACTAAAACTTCGTGATAAAACTTGATCAGATCGTCCAACTTATCGTTGTTCTTCGCACTCTCCAGAATTCTTATTCCAAATTCTTTCAAAAAATCTTTCTCTGTCATATTTCTGCTGTTGTCTGTTGCTTTTACATCAATGTAAAAGTTCCTGTCAGAATTTTCTCTTGCTCCTGTTCCATCGTTTATTTTATCTGTGTAATTTTTCCATTTTATTGACGGGTACATTTTCTCTTCTTTTATCGTTGTACAAAAACCTACTGTTTACTTCTCTTATAAATGCATACAATGAAACGATCCGTTTATTTAATTGTTCCTATATATTGGCATGTCCTCGGTTGTGTAAACTTAGAAAAAATCAATACGGTATCTTTTCAAAATACGTTGAGTGCATACATTTTCCTTCTGAACAATAAGACTGAATAATCACATTTCCGTTCTCTTCCATGTATATGTAATTGTAGTAACATAACGATTCCAAAGATTTAAGCGCAGCCTGTTTCGTTTTCGTAGTTGGTTTTAATTGTCGTCGTGTAATATGTGAATTTGTATTGTCCTTGCAAATTTTGCCAGTATACAGACGTGAAATAATTGATTATCTAACGAAAGGATTTCAAACATGCCTTAACTTTACTCATATAGGAAGACTTTGTTTCATCAGAATGGCAGATATATTATATTACGAAAAAAAAGAACAAAACAAAACATTTATGTCCAAACAATAGACAAAACTATACTGGTTATATTCTAAATCTGTTTGTTACAATTGTGATTTCCTTTATTTCGCACAAAATTTATTTCTGGAGATAAAACGAATACTAGATGAATACCAATTTGTAAAACTATACATAATTGAATTCTGACCATTCTTTACTGGATAAGGGGAGGGTATTGTTGCCTGTTCTATTTCTCTTTTTAGGGGAGTTAATGCCCGTGTCTAACGGTGTGTGACGTTCTTAATAATTTACATACTAGGCAAATAATACCCAAAGGCAATGTCGCTTACTGTACAATCTTACGTAGAAATGACATGGTGTTGTACATATCTCTCACAGTTGATTTTACGATATAATTGACCACATATACCATATTTGGTTAATAATATATCGGACTTAGTTTTTTCGAGGGTTTTAATGTAAATAATGTGACTTTGTTAGGTTTTAGCTGGTTATTTGTTAATGTAGTGGTTATCTGTACGGAAAATTGCCAGTATTATATTCCTATATGTACAATTGGAGCGGGGTTACTGTTATCAAATATTATGTAATTCTATGTTTTGATTGGCTTTTAGAAGATCCGATTATTGCCGAAGTATTACGTATTTTTACGATGTATTACCTGTTGAATCAATTTTCGAAGTTGTGTTATTCCGGAAATCCTCGGACAGAATCACGTGACTGTCTGGTAATATTGTGTAGGAACATTGAATGTTATTATTTTGAAATCTATTAATAGTAACAAGTAACTGATAAGAGATACAGGACACTTTTTGAAGGTTGGCAAAAATATGGCGGTTGATAAAAATGCAAAGCATAGCAATTTTGTAATTACAGTTACAAAGTCATTTTTCATCAATCAATTCAATATGTTATATCATTTAAAAGTCCTGTGAACTCATATTTTACACATTTAAAAAATAATTGTCAAAACTGTTCACTTCCTTGTTTGTAAATGGTTAAACTTAGTGCATCCAGGCTGCTAGAAAAATGCTGAAAAAATGCTGAAACGACAGGTTTAAATTAGTTTCATTTTCTTTTTTAAAAGCAAAAATTCAAAATCTGCTTATATTTTCAAAATATGAACTTAAAGAGCTTTCAAATGATGTAAAATGATATATGTTTATGTTTAATGTTTTCAAATAATGAAATTTGGCTCACAAAGAAAAAAGATATCTAAAGTTTAAAACATTCTGTCTGGTTCCCGGTCGTACTTTGCTACGACAGTGACTGTATCTCATCTGGTCTTTAATGTGTTGAATTATATCAAAGTAATCAAAGCATGTTCACAGTTTATCATCATAATTGATATTACAAATAAATTTGTTATTCTACTCAAGCATGTTTGTTATTCTGTTCAAGGATGTTATTCCATGAAATTCATGTTATTTTGTTACTTAACAAAACAAACAATGTTTCAGTATCATAAATATCACCACTAACATCAAGAGATATATAGAAATAAATATATTGTTGTTTTTCTTCAAAAAATGTGCATTACCTTAGTTATAATTTGTCTGAACAGACAGGTCTTCAGTTTAAAGACATATATTAAATTTCTTTTTATTATTATCTGCAAACAATTTAAAGTGCTGTAGCTTAAGGTTCCTTAAAAATACAGAAAAAAACGTACACTCAAATGGACTCAAATCCATTTGAAATTTCCTTGTTTTTCGTTGTTTCTGTAACATTTATGGGTATATCATACTCGCTATAGGATATTATAACAAAATATCTGTACATATTACAAACGGGTGTTGGTTCAGCGCCCCCATAAAGGTAAGATATACTTTAGTATTTAAAAAAATCTTTATGTCATTTGAAAAAAAAACATTAAAGGCAATATTTTCAATGTGAAAGAATGGCAAAATACTCAGCTATAATAATAATAATAATAATAATAATAATAATAAAATACTGACTGTCTTTAAAGAAATGTGGAAGATGATGATGATTATTATCATTTATATGTACAACAGGAAAATTAAGTGATATCTTTCTATTATGTACAAACGTATACACTGTATCGATAATACACATATCGGCTGGCTAAAATTTGGAAAGCGGAAAAGAAAAACTAAAGTCGCAGCAGTAGCAACAACAACAACAAATTATCTATCAATTAGAATGCTTACAGCTGGCTGATCTCATTAGCTAACATCTTAAATTCATCACTTAGAAATACATCATTAGAACATGTTTTCATTTGCTTTAAGAAGAGAGTACCATATCTAGACCAGCTTATCATTTGCGCAAGAAGAGGGTACTTTTCATAGACCATGTTATCATCTTCTTAAAGAAGAGAATACCTCATAAAGATCATATTATCATTTGCATTAAGAAGAGAGTATATCATATAGACCATGTTATAATTTGCATTAAGAAGGGTGAACATCATATAGACAATGTTATAATTTACTTCAAGAAGAGAGTACCTAATATAGATCATGTTATCACTTGCTTTAAAGGTTATAATTTAGCTAGAGACCTTGACCTTGTTTTGTATTTAAATCTACTTTGTTCGATGGCATATCTATTCTTAAAATTTAAATAAAACCCATTGTGTCCATCAAACGTAGAATGTTGGTACAGTACTTTTCACGCATTTCTAAGACTTTCCAATCGCTGTCGTTTTTCAGCATATTATGATCCGGCATGAAAAGTGTAGTCAACTGACCTTCTCTAAATGCATCCTGTAATTGTTCATATACACGTCTAGGTACCTTCACAAGTGAGTCTTCGGCAAGTGTTTGTCCATCACGTGCCATTCGTTCCATTTCCTTAATGAAAATACTCTTTACATAATAAGAAGGTATTATTTTCTCAGCTGTTACTTCAACTATATTATCATCAGTTATCTCCATTTCATATTCTCCATGAATGTCGTCGTCTGAAAAAGTGTCACTGCCAATGTTGGACATCTTTTCAAATATGTGTACCATACCACTTTCAGACCTTGTTTCGGCAGAGTTTGTTGAAGTCTGAACTTCACTATCAATTTCCGTGTCCGTTTCTGTCATGGCACCTTCCGGCAAGGTTTGCACGACAGGTTCAGCACCAGTAGTTCTCCAGCCCTCTTGCATTTCTTGTTCAGGAGGATCATCGGCTGTTGATGCAGAACAAATTGACCCACACTCGTCCTCTACAAAATAAAACATTTCACCTAGTTTTTTCTGGAGTTTGTTCTTCATTGTTTATACGTACAGCATATACTGTAAAAAAGAACTAAATAATTTGGGTCCACGGATATCAGAAATCTTCTCCAGGCAGGATTTATTTTCAAAATCTCGAACCAGTTCTTCACACTTTCATATAAAAAGAATTCTTCAATCTGGTAGCTACTAGCATCATTTATTTATTATTTTTCGAAAAAAAAAACATAACTGATAAAATAATCAACGGATGGTATTGATGTCGGTGAAAAACCATTATATGTTATTAACTGAGCCTAAATAATTGAAACGAAACGAAAACGATGCAACGAAGGTCCAGTACATAAAACATCATTCTTTGTTTTTTGTTTTTTTTTGGTTTGGTTTCTTGTTTGTAGTTATTGTTTTAATTACGAAAAAGTGAACATAAAATTCTTGAAAAATAAAAAAAATACAAACACATTTAAAAAATCCAGCTTAGGTGTATACTTAACTTTGAGTAATTACATGAAAATACAAACCTTTGTATAGGGCCGAGCCATGTGGAAGTAGTTGTCGCAGCTGTTTTTCTGACAGATTTGCAGCGGCAAATTCCAAATATTTCACACTGCATGCAAGCGGCTCCATTCGGAAAATCTTACAGACCATGTAACTGTCTAAAGCCATTTTCGGCATTGCTTGCATCATTTCTGCTTCGATATGCTGCGTGCTGTATCGCCAAAGCTCATCTACAGACGGCACATAACCTTCTGGTCTGAGACCAAAATTGCATAATTTAGGAATAACATAAATGCCCCTAGAAGCAACGTCTGGTATATTATGACATTCTGCATTTGCCTCGGCTGGAAATCTGCTTGAAAATATTACAGGGTTAAAGTCTACGTCCACGAACAGATGTTTATGGTGTGCTCCTCGAAAAGATACACTTTGTGAGTGAAGTTTTGCAAGATGTATGTATTGGCCTGTGAATATAGGAGAAGTCTCTTCAAGAAGTGTTGCACCGGAATAAATGTGGCCTCTGAAGTCAGTTTTACTGAGAACATCAAATTTTGCCTGTAAAGCCAGCTTCGAAAAATGGCGTAGAATTTGCGCTGAGTTTAGGCAACGGGTATCTCCGCTACAGAGTCGCTTGACATTTTCAGGAACATCTTCCTTCAGTAATACTTTTGCAAATCCTATCGTATCACTTCGTTCAAAGTGCGAAACGTATTGTCTAAACAAAGTCAAATCGCAGAGAAAATCAAATTCATCTGGATACCCAATTTTGACTCCTTCAAGTGTACTCCCCGCACGTAGAATTGTACACTGAAATAGAGGATCTATTTCACCTATCTTTTTTGCAAGTGCGTGAGCATAAGTCAGCATTAAATCCAAGATAAGCTTTCCTTCATCTCTATTCAGTGAAACACTTCCTAAACCCTTACTTGTCAAGAGCCCTCTGGCTATTTCAGTTGGCTGCAATCTCTGGTTTGCTGCTTCATGTTTGAATTTTTCTGATAGATTCTGATAGTACTCTTCGACCTGAGTCCTCTCCAATAATGGTCCATTTGGAAAACAATCCGGAGGAAGGTTGCCAAAGCGCGCAGATTGAGACCCTTGCAATATTTTTGAACATTCCAAATGACCCATATATCTTGCAAAATCGAGCGCTGTCATTCCAGTTTTCTCACATCGTGTGTCATCAATTCCGATTTGTAACAGGTATTTAACTGTATCAGTATTTCCATCAGCCGCTGCATAGTGAAGAACATGTGCTCCGTACTTGTCTCTTGCCGATTGGTCCGCTACACTTACCAGGTATTTAATGATACCAAGGTCTCCTTGTTCGGCTGCAAGATGAATAGGTCGGATTCCAAGAGCATTCTGGGCTTCAACGTCAGCACCTTCTCTAACTAAAATGTTTACAGCTTCAGCATTGCCGAAAATGCACGCATGATGCAGAGGTGTCTCAAAATTTATATCACGTGCATCTATATCGGCACCGTGTCGAAGAAGAACTTTTATTACTTCTGTATCAGCATTTCTAGCCGCCAAATGTAAAGCCGTTCGTTTAAGATAATCATCTGTGTTTGTCTTTGCTCCCAAAGTGCAAAGCAATTCGCAAATTTCATGCGGTTGTTTTACGGACGCTTGGTGAAGAGCAGTAGACAAATCGATTGCTTGTTTATTCAGATCGCATCCAGCCTTTTCTAGAGCGTCTATCATTGGCAAAATGATGGTATTAATGTCACCTTCGTCATACGGACCCTCAATAAAACAACATAATCTATACATAGCGGTCATTCCCATGTGGTCTTGCATACTTACGTTTTTGCAATATTTAAGAACCATTTTAAGAATAGTCAAGTTCTGTGACAGTGCCGCACAGAAAATACTTGACTTCCCGTCGAAGTCTCTACTGTCAGGATCCGTACCTTTCTGCAATAAGTATTCTGCTATGCTGAAATTACGTTCCCTTATCCGTACCTCTTCCGGCGTGTCCATGCCATCCGGTACCGTCATTTCAATGACATCCATAAGAGGCGTTTTGCCATTAAAGTCCACAATATTCACTTCGTTTCCAGCTTTCACTAATGCATCTATAATTTCTTTCCAACTGTCGTCAATAAATCCATATTGGTTTGAAATGATTCCATTTAAATAAACGTGAAGAGGAGTGGACTTGAGAACACCTGCACTCTCAACTGTGATCCCAGCACTTAAAAGTCTTTTAACTGTTGAAAGTTTTGTACTTGAATCGATTTGGCTGTTTAATAAACACTCTGTTAACGCTGTTCTTTCATGCCACTTAGTCCTTGCTTGTATGTTTATTCCATCTAACAGTAAATCAAGAATGCTGACGTCTAAAGATGGTAACGAGACGGCGTATATAAGCAGATTTCGATCTCTTGAATCCAGAAACTTGTTCATATCAACACCCGACTGAAAACAGATTTTCAGAATATCTGGTCTCCCTTTGGCAATAGCGGCAAAAGGCAATTTGCAAATGTTGCTGTCATCTGCTAAAAATCTTTCAACTTTCTCGCTGCTTTCAGTAGGTCCGTCGTATTTAATATCGTCTTTTTGTGTATTCAGACATTTCATATCATCTTCTAAGACCACCCTTTCGTATAATATGTTGTCTTCTTTAGTCTCTCTTCTTACATAAAAATGTCGTTTACAGTTAGAATTTGCAGATATGTCACCTAACTGACCTCCAACAGTAGCATCATTCAATTCCCTGTGCATTTTCATACACTCGTCAATGCCAAGCCTTTTGTCAATGGTTTCCACGTCTTTGGCAACATCGTTACTGATATCGGCGTGCAAAACGTTGTCTGAATAACCGTCCTCTTCTCCTCCCCATTCTTCACTTACTAAAACTTCGTGATAAAACTTGATCAAATCGTCCAACTTACCGTTGTTCTTCGCACTGTCCAGAATTCTTATCCCAAATTCTTTCAAAAAATCTTTCTCTGTCGTATTTCTGCTGTTGTCTATTGCTTTTACATCAATGTAAAAGTTCCTGTCAGAATTTTCTCTTGCTCCTGTTCCATCGTTTATTTTATCTGTGTAATTTTTCCATTTTATTGACGGGTACATTTTCTCTTCTTTTATCGCTGTACGAAAATCTAGTGTTTACTTCTCTTATAAATCCCTACAATGAAACGATCCGTTTATTACAGTATGTCTATATATTGACATGTCCTCCGTTGTGTAAACTTAGAAAAAATCAATTCGGTATCTTTTCAAAATACGTTTTCTTTCAGAACAATAACACTGAATAATCACATTTCGGTTCCTTTCTAAATATAAGTATATGTAATTGTAGGAACATAGCGATTCCAAAGAAATTAACACAGCTTGTTTCGGTTTTGTAGTTTATTTTATTTTTAATGCCGTCGTCTAAAATGTGAATTCGTATTGTCCTTGTGAATTTTGTCAATATAATTGATTATCTAACAAACCGATTTCAAATATGGCTTCCCTTTACTCTTAGAGGAACACTGTTTGCTACGATTTGTTGCATCACAATGGTATATATTGCGCAAAAAAACAACATTTATGTCCAAACAATAGTCAAAATTTCACTGCTATGAACTTTTCAAAAAATTAATCTATATCTGTGTGTATAATGATTTCCTTTATTTCGCACAAAATCTATACTACTCAAAATTTGATAGGGATCACTTATAAGAATGTGTATATTTACTACATAAGGTTTAAAGTTTACATTTTTTGTTGTGATTCTGAAAATATGTTCATATAGTAACAGTTAGGTACTAAAAAATGAGTAAGTCTGTAAACCGTTGAAGCGTGACAGAGGCTGAGCCGTGGGAGGGGCACGAATTTGGGATAACACAGACAGGAGATGAAATGGAACTTTTTGGAAAAATCAAGTCTATGGCCTGAATTTTGCTTTAATATCGCGTGTGGTGTCCGTTTGCTTGGATTACTGCTCTGCACCACCTTCTCATGCTGCTAATGAGTCTCCGGATGCTTTGTTGTGGGAGTCGAGCCCACTCGTCCAGAAGGGCCTGCTGTAGCCCAGGGACCGTGGTTGGCTGGACTGGGCGAGCAGATATTGCAGTCTGCAGCATGTCCCAGGCGTGCTCTATTGGATTGAGGTCTTGAGATCTTGCTGGCCAGTCCATTCTCTCTATGGCTGCTGCCACCAGGTACTTGTCGGTGACCCTTGCCCTGTGAGGCCGGGCGTTGTCGTCCATTAAAATGAACTCAGGGCCTATAGCACCAGCGTACGGACGAACATACACATCTAAGATCTCACTGACGTATCGTACAGCCGTCAATGTGCCATTTTGAACAATGTGCAGGTCCGTTCTTCACTGCATGCTAATTCCCGCTCACACCATGACCGAGCCCCCGCCATGACGGTCATGGGTAGCAACACATACGGGTGCCAAACGCTCATTGGCGGATCTCCAAACCCGCACTCGCCTATCAGTGAAGTCCACACAAAATCTAGACTCGTCAGTGAACAGCACTGGGGCCCTCATGCCAGCTGTATGAAGACGGTTCCTGATGGTTTGAGTTTTACACCAGTGGCATTCTGGAAGTCATTTGGGAGGGCAGTAGCGGTAACAAAGCGCTGACGTCGCGCTTGAACGACAATAAACCGGTCCTCACGCTGAGTTGTGGACCTCTGACGCCCTCTGCCATGCCTATGCGTGACATGCCCGTAAGTTTGAAACCGTCGCCACATCCTGGCAACGGTGCTCTGGGACACCCCAAGGACTCTTACCACGTGCCGTTGGGAACGCCCAGCCTCAAGCATCCCTACCCCCCTATTCATCTCCTCATCGTCAATACGCCGTCTTTGCCGTAGATTTGCCATGACCAGTGCTAGGTTCGATATAAACGTTACCATGCACAAGCGAAGTCTGAATAAAACGGATGTGTACATGAAGGGACATGCCCGCGGTGCACCACTTTGCCAGGGGTATCGCTTTTCCCCTGCATCTCGAGCCATGAACAGGTAAACAATCAAAATCTTCTGGACAGGTCGGCTCTGCCATATGAATAAACTACATGTATGAGAAAAAAAATCAGTTTTCTTGAGGTTATCATTAAAAAGATATTTAAGAAATAAAAAGTGATCCCTATCAAATTTTGATTAGTATATTTCTGGAGATTAAACGAATTCATGGATCAACATTATTACTCTTCAATCTTGTAACAATAAGATTTACCCACAGACATTACCATGTGCTCTTTTGTTACATACTTGTTTGTGGTGAAAATAGAACTGCACTTATTTATAAAACTATACATAATTGACTCCTGCCCAGTCTTTACCCATTCGCAGAAGCTCGATAAAGGGAGGGCATTGTTGCCTGTTTTGTTTCTCGTTATTGGAGGAGTTAATGAACCTAAAATAAAACGCCTGTCCACTGGTGTGTGACGTTCTTAATAATTTACATACTAGGCAAATAATACCCAAAGGCAATGTCGCTTACTGTACAATCTTACGTAGAAATGACATGGTGTTGTACATACCTCTCACAGCTGATTTTACGATATAATTGACCACATATACCATATTTGGTTAATAATATATCGGATTTATTTTTTTCGAGGATTTTTAGTGTAAATAATGTGAAGTGTTAGGTTTTAGGTGGTTATTTGTTAATGTAGTGGTTGTTTTTCGTTGTTTTTGTAACATTTGTGGATATATCATACTCGCTATTGGATATTATAACAAAATATCTGTACATATTACAAACGGGTGTTGGTTCAGCGCCCCCATAAAGGTAAGATATACTTTTGAATTAAAAGAAATTCTTTATGTCATTTGAATAAAGATATAAAATGTAATATTTTCAATGTGAAAGCTTGGCAATATACTAAATTGTAATAATAGAAATAATTATAATAATAACGTCTTTACAGAAATGTGTGATGATGATGACGATGATGATGATGATGATGATGATGATGTTCAGCAGTGAAATGAAGTGATACAATTCTATTATCTGCAAACGTGTACACTGTATCGATAATAATACAAATATCGGTTGACTATAATTGGGAAGCAGAAGAGAAAAAAAATACAACAATAACAGCAAAATTTATTTATATGAAACATCTACAAAAATGTTTAGAGTTATAGATCATAACAATTGTTGTTGTTTGAGAAATAAACGTGGTGTACGGTCTCTGTCGAGTACAGCAGTATTAACCAGAAAAGTTATATTCAAAATATATTGTACATTTTACGTCACAACGTGAACCTTTCTGGCTAGTCTACAAAAAAAATTACGTAGATCCGACTAATTCCATTTGCTTACATCTAAAAAATTCAACAGTTTAAAAGACATCGTTAGACCAGTATATCCATTTGCTTTAAGAAGAGTGTATTTTCAAAATAGCTTAATCTATAAAATTAGTTGAACGAAGAAGACTTTTTATTAATACCCCTTTCAAATGTACGTTATTTCAGTAAAGTTTTGGTAAACTTAAATTTACATCTCACCATCTTGAATTTATATATACAGTAACCACGATATTTTCTTAGTTTGGGCGAGTACCTTTAATGATAATATAGTAAAATAGCATCTGCCTAGCTGCGTCACTGACATAGAGATAGCATTAATCAATTTACGATAAAGGTACGATAGTGGTAGCTTAGTCATCTTTTTTCACTTTCATAGTTTGAACACAAATAAATATTTATAGGTGACTTGTTACGTACGTGTGCTCTTCTATCAACCAGGAGGTGATGTTTTTATGAAAAGTATTGAAAAAAGTCAATAAAGAGGGGGCGGAGTGGGGAGGGGCGACTGGCGACTGACAACACACCTAATACCTTCGCTTTGCTTTCAGCAAAGTTGCCTATGCGAACAGTGCCGACCATGATCACTCCGAACACCGATGAAGTCGATTATGGTCTGTCCTTTTCACCATTCTATCAGTAGGCTTTCAGTATAGACCCCTACAAATGATAAAATAATGTATCCATTAGAACTGAATGATGGGCAAGGGCAGTTTAGAATTTCAACACAATCCGAGTCCAGTACCAATAAATGTTAATACTAAGGTCTTTGCAGCAATGTGAAAAATGCTTCTTACTTCGGATGCTAGAACTGGTCCATGTCATCATCGCTCTTTTGGTAAACTGTCTACTTAATGACTGAGATATGGTTGGCGGGACTTTAAACGCAAAGAAACTTTAACTAGAATGATTTAATGTTTCTAAAAGTGTATCATCCAAAAACACTAAATCTGTCTAAGTCCTAGGCCGATGAATTTAGAAATTCAGGGTGGGCGGTCATAAGTTTAAAAGTACGGTTTAACCTCGTTTGACCATCGCAATAATCTTCAATTATTCTACACTACGCTAATATTCAAATATTTGTTCAGGTACAAATGTAATTGACATTAATTTTCGCGTATTTACTATGTATCGGGTTTCTTCGCAAATATTTAACACCTGAAGACTTTATATGGCACTGATCCATGATATAATGTAAAAAAATGTTCATATATACATTAATTGGCCCACATACAACTATTTTCCACTGAATACTAAAGATGTCTTTCTTTGAGACCGCATATTTTACACAATGTGTCGCAGAATGCATTAATCATGTGCATTTGCACCTTTTAAATAACGGTATATCTTGACTAATTTTAAATGCATAAATATAAATACACACAATTAACATTTACCGTGATTCGATTCCATAATAATGACATACTTGGACATTCAATTCACCTTAATTCTTATTGAAATTTCAATATTTTAAAAACCATGCGAGAAACAAGACAGTCAACAAAACAGAAAATACTACCTGATTTATTTGTCAGTGAGGCAAAAACTGAAAAGAAGTCCTCTGTCATACTATTGTTACGCATAATTTATTTACATCAAAAGGAAAGATCAAAGAAAGCCGACATACCGACATCCAAAATGTATTGTATGAACACATATATTGTATATGAACACATATATTGTACATTTGTCTTGGCAGTTTTCCCTGAGTGTTGTTTTTACTGTTTGAACTTTGAATATACAGCACTGCAAGTTTGACTCCGGATTTTACCATAAAAATTACCCGATTGTAATGATGAGGCTTTAATTCGAGCAGCGGGTCATCTGTGTCGCACAAAACTGCTTTTTTTTCATTTCACATGGATGAACTGCAGACTTTTTTTTCAAACATTCCCATTAAAGGCCTATATTTTAAGCAGATACAAATGCTATTGTTTCAGTGACTTCTGAACGATTCAGAATTTCAATTTTTTTTCAACTGGATGTACGGAATGAGGCACAAGTAGCATCAAATGTCTTGCCCAAGGACTACAGATTTGCCGCCCGACATAAGATAAGAACACATACTGGTCTTCTGAGTCGCGAAGCTGTGTAACCACATGACGATCGGCATGGCTTGCTGGCATGTAATGTATGTCCCTTCTTTTCCAAGACTAACGGTTTTTGAGTAATTTACATTCGTTGCCTTAAGCACCTCCCCATCCCCCCTGTCAAATCGGCTGTATAAAAGACCTGGTCAGAGAGGAACGTATTGTGTTGTTAAAACACTACGTACAATAAATTCCCGCTGTGAATGAACTATCTGTTCCGTGCTGGAATCGATTTTAGTCATCAATTATTTAGACAATGGTGCTTAATTAATTACATTAAACCCGAATATATTTACTTTTGATGGCATTCTATTTTATACTCTTGTCTTATAGACGCATTCATTGCAGTCTATGTCACTAGATTTCATATCATGCACCAAAAACGGAAAACGTCCACTCTGTTCGTCTGCATGTTGGACAATGAACATATAACAATTTTCAACGTCAAGGTTCCACGAAGAATCGTGTTGTTAACTTTGTTTTTTTTGGCCACTAAAAGTATTTTTGCAAAAAAAGCTCGGGAATCTTGACAGAAGGATAGGCTGTATACTAATAGTTGCTTACTCCCGGCCCATTGTAAATCATGTACCTGGAGGTATGTAAAACTTATGTTTCCTCCTTTGCGCAGTACTATGGAGCAGGGAACCACAGGGAACACCACGACCGGATCAAAGGGGTGTTTTTACTTTAAACCCTAGGGCCATTCACTTTGAACTCCTGTTTGCCTTGTGTTGAGCATTTTCCCGTACTACTTCACGAGTTCTCTGTTTTTTTCTTTTGTCTTTGGAGGCTTATTCTTTTGGTGCAATCGAGCTTATGTTGCTATATTCTTTAAAGAAAATGTCTTGACAGGAACATAATAAAACAGCGTGTCCAAACAATACTACTTCAGCGTTCCCCTTTGAGGTCCTTACCCTACCCCGAGGGAGCCTTCCAAATTGAAGTGACGTTTTGACAGAGCAAATAAAACAGTCAATGAAAATGTATTTGAAAAGCTTTGCATTTAGTAGTCGTAACTAAAACATTTACAAGAATCTTTGTCCATTTCTTTTTATTTAAATGATCACCCTGTCAGTGATGCTACGGCATTTTACTTAAGTTATACCTCTCTTCTTTATGCTAAGTCTCTTTCATTCATAGACAGATACATTCTCCAGAGAGAAGGGATATAACGCGGTTATCTGGTCATAAAACTTCGGTAATTCTTAATATGGAAAGGTGTTGTTAATTAATTCATGTGAAAGTTTTAATTAGTGTGCGCACTTAGTTAACATCATGTTCAGTGGACGCTTATTAAAATTTACGAGGGGTAATACTGCACTGTTAAATAATTATGATTTATTTATATGATTTATTAAAGTTTTATGCAAAAACTTGTCGTGCTATTTAATAAAAATAAGGATTTATTTAGGATGACATCTTTTCTTTAAAGGCCAGAGTGTATTTTTTTCAGTATGTGTGGAGGCGAAAAGCTTCTGCTCTTTGGTAATGAAGGTCAATTTAACTTTAGTACAGGAAATTCAGTTGCTACAAATACGGTTTCTGTCTGATACCGAGTGGCCATATGACCGTCGCCCCAACTGAAGAGTTTTATTTTTTAAGATTGTTGGGTATTCTAGAGACGTCCCTGGTTTCTTTGCATGTTTAGATATTGCGCAGATTCATTGTGTCTCAGTTTTATTAAATTCTATATTCACTAATTTTAGAAGGAAAAACCTAAGAAATCCAGTATCATATGTTTTGAGTGACCCTATATAATGAACCATCCTGTTGTTTTAATAACTATATAAAGTATTGTCATTTTAAAACCGCACATATCTAAAGATCGTCGGAGCTTAACTTTGGTTTGAAGCCATCTGTCCTATATTTGTCCAATTTCAAAACATATTTTCATAAATATTTAAATATTTATCAGATGTATACGCAGCAATCTTTATAAATAACAAATCATGTGTACCCAATCCTGATTTTGAAAACTATCATTGAACTTGTATCCGATTAGAGTATTTTAATACCCTGGGCTTCAGTGTTAACCATTCCGTAACGAATGTTTTCATTTCGTTATTTATATCATTTTTATGAAGTATTTAGATACGGCGTCCACTATTGTTAAACAGAAATTATCTAGTTATCAAAATAAATATTTGGATTTCTTCTCTTAAGCTAAATAGAAGAATTTGTCGGCATTTTCTATACCCTATTTCAAACATTGATTAAACGATTTCAGTTAGACTTGTATCATAAAAAGAGAGCTCTAGCGTTGAACAGATAGCCTTTTGGGCTAAAAAACATACACCATCCAGAATACATATCGACATAGCTAAGGAAATGAAGACGAGAGAAAAGAGAAATGGAAAAAAAAGATTTTTTATGCATTAAACAGTCTAGAAAATATAACGTTTTTATTTTGGGCAGAACAATTCATTTATGGAACATACAAATATGCTGAAAAAAATCAACAACCGCCCTATATCGTGGTGGAGTTAAGAATATAGATTTTGACAAGTGTTTCTGTCTCAAGTAGAGTTTTGGAAAATATTTTCTAAACTGTCAATTTATTACGGGTATCATATCCAGTTTTGACAGGCAGTCACTTTAGAGTATTTACAGATCTATCGCCAAAAACTTCAACTTTGACCCGTATATATAATATTGCATTATATAGCACTTAAGATATAAGAGTGCTTGCTTAAAAGCTATTGAACTATCACACATATGGAGTACACAAAAGGTTAAATTAGGCCAACCACTGGGCATTTATGTGTCTATTTTATGGAGAGGTAATTTGTATGAAAGATGATGGTATACATCATAAAAACTGTCATCATTTTCTATTCGCTCTGCTACACAGGCATTCATCTTTTTGTACACGTTTACGTCCATTTTCAGTTTTTTTTCAATTTCCCAGTGATACGATGTTAAGATACCCGAGGACAGTTTTTCTTAAGTTAGCAGCTCAACAATGAAAAACATACAAATGGTAAACAAAATGGCAACTTATCTTTAAAAGAGAATGACAGAAAAAATAAAGAAACAAAAAAGAGAGAATGAGGAAAGAAATGAAGTGAGAAAAAAGAAGAAAAGAAAGAAAGAAAGAAATGTAAAGAAGGTGCCAAACAAGTTTGATACATAAGTATGATGACCTTGAAAATGAAAAGTGTCTAGATGAAGTAATTATCGGTAGACAGTAATGCATAACGGCATTTGCTAGTTGAGAGATTTTATTTTGAATAACATGAAACGTTACAAAACGCACAGTACGCTGAATGTTCACTCCAACCCCACTGGTAAAGAATTTAGTTGATGGAGTATATGTTATCTTTTTGGATACCATGTTTTCTTGCTTGTCCGAGTTCATTAGAAGAAAGCAAAAGGAGAGGAAAAATAGTTCAGTTGCCGAGGTGGTATCATAAGTAAATAGTTTTAACTTGACTGTATGAAATACCACCCAAGCAAAACCAAACACGGACAGTGACTAATGTTATTTCGAGGGCATCACTGAATTTTTAATTAAATCATGAAATGTTGTATAAAGTAAAATTTAGCTTTAAATGTTGGGCGGATTGATATATGAATATTTCTATAAATAGTTTAAAGTATGAACACGTTCTCTTTATAAAATAGCATAATTTTTATTGTTACGCACCCTTTACATAAAGCGAATGACATGGAGACATCCCGTACCGTCCGAGTCTAAAAATGTAACCCGAATAGAGAAATATCGAACGCTGTCAGAATCGAAAAAAAGGAAACAACATCTGACAAAAAAAACGGAGGCCCACAACGATGTACCAAACTTTAAAATAAGAAAAATGCGCATAATTTTAACTGTTTATACAAAAGTTTTTACATTGCTCACCTAATGCCAAGGACGCTGTAGTTCACTGCTCGTACGTGTTCAAATAAAAAATAAAACTAATTTTAAACCTGTCATTATTCTAGTGGCCCTTTTAGCATATGGGTAAAACAATTTCATGCGATTGTGTAGTCATTATTTTCTTAATTTGATACCGATCGGTATTTCACAGATGACTTACTTTAAAAGAATTTAAAAGGCTCAATTAATTTTCAAATGAGTGCGCATGCGAATTTGTGAAAATAAAGACATTTGAATTATCTCGACTCGACCTAAATAAATGAGTGGACAAATTACCTCCTATTTTAAATCTGGTTAATAAAAAGAAACACAAAATATGTACATTCAAATTTCGCGCACGATATATCGTGATGCGGAAGCAGATTTGACTGAGCATGCGCAATTGAAGCAGTTACTGTGACAATTCATTACGATGACCACTTTCGGTTTTCTTTAATTACAGGTAAACAATGGGATCTAAAAAGGATCAGATGACATTAGACCAATGTCTAGGGATTATCAAACGAAAACAGGTAAGTCTCTCCATTTAATTTGTAAAGAACGTATACACAGTTGTAAAAAAAGGCGTGTTTTCAAATTGAACACCTGTCAGAATCAAAGCGCTGCAAGATCTATGAAACGTTCCTGTTGACAACTGTCGTTGAAAAATTTAATCGTGTCAAGACTACTGCATTTGCTTTGAATACATAGATATTTTGTTTGAAATGATAAAAAATGTAATCAATTTTATAAAGTTCTTTCAGAAAATTTTGCCTTGAATTTCATAAAATATTTGTGTTTTTTTAAATTCCCGTCTCATGATTTATTTAGGACACTAGCGACTAGGATGTTGTCATAAATTTGTCAGTAGTTTAAACAGTGTGTCACCATCTACATTCAAGTAGTATTTTTGCTGCAATTGTACAAGAAAGATACATTCATGTTTTTTTTCATTTATGGAACTTTTATCTTAGATTACCTAAGATCACCTCAAAAATGTATGTCAACATAATTGAAATAAAAGTTTACAAATGATTTAACACAGAAGTCCTTGAAGTGACAAAGAGGTGTTTTCCTTAGATACATTTGTAGATTTGAGTCTGTGATATAATTACATCCTATTATTGTTTTGAACACCTGTTTCAAGAGGCAGTGTTACAATGATCTACAAAATCAATTTTTCATGTATGCACTTTGTAAACTGTTAACAAATGTTGCTAGTTTTTATGAAGCAGTGGTTTAGGTTGCTGAATTTAACCCTTAACCTGCTGCAACCGAAAGTGTTTAGCCTTTGCCACCAGTATAGAGCCAGGCCAGCCTGCACATCCGTGCAGTCTGACCAGGCTCTATACTGTTGGTAGCTCCATTTTTGTATTTTTGTGTTATCCCCTGAACTGAGATGCTGATTTAAGAATGTGGTAATCTGCTTGATTTTATGCAGAAACAATTGCCTTGATTGGGAAAGAAAACACTGTTGACAAGACTAACATTAGGCTAAGAATACAATACTGGCTGCCACAATCCTTCATTTTTCTGATAGAACTAGTCAGAAGTCGAAGAAGTAGTCACCAATTTTCTGCTTTGTGATAATGTATTTGGGCTTGCTGTATATGCTATAAAGTGATACGGCAAAATCATGAGGACATTGAAAGTCCCCTAAATAACATTAAGACTGATGGTCAAACTTTTATCTTCATTATTACCCATGGATGAATGACACCGAGGGTATGTCTGGTCATTGCTCAACATGACAATAACCATCGAGTGGTCTGTAATTTACGAGGTCACAATACAGTGGTTATTGAAATGATCAAGTTCATTTCTTTTCATGGTGGCATTTTACTGCCATTGCTTTAAATGGCTGTTCATAGTGTAACTGACCCCAAATTTTTTCCGTGTTGAAAAGTCTTTTGAGTCCTTGCCTAGATGTTTGCTAAACAGGTCTTATAAGAAGCAGACAGACGTGATATCTTTTGCCTTTGTTAGTTTACGGTTTAATATTCCATTCCTCTGTCAGTAGGTCCCAGAAGAGTTGTGTTGAACTTGAATGGCTGATGCATCTTTCAATCTTTCGCCAAACCATTAGGTTGACATTTTGTACAATTTTGAAAGTAACAAATGAATGTGTTAACCATGTTTGAACATGGTCAAGGTAACATTTTGCAGGGGTGTTTTGATTCCCAAAACAACTTCGATCCTAGGAATTTAAGCAGAATACTTCCACTCCCCCCACCTCAAATGAGGCATATTGTCAAGGGTTCTGGTCAATGAAGATATCAAATATCTTATCCAGCACTTTTTTTTCTAAAATTTTAATTTTTACTTTCCTAGTTAAACAAAATGTATTGGTACAGATGAAAGCAAGCTCACAAAAAACCTCTCACATATTAGAGGCATTAAATCGCAATTTAACCTAATGTCAATGAAGTGTTAATAGTACCATTAAGCAACTTGACTTGGTAGGTTTTGAATATCACTGAAATTAAAGAGAAATAAATAGGTAATTATAAGGCTGTAAACAGGGTAAGTTGAAACAAGGGAGTAATTGTGGAATACTGATTTATGATTCCGAAATAACCAGTTGCACCCAGAATTTAATGACAAAATTTATAGTTTCTATACTAAATTTAGAGAATTTATGCATGGGTGACCCTTTCAAAACCAGTAGTGAGTTTTTCATGGGACTTTTTCAAGTTCTGGGAGAGCAGCTACAATTAATCATTGTACCAGTCAAATTGGATTTTTTTTGTAATGTAGGACAAACATTTCGGAATGTGCTTAGTATTTATCAGAATTAGAATTTTTTTTTTGTGATGTAGGAAAGGCATTTGGGAATGGACCTATAAGGAATTTTTGCAACAATGGGGAAAGTTTTTCTTAGGAAAGATATGTAAAAACTAGTACAGAGCATTTTGAGGGGTGAATGCGAAATGTTCTAAGTGCTTTGAAATAGAGGAGCAGATAGCACTTTTTACTTTTTAGAAAAATACTGTTTAAAACATTAAATGAGTGTAAAATAAGCTCATATGACTGTACAGTATATCCATCTCTAAAGTGGCTGACTTCAAACAAGTACTGTAACCTCTCACTGATGAATGGTCATGGGTTCGAGCCCCACTTACTAGCCACTTACCATTTATGTGAGAAAGTTGGCAGATTCTTACAGAGAATGTGAGTCTATAGTACTGGTCTTCCCAACAAAGGATGGTTTAAAAGGTAAGCTGTCTGCCAGATATGACATTATGATTGTTGGAGGGTGTTAAGCCGAATCAGACCACTCATGATAATTATATAATGTAGAGGTACGCCCAGTGATGTGTTATGGTCCCAATTCATACAAAGAAAACAATACCAAGGGGTAAAAGTGGAAATTAGGTCTGTCTGATTTTTTATTCAGTGTTACTTAGAACCTTTTCATTTTCACTCATCTATACTTAAACAAGATTTTTTATCTGGCTTGCTTGCAGTCAAGTGGCTGGAATTTTTAACTTCAGCTACGTGTAACCTCTCTCTGATAGAGGATTCTTGTAACAACCATGCTGATTTTGCATCATAGAGTCCGCATTGGCTGCACAACTGTAAATTATAAAACTAAAGACTGAACTAAAACAATTGTTAAACCCATACACAAGGTAACTATTGAAGTTTGCTTTTATGTTATAATGTTGACAAAACATTAACAATGAGTATTGTTCACACAGAATGCACTTTGTGATACAGATATAGCAATAAATTAAAATTTCAAGCTAGCAGCAAAACAATACATTGTGTGTTTTTCATTTTATGCATATTTTGCATTTAAGATTGTGTCTAACTGACATGTTCCGGAGAAGCAGTTGAAATGTTACATGACATTTTCACAGGTGACAGGATTTTGCCGTTAGCCAATTTTCATGATTAACATAACACTGTAAAAACAGTGTGTCAGTCTGCTGTCCCTGTAGGGTCAGAGTTCAAATGTCTAGGTCAAATTTACTTTTCCCATGAACCTTTGACATTATTCAAGTGAGAAGGAAAGTGTTTTTATATATCATGACATTATACAGCAAGACAAAAAATGAAAAAAATTACCAATGAAGTAACTTTTTGATTAAAATTTTTGCAACTTTTAATTTAGTGAAGATGAATCGCAGCTTTAGAATTTTTTTATTTTTGAGACAAATCATTTGTATATGAACGTAACCTTATGATTCAGTTAAGTAGATAATCAGACATTTCAGTATGTACATGTATAATTATGAAATAGTAAGATTATCATAATTTACCATGCCTTTCTTCATCTTTAATAATTATGATATAGAAATATTCTTTCATTTGAGTAGGCCCAGAGAAAATCCAGTTGTTCAGTACTGGACACTGGTCTAGATAAAGTATGGTTGACAAAGGTTGGAATTCAAATACTGCAGTAGGCATTCCTGGGTGCTGTTACCAGCAGTTTTCTTAGTAAATATCCATCTGAAGTTTCAAATTATTTGAAATGTGCCTGAAAAAAGAAACTAACTTCATATTCATTTATCAAATAATTCTAAGACATAAATATCATGTCAGCAGGATGTAGTGTCCACTGAAAGAAGTATTCTAATAAAAATTATGGAATTGCTGTTTTAGCTGTCACAGGAAACATAAAGATTTTAAATTGTAAGGACAAACTGTTACAGAATTTTGCGACATTTCTATATTTTTCCCCTAAATAAATTAACAGTTAATCTAAAAAAGATTTTATATCAGGTCACCTATAATAAAGAAGTAAAGATTTGCTTTAAATCAGCTATTTTACAGGTAAGATTGGTTGACATAAAGATTTGATTTTCACCATTAAATTGTCAATTTCCTGTTTTAAAGATAAAACTAAACTTCCTTTCTCACAAGAGAAGTGTGTACAAATATTTTGTGTAAAAACTTAAACTTCCTTGTATAAACATCAAGTAAATTTACCATTAGATAATAATACCATTGCTTCAGGACATATATTTCAACTCAGTATAAATCATTGTTAGATTGTCTAATGAAGCAAAAATCTATGTAAAAAAGGACATCTTGTAATTTAGATAACATCTTTGTGTGTCATTAAACACTTTACAGGTTGTTTTACACTTTTGACAGTTATTTACAGCAATAAAATATATGATCTGAATAAAAGAAAAAGGGACCTTTAAGACCATTTGTTTTTGTATTACGATTTTGGTAATATACATGTACATTGTATTTTTAGTGTAGGTTGACCTACAATGTAAAGCTTCCAGACATACCTTGACTGCTGCTTCTCCATTGGATAATAGATATCTGTTTTCACAGGTGTTTGTCTTGGAAATATTTTGTATGAAGTACATAGTAATTCATGAAAAATATTTCCGAGCCAAACCCTTATGGTCATTTTGTGATATGATAAATCTTCACTCTTAATCGTAACTTTTTAATCTTTACTATGGAACTCGCTATACTAGTGGACCCTTTCTTACAGATAATTTTCAGCTATGGAAACTGGTTACTTTTCCATTGTTTAACCATTTTGCTGAAGACATATTAACATAATTCGAAATAATGAATACATCAATGGAAAAAAGATACCATTTGCTTCAGAGCATAACTACATTGTAAGAGATACAAAATTCTCAAAGAAAGTCATTATAATGGTAACAGTAACTGTTTCTAATGTCCCGTTTCAGTATACTGTATTATTCTTAGGTAGATTTGAACAGTAGTTGGTTTTCTTACAAGTTATCAGTATTCTGTTTAAATAGAGCAAAATGATGACCGTGTTTACCCATTCCGGTCAGATTATAACAAAGCACTGCCCAGTGCCCACCATATTGACACCCAGCATGTAACAAGGATGGCATATTGGCCTTCAAGGTGTAGCTCTGTTTCTAAAAGTGTCAAATCTTTAAATCTTTTTACCTTTCATTCATTTTCAGACTGCCATACAAGACATCCCATTTCAGCATAACCAGATTGGTGTACAACAACAACTTGATTCTCTACGTAAAATTACAGAGGAAATCAAACCATTGAAGAAGAAAGTTGATGAATTTCGGAAGTCAAAGGTATTGAGAGTATTTGGATTGTAATTTACTTTTGACATCTTAATTCTCTAATCGTTTAGTTGGATAGCCTCACCTTCTTTGAGAATATTCCAGAGACGCTGAGAAAAATGACTGACATGACTTCTTTGGAGTGAGTTTTTGTTAAAAACATGAAAGTTAATGGCCAGGTCATTTAGAGTAATAAAGGTTTAACGCTTACCCTGCTTATTATACCCCCGCTTCGAAGAAGTGGGGGGTATACTGTTTTACCCTTGTCCGTGTGTGCGTCCGTCCGTCTGTCCATCTGTCCGTCTGTCCATCCGTAACAAATTTCCGTTGCAATTTTCTCAGCAACTATAACAAGCAGAAGCCTGATATTTCACATATTGCTATACCCTATAGTCCCATATGGTGTAAAGCAATTTTATGCTCCTTGCTCATCTACTTCCTGTTTACCGTATATTTTAAGATTTTGTCACTATATAGGTGCATTGCATCAACCGAACGACATCTTTATTTTCCGTCGCAGTTTTCTAAGCAACTAGAGCATGCAGCTGCGTGATATTTTTCATATTGCTTTATCCTATAGTCCCATATGGTGTAAAGCGATTTTATGCTCCTTGCTCATCTACTTCCTGTTTACCGAATACTTAGATTTTTACACATAGTTGACATACATTCACAATTTCCGTCACAGTTTTCTCAGCAACTATAACATGCAGAAGCCTGATATTTTGCATATTGCTTTATCCTATAGTCCCATATGGTGTAAAGCGATTTTATGCTCCTTGCTCATCTACTTCCTGTTTACCGAATACTTAGATTTTTACACTTAGTTGACATACATTCACAATTTCCGTCACAGTTTTCTCAGCAACTATAAGATGCAGCAGCCTGATATTTTGCATATTGCTTTATCCTATAGTCCCATATGGTGTAAAGCGATTATATGCTCCTTGCTCATCTACTTCCTGTTTACCGAATACTTAGAAGTTACCAACACACAGGAAAGGAGGTTCACTTGATCGTGTTTTTGTGAATAAAGACTTTGATGAATCAGAAATCACAGATGTAATACCTGTTCATTATTCTGACCATTTTCATATCCATCTAGCTGTGCCTTGGATGAAGTTGTATTAAATTCAGGTAAATACTCGGAAAAATTTGACACTCTTTATACATATGCAAATTACATTATGAAAGTCAAATTTCTGATAGCGGGGGGTATCACTAGTGAGCATTAGCTCACAAATTAACTTGTTGTTCATCATTCAATTTGGACAGATCCATTAATTGTTTTTGGGGATGCTTATTGAAAATTTACTGACTGAATGGCGAATAGTGGTCGCAAAGGCAAAGACAATTGACAGTTTCAACCCGCAGGAGAAGGTTTAAAAGGTTTCTATAGTCGACCATGAAGGCTGAATTCATATTTCACTTTTTATGCCCCCCGATTGGGACGGCATATTGTTTTTGGTCTGTCTGTTTGTTTGTCAAAAAACTTTAAACTAAAGCCCCCTGGGGGCATGACATTCATTTGAACATTGCACTTGTTAATGTATGTTTTTCAATAAGATGGATCTAAATGGTGCCTTTCCATGGCAACACATCTGCTTACATAGAAAGTGTTCATGCCTGTAGTAGCAGTGAATGCCAGAGTGATAAGAAAACCTCCTCGAAGAAAAAAACATCAAAATTATAAGTACATTATGCTGCAGACATAACTAATTCTTTGCTAAGGTTAAGGTGTTTTTGAATATATTCATTTGTCTTTTCAGAAGCACACAAAAGAAGTACCAAGTCTAGAATCAGAATTTGCATTGTTAGAGGTAAGTGTTTGAACCTGTTCTAGATTGAACAGTTTTTAGTATTAAATTATTGTTACACCTTAAGAAAAAAAACATTGCAGATTTTTATGGGTTTTTAGTGTAGGCCCTTTAAATACTCACAGTTATGAAATATTACTTAAAGTCAATGTCTTAATGCTTCCGCATATACTTGTGCATAAGACGACACCCCACCCCCCAGCAGTTGGTTAGAAATTCATAAGTTTTTGCCAACACCTGCATATTAGATGGGTCAACAAATTGAACAAGGTCGAGGGTCAGCTTTCATACTTAAACCATATAATCTTCTATGAATATCATATAATACAATAGAAATGCAATTCTCAGCAATCTGGTCCTGGTTATGCTTTTGGAGAATTAAAATTTTCATTGTGTTGCATCTTTTTCTTAGCAAAAAGTATTTAACAGGCAAAATAATGATTTGATTAGTGCACAATTATGTCAGTCTGTTATGGTTTGGTTATTGCATTTCAGTTGTTATTATTACCAGTATCATTTTTGGTTGAACTCCTATGGGTTATTGAGCCTGGGTAACAACTATCCTTGATAGGTTGGCATTTCCAAACAGAAGTTGTAGGTAATACCAAAGAAACAGCTCCACTCAGGGTTGTTGGACAGAGAATTTCTGTTTAAAGGCATTAATCAGAGAACTAAAGCAAATAATGCGACAGATCAATACAAGTTCGAATATCTTGCTTTGTGTTCGAGATCAAGCATACAAATGCTAATTAAATTAAATTGAAAGGACAGTAATACTGTTCCAATTAAAAAGTGTTAGATGTGTATGTCAAACGTGTTTATATAATTGTTGGCACAGCATTCCATCAAGTAGTAATACAGGCATATTTTGCTGTCTATTCTGACCCACATACTTGATGATAACAAACTAATACTAAACATTACTTATTCATTTCGTTGGGCAGTGATAATCTCTTTATAGTGTTCAATACTCGAAGAAGAACTTTATTTATGAGCAAACATCTTGATGAAAGATAGAAGTGTTCCATATCAGTTTAATACGAGGGGCGTTATCTAAATGAATAGAAATATGTGGCTACCACCTTTGTTTTTATAGAGACTCGATACTTCAAATTTTCAGATATTTATGTACCATAGATAATAAATATGTAAATAACAAATTTCAATGGTCTGTATATCTGTTATATAAATAGTTTCAATGATTACGTTAAAGTGATTTGAAATAAATCAGAATTAAAAATACAGTAGATAAAATACGGGATAAGTCACATGATTGACTGTAATAAAAGATACGTTTGAGAAAGTCCCTTCAACCGATATGTGATATTAATACCTGTGTTTTAAAATACAGATTGATAATGTACAGAGTTATATTACCATGAAAGGTAATGTGATACTGGTTAAGTGTGACTTTACCGGGCCCCGAATTGCTACAAAAATATGTTTTGTATTGTTCAATTGTCGTAAATATCAATTTACAATAGTATCTTTAGGCAGTGATTTATCTTTGTCCGATCAAAAAACTTCCACATTGAAATAATGAATGGAAAGATAAATTGTAACATTTTTTCAGATGTATAAAATAGCTTGATCATTAGGATTCATGTCATATGCACATGCATGTGGTAATATGCCTTTGTGGAAAATTACACTTTGTTCTGTGTGCGTGTTGTGTAATACATGTCAGTGTACACTGGTACATTTGTAAACAGCCTTTGTTAATTTCAGCTCTTAATTAGAGTAGTTTTCAGAAACAAAAATGTTCGCAATATAAATGATACCAGCTATAGATAGTTCTTTTTAAGACTTTTTTTTCAGGGTTTAAAGGAATATAGTTCAGTTAACAGTTCAGTTGTATAAGAAACAGAAACTGAGCCTCTGCCAAATGAAGATACTGCCAGAGCTAATGTAGCATCATAATCATTGAGTACTTTGGGACCAAAGACATAGGTTTGAGCCCCAGCTGTCAACTTTATTTTGTATATTTCTGAACTATGAAATATCTATATCACATATTTACAAAGTACTGATTATTCTTCCATTTTTCTCTGACAGAATGTTTCTCTCCTTAGACAGTGTTGGTCATTTTAGTTTTTCCATTATGTACAATACAGTCGTGAGTGTCTAGGTCACCTTAATTAAATTTTCTTTGACAGTAAATATGTTGTTTTATTAGTTGCGGGAAATAAGTTTGTTTTGATTCTCTAATGCATAAAAAAACAAGGTCCTGTCTGATTAGACAGAGGATCTTTTGTATCATGTAATTTCATTGGTTGCCCCTGGCTATTTCCTCCATGATGGTATCTTGATAATATTTTTTGTTTGTTTTGTTGTTTCCATTACAAGATGAGAAATAATGACCAAGATTTGACTTCATTGACTGGTTTTTTAAATATTCTAGGAAAGCATTCAGTTCCTGGTCATGGAAAAAGACACTTGAGAACTGACTTTGATCAAAGTTGACCTGATAGAAGCAAAAGTTGGTTTAAGTTAGGGAAAAAGAAAGAAAACACAAAATGTTTCAGCCGTAGTTTTTATAGTCTTCTGTTTTTGATTATGTCTGTCATCCGATATATCTGCCTTGGAAATAATCCTGTTATTTAAAAGCACAAGTGTATATTTGTTGTATGTAAATGATCATTTCATTAAATTGAAGTAAGTTTAGGTGAAGTAAGAGAAGAATAGGCAAGGGCAAGGCAACACAATTACCAAGGCAAGTCAATGCATAGTACAGTATCATTTCTGTATTATCTAAGTGTCACAAGGATTGAAAGAGCTGGCATCCTTTACCAAGTTTATAAAACCTTTTCTTACCATCGTATGTACATTATTACATATTTGACTGTAAGACTGAGTCAAAGAAGTAAGTAACCTGATAATGTCTTTGTGTTTTTCAGGACCAAGCATTACAAAAGAAAAGATGTTTGGAGTCAGTGCTATATGTTAGTGAAGTAGAAAGTCTCTTCCAGGTTTGTAGTCATGTCATACCTACATGTCTTTAGTTTATACCAAATTTATTTTAGTTTGATTGTGTAGGAAGCTTTTAGCTTATAGACACACTCTTGAATCCGTTCCTGGAAGTAACCAGTACTAAGCAATGAGGGTAAAGTTTCTTGCTCAAGGAAACAACGGCTTGCCTTTGACTGGGTTTGAGAACCCATGCAGCTAGCAAACCTTCGACTCCTAGTCCACGCTTTAACCACTCAGCCATGCCGCCACCAACATATTTGTCTTTTTTTATGGTTATGAAAATTCCTCAGATCTACTCTGGTTATTATAGCAGTGACTTCAAGTGATTGATTGGATGGTATGTTGCCAGCATCTTACGTTGTGTTCAACTTCTACTGTAATACATAGGCAACCCAGACATTTCTTTTACTAAATAAAAGAAAAGTTATACTGGAAAAAAGTTGCTAGATTTTTTGGGAGGAATTTGGCAGTAAATAACAGTAACTCTTATTTAATCATTAAGCTGTGAGTAACCTTTCTTTCATGCTGCAGAGGGAAAAATTTCAAAGTTTTGTAGTTCATAGGTAAAATTATATTGCAGTAAATACCTTTTTTGGTAGCCAGACTCCAAAGAAGTGTAATTTTAGGTGAAATATTGTTACCAGGGCATTACAGAGTTCTGTGCCCTTGAGCACAGTAGTGGTGGGAATCGCATTTTGGATCAGATGTGCTTTTTGAATAACGTCTTCTTTTTTTCGATATCTTACTTTGGAAACTTTAACACAAGTCCCTTTAAGTATAGGAATAATTAAATCCAGTCAATTTTTTACACCTTGACAGCTTTTTTCAATGGATTTATACGGTACAGTTAAAAGCCTTTTAAATGTGTTGAAAATAAGTATAAGGGTAAATACAGTCAATATATAGCCTGGAGTTTTTATGGAGTGTTGTTAAATAGGTTTTATAGCCATGTTTTTATTTGGTGTTTAACATTGAATAGTTCTGTAAGAAAACATTGAACAAGGGTTTTCATTCATAGATTTTGAATATCATTTGTTGAACCAGATAAATAAATTATACAGTGAACGTTTTTTTAAATGAAAAGAGGGTTTTAATTGAATGTATTAAAGTTTTCATTTATTTACATTGTTAAATACTTTGGCCATTAACTTTAAACAGTTTGTCTTGTTTTAGATTTTACAGTCTTCATGAAACACTATGACCTTAAACCTGTCTATTTGACCTTGAACTTTCTTTATTGAAAATAGCACATTCCCTTATCTTTGATTACCCATTATAAGTTTGTAGTAGTTGCATTTTATAATTAATTTTGATAGTCATTTCATAAATTAATGTTGACAGACAGTTTATAAATACATTTTGACAAGACAGTTCATAAATTTAGGCTGACTGAAAGTGATAAATTATTGTAGAAGTGTGATGTATGTAATAAATTATTTGAACAGTATTTTTTATTGCCTGGTTATACATTCAGCCAAATCATATAAATGGATTTTCAAGATAAAATCCAAACTTCAAAAATTTTCGCTGTAGTAATTTGAAATGTTCAAAAGCCAAGATTGATGTAAAAAATGCTTGGTGTATAGAAAACCATTGGAATGTGCAAACTATCAGATTATGAGGTAAATTGCAACACCATATAATTGATTTTCTTGCCTTTGCATTGTCGTTTATTTCATATATGTTGTAAATGTGGGAATTGTGAAGTATTTTTATTTGATCAATTACTGAGACACTGGGCCTATCTAATTGATTAAAAGAAAAACAAATTACCCAGTCGATTGAAAGTAAACAAATTGTTAATGATATTTATGGAAAAGCACCAAGTGAAGTTATTGGTACAATACACAAGAGTGTGCAGTGTGTCTACAGCTATGCATGATCAGAGAAAAGTAATTCATTATGCATAATAACACATTCTGTTGTTTAAGGCAAAAGCATAATTTTCATTTTCCCTCTAACTGTATTACAAAAAAATAGGGTCCCCAGTTGTTCCTTACAGGTCCAAGACCTGCCAGTTTTCTACATTAGGATCCCTTTCAGGTTTTCTTTTGGGTTTTAGGGTCTTTGTCAGGGGTTTAAGCCTTAATAATATTGGTGTAATAAGGTTAGAAATGTTGCCAAACTTAGAATATATATTCAATGTAAGCAATACTTTGAGACGGAAAATTATTTGCTTGCATCATTAACAAAGGCAGAGAGGTCTCATTTAGCGCAATTCAGGTGTGGCATACTTCCAATTAAGATAGAAACCGGAAGATATGTTGGTCTAAATGTAAACGAACGACTTTGTAATTTCTGTCCAGATAATGTTGTAGAAGATGAGACACATTTTCTTTTAAATTGTTCTAAATATAATGATCTACAAGAAAATCTTTTATTAAAATGCAAAGATAAAAACCCAGAATTTGAACTTATGTCTGAGGTAAATAAGCTTGTATATGCTGTCAATTATCATTATGTACATGTTTCTAAATTTTTAGTTGAAGCTATGAAAAGAAGAAGAATGTATCTATATAGAAGTTAAAATATAAAATTTCTTTATAAGTATTTAATAGAAATCAACGGAAGCGCAATCAAAATCTGTCAATCGTAATTTATATAAGTTCAAAAATTTCATTGACTAACTTGTTTCACTTACATATAACATTATGTGTAATGCTCTAATTTTACTTGTAAATATCTATTTTCCTTGTGCATGTATTCAATATTTAGTTGTTTGTAATATGTAGTTAAATTTATAAGTCTTTGTAAATATTTAAGCATAAAGTGACTTTTAGGCCTAACGTGGCCGGGTGTTGTAAATAGAAATTATATTTTGTTCTATATAATGTATAACACAATGTCACTATAATAAAATTTTCTTATCTTATCTTATCTTAATATACAGAGGGATGTATCTGTTTTAAATTTCAATGACTTTGTATATAATATATATACCATTCAAGCTAGGTAAAGTATCATATATTTGAATTCACCATGTATGTGTACAAAAAATATATCCTATTTCATGATAGCTGCCTCAGGTTACAGAGATATAATAATCAAAGGACAGAAAGTCATGAAATAAGATTCCAGGTATTTAATGGGGTTGGACATTTCAGATACATGATATCTGTTTTAATTTCCAATATTTTCAAGATTGTTTGGGGATTTATTTACTATAATGCAATTTTTTTCACCCATAGTCATGGAAATTTTGGAAAAAAAGAGTTCTAGAAGTTGCGGAACTGCTGCTTTTTAGAAGCAGAGGGATAAGTTGTTAATGAAAAAAAAAGACATTCGATGTAATTTTAAAACTTTTTATTTTTTGCTTAAAAAGACACACACACACATATATATATGAGCAAAATTTTCTTTTGTTTCTAGTCTTAGCTGATCCCTTGCAATATTTCATTTTGAAATAGCTGATGGTTTAACAATACCAATTAATGTTTTTGGTTGTTACAGAATGTACAGACAGAGTTTGAAGAAAGAGCTTTATACCTTATCGAGAGGAGAGGTGTTTTCGATAGTGTATTTAGGAGAGAGCACATGGAACAGTCAGCAAGAATGCACAGGGTAAAATTAACTTAAAGTTTGTGATAGTACCAGTTAATGACCTCTGCCCTTCATAAGAAATAACCAGTTGAGTGGTGAAAGTTAATGACATCAAATCACTGAAACTCTCACTGGTTGATGGGTTTAAGCCTCTAATGGAGAATCTGAGTCTAGAACTATCTATCTGTCACTGAGTTTATTTATCATACCGGTTGCCCATATGACTGAGTCCACCTGCAGAGATTAGTTGTTTAATGTTGTGGGGGACAGTTCAAGATACAGAAAGAATCCAGTTCCAGAGACACCCCTGGTTCTTTTGCATGCTTAGTGTGCACTGAGCACTGATACATGAGACCTTGATTTAACATCTCATCCGAAAGAAAATAAGTGATTTGAGTGGGGTATTGATCTCATGACCCAGGGTTACGAGTCCAGCATGTTACCACTGTCTAGTACCTGGCAAAGACGGTTAGGTATACTACCTGCTCAGCATGACTGACAGAGGGTGTTGAATTTAGTAACACTAAATGAAACTAAACCAACTTCCTTTCATATTGGGTAAGACCAGGAGCGTGGTGTAAACTAAGCACCTACTGTAAGAAAAGTGATTTGCAATACTGAGATCATGTGAGATCATGACCCATAATAACAGAGATAAATTGATTTATGTTAAGGAGACTTCACAAAGAATAAATTCAGATTTGGTCATGTTTTTCTGTTCAAATACAATTATCTGAAAATTCTAAAAAGTAATTAGAATATCTCTTTTTCAAGTGTTTGATCAAGTCTCTATTGTAGCCTGTAAGTAATTGAAATAGATTCTTGATATTGTTTACTTTTGCAGAAAAAAAATCTATTTTTTATAATTAGATAAATTTTTGCACCTTATGCTGTTGGGTTATTACTGTCCATATTTTGTTCACTAAAATAATTGGCATTTCTTATAACCCCAGGGAACAGGGTATTTGTTGAGGGTGTTACATAATTGGTAATTGCTTGTTTCAGTGCAAGATTGAGATATATTTCACTGTGTCACACCAAAAGGTGATATTTTCACAAGTACGGTTTTCACTTGTATTGTGCTAATTAATATATAAATAAATAAATGGCAAAGCTACAAGTGACAATGACTTCTTTTATAGTTCACAAATGATATATACTCAAACAATATGATGAAATCAAGAGCATGAAAAAACAACATAGAAATTTATATTCTGATAATTTCTCAGCAAGTTGTGACTTTATATTTGTATTCTGTCCAGTTATGTCTTGGTCAGCTACAGAAAAACAAGCCTAGTGACAAGGTGCCAGACCCTTTACCATCTTGAGACATTAATAGGGTATAAAACTTTGGAGAATTGCTTTAAAGCAGTGGAGCAGATCATTGGTCCAGTGGTAATGCGCTGGACTGGTAACCCAGGGGTCCAAGATAGATCCTGCTCCACATTACTAATTGTCTTTCGGATGAGACATTAAACTGAGGTCCCATGTATCAGTGCTATACACTGAGTATGGAAAAGAACTAGGGTTGTCTCTGGAATGGGATGCTTCCTGTACATGTATCTTGCACTATCCCCCAAAACATAAAATAACTAACCTCTGTAGAAGGCTTCAGTCAAATGGGAAACTGGTACCGATGATGAATTAAACTCAGATAGTTTAAAACAGTATGTAGAGAGAACATGTATATAGTAATATATTTTCCTCTAGGTGCAGTTTTGTGGTGTTTAGTTATGACAGATTATGTCTGAAATGTGGTTTGTATGTGGGTTTTGCATCACTAGGTGGACCTGTGCTATGAGTCATATACTGTCATGGTGGGGCTTGTAGTTATGGTCAGAATATCAAGAATTTTGCTTGTTTCTGAAGTCAAAGTGAAAACCTGCTGTATTCTTCACATACCTGAGTTCTGAGTTTTAGCAAGACTGGCACGTAGTTTCTCGACATCCATCGGAAACGCTGTTCTTCTATATTTATCCAAGTCCTTATGTTTTTATTGGGGAGAAGGGCATGATTTTGTTACTGGTACTAAATGCAAACAGTGTGTTGTCCACATTTACAAACACCAGGCCAACATTTTGTTGTGTTTATAAAAAATGATGATGTTGCTTGCATTTCCAGTAGAGGTGAAGCTGAAATTATTTTTTAGCTCACCTGGCACAAAGTGCCAGAGTGAGCTTTGTCATACCCCAATGTCCGGTGTGCGTCGTGAGGCGTCAACTGTTTTCATTCAAACGACATCTCCTCTGAAACCACTGGGTCAAATTCAATGAAACTTGCATGGGATGTTCCTTGCATGAAGCTCTTCCAAAATTGTTCAAAGAATTCAATTCCATGCAGAACTCTGGTTGCTATGGCAACTTAAATGAAAAACTTTGAAAATCTTCTTGTCTGAAACCACAAGGTCTGGAGCTTAGATATTTGGTATGAGGCATCATCTAGTGGACCTCTACCAAGATTGTTCAAATTATGCCCCTGGGGTCAGAACTGGCCCCGCCCTGGGGGTCACTTGATTTACATAGAGTTATATAGGGAAAACTTTAAAAATCTTCTTGTCAGAAACCGCAAGGCATGGAGCTTAGATATTTGGTGTTGAGCATTGTCTAGTAGACCTCTACCAAGATTGTTCAAATCATAGCCCCTGGGTCAAAACTGGCTCCGCCCAAGGGGTCACATGTTTAACATAGAGTTAAATAGTAAATTCTTAAAAAAATCTTCTTGTCACAAACTGCAAGGCCTGGAGCTTAGATATTTGGTATGAGGCATCATCTAGTGGACCTCTATAAAGATTGTTCAAATTATGACCCTGGGGTGAGAACTGACCCTGCCCAGGGCTTACTTGATTTACATAGAGTTATATATATAGGGAAAACTTTAAAAATCTTCTTGTCAGAAACCGCAAGGCATGGAGCTTAGATATTTGGTGTTGACCATTGTCTAGTAGACCTCTACCAAGATTGTTCAAATCATGGCCCCTGGGTCAAAACTGGCCCCGCCCAAGGGGTCACATGTTTTACATAGAGTTATATAACAAAAAACTTTAAAAATCTTCTTGTCACAAACTGCAAGGCCTGGAGCTTAGATATTTGGTAGTATGCACTGTGACCACAGTGGGGTCACTCCCCCCCCCCACCCCGCCCTAATTTTCTTTCTCATTTTTTTAGTTTTTCGCCATGGCAAAAAAATTTGGACCATTTGTACAGTTTTTCAAGATGATTTCGAAAACGTCATAGCATGACCTATAATTTTGACCTACTGACCTACTTTTTTGTTTTTTAGCTACAGCAATGAAATTTGGACCATGTGCACGGTTTTTCATTTCGATTTCAAAAATGTCATCGCATGACCTATATTTTTGACCTACTGACCTACTTTTTGTTTTTGGAGCTATAGCAATGAAATTTGGACCATATGTAAAGTTTTTTGTTCCGATTTCCAAAACGTCATTGCATGACCTATACTTTTTACCTACTGACCTACTTTTTTGTTTTAAAGCTACGGCAATGAAATTTGGACTGTGTGTACAGCTTTTCGTTCTGATTTCAAAAATGTCATCTCATGACCTATATTTTGACCTACTGACCTACGTTTTGTTTTTGGAGCAATGGCAATGATATTGCATTGGTCCATTTCTGTGATATGCATCATTACATTCATACAAATTTCTTTCATCTTTGAACCCAGGTAAGTGCTTTAGGGCCATTGGCCCTCTTGTCTATTCAGTTTATTTAATAAGAAAATACATTCAACAAATTGTTATTTCCAGGACTGTGTGTACTCACTCAGAAAGGGTTGGAGTTGGCTAAGAACTGTAGCTAAATGTTCAGAAACACACCTTGAAAATGCTGCGGAGTATCACCAGGTAAAGTATAGCTTATGCATACAGATATGTCTTCCTTGTATACCTTATATAGTAGTTTAACATTTAACAAGTCGTTTTTTATAGAGTAAAAGATATGCCTAAGAATAATTATGCAATTCATACCTGACATCCATCACAAAATGTTTGCTGTGCAAAATAGGTGTAATGTATAGCAAGTTTTTTTCATATTTTAGGGAAGTTAATTGTAATGAATTGTGAAGGTATTCAATTTACTTTAGTCTTAGGTTTTGCATTAATACTAAAAAATTTTCTTCTGGTTTTCAGTTGAGGAAGATATATTCAAATCTGATTTGCAAAAACTTCTGCTGGAAAAATATTTTCACTTCATTCTAAGACTTTCCATAACAAGCAAAATGAGCAAACATTTCTCGCTTATTTTAATTCTAGCTCTGAAACATTTGAACTGAATTGTACTGAAATTCAAGTTTTTAATCTGAAATTTGGTATTTTGTTTTGTATGTTCACAGTTTTTCCATGACTCACAGTACCTTAGCGAAGACTTGGAGATATACCTGTCCTGGCTGAATTCAGAAAACATGAGAGAACGTGTAGAAACCCTAGAACCTAGCACAATTATCAAACATATAAGGGTAGATAACTCTGTTTTGAACCTGATTATAATAATGTGAAACATTTTAGATATTGATTGAAAATGAGTTAAATTAAAGACGCACACATGATAAGTGCTGGTGATGAAGTTAGAAATTATTTCTTTAATTAATATGTTCAGATGATATCAAGAGTGGTTACTCGTAACAATGGTTAAGCGATAAAATTATTTGTAAAAAAATTGAAGTACATGTAGACAGACAGAAAAGTTTATTTCAGTCATTTGAGCCAAAAAGCTCATGATGATATAACAAATGCATGATACAAGATCCCAGCAAGTTGTAGTTTAAATCATAAACAGCAATTTTTCTATTTCTAATAAATATTTGATACTTATATCATGGAATCAAATATTGTACAAGAAGTTTGAAAACATGTATATGTATTATGTCAGCTGACTCCTCTCATTCTGTTTTTTCACAAACAGGATGTAACAAACAGACTATTGGATTACCAGTCACGTGTGGACAAACTTGGTGAGAGATGCAAAGATATATATCCCATACATCTTCGAAAAGATGTTGAAGATTATGGCATCAAAGGGAGAGCACTGGTGGATTACCAGCACCAGGAGGTATTGCATCTGATTAGTTTAGCTAATGAAATGATAAAAGACTAAGACAGATAATTAGGCCTTCTGATGAATAGTTTAAAGAGAAACTTTTCTGTTGAAAGTAAATGTGCATTCATTCAAGTTTTTATGTCCAAATTTGTGGTTATTAAGTCTGTGGCCAGTTTGAGCAGAATATCTATCATTCAGAAATTAAGAAAAATATTAAAAAATCTTCAGCCATTATTTAATGTTTATTAACCCAGAGTTGAGAGTTCAGATTTCATAAATGTCATAAGCACGTAAGTGCCACTGATTTGATTACCAGTTTCAAAATATGTAACTGTGAATTAATGCAAGATAAATAACAGTACAAAATTATTTTCATGTATTCTTACATGCCTTTGTAGATTTCATTATTTTGTCTTCCAAACCCTTTTTGTGCAAATATTACATTAAAACTGTTGTCATCTGACCAAAATTTGCCATTATTTGGTACTATTGTAAATCTGTATACACAAGTTTCATTCAAGATTTAAATACTATTCATTGCGTCTGAAATATTACAGGTAACCTTAAAAGATGGTGAAGAGTGTATTATTCTAAACAATACAGACTCGGAAATTTGGCAGGTGAGGATAAGGCCATTAGTGTGTTTTCTCCTCCAGCATTTTTTTAGACTTGACCTTCAGAAAATTTCATAAGAAATCTGTATACACGCTGTTAACTCATTGTCTGTTTACATGCTTTCCGTTTTGAAATTCATATTTTTTACAGAACACCCTATCATCAGAAAATTGAATGGTCCAAATCTTGTAGAGGAAATTGCTCATTTTAGAAATATAGAAGAGACAGGTTTAACTGTACTTATTATTATTTGAATATGCAAAGCCTGCTGTGAAAGATCAAATCTTACTCCAGATTAAATCAGCAAGTAATCTGAATTTTTTCTGGTCGGATTACATCTTCTTTTTGTATTGCATCTCATAATTCTAACAAAAATTAGTTCACCATAATTTCAATCTACTGTGATTCATCTGAACATTTGCCTTGAATGAAGTGATTTCAGCAAAAGACATATCCGATATTTTAGTTATATTTAATTTTATTTATAGGAATGAAATCATTTAGTGCTTCCAGTTACACTGAAGTATCTTCGTTTTGTTGTTTCTATTTTAAATTCTGTTTTTTTCCTCATATCTGTTGTAAGGATGTCTCTTCTGTCATGTAAAGATTGCAAATTTGTGTTTTATTTCAGATTCGTTGTAAGGATGGTACTGAAGCAGAGGTACCAGGCATCATACTGGTGATTCCTCCACCAGACAAAAAGGCTTATAATGAAGCCCAGAAGTAAGATTGATTGTTCTTATCTTACAAAATTCATCAGGATCATAAGCTATTTGCTAGAGTGGTAAAAAAATTAAAAGTTGATCGTAAAAGCTCTTGTAACATGACATCTAGAAAGCTATATCCTGATTACAGCTTATGAGTTTTAGGTTTGGACCAGCCTAACTCTTAGTAATAGAAAATTTGAGAATATGGTTGATTTGTAACCATATATTTCAAGACAGGTTGGTCAGTTTCATTACCTAAAAGACACTGATAAAATAAGATGAAATATACAAAATATAAACAAACAAAAAATTACTGTCTGTTCTACATCACAACTGATCTTTTATTGTTAACAGCCAGATAAAGGTTTGAAAATCACTTAATCCAAACTTGAATTTCACTCTAGGACAAAGGACCAGCTTCTTATAAACTGGGAAACCACTCTGAAAAGACTTAGAACCCAGCTGACGCAATACTTGACATCATCTGCGGAAGATACAACAGTGAAAGAGGTATGTAGATTAAAACAAGCAATGCTTGAAATATTTCTTGTGGTTAACAAGGCATACTCTAAAATTAAGTGTTAACAGTTTTCTTTTATAGCATGTGATTGCGAATGTAATTGAATGAATCATTTTTTGATGTGAAGATGTCAAAAAAAAAATACTATGAACAGATAAATGCCTTCGTGATTAAATTACAATGCAATATGAACTTGATTCCTTGATATATTCAACGTTATATCACTCAGACCTAAAATCTATTTCCTAAATATAAATAGTTATATAAAGTTATTGTTGTACTATTTTTGAGGGGATAGCCATCTATTTCTGTTGAACACTTTCTGAGTTATAATGCCAAATGGAGAAATTTTGAACAACAGTTCTTCTTTGTTGTATCAGTTAATTTTAATTTGATAGAGAATGAGCCTAATAAAAAAGCTATGCAGTGTATATCATCTGAAGAGTATGTCCCTTTAAGTAAAATTGTCAAATTTCTTACTTGCAAGTCCATGGTAACTAATTTCGAGATGTAGGCAAGATTATTGGTCAGACTTTATTCAGATTAGTTAAAAGAAATTGCAGAATCATACCTGTTACAATTTTGTGGAAAATAGATAACTTAAAAACATAACGATACTATCTTTTGAAGGTAAGAGTAATGGACTTTTTCGATTTTGAGTGCTGGCTAATCAAAACACCTGTTACATTTACAGCTATATAGTATATCAGCCAATCAGAAGGCAGATCTTATGAGGCTGATGAACGAGGCTGTACAGGTGCTGAGACCAGATCCTTCTCAGGATGACGTGGACTACCGTGACCTAGTCTCCCAGGCAACAAGCTTCCGGAAGATCCTGAGTCAAGTAAAACCAAGCTCTAAGGACACCCAGAATGGCACGACCCTTACCTGGCAGGCAAATGCAAAGGCATTGAACACATTCAAGGTAAAATACTTGTGATCCTTGAGTGCTTTAAACAGTCAGTAAAATACAACCATGCAATCAAAAGAGAATAGAATTATGTTAGTTGGAAGAGAAAACTCAAAATTTAAATATTTTAAATCAAAATACAAATTTCAGCGATCAAGTGATGTCATTATTGATCATTGAAACAGACATGTTCCACTAATAATGACTAGTACAAATGTAGTCTGTTAAATTAATCAGTCTTAATAGTGATTGTACTTTGTTTCAAATTTTGGTTCTTTCATGTCATTGATTTTGGCATAATTTTAAAATTTCCAGATTGTTTGTATGAGTAAAGCTTTACTGTTTTTGTTTTCAACTTTAATTCTGAAATAATGTCCTTTGAACAGAACTTGAAAATAACTTTCCTAGCACTCAGTTTAAGAGAAAAGTTTTGCCGTGGGATTTGCTTGAAACAAACATATTCCATTAAACATATACTTTTAATGTCAGTTTCGTTTCTGTCTTGAATTGATCATGATAAACTTTTAACTGAAGAATGAGCTCTCTAAAAACAAAAATGTGTGTCACTCCAGGAATTTATCACTTATTCCAAAGCCTATAAAAAGAACCTAGACGAGACAAGAGAGAAGACTGGAGTGTTACTACCGGAAGTCAATGGCCCTGTATATTCTTCCAAAGCTTATTTTGAAATGTAAGTAAATATATGTACATATATTATTCTGTTTGCGAAGTTAACCTTTAACTACATCTATTTAAAACAGAAAGCCAATGGCTACAATTTTTTTACATGTGGTCTTTATGATAGAGTGATTTCTTAATGTATCTGAAAAGGATCTTATTCGAATAATTCACTGCTCGCCTGTTAGAGATGGCTTCTTAATTCAGGTACCTATTTCATAACCTTACAGTACACATGTACCAAGATGTTAAAATAAAAACTTTGTTGGCCTTAACTCTTAGTCCAGTATCATGGAACTTTATGAAAGACAGTGTTGTTTTATAGTTTTTGATTGGTCAAATATAAATATGAGTTTAAGCCTACCAAAATATAATCTTATGCATTTCTTAACTTTCAGATAAGAAAAACTCATGTTTAGCCGCACTAATCAATTAAATATCTGAAATTTAAGACATTATTATTATGAAAAACTGTGTCACTTTACACAACTTTTCTCTTGACATTCCTGGAAATTGGGTCCTATTTCTGTTTTGAAAATCTATGCTGAAATTATTTCATTCACCAAAGAATTCATTTAATAACTGTATCAGGGCATTGCCAGTGGTGGATATTGACATTCAGACAAAGCAGACGGCAGTTACGAGGGTAAGATCAGAGTTGTATATACATGAAAGACGACCTGGTAAAGCTCCCGTTCCTCCTCCAAGACGGCGTCAGAAATTACGACGTGTGGCAACAGCTGTTGGAGGAGATGCTGGGATAGCATCAGGTGTAATCAAGGATACAAAATCTTTTGTAATTGCTGGTATGTTGGCTTTGATGTTTATTTCCCTTTTTTGTCTTAGTTTCTTCATTTCACATTGTCAGCAGAAGTATTTCTTGTTTTACTTAGGACATGTAGGCATCCACTGAAAGGGGGGTAACTCCTATAGTTAACTGTTTTCTAAGGTTTTCATTTCCTGATGTCAGTCTGTTTACAATGCTGTCAAAGGGTCATGTAAAAAATCTAGATTTTCATAATAGACGTATGAATCTTGTACTAAGTCATATTAGATAATTTACTTTTATATACATATTCACTTTCGATAGAAAATAAACAATTTTGTAAAACATACAATGTTAATTTCGAGTCTGTATATTCCAATATGTTTTATTTTGAAGTATAGATTTATCATAAATTGATTTTTTTAAAATATTAGGTGTGATTGATTCCCGCACCAGGCAACAACTCAGCGTTTTCCAAGCTCTAGCCAATGGCATATTAGATCAGATAAATGGGACCTATCGCAATCCAGAGACAGGGGAGGTAATTTCGATTCCAGAAGCAATCCAGCGTGGCCTTATTATTGCTGACTTCAAAGAACATCATCAGAATGGTGATGCAATGAATGGTGGATTTACTCCAATGAGAAATAAGATGCAAACGGTCATGTATCCAGTCGAAGGAGTAATAGATCCCAAAACTGGAGAATGGATTGGTGTTAAAGAGGCCATAACAGCAGGGATTATTGATCCTCGGACTGGTTCTTACACAAATCCTCTTACAGGAGAGAAAATGAGCATCCTAGAAGCAGTCCAGAATGGATACTTAGTGGCAGACCCAGCATTGTTGGATGAAATTACTGAAGAAAATGGAATGTACACGTGTGTTGACTTTTCGGATGTTTCGTATGATGTGCTGTCAGTAATCAACCCAAGCACAGGTGAAGAGTTAACATTGAAACGTGCAATACAAGATGGTGTTATTGACCCAGTAAATGCTTTGTATCGTAATCCTCATACAGGTGAAACCATGGCATTAGCAGATGCAATAAAAAAAGGATTTATTAAAGTTGGAACTCCTGACTCAAGTACCCCTAGTGAGAATATTTTGACATTTAAGCAACTTCATATCAAAAAGCAAAAATTTATTCCTGGTGCTGGTGATATTCTAGAAGGAGTTGATGAGTATGATGGTATTGAACGTGATGCTAACAAAAAACTGGCGAACAGTCTGAGATCGAAACATGATGTGTCAGTTCCGTTAGTGAAAAATTCCGGTAAACGTGAAATCTCACTGGAAGAAGCTGTTTCGCAAGGACTGATCGATTTATCAAAGAATGAGTTTAAACTGCCTGGCCAAGAGGCGATGTCAATTGAAGAGGCAATTCAGAAAAAATTGATGTCGCCTAAAGCAGCCAAGAAAATTCTTGATGTTTATAAAGACAATTCATTAGGTCACATGATTGATGAAGGAAAATTTGACCCTGATACAGGACTTGTTACTGACCCAAATACTGGTCATACCATTTCTTTACAGGCTGCAATTTCTCAGAAAATGGTGGATCCAAATTCAATATTTCTTTTCGATAATACTTCTGGAAAAGTTATTTCACTTACGGATGCCATTGAAAATGGTTTGTTTAATCCAGAAACAGGAAAATTTGTTGATCCCCAGACAGGTGAGGAAATGTCTCTGTCTGATGCAGTTTTGAAAGGACTTGTTCAAACTCATATAGACCCTGATAAAATAGTAGAAAGTAATGAAATGTTATCAAAATTAGGTCAGTTGACAGACACTGATGTGAAATGTGTTGTTTCGCCTCTTTCTGGGGAAGAGATTTCATTGGAGGATGCTATAAAACAAGGCATTTTAGACTTGAAAAATGGCCAGTATATAAATCCAGTAACAGGAGAGACAATGCCACTTGCAGAGGCAATAAAGGCAGGAAAAGTAGACCCACGTTTATGTGTTCCATTACTAGAAGCACTGAATGAGATGTCTCTAAAGGATTTGGCTGATAAGGGTATAATTGATCTGAAAAATGGAGTAATAACTGACCCCAAAACGGGACAAAGGATGACAATGGCTGAAGCAATTGAAAACGGGGTGCTGGATCCTAATAGTGTAATGCTTGTTGATAATGAAAGTGGAAATATAGTCAGTCTAGGTTCCTTGATTGATTCTGGTATATTTGATCCAGAAATTGGTAAATTCCGTAACCCACAAACAGGAGAAGTAATGTCTTTAGCTGAAGCTATAGAACGCAGCTTGATTGATCCAGAAATAATTCCTGAAGTCTTTGCTGATACTTCTTCAACATTACGTGACTTGATTGACAGTAATCGTGTCAATCCAAGAACAACAAGTTTTGTTGCCCCGAATGGACAGAAGATGTCACTGAGAGATGCTCTTGCGAACGGTTTTCTGACAATGTCCTCAAAGGTAAAAGTTGATCCATCCACTGGTGATGTAAGCCTTGCCTCAGAGGAAGAAGAAGTTGTTCAGAGTTTGCTGGACATTAAGGATAAGTCGGAATGGTTACAGGATATTGAGAGATGCCTTGCACAACAGAGACCGCCAAGTGAGAGACTGGAAACACTAGAGAAACAGAGGGAGGACTGTCATGTAAGTTGATTGAATGATTTATCTTAGGTGGGAGTAGGGCAGGTAGGGAGGACTGTCATGTAAGTTGATTGAATGATTTACCTTAGGTGGGAGTAGGGTAGGTAGGAAGGATGATTACAATTTTTTTAGTTTTCAAGATAAACTTATGTTCATCAAGTGTTTGAAAAAAAAACAAAAACAATATTGTTTACTTTAGCATAGAACAGTGTATTCCTTTGAGACTAATATTGTTTACCCTTAGGAAAAAAAAAATCCATTTACCATAGCTTTCGATTTTGTTTATCTGACAAATAAGAAAATTGCTTACTTGATAATCAAATAAGTTTGCTTGGATAAGAAGACTCAGCATTTACTTAAAAAACATTAACTCTAGAAAGCATATTTATAGTATAATGAACTACCAGACTGAGTATACAATTTAAAGGCCTGGTGATCACTTCTGTTAGCTTTGTAATTTTTAAGTTTATTTATTTTTGTCATTTCAGAAAAGGAATCTATACAAAAAAAACTTAATCAGTTACTAAACATAAGCTTCTGAAGATTGTGACACCGTCACAGTCTTAGACGTTATTTCTGAAATTAATGAAAATGGTTATTATCACAAAACTTCGTAAAATATCAGTAACCAAAACCTCATGATGGATTGTACAAATGTACAGTTGTATTATTGTAGGATCTGAAGCAGGGAATAGAAGAGAGAGAAGCTGATGTGAAGCAGTCTGTAAAAGTAGCAGAGATGTTGGTTGAAAACAATAAAGTAGATAGGAAGGACGAGGGAGCACAGCAGTTACAGAAACTCAAATCAAGCACGACAGATTTGAGAGTGCGACTTGACTCGGTGAGTAAATTATCATTTAAAGTTAAAACATTCTCTAAAACATTAAGAGTCTGATTTGACTTGGTAGGTAAATGACAAATAGGTAACAAAAAAATGGAAGTTTTTCATTTTCTTAAGACTTGAGATTTCAACTTGTTTGGTAAGAGAAATTATACAGAAATGCAAATCACCTCATCAGGTTTATGGGGCCAGTTTGACTTGGTGAATTTTGAAAACCATGCTTAGTCTATAAGAGGTCTACCTTGATCTGAGAGAAGTCTACCTTGATATATAAGATATCTATTATGATATAAGGTAAGTTGACCTTGATCTGAGAGAAGTCTTTTTTGATTAAAGAGAAGTCTACCTTGATATTACACAAGTCTACCTTGATCTTAGAGAAAGACTTCATTCAGAAGATGAAATGATCATTCATACATTGTCACAGATTGCAGTTGAGGATTAACAGACTTGAAGATGATGCAAGCAACCCAAATCATCTGCCAAAAATATAAATTATCATTTAAGACAAAAGAAGGTAATTAGAAACTTAGCCTAAAGACCACTTTTAAATGGTTAAGACATGTTAACTAAAAGACAGCTGCAGTAAAAGACATAAACTTTAAGATTCTGCCAGCCATTGGTCTGAATTCAACTTTACATGTAACTGTAAGCTCCGTTCATTTGAGGTAAAGTAGAAAAGCTAACAAACAAAGAGATATATTTTGAGGTAAAGTAGAAATTTAATTTGAGGTAAAGTAGAAATGCTAACAAACAAAGAGATATATTTTGAGGTAAAGTAGAAATTTAATTTGAGGTAAAGTAGAAAAGCTAACAAACAAAGAGATATATTTTGAGGTAAAGTAGAAATTTAATTTGAGGTAAAGTAGAAATGCTAACAAACAAAGAGATATATTTTGGGTTAACTATCAGGAAGAGAAAATCATTTTAAATACTCAAAGATTTTACTGGTTTACGTCATACTAAACTGTCATTGACCAGTTAGTCGCCAAAAAGATAAAATGTTCTTTCAACGAAAAGAAGGCTTTTTTTTTCAAACGACAGTCTGTATCTGTAATTTTATTTTTTCAAATCGGTAACAGACCAGATCAGTTTTGGTAGAATTATAATTTTCATTGTATCATGTCTTTCAATGGCAGCAAATATTACAGTGTTAGACCAACAATGTTTTTCGTAATTTCATTCTGTCTCAGTATGTTCGGTGACATTTTGACTAAACTGTTTCCTAAGACCTAAACCATTCATATTTTTACATGAATGAAAACATTTCTGCTTGTTAAAAATTCTGTGCTAATTGATTGCCTACCTATTTAGGGACTGACAAATAATTAAATTTGTTCATGATTGCGCTAGTAAAAGTAATGAAGACTTTCCCATTGTAATTAGTTGAAATTTACCATATTACAAACTGGGGAGGTGAAAATATATTGGCAGTTTTGTTAAAACATTTTTTCACAGGTATTTGCTAATGAGCCAAGATGGCTACAGATAAATTTTACACATTTTTTCTGCACTGTTTCGTAACACAATGTTTGTAATTTGTAGGAAAAGTTGTGTTCATTAAAGATTTTGTAAACTGTCAAAGGATGTTTAAGCAGCTTTTTTGCTTACCAATAACTTCAGTTGTTTTTTTTTGTTTTTGTTTTTTGTTTGTAATAATTTTCTTACATGATTGAAACTGCACTCACAGTAGAAGCATAATTTTTAGGTTGATATGTCATCTCATTGATCATTCTATACCCATTAGTGAGATTCTCTTCTGAACATGAAAGTCCTTAACAGAAGAATGGGAAGATATGCACTAGACCATAACAGATTCCCATATAATTACATGAATAAAAAGGGCAGATTAAATGTTTTCAGATTAAAGCATTCAGTTGCAATTTTGTTCCTGCTGACGTTTCATATTTTTATAATCAACCAAGTTTAGATCCTACTCAAGGGAGGTAATCTACCATTCTGTCAGGTGATTATACTGAATTAGAATTTATACTTTGGTGATTTTACTGAATTAGAATTTATACTTTAAAAAACACAAAAAGATAATACAAAGAGACAAAAGTCATGTTTTCCAGACAAAAGTCTTAAAGTAAATACCTATTTTCATGTCATTTAAGTGACAGACTAAACATATATTACCTGTGACAAGGGTAGTAATTAGTAACCACATGTTACATTGACAGGTATACATAAATCATTGACCATGGTCTGGTGTTGCAGGTAAAATAATTAATCATGTGAAAAGATACACCTCCTTTTGTCTGAGATGTTATATAGACTATAGTATGTGCCATATTCTCTTAATTTTTAAGGACATAGCAAGAATGGTTTATCTGTAGCTTTGCTTTGATACATTTAGGACATTTTTGCTTTCTAAATAATCCAGCTTTTTAAATTTGTATTAATAATTATAGGTCTTAGAACTACTTTTCTTTAACGCCCCAAAAATTTTCAGAATGTTGTGCCCTTTTATCCATTACATTTCTGGAATCTTTCTTATTTTCTAAGAGAGAGTATTTTTGCTTCCCCTCAATTTTAGATTGTTGAAACATAGACACTGGTTTAAATGCCACATACAGACACTTGTTCAAAGAGGACATAAGCATCCTAACTTAGCTTATTATGCTGGTTCTTATCCCAAAACTACTTGAATGGAAGAACATGTCTGTCCTCAATGACTTCAAAGCCTTCTGCAAATATTTTAATCTTCAATTTTAAGTTAAGTTGACACAGTTTCTGGAGAACTGGCTACAGATCAAGAGATGAAGAGTTTAAGTTTGTGAACCTATGAGACATAATTAAAACAATGTTATTAAGCACTAAAAAACAATAATATAAACAAAAAATAACTTTGAAGTCTAAGCTTCACTATGCTGTTTGCATTGTGAATAAAATATCTTCCTTATAAACATGTATCTAATATTTCATTGAAAAATTTAGTAATGCCGTAACCCCTCACCATTTTCACATACTTGCCACTGGTTCTATAGTTACATTTTTACCTTGAAATTTGTATGTAACAATTGTTCTATTTAGTAACATCATTTTGTAAAGTTACAAAAAAATGGACAAACCTGTTGCCTGTAACCATCTGTTTATTATGGTATTACGTGTAGATAATTGATGGGTATATTCAGTGTGGAGATGGTTTCAAAAATAACTCAATACTAATTCTACTATGCAAGAAGTTGTGCAGGACAAAAATAACCATTATCAGATATGACTAAGATTAAGAATTTCTTAAAGTTATGAAACTGTGAATACTGGATTATTTATTTCATTGTTTTAGGAATTCACATCTCATTGGTCAGATTTTCAGGGATTATTTTTAATATTAACAGGAAAGTAGACAAGAAACTAGACTTAGTATGACTGTATTCGAAAGAAAATTGGATTTTATTTTATTTTCCACCTTAACAAAGATAACTTAGTGGTAAAACAGGAAAAAAACTTGTATGATATTCACAGGGAACCAGCCCGAAAAGCTCGCATTTGATTGGCTGGGAGTGATGTCATCTACACAATGGACCAATCAGAAGCAAAATTGTTAGGATCTGATTAAGGGAGGCTTGTGGACTTAAAGGAATAGTTATAAGAAACTAGTGATTTATATCATCAATTTGCACCATGCTATTTAATTGAAAGCAAAACCTCAATTTTTTCTTTGTACTAAAGATGGACAGAGGAAAAAAGTAATTTCCTTGTTCTTTTATTATTTGACAGTTTAGACAAGAGTGTAAATTTGCTTCCCTAATTGGCAAAAACTTTGTACAAATGTCCAAAGTGATAATCATATTAAATCATGCATGAAAGGTTTTTTTTTTCTGAAATTTAGTCTTGCTTCTGACAAGATAATACTAAATAAATGCACAACTTAATTTTTTTCTCTATGCTACGAATTGCTAGTTTACATGGAAGAACTGAGCTAGAGTTACTGTTCCTGACTGATACAAAGGAAATAATCATAGCGACTGAAGCGAATCTAGTTGAAATTGTCAAGACTCCAATCATTTGAAATTTGTTTCCTATTCAATTTAGAAATAGACCATGATCAAAATTTGACGTTGAAACAACATGAAATTGAAAATGCTAATTATAAAAACGAAGGTAACTTTAAATGCCAGCTTTCAAAACGTGGTTAGATAAGAAAGTGTTTATACTTTTTTCTTTAGATTAATGATCAAATGATTGCATCTAATGGGTGTACAGATGTTAAACTGTATTAGATAATACTTCTTGTATGGACTTCCTTCAAAAGTCCTTTCCCTGTGTTTAGCCGTTATGAACAGATGAATTAGGATTGTAAACTGCGGATTAAGATCGGCACTGCAAAAAAGTATTACAGTGACACAAGGGTACTTTAAGTGCAGTTAAATAACAGATACAAGTGGTCATTGTGTGAAAATGATGTGCGTCTTCTTCGACTTTTTATTTGGTTTGTCCGAGGTTGTTTTTATCTAAAAGATAAAAGATGTGAGATTTTTTTTTTATTTATTTATTTAAATTGATTATGGGACTGGAATAATAAATTGAGATAGATCAAATTACGGGAGCTAAGTAAGATGAAATTCTGTGAAATATTTCTAATTTGGTAAAAATTAATCAAAAGATAAAGATTTTTTAAAAAGTTGAAATGACAGAGAAAAATTCATTTCACTATGAAACAAAAAACCCAAAAGATTTTCATATGCACATATGATTAAATTGGATATTAATGTGTTGAAGAGGGAAAGAAGAAGGAATAATTCACCATGATGTTTAAAAGATATCATGCATTTATACGTAAATGGAAGTACGGGGCATGCTTTTGGTCAGTGAAAAATGGAAGAAATGGAAATACCTTCAGAGTAAGTAATTTGTTCACTGTTGTCCTTTATGTAAAATGCTGGAATGGAACCTTAAGCAATTTAAGTTAATTGATTATTTCGTACCAGTTCCGTACTGTCGGTCAAAATTGCAGAATCATGTATGGTTTTAAAGTTAGTGCACTGCAAGTTGTACTTCTTTATATGAATTTGAAATTAAAAGTTTGAAGAAGGGATGTTTAGTTTGTTTGCAATGTTTTCCTTTTTACTAGTTTGTGAATAGTAGCTGACAGAGTTTGGTTAAAGTTAAAGTTAAGTGCTGATTGATTTTTATCTTTAAGAGTGGTATCTTCAAGACAACATCATTTATGTTGGTGTCTTAAAGCTAGTATATCATCCCATGTTTTTTTAGATCAGTTCTTTTTGTCAGGACCATTCATTTCTTCAACTTTTACAGGCCAGTTTCCTCTCTGTATTTTATGCATATAAAGGATCTCTATTAGACTTGATACATATTCAGTATAAAAGTCTACGTTCCAAGCCATTTGCACTAAAGGTCAAGGTCACTGTTTGTACTCAATGCATTTTGGAAGATATAAATAAACATTCAAGCAGACACTGACACTAGACAATGCTTGTTGGATTTCTACCTTGGGTGATAAGCTTGACTGACCTTCCAGTTTCGAGTGACTAGTTTGAGCCCTTGAATGGGGTTTATATAGGTCACCAGAACTTGTTTCCCAATTAATGTAAAATAAAAAGCTAAAAAAAGGGTAGAAACTGTTTTTTTTTTCTTCATTATAAATAAATCTAGTACTTAAAACTGAAAAGTCAGAATGTTAATTATCTTGCAGACATTTTGGAAATACAGCTTAAGTCTTGGACATTGTTCAAAAGAGTTTCATAATTATCTGATATTGCATATCAAATACAAGAGTTAAGCAGAGCATAATCCCTTAACGTTACGTTTATAAAAATAATATTTGTGATCCATTGAATATACTTTAAAGTATACAAGTGGTCGGTCAGTATTTGATTGTGTAATGGTCAGCTTTCTAGATTTCAAAACAGTAAAATTGTAGATCATATCCAGTTACCTTGAAGATTTTGTAAAATTTATCTTAATATATATAACACTTACCTGAAGAATACTACAGCTGTACCATGTGTGTATTCAACTACAGCTGTACCATGTGTGTATTCAAATGACAAAGTTAACTTCAAGATGCTGAAAATATACCAGTAAACTAAACCTATGAAATTCAAATGGTGTTTTGGCAAAGATTTTGACAGGAACTGCTTTGTAATTGAAAAAAAGAAAGATAATCTACCCCCGGCTGTGAAAATGATGAAAAATGATAAAAATATTATGCTTTTCACCGCTCTGAAATCTAATGCTTCTTGATTGAAAAATAATTGAAATGTGAGTGTTTTGTCAATGTGCAGTTATGATACAGTTACTTAGGAAATGAACTTGAGTTTGGGTCATTCATGCCTTGAATGGTGCACTTAAAAGAATTTATCTCAAAATTTTCTTTATGACAATGTTGAAGGGAGTTTTCTTATTTTTTTAAATTTTTTGCATACAAAGATATTAAATTTTTTGTCCGTAACTCCACTGGTTTTTAGTACCTAAGTTCTATATTCATGTTAATTTGACCTTCATTCAAATGCTTTCTCCTAACTTTGACACATGACTTTAATGACCTTGACCTTTGAAAAAATTATGACTTACTGTTTTGACTATATGAAGTATTTTACTTCTCTTAACTGGTGTGTGGCAAAATTCACAGTCTTCAATACTTTTATCAGGAAATGGAACATTAATTGTACACAAAATACCCATTGTACATCTGTTGTCAGGTACCCTATAGATGATACAGTTTGCATGACAGACACAGGTGGTTTTTAAATGTGCTAAGACTGCCCTGGTTGAAGAAAGTGAAAGAACATTGATGTTATTTCACAGTCAAAGTGTTTCTGTTTTATAGATGGGCAGTTTACCAAATAATTGTTAGCAGGAAGTAAAGAAGGTTTTTCCTCCTAAATTTCTAGAATAGACTTGTCCATCTCTCAGTTTGGACAGACCCATTTATCTTTTATATGGGTATTTGTTGGAAACTTAGATTGTACAGAGTAATCACAGAGACCTAAATAAGCCTGCATATCCATCCAGTTTGAACTGACCACAAAGGTCAAACAATTGCAGCCAAGCTGACAAGTTTAATTAAAGGGCAGATAAATGGAGCTAATGTAGGAATGACAGTGAGTCGATGGCCTGTGTGCTTATAATGGTAATTTTAGCTCTGAAGCATGGATATAGACCTGAAAAAGTGGGAGGAATAAAACATTGCTCTTACAGTCAATGCAATGCAGCTTATTTTGTTTGATCAATAACTGAAGAATGCTTTGGCCTAGGCTCATGAAACTACATAAGAATACTGCACATGACCAAAAAGATCACTCCTGTTGATTTTGAGGTCACTTGATTAAAGGTCATGGTCACAGTGGCCACCTGTGTAAAATCCTTATCCGATCAATAATTGGCAAACACTTGGGCCTAGGTCAGTTAAACTTCATAGGCTTATTGAGAATGACCAGTAGGTGACCCCTGATTTTTAGGTTATTAGGTTAAAGTTCAATATCAGATTAACACCATGTATAAAATCTTTTTCAGATTAATAACTGGGGAACATTCTTTTCTATGTACATTGTACACCAAACCTGGTAGGGGCATTGGCATGACCAGTAGATGATCCCTATTGATTTTGAGATCAGTATGTCAGAGGTCAAGGTCACAGTGATGACCTGTGTAAAATTCATTTTTACTACAGTTATTGCCTTTTGTATCTCATGCCAGATGCCATAGTATGGGCATCTGTGTCCTATGAAAACATTTTTAGTTGTTTTTTTTTCATTTGATAAAAAAGTAACTTTATTCAGTGAAGTGTGACAGAAAGTGAAAGTTGCCCGTTTGCCTACTGCATAAAGTTTACCACTTACTATCATAAGTCTCACAGTGTATCATTAAAAATCTAATGAAAACTGTGAATATAATTTCGAATATATAATGTAATAACCTACATTTAGAACCAAAATCATGAAACTTCAAATTTAAAATTGTTGTTATGTAGTGATATATGAATTATCCTATGCAGTTGTGAAAATATGAGATTTCGGGATGTAAAAACTGGATTATTCGGGATCATGGATACAGAGGTAAATTTGTGACTAATCGATTAACTCCCATCTTGTAATTGATACTTAATCATTAAAACCTTATTCATCATAGCCAGATAGAGATGCTTTTGTTACAATATCCTTATACTTGCGACAACAGTTTGTCAATTGTTTTGAAAAGTTTATTGTGAAAGGAGTCTGACATTTTCAGGTATGCATCAAACTTTGTTGTCATGCAAACTTAAAACTGTAATGTCATTATTTTGAAAATTTTGAAGGGCTATTTAAGAGAAAGTTGAGATTAGAAAAAAAATATAAAAAATCACCTTTTGAAAAGCCATAGTGTTATATAAAGTTACTGGCCTATAGAGTTATTTTCATTTAGGAGGATATGCAGAAATGCATTTTGCCCTTAAAAATAGAAGTTAAAGCAAGATTTTAAAAGCAGATGAAGGTCATTAAGTTAGCATATTTTCATTATCTTTGGATGCTTTTCATTTATTTGAAATAAATCAAATTTCTAAAAGCCAAAAAAAAATAAATAAATTAGTAAAAATAAAAAAAGATAAAAGATGGGATCTGAAATTGTGATGGATATATGCATGAGTCGGATAAACAGGGTTGTCCTTAAAGTTTCATTGAAAGGTGAATGTAAAATTCAGCCAAGGTTCTTATGTAGAAAGAATTATTCGGCAAGGAATTATGGAAGTAGGTTTAAGCACAGACATTTCTGGAGAAAGGTTTGTTGATTGTTTAGCTTATATGTACATTAAGATTGTGTCAAATTTTTGGAATCTTTGATTTTTTACAGCAGAAGTAATCTAATTAATTCTGTGTGAAGATGTTTTTTAGTGAAAAAGGACTAAAGTCCTGTGTAGATGAAAAGCATTTTTGATTGGTTGAGAATTTTTGAACATTATGTTAAGGTACCATTGATTGTTGTTTATGAGATGTTGCAACTGAATGTCGCTGAACTTCGATCTCACCAACGTGTAACTTGTAGGTACATTGCACTAGGTTCTGGACATTGAAAATGTTTTTATTGGATGTTGATCAAACATGTCTTTCAAACTCATGAATATCTAATTCCAGGCTGCCAATGAGGCAAATAAAAGATGCAAGCGTCTGGATGACATGTGCGATGATTTGGAAGACTTCTATGGCAAGCTTCAAGAACTAGACCAGTGGTTGGACCATGCATTTGAACGTACTGAAGACCTCCAGTCCTCTAAGAATGGAATCGATGTACAATATAGTAACTTTAAGGTGAGAATTTATGTGTTTGAAATCGAAACAAATAAGCAGGAGAAGGGTACAAAAGTAAAAATGTAAGTTTGTACAACATCTAAAGAAAATTTAAATTCATGTTATATAATTATGTAATTATGAGTTTGACTTGATAAGCAGAAGCATTCTTACAATTTCATTGAAATGGTGTTTCAAAGTATGCAAAAAGTTAGGGAAGAAGGTTACTGAAGAAAGACGGACTTGGTTTGTCTGTAAAGTACTTGCCATTTTAGAATCAAATGTAACAGTTACTGGGCTTAATGTAACATAATGTAATGAGGATTGCTGGATTTCAGAATAAATCCCTCCTTTGATTTCTTAAATCTCTTCTTTTGGTGTATATTCTTGTTAGAACTCTGAAAAGGGGTCATCAGGAGTGGTAATAGCAATTTTCAATCACTGACAGGTAGTTCTGCAGGCTCACTTCTTTGGATTAATTGAAGGTTGAACTTAACTGAATAAGACTGAATGGTCTCTCATAGCAAGAGACAGAAGGTCTTTATTATATCTGAAAATACAAGGTCCAAATAAAAAAAGTCATTTAAATGTGAAGTAAGTTTCTGTAACTTAGTCAGAATAGGAACTAGTATTAAAATTTAACTTACAGACACATTTTAATCCTATTTTTGAGTTAGTAAAATAATCAAAACATCTTTATGGTATTAAGTATAAATGAATAAAAAGTATGTCAAGAGGGGATTATACATTTCACTATTTTAAAAGCCAAGTTTAAAGTATACCTTAGTAGTGAAACAGTTTAAAACAATGGAAAAAATATACTCTTGAGTCAGCAGGTAAAACGTCTTTTGCATTTATTCAATGAAGCAAGGCTGTGGTCTTTAAGCCGGGTTTGAACCTGTATTGTCCGGGTTTTGCTAGGTTTAATGTGTGATTTTGTTTGCAAATATAAGAGATTTTTATCTAAGAAAACAAAAGTTTGCTGTATATGTATTGAGATGAGAATGAAACCTTTGTCTTTTGTTTAACGATCACTTCCGAGCCACCAAAGGGAGATGTAATAAACTTGCATCTTAAATTACAGTCGAATCAGGACTGAACGAATAGCAATACAATAGAAATACATTGTAATATGTAAGCTTGGAATGAAAGAATGAAAAATACTATTAGACAAAATAAAATGGTCAGGTCTGTTGTTGATTCAAAGCATCGTTAGGCCAGGAAGTCAGAAATTTCAGTGATATTTTATAGCAGGAAATGCCTTTGACATTCTTGTTTACACCAGTGTGATGATAGTACATATTGTGTAATGCTGGAAATAAAAAAAAAATGCTTTTTTCATTCATAATACAATAAGCTGAATAACAACTTACATAGTTATGCTGTATCAGTATTGTAAATACTGATACATGAATATTGTCACAAAACATAGTCAGGTTGTATATACTAAAGTTGCATGTTCAGGTTGTATATGATAAACTGAAGTTGCATTCTTTACAAAAGGAATGAAATACTTATCAAGTTTTTATCAGTTGTAGTATATATAAGATTTACTGTCAGATAAATTGATAACAAAAGAACTATTTTTGATTGATAAAAAAAGCAACTAAAACACATATTTACATAAGCATTTCATGTAAATGCAGTATTTTTCAATAATCCCAGTTTAAAGATCAATTAATTGATTTTCCATGTTTTATTTATTTGAAGTATGTTCGCAAAGAGACAAGCTGTAAACAGGTGAAAATTTGTGAGGAGACAATTTTTGTAAACTATCTATCTATTTTAGTGTATTTATAGTCAGTACAGGTTGCACATATGACCATATTACTGACACCCCCTGCAGAGATTAGTTATTTTATGTTGTGGGGGATAGTGAAAGATACAGGAAGCATCCCCTTCCAGAGACACCCCAGGTTCTTTTTCATGTTCATTGTATAGCACTGATACATGGGACCGTGGTTTAAAGTCTCATCTGGACAATTAGTTACATTAGTGGAAGAGGGTGGGGTCGATCTCGCGACCCCTGGGTTACGAGTCCAGCGCGTTACCACTGAACCACTGATCCACTCCATTTTATGTCAGCTATTTCTGTTCAGTGTTATATTGAACTGTATTTCTTTCTTTTACTATTAGCACCTCTAAATTTCTAAAATGGAATTGTCTATCATTCTTCTTGGATGGTACCATTTGCTATGTAAAGGAGGTATCATTGAAACTTTACTGAATAGTGAACTTTGCTGATAGTGGTTAGTCTGAAGTGCTTACTGATCATGGTCTGTATTCAGTTGAAATACTCCAGTTATCTTACATAAGAGTTTGAATAGTTTTGATTTGGGCAAAATCCATTACCACTGAAAATTGCTAGGACCAAAAACATTTTTAACATGTAGAGTGGGGTGTGAATTTCTTCTACCTCACTAGAAAACAAACGCGAATAATCTCCAATATTTCCCTGAAGCTTTGATATTTTTTAAAGATAGATGATTTATTCTTTCAATCCATGTAAGTTTCAAAGTGTGTAGTTCTCACATAAACCAAGCAACAAAAAACCTGTCTCAAAAGTCCTCCATTAATCTGGTCATTTCAATGTTTGACACAGATGGAGATAATGTCAAGGCAAAATCAGCTCAGTTTTTCCTAAGATGGCTTAAAATAAGTTTTGCTAGGTCTCCATTAGCTGTAAGGGCAAAAGAAGGAACTACAAGAAAAATAAAAAAGAGATATTTTTCATAGAGGAAAATAATTCCTATATAGTTATAAGGTAGACAGTTGGTGTGACACAATATAAACAAATTCTTTCTCTATAAATGCAGTTGAGTATACACAATTACAAAATCTAACTGCTGCAAATATTAATAACTTTACGGTACAAATATATACTAATAGGTTAACAATATCACAGTTTCATTAAAATAGGTACCCATAAATTAAAAAGCAAATAAAAAAGGGCTGTTGTATACATTTAGGTCAATAAACTATATATACCCAGCAATTAAATGAAATTCATATAAATCAATATAACCTAGGCTAAATTGAATTCTACTATTGGGTTCTCAAAAAAATGGACCTTTTTTCAACCTCTCTTTATTGTCATAAACAGGGTTCAAGTACTTAACGTGTAGAACCTATGAATAAATTGTAGTTTAGATATGATTCTGAACCTGATTTCAACCTACCTGAGGAATAAGAATTTGAAAACAAAAACTTCAAACTTTATAGAAACTGTGAAGAACCCAAAAATGGGGTGGGGTTGATGCATTTTCAGTCATTCAGATGCTTTCATACATCTCTTTTTTGGCAAAAGAAAATCCATGTTTCATGTCTATAAGCCTTGAAATTTAGATTGTTAAATGATAGAAATGATATTAAGTTGAAGTGTCATGGCCATGTATTCAGCATTCCTGTTACATCACTTTAATATCTGGAACAAAATTAATTATTCTTCAAAGACAAAAAAATGGAACAAAAAAATTGATGTTAGAAAATTGAATATGATTGGCCTTAAATATTTTACTTCAGAGTGATGGGAAAAAAAAACAGAAATACAAAAAACGATTGTAACACTGACAGTGTTTTATTGGAACAAATAAATGGATTTTCAATCTTTTGTTCTACCAATCTAACGAGAAAAATCTTGAAAAAATATTGATTACATATTATCGATATCAGTTAATATTGATTAGGACTTTCATAGGAGAAGTGCATTATTTATACATAGAAATTGAAACATTTAAGAAAACAAGTAAATAATGCATTCAACGGTTAGAAAATACTGACAATAGTGTAATTTGTCTTGAAACAGTGTTGTTTGAAATCTGTATCATTTCTAAAAACTGGACATGCATTTTGAAAGCCTGAATGAGAAATAGATTTGGAATATTACTGGTTTTTTTGTTGTTATACAAAATTTGGATGAATAATTGAAAAGCAACAGGATTGATGTCGTTAAGGTGTAATTTTGAAAGCAAGTTGAAGTAAATGGATTAAGTGTTGATTTTAACATGTTTAAAGCTAGCTGAACTTAATTGATACAAAAAAAAAAGCTTAATGAAAAAATGAAAATATCGTTTAAAGTTCATGGTATTTTAAATGTATTAAGAAATGCTTTTTGTTTATAAATCACCAGAAGAGGTCTGAGCTGTCAAAGTTAACAGTGCTAATTTTTATTATGTGGTTGAATTGATAATTAATTGTTGTTTACTTAACATTGTCTAAAAGTTTACGATTTAGTTTTTTCTTTTTTTATTGAAGAATGTGACAGAAATTAATAGTTATGTAATGTTCCAACTTTAGTTGTTGAACATGTATGTAAAGTTAGATATTTATATAGATAGAAATTTGGTGTGCATGTATAAAAATATGTGCTTGTAGATTGGAAATATTTTTGAGTTATTATTAAGAAAGCAATATATTGACAATAATCTATTATGTTAAAGGAAGGAAACTTTTTTTGTCAGTGCATGATATTTAAAAATCACTTAAAGATATATTATATGCACATACTGTAGTTGAAGAAAGCTTAGAGTCGCCATCGCTGTGAAGTGATCACTCGATAAGTTTATGCTGTAGACACTTGTGTTCAGTTTATGATTACTGTCGTTTACATTGTCATAAATCAACTGTAAATTCTTGTACATATTGTGTGATAGTGACATTCAAAATATAAACATTAAGAAATGGAATAAAAAATGAGTTTCTGATAAATCTATTGTTTAAAGAGAAATTAAAAAAAAAGTCAACAAGCCTAAAAAATGGATTACCAAAATGGATTACCAAAATGGATTACCAAAAGGAAATACAATGTATATAGCGTGTGTCAAAGTGAGATTCGTACTATAAAGATAAATTTTTGACTGATTATGTTCTAAAATAGTAAACAAAATTTAATTATCAGTTAAAGAATCAATCAGTGAATGACTGGCATAATATAAATTTATATCATTTAAGGGTCAAACACATATGCATAGAAAAATGCAAGTATAAAGTAATATTTTTACCTTGAAAGATTAAGTGCTTGTAAAGTTTTGAGATGAATGATATTTCATTGTTTTTTATAAGACGATCAACAATTAAATATATATCTCTTGATCTAATGGACATGCTATGTTGCACTCAGGACAGTTGACCAAAATACGAGTTTTACTCTATTGATCTATTCAATATCGGGAGATAAAAATCTTCTAAAACCTTCAGAAAATATGATTAACAAATGATATGGAATCATTTATTTGTATTCACAACTGTTGTTGACTAGATTATTGAATATTTTCTAATGTTTGAAGGACTTTGGCATGTGAATGCTATGCTAAATGATTTGAATTGGCCTGTTTTAGACGTATTATAAATAATAAAAAGAAAAGTTGATGGATGCTAAAACATGGATAGAATTGAATTTAGGACAGCATTTGTAACAGGAACTTAAGCATTTTGCTGAAGATTTAAAAGTAAGTGCTGATATTAACAAAAAAACATGAAACAAACAAATCTGAGGCAGTTGTAACTTTGGAATAAATTAGTTGGAAATGAAGATGCAAGCAAGCTTAATTCTTATGTTATGCATTTGTATAGTGGACAGATAATTGACACATGTAATTTAAAACATGTTTTATTTTTCATTTTGGTTCTATGAATTTTAGGATAAATTACTCGAAAATGCACAAGAAAATCTGATCAGTGCAATGGATTGAATTTTATTTTAGGTGAAATCTCATGCCACTTTATTGTGAAAAATAAATTTAACATAGATTGACATGTAAATGATACATGTTTTGTAATATAGTTCATCATGATAAGTCTGGAGGTGTCAAATGCATCATTAGCTGTGTAAGCCATGGTGTGCCTCTTTAAAAGCTCAGCAATTGTCTTCGATTGTCTGTCTGACAATGTTTTCTTAAAGGGTATCAAAAGTGTTGGATGTCATAGATAAATTAATACATCAAATGCTTGATATAGGTTTAAACGCAGTTAACAAAATGTTTTGATCGTAAGACATTCATGACCAGTTTTGACAGAAGATACACACACAAGAAATAGATATCTTGAACATTTGACTTGCATAAAATTGTCGACACATCATGAAAAAAATCTTAGAAATCAATGTTCTGAAAAAAACATTGGAATATTAAGAAAAAAAGTGACAAAAATGTTTTGAATTGTGGATTTCATAGTTAATAATGTCACTCTTAAACATCAAAAACAAAATGGCATACCTTTAAGAAAAAAGGAATATTATTATTATTTTCTAACAGATGTGGACAAAAAGGCTTACAAGTTTCACTTAGTATTTCAATAAGTGCATTAAATACTAGACATAATGGTTAAAACCAGTTATTTGTGTAAGTTATTGATTGTAAAAGTATTAACACTGAATTCTGGACAGCTGTATTATAATGCTGGCATGTTGGATTCAGAAAGTGGATTTTTTGTTGCGTTTCAAAAAAAGTAAATGTGACATAGAATATGAAGCATATTTGTGTGTGTAGGAAATGATACTGGTAACATGTTCAGACATAGAAAGCCATATAAACAATACAAGAAATTAAGCATATGGAGTATTGAAAATCACACATGTATGTTTTCCAACTGTCAGGACTTTGTTGAAGAGCTTCAAGGGAAGGAGGAAGAAATGTCAAAGGTTATCAAGATGGCAGACAACTTCAAGGAAGAGGCACAGGTAAGTGTAATTTCTGGTTTCTCATATAGACTCCATGATTGAATGGATTGCTTCACAATTAGAAACCCATATTCAATCCATTCTGTTTCACTCTATTTATACACCCTGAAACAATTGGCTTCAACATTTCATACTCATGAATAGTTAATGAGATATTTTCATCGGTTTCCGAAATATTTTCTTTCACAAACTTAGCCATTGAAATTACTCTTTACATTTTAACATGAATTCTGGAAAATATGTCTGTTAGTACAGTCATGCCTTTTAAATGCAAGGCTAAATACATTTGCAGATGTAGTTAACCAACTTACTATAATAATCTTAATTTAAAGTATAAAGACAAGATTTCATGTTTTTCTCAGGATTTCGAAAAAGAGGCTGAAAATTTCAAGAAGCGACTGCAGTTTATGCCACCTATCCAGGAAGAGGGAGATAACCAGGTTATTGACGATGAACTTGAGGCTCTAGAGGCGAAGTACAAGGACATCTCTCGTAAGTGTGCGAAACATCTGGAGAAACTCTCCGGTCTTGTTAAATACAAAAAGACATTTGACGATCTGAATGACAAGCTTGCCAATGTCTATCCAGCAATTGAACAAGTTTTAGCTGATATAAATGAAGAGACATTTGGTAAAATCCCTGATGATGATAAAAAAAATTATGCACAGCTCAAAGATCTGAAAGGTGATTTAATAGGACAGGAGAGAAAATTGAAGGACTTTACCAATGCGGCAGATAAACTTGTTGCTGGTTTGAATGAAATGGGAATGAGACAAAAAGCTGATGATGTGAAAAAGAAGGTGGATGATATTAAAGAAAAGCATGAAGGTCTAAGTGAAGAGATAGCGGAGAAAGAACAGCTACTGGATACAGCTGTATCCCAGCAACAGAGTGTGGTAAATAGATTGGAAGGTTTGAAGAACTGGGCAACAGAAGCAGAAAATATTCTTGATGAAAGACCACTAATAAGCTTAGACAAGGATAAACTTAATCAGCAGATGCAAGACCAGAGGGTACTGACAGCAGAAATAGAAACTAACAAAGGAATGTTGGAAAGATTGTCGCATGAGGCGGTGGATATGTCATCTGCTCAGGATGCTGAAGAAGCTTTATCTGACCTGAGTGAGCTTTTGAATGAACTTGAACACAAAGCAGAAATTAGAATGTATGAACTGGAAGAGGTCCATTCTGGTATTAATGATATTGATGGCCTAATGGTCAGTGTGGATGGATGGGTCACTGAAGCTATAAAATCCCTCAAAACCAAACCAAAAGGTAAACAGCTTTTCTAGTGACTTTAAAGATCTTATGTTCAATATAATCTTGACTTCTGGGAAGTACAAAAATTGTGATTTAAACTATAAAGAAAATTATTGGGAAGATTATTTTGAGAATTAAAAAAATCAGAAATTATGTCTTTGATCATGTTGATGGACCCATGCAATGCTGTGTTAGGTCAATACATGTGAAGAAGGTTTTATCATAGTATTGCACTGAAAGTCTTCTTTAAAATCTTGGTTATATATACATAGCATGATGAATGTTTAATTAAGATAGACATTAGATAATTGTTACTAATATGAAATTAAGGTGCACGTTGTTTTTGTGGAAAAATGTGGACGTACCTCAGGTTGTATAAAACTGTAGTTATTGGTAATTTGTGCAATTTTCAGGTACAACACAGAAAGCCATGAAAGCCAAAGTAGATGCTCTGTATGGGGAGAAACGCGAAAAGGAGTTTGATATGGAAAATTTACGCAACACTTCCCGACGACTGATGGATGATGACAGAGTCTGTGACCAGTTTGTGATGAAAGAAGGTCTGTCAGAGGTGGAGTCGAAGTGGCATGAACTCACTGAGCTTCTAGTGCAGCAAGTATCATTAGAGGTATGGTTGTTTAGAAAAGCTCTTGTATTAAATAGACAGCAGTCACAACTTTGAAAGGTAAAGAATATGCTCTACAAGTTCTGAAATGCTTTTGTCTTACTGGATTTAATAATCACTTTTGTTGCACAGCTCAGTGTTTTACACAAAATCAAACCATAGTAATCTGAGATAAAGTACCTAGTTTGAGTAAAAGAAAATAATTACAGTTATCACAGAAAGAGTTAGCACTGGTCTGTATGTGCAAAATCTTGAACTGAGACATTACTTGTAAATAAAGCAACTAAGTCGTCTGTTTGTACATGTTCTGTTCATATTGGGAGATATTGCTCTGTTCAGATTGCATACTGATGAAAAAATAATGCATGTCCCTGTAACATGATAGTAATTGAATGGCAAGGTAATTGAATTGTTTCAGGCCCTTACTGAGGTAGATGGAATGTTGAAGTACCTGGATAAGGCAGAGAATGAAATTAACACGGCTGAGCCAATCAGCATTGAGCCTGAGACACTTGGAGTACAGCTGAAAGAAAATGTGGTATGTATGATTGCTAGCTGAACATTGACTGTTAAAACTCTCAGTGTGGGAATATTGTAATGGTCTGGTACTGGTTTATATCTGGATTAATGGTGAGGTAGGCAGCATGTCTTTATTAAATAACCGAAGAATTGCAGTGGGGATGTTAACAGAATGAAACCAGAAGGGAAGCAGATTCTGTAAATGGTACATGGTTTGAACCTGACATGCTTTAGTTTTACACATCATCCAAGTGTCAAGCCACACACAAAACTTGTTACAAAGTTATTTTACAAATTGATACACTTAACAAAAGGTATTGTCCTGTTTTTAGAGCACTGGTGAGCAACTAACTTCAAAGAGTATAATTTGTGGAAAAATACATTCTGTTCTTTTGTTTTGCATTATGTTTGAGCTGTTTTAATTCATATTACAATGAATGTGAGAAATATGAATTTTGTTTATATGATACTTGTGCCATTTTTTGTGAGATAAGTACTGTATGTGAAATATGCATGTGATAATTTCTGTAGAAATTTAGGCTATTAATCTGTAAATTGTTTTGCAACATTTAGATCATGTGATACAGGTTTTGAAATGTTTATGGAAAGAATTAAAGCTATAGTCCAAGCTAGAGTCCAGAGCTAATCTAATTAAAAATTTATGTAATTAGTTGCTCCCAGGTAATTGTTTAATGACTACATGTGATAACTCCTGAGGTCATGGCCTCTGTATCTTGGTAGAGTAGGGTAGTGACATAAATTATTCAGAATTTCAAGGGAAAAGTATTGACTCTCAATTTAATATTTCCAACCATTCCATTTACCTGTGCTCTTGTATTTTTGGTAAAGTCTCAAAATTCTAAATCAGTCTGTGTTAAATATTTGTGCCTCAGTTATGTGATTGCAGATTACAATTTAAATCTTTAAGTAATGTAGAATTAATGTGGATTGTTGTGAAAGGATTTTTTTGAAGCTCATTTGTATTGGAAAGTGAATACACTCAAATTTTGATAAGACATACTGACAGGGATTATGAACATTGTGAAGTAGTGTGAAATTTTTTAAGAAATCTGTCACTATACGTAGTGTTTAAAATGAAACATTGTAAGTTAAGAAAGATTATGATTTTTATAATTTCATGTTTCAGTCCTTCAATGCAGACCTCAACGACAAAAGGAATGCGGTCAAGGATATTATCAACAAGTGTAACAAAATGCTTCGCGAGACCACTAATGCACAGACAGATGAAATAAAAAGCCGACTAGAAAGCATCAAAGCCCAGGTTTATTATTACTTACAAGCTATTTGCCTTTTTTATTGGGCAAAATATAAAAAAATATGTAGACGCTTGATCAAAACTATTGTAACTGGCAAATTAACACCTTTGAGTGAATTATAATAGAAGTGTTTGCAGGTAATATAAAAGTTGAATACCGCAACTTTGAATAATTAAAGCATAGGGAAGTTGATTGAGTCTGCACAAATTAGGTTTAAGATCTGCATGTATATATGACAATTCTATTTTGCAATTGTAAGAGATATTTGTTGCCTGGACTTCACATTGCAGTTTCAGTTTCTTTGTGACCTGGGTGAAAAATGGTGTTTTGTTTTGCCTGTCTTAGGCTGTTTAAAATTCTGTACAAATAAAAATTATACATACCTTAAATGTACATGTACACACTTTTTCACAATCTTTATTTGTCTGTTTTTTATAGGCTGATATAGTGTGCCAGCTCAGTGCTGACCGCCTTCAGCAGTTAGAGGCTGCATTACCGCTGGCGACTTCATTCAGTGAGAGTCACGCTGAGGTTGCAAGCTGGTTGGATGAGATGGAGGCAGAGCTGAAAGCACAAGGTGCACCAGGGGACACCTTGGAACAAGTCAAGAAACAGTATGAGACACTTAAGGTGAGTTACATGTTTCTTAGATGACATTATCTTCTGAAATTCATAGTGTCAATTATTACTGCAGGTAAGTATTTGACTCATTGGTTTTTGAAATTATTTTAGAATTTTACAAAACAAGATTAGAGCTAAAAAAAGTATACCCTTACAAAAGGCATATTTTTGTGGCTTTTTATGAGAAAGATGACTTTCAAGAAAGGAATAATCATTATAGTTTAGTATTGAAATTTTCAAGTAAGTGATTGGGTATACTTTTTGACATACTGACATACAACAAAACAAAAAAATTAAAAGAATAAAATTGATAGTATTTTTGAAGCCTGACATTCATACAAATCCGCACAAATTTATCTTTTTTATTGTCAGACTACACAACAGATTATTGAGGATCGTAAACCATTTATTGATGATCTGAACGCTACTGGTCTTGAGCTTATGGAGCTTTGCGGCGACAATGATGCCGGCGACATACAGACCAAACTTGTCAATGTCAATGAGCGGTTTGAGAAACTGAAACTTGAAGCAAGGGGAAAACTACGAGAAATGGCTGACAAAAGACAGCATATGACACAAGAGGTAGGTGTAACAGACATGTTCATACTTTAAGTAAGGTTAAGGGATTGCCCTTAGACATAGGATGTGATTTTGTTACTTTTGTAGTAACAGTTTTCTGTCTCTTGAATTAACAGCAGCATGTTTTCTCCACTGATTAGAAAGCCAGCTAAAGGGAGATAATAGTGATAGAGTCTGAATTAGGACAGATTCGAGGTGACAGGGGCTGTAGAATTTACTTTCAAGAACCACGCGAAGCATATTTTTGTTTTAGGTAAATTCTAACTGACATATTATTTTTTATCTTTTTGTGCTATTTAGGTATCTGATGGACTAGATAATTTGCTGGAAGACTTATCCGGTCTGAACCGAACAATCGTAAATGCTGACCCCATACCAGCCAATCCGGACAAACTTAAAGATGACCTGGAAGAAAATAAGGTAAAGTTTGCTGGGATTTATAACAGTTCATTCCATAAGCTCTGAAATGAATTAGATATCATAACATAGTCAGTCTGGACCTGTGCATTTTTGAGATAAAGTGTATTTCTCTTAATTTGTGTTACCATGACTGTGATGCAGGGTTTTTCAGCTTTGTAGGTTACTCACAAGGCACCCAGAGAACGTACACCAATATAAGGAAATCAAGAGATATATTTGTATTTGAAAATTTTAGCTTTTAACCATCTGAATTTATATCCAAGTATTCAGTTCAACAAAGCAGGTGAATGACTGTTAAACTTAAAGTCAGTATTTGTTGACTCTGTTTGACTATTTGACAACAAATTCAGGTGTCTGAATATGTGGTAAAATCTTATAAATGTCCAAAATTTAATGTTAATTACTTCACAAGCTTTTTCTCTCTCAGCCTATTTAAGTACCGGGTATATTTATCATCTGTACTGGTTTCTTATGTGACCAACACCTTCTGAAGAGTTTGACTATATTAGTTAGTGTTGGATCGTTCAAGATACTGAAAGCATCACATTGCAGAGATGCTTCTGGTTCTTTTGCATGCACATTGTATTGCATCAGTATGTGAGATCTCAGTTTTATGTCACATTACAAAGACAGTTAATGTGAGCTGAGGAGTTGGGGATCAAGCAAGGGACCACTGATCTTCTCCTGTCCCACCAAGAATCAAGTATTGATATGGTAGCATGAAGGTCAAGTTAGTGTTTCAGGTTTTAAGTCTTTGTTCACTTTGCCTTACAGCAGTATAAGAAATGTTATGTAATATTTATATTATTTATATTCTTTCTATACATATTTTAGGTTATTCTGGAAGAATTGGACAGGAGTAGACCCCATATTCAGAGAGCCATAGAAATGGCCAAGAGGGTTGTAGCCCAGGGAAATGAGGATGAAATTGAAGGTAATGAACAGTTTTGCACCCTTAATAGAAGTAGTGTTCAGCAGGTTTAAACTTAGAATTACCTTTTATTTAGACTTAACACCTCAGGGATTAGTCAGGCAGACTATTTTAATCTTTGCTCTAGAGGTTACATATAATTTTATCTTTTCAAACATAATTTTTATAGTTGTCCTAATGTGAATGCTTACCAAACAAGCACAATGATTCTCAATTTATTTATATTTCTAATCTACAGCTGCTGACATAAAGCAGAAAATCTCTGAACTGAATGGATTGGCCAGTCATATAAAAGAAGGTGCTCAAAGCCGTGAAACTGCCTTACAAGATGCTTTAGAGGTGGCGGAAAAGTTCCATGACCTTTGTGCTGACACCATGGGGAACTTGCGTGACCTTAAAGACAATATGATATCCCAGGAACCACCTGGTGTTGACCCTCAGACTGTGAAAGAACAACAGAAAGAATTAAAGGTAATTGCAAGAAAACCAGCTTTACAGAACTTCGATTTTGTTAAAGTTTTTGTCATAGAAATTGTGGAATAGTCTTTTAGAGTTTGTGATTGACAAACTCAAGAAATTTATATGGCTCATTTATCTACAACTTTGGTAGAACTTGCAAATAATCAAGGAATTAGTTATTTGTTGATTTTGAGTGACTTTATACATGTAAATAATTGTTTTAAATGTTAAAAGGGACATGAAGTCTCGATAACTGGTTACTTCATTCTGGAGCTCAGTTATGCTAAGGGAGTGTAGTGCAGTAGAATCCCCTCAGGATTACGATGAAACAGATGTCACTTACTGGGAATTTTGTCATGAAAATTGTATATCATATCTTCTTGCAGGAGTTAAGAAAGGATCTTGGCAAAGCTCGGTTATCTTTAGACGAGTGCCGTCAGAAAGGGGAACAACTTGGTACGCTGGTTGGTGATCCAGGGTTGATTGAAATACGCAAACAGTTAGAGGACATTCATCACCTTGCTGATGATGTGCATGATATTGCTAAGGAGAGAGATGATGATCTCAGGTCGGCACTAGGTCATGCAGATAAATTCCAACAGTTGCAGGAGGTATATAAAAAAAATGTTGAGACTTTGTGTATTATATGTTAATCATGATATGTTAAGCTTCAAACAGTTATATCATTTTCATGCAATTCTATTCGATTACATTGGCAGAAGTTTGATAAACCATGGTTATCTGTAGTTTGTCCATATAGAGTTAACTCCCTTGGAACAATAAAATCGGTGAGATTGTGATTGAAGTAGGTATCAAACTTGTTTTGTTTAAAATGATTTTTTTCCCCAATTTTGCAATTTCTCTCTATTTTTTTTCAGTCGATTGAAACATGGCTACCAGTAGAAGAACACAAGTTGGCAAATATGAAACCAGTCTCCAGAGATCTTGACACCTTACAGAATCAAATAGATGAACTTAAGGTATGCCTTCCAGACAGTCCATATCTGATATTATATCGCTGATGTCTTTTTTCCATAATAATGGGTTGACTGTGCCAATGATTGGTTGTACTTGACTGTGCTTTTTCTGCTGGGATAGTACTATTTTAAGGTCATAATTGCAGTTTTGAAAAGTGATAACATTTTTTTTAACATTTTCCTTCTGTTACTTTTTCTTCCGATTTTCTGCTCTTTTGGCTTTGTTAACATTTGAGAATCCAGACTGGTAAAATGTGATTGTTCGTTTATTTCAAGGTCAATTTATGATGACTAGTTTTTTTGGGTGATGACTTAGTGATATGTTACAGTTGCATTAAATGTTTTGACTTAGTTAACATTTCTTTTAATTTTTTCAAAATTTTCTTCTGTCAAATATTGTTTCATCAGTCATGTTGTGGGCAGGTACTTTTAAATTTTCTAACAATGATTATATACTGGATGGCATGGTAATGACTATAATATGAAAGTCATTGTCAGTCACGCTGTTATCCCGTTATTTCACCTGTTTGGTAATTAAGTTCTACGTTTTGCTTCTGTTTTTAGTTTTTCAAGTCCAATGTTCACCCGCATGTCACTGAAGTCCAGCAGTTGAATCAAGAGTTAGCTGCCCTTAAAGATATGTCACCGGTTGCCGCGGAAACCTTGCAGCGGCCAGTAGAATCAATCAATGCAAAATGGGCAGATATGGTTCAAGCTATTAGCGAAAGAGAGGTAGTGTTTTGCGAAAGATCTTGTATTTTTTCTGTTAATTGCAAGACATTTAAACTTTATTGGCTTCAGTTACTGTAAGCACTCTTTATTCACCAGTATTTATTTCTTTTCCTCTTGCACAAGTTTTCAGTGTATAAATAAATCACTACCAGGCACTGTTTTGCATTTATTTTGTCAAAATTAAGCAATACAGGAGCAAGTTCAGGCAGATTTGGAGAAAATATTTCTGAAATTCTATCAATTTCTCCCTATTTTCAGCTATCAGGGAGAATTTGTTTTTTTACCAGATATTTAGGAAATATATTTTTCAGACATTGGCTTTCTTAATAAAGTCATAAATTGAGAAAACCTCAAGTTATTTACTGACACATGTCTTTTTTCTGATGTCCATGTGATTGATTTCAGGAGCAGATTTATTTGATAAAATTAGGGAGAGAAAAGAAATAAACCTTGTGAATAAAAATTGTGTTTACAGTTTATTAAAATTATGTAAGAAAATAATATATTTTTTTTAAACTGCTTTATAATACTGGTACCTGTATGTACCACAAAGCATTTCCAACAAAAGCTAGTCCAACTATTGTTAAAGGGATCAAATTTAATATATAAAGTAGACAGAACTGTTATATACGAAGATAAACTTTTTAATACTCAGAAAATTGTGTGTTGGTTAAACACTTTGCTGTGGTCAGTTTAGAATTTTGTCAGATTTTTTTTTGTCATTAATCATTTGTTCATGTCCATGTATAAAAAGTGTACACATTGTAGAAGAATTAACCATTTAGATGTCTCCCTCTATTGGTAACGGTTTTATTGTTGTCTTTTTGCCATGATGTGAACTTTTTTATAGTTAGAGTTATAATTATATAGTTTCCCTATTTCATGAAATATACATCCTACACCAGGAAATATTTAACAAATAAAACCTGCTGTAAACCAGTCTTCTTTATTTCAGGTCATTTTTTTTAATATATCAAACATTTTTTACTGTACAAACATTAATTTTTAGACTAACTTAAATCCAATACTTACATGAAATACACATGATTTTACTGGATAAAGACTAAACACATAATTCAAAGGGCATGAAAAAAAGACTGGTTTACAGTAACTTGTTTATTTCTATGAAAACAGTAAATATACCAGTATTCTATGGTAACAGAAAAAAATTCATTCTTTCATATATACCCTCAATATATCACAGGACTTCAAATAATAAATTTCTCATCAGTTTCTTGAAGTGACACACTGCAGTTTCATTAATTGTTTTCATTCATTTCATTACCATATATTCCTTCATTAATAAATTCTTTATTAATTGTTTCTAGAAACAATTAGTAAGTATGGAACTAACCACACAGTGGTAGCACTCATGCTGAGGCATATTTAATTTTACTTCTTTTAATACTTACTGACCTAAAGCAATAGGCTGTACCCCTCTAGAAAAGAATTGACCCAATAGTTGGTAACCAATCAGAATCATTGTTACTGAATTCTTACTTAGAACTGTCTAACAAATGGATGTATTCCTCTGGAAGGATGACTGTTTAGTTTCTAACCTATCAGAGTTTTCCTTACTGAATAATAACTTATCAACATCTGTTCAACTGACTGCAGCTGACTTTTCAACCAATCAGAATTATCTTTACTTAATATAAGAAATCTCTGTCTAATCTGCTGAATTGACTGTGTGCTTTCAAACCAAGCAGAATTATCTTTACTTAATATACAATATCTTATATTTGATGTAACTAAATCTGTGATATAATGTTGCAATAATCTATTCCTCTTAGAAATAATCAACCATTTTAGTTCTGAACTAAAAATCTGTTTTCTTCCCTAAATATATACACTAGTTTTTTCACTTTTTAATACTTTTGATGTTTTTGGAAATGGATTGTTCAGTTTCTTTTCTAAACTTTTCCAATTGACCTAATTCTGTTTTCTTCATTTTTGACATTTAAAGAATATACATTGACATTCCTTTTTTGTAACTGATACATTCAGATTGTCATTGAAGACCTGAACTAATCAGTACTGAATAATTCTTAGATGGAAATGCAAATTTGAGCTCAAGGCTGCAGTATTTAGTTGTACAAGTAAAAAAATATGATTGAATTGCCTTATTATGCAAGACATATCAACTCACAGTTACCAAAATTCATAAATCTCAGACAAAATTTAACTCAGAAATTAGTTAATAATTATAAAGTAAAACAAAAAAACAAAAAAAAATCCCAATTCATTATGGAGATCATTATCACTATGAAAATTTTCACTGAGTATGTAGGCCATGCTTTGCTGAATATATGTAATGCATTGAATATATAAAGGGAACCTGGATTCATCAAACGCTTAGAGTTGTTACGATGTCAGCTTGTGCCAGATTATTATCTTAGATAGAGTAACTAAAATGAAACAGAAAGCAACAATTTGACAAAATCGAATAACAGTTTATTGCTTTGCAGAAGAACTTATTTAGAATTAACTCAAAGAGAATGAAAAATAACTGTAATGCATGATGCATGATCATTCAACTCATAAGCATTAGTATCACACTCACATCAGAATGCTTACTGGCCATTTTGTTTAAGTCTTTTTCTTCCATTTTTCACCAAATGTTTATTTACAAATAACAAAGTTGCCATGGAAATAAGACTTTTCTTTGAGATTAAACTCACTGGTATTCCATTTAATAAACAGAACAAAATAGTGATTTTGAATATTAAACTTGTAACAAGTGTACTGAATTTAAAACAGTATATTTCTCATTAGTTCTTCTGTTTCCATGGCAACTGTTATCTTATGCTCAGGAACACTAACATCTTTTTTGAGGACTATGGTTGCTATGGTGATATTTTGCACTATTTAGGTTAAAGGTCACATTACTTTGGTGAGTACAGATATTTCATATTGTCAATGGTTGTGTTAAAAGCCAGAATGAGAATTTGAAGTGTTGAAGTTTTTTTGTTTTTTGCTTATTTGTAAAATAAAATATGATTGGGTATTGGACAGAAATCTATATGAAAAAAAAAACTGATGGACAATGGTAAGGCTTGCTAGAATATTGGTCATGGTTAGTTTTATACAAAAGGGGTATAACTCTTACTATTCTTTTGATGACATTTCCTTTTTTCGGGGCTCTTTTCTCTATGAAGGTATAGATTAGTTAATGGTTGATCTTTCCAGCCTTCCTATCTGTGTTTGGACATAATTGTTTCCACTAAGATCAGTCAGAAAACGTCGGCTTCTTATTGGTCAAGTTGGAAGTCGAGCTTTTATCCAACCAATCAGAGCTGACATTGTAGACTGTACTTAAAGAATAAGTTTTGGAATTTTCTAAGTGTTAGCTGCTTTAGTTGCTTAATAACAGATCTGGTAAAAAAAGTCATATTAATAGTAATAACATTCTGTTTTGAATATGAAGTGAGTATTCACAGTTTGAATGCTCAAATTAAATTTTCTATGGGTCATCTAAAATCAATTTTTTTTAAATAAAACATAAGCATTGACATGATGGAAGTGTACCTATTTTGTAGTTTGTTTCATCTGTATGAGTTCTTTATTTATTCTGAACTTGATTTTGTAGTGTCAGTGTGAATTTTACTTACTGTTATATATATGTATATATTTGAGTTCACATTATCCTTTTTGCACTAATGTTTATGTGTGTTATATTAACAGTCACTGTATAATGATTGAGGAAATATGCCTGGTATCAAAGAAATCAACTAGTGTTTATTCAAATATATTTTTGAAGTGGACTGTTCACCATATTGAATGTACATCCATAGAAATGGGTTAATGATCATTTAAGTTGACTAATCACAGAAATGTGCTAATAATCATATTTAAAGGGGCTGTGCCCAGATGACAAAAAAAAAGTTTTCTTGTATTATAAGTTTCTTGTAATATTTATGACTAATGCTTAAAAAATAACTTACTGACAAAAAATAAGTCAAATAATTACATTATAAATTGATTTTTTTCCCTTTCAAAGTGCTATACTGTAACGCGACGGTATAACTATATTGTATAAGATTTAAAGTAAATATCTGTAATATCACATGCGGCGATGGTGGTGACAGTTAAAGCGTTGGAAATATTATGTTAACATGAGGGTCCAGAGTTCAAATCAGGCTGGAGCGAAAATATTTTTTTTATTCTATTTTGACTTTTATAATCGGTTTTGAAGTAAAATATTTTGTTCTTATAATCTCACGGCATCTAAATATATGATTTATAAAAAATTTTTTTTATGTCAAATCTGGAGTACAGCCCCTTTAACTTACTGATACAGAAATTGAAAAAAAATAACATAAATGGACAAACCATCCAGTTTCACTACTAAATTACCCAGTGAAATAATATAGTTATTAAAAGCTGTCTTTCTCTTTTGAAGTTAGTCTCCTAACATCTTAAATCACTTGCACAAAATTCTTTTCCTATAATCTCACAAAAACTGATCAATGAGTGATTTTCTTTTCCAACTGCTATAGAAAGTAAAATGTGTAATTGGAAGAATATAATTATTCTAAGAGTTACTTTAATTGAAATGTTCTGAAGTAACTAATTAGTCATTAGTAAGTGTAGCTGAACAGCATGGAGTATTTTAATCAATTAAAATTTTTGGTAGACTATCATATATTCATAGTCCTCATGCAGTAGTTCTTAGAATAACAAGTCATTTTGGACTGAAAGATCATACAATTTCTGTGAATTTTTGTTACTAAAATGAGTAAATTCCTGTGACTAAACATAGGTGTGGGTGTATTATTGTCAGGTGCTAGTAAAATGGGTTTTAAAAGTATTTTTTACTTTAAACTAAGAGTTTATTGAGAGATAAATGCTAGATTTTGCTTGTCTTATGCTTTTTTATGCCATTTGTTGAAAACTGTACTGAGACTAAATGCTAAGCTGTGCCCTTCTTTATTTTTTTTTAGTGAATGCCTTATTTCTAAAGAAATAAAGAATACAATTTTTTATTCACTGGTTTTGCTTTTCTACATAGAGCATGCTAGGTTTAGTTTCTTGGCTCACATTTCTCTTAGAGTTACATGTTGCTTAAACTTTTGGCAGAAATTTACAGTTTGGTTCACAGTAAAATGAACATCATTTTCTTTCCATTTTGATTTTTGTTTCTCTTTGATTTTGGCATGTGTGTGTTAGTTGGAATGCCGGGAAATCCTCAAGATGAATACATTTTCAGTCTATTGAAACAAATTTCCATATTATAAGGCATTTTATTATATAATTAATATAATTATATAGACTTTTTGAGGAATTGTAATTATTGAACAGAATTTGTGTATGTATTGCATGCTGGGGAATATTCAACTTTGTAATTTGTTTTGGTAGATTAATTCAAAGTTAATTGTCTGACAGTAGATAAAATACATAATCGTATTTGAAATGGAAATTTTATTGTTTTTGTGTGTAGACTATGGAGATTGGAATTAGAGCACATACATTTTAGACATAGCATAAACTTCAAATATAGTGTGTACATGAGTATCTTGGTTGAAGATTTCACAATGTGCTAGGGGACTAACATTTGACATAAACAGTAAACTGATGGAAATCTGTAACAGAGTTAACATGATATAGTTAATGTTAAAAGACAGTTTTAATTCAGGTAACTCATGAAAGACATACATAGTCAATGTCCATGTCTATATTCATATTCAAAAAACTATTGCAAAAAACAAAAACAAAATGAGCAGCTTTCACCTAGGAATACAGCCATTCTGAAAATTATTGTTCTAGAAACTCAGTGGAATCTTTTGTATCTAATTGTAGGCCAATCTTCAGGAGATGCAGTGTAAAGTGGGGGATATAGAAAGAGGGATGCTGGATGTGACAAATTCACTAGAGAGGGCAATGACAGAGTTAAATCTGATGGACATTGCCACAGGAGATCCTAAGTGCCTTGAGAAACACCTGAAAAAACTGAATGTAAGTGATGTGATATCTTTTTCTTTAAATGGTTGTCAGGTATAATGCTTCGTTTGTTTTGAGAGAAAACTGTATGGTACTTTTTGTGAGCCATAGTGATGGTCACTGATATTGCAGTTGGTGTCTTAAAAAATAGATGCATGCGAGGAACAGCTTGCAGTGCCCTTGTTTTGAAGGATGCATTTTGCTATCAACAATTTACCAAAATGCATGCTCCTAGAAACTGTCTGTCACATCATGGTTAAGAAACTTACATACCTGTACACACAAGGCATATGATATCAGGAGGATAAACTTGTTTCTAAGGGTTGAAGTTTACAACCAAAATGACCCTGTTATTGATTTTATACCATTTGCATTGTATGCATATAAACTACAGGACATTTCATTTGCTGCATGTTTTAACTCATGGTGTTGTTATAATAATTTCAGCTTCTCCAGTCAGATGTTAAAGGTCAAGAAAGGGCTTCCAGAAAGCTCAACAAAGCTCTAGATGATACTCTCTCACGTGGAGGTAAAGATAGTCCACATGTAAGAGGTGTTCAAGATGAGATGAATGAAATGCTGAGAAGAGTTCAAGCAGATGCCAAGGACAAAGAAGCCAAAATGCAAGAGAAATTGAGACAGGTGTGTGATTATATGTGGCCACAAAATGCCATTCAGTCTTTGTTACTTCCATAGCTAGAACCACATTGTAATGAAAGGGGCCCACTTGATGTCTTTCAGCCACCAGATGACTTGCAAATGGATCCATTCTTCTTGTAGTCCATCTCAGATGATGCAGAACTTATAATACCTAAAAATGATACCTTTGCAGTTAAGGAATAGTTTCAATAATGTCAATAAACATTTTCATCAGTCCTAACAAATATGTTAAACAACTTCCTGCTTACATAAATGAAACAAAACTTACAACAAAACAGGTTTGAATTGGCATTGCTTTTTGTTTAAAGAAACAGTTTTGTGTTAAGGTTTGACATGTATTAAATTTCTGTAATTTCCAGTTTTTTTAATATGTTGTTCCAGAGTTATGATTCCTGAAAGTCTAATGAGACATGTTGAACATTGAATGTGTTTAAATGTGAATTCTATTAACCATGATTGAATTACTTTTACAGGTGAAGAAGTTTGTTGGTGATGTGGATGACATGATACAATGGATCAGTGATCTTAGAACAGAACTGAAGACTAACACTCCTTTTGGTGCTCTACCCGATACTGCCAAAGAACAGTTTGAAAAATTCCAGGTATAACTAAAAATCAACTTTGTAAGAAGTTATACAGATGTGTGAAAGAATTTCCCCCTCTCTGATCAAATGTTAAACACGTCTGATGATGCTGAAAAAGCTGTTAAAATGTCTGTTTAATATCAGCTGGAATTTGTCACAGTGTACACAATCTTCAACTTCCGCCTGAAACTAAATGTGCCATTTGTTCAGTATATTCTTAAAGTAGATTGCAGATACACAGTTTGATTTGATTTGGTTAAACATGTTTAGAATTTATCACCTTGCTGAGGTCACAGTGGGTGAAAAAAATGGAAATAATTACCGTAATTGTGTTCTTAATTTTCATTGGGAACCAGAAGACTAGAAATTCTTTTTCTTTAGGAAAGGCATCAGGACTTACAAAAGAGGGAAGAACCAACAAAAGCATTGTTAGAGAAAGGTCAAGAATTTCTTGATGCTTGTCCACCAGAAGATGTTCTTCAGATAGCTGAAAGGATGAAGAAACTGAAAGACCTTTGGAGTGATACGAAAGATCGGGCTCAGAAAAGAAAGGTGAAATATTCAGTTATACCAACTTTTTCTGATAAATATATTACAGTACAAAAGGAGAGGTATCTAAATTTAACTTCTTTTCGTCAGTTTTTGTCTGTTTAACGGGGAATTGACAAATTTTAACAGTGCCTTTGTCAAACTTAAATGAGAGACAGCAGACACATAAACTTCAGTGTTGTTAAAATGAATGTATTACTTGTTGAAAATATATTTCTAAAGTTGTTTTATCAAATAAATGGATAGTTCATCTTATGTTTACCATTTGTTTCCTTCTGTAGGACAAGATGGACGAGCATTTACATAACATTGATGAGTTCCATGGAACCCTTAAGAACTTCACGGACTGGTTAAACAATGCCGAAGTTGCTATAAGATCTTTCAAATATCCCAGCAAGATTGTTCACAGAGTCGTTAAGCAAATGGAAGAGCATGATGTAAGTATGGTCACAGTCATGAAATAGAGACATGTACCTGTGACATGTTATGATAATACATGTATGTTATCAAACTGTAAAGTTTGTAAATAAATTTTGTTGGTGTCAGAATCACCTGCTTCATTTGCCATGCTTATTTAATCAAGACAGTGTTAAGTTTGATATTTAAAAAGTCATTAAAAGTCCCTTTTTTCACTCCAATTCCAAGTCCTACTTTCTAATAAATATTGGTAGAAACAAATGCATGTGATTGATTTTCAAACACAAAAGAGACGTTTTGAAACATGCTTCAAACTACTCATTAATATGCTTTTCAGAAACTGAAGTCAGAATTAGATGCCCAGATTGAAAGAATGCACACTCTTGACAGAACTGGTACCTACCTCAAATATTTTGGTCGCAAGCAGGATACGATCTATATTAAGAACTTACTGGTTGGAATCCGGCTTCGATGGAAGAAATTACTGAGAAGAGCTGATGAGAGAGGCAGACTGTTCAAGCAGGCTTATAAAGAAGATAAAAGGGTAAGTTAATTCACTAGATGTCTTACAAGCCTTCTTTAACCCCTTACCATGCTGTATGTATCTAAATGGACTTGCCCATCTTTCAATGTAGACTGATCCATTGCTTGTTTATGGGGGTGCATATTGAAAATTTATTTTCTGAATGGAGAAAAGAGCAGACCATGATCAGACTGCACAGATATGCAGGCTGATCATGGTCTGCCCTGGTCACAAAGGCAGAGTGAATTGCCTGTAGCAGGGTAAGGGTTAAAGAAAGTTATAAAATGTATTGGTGTTAAAGAGATTAATGTTAAGGTGGACACTAAAATGACCAAACACAAACACCTGAGAAAGAATAAACTTTTATCAGATATATAGATGCTGCCGATTGTCCAAAGCTATTGCAGCCTGAAATCTTTTGTTGCCAGTATAGCATTTGGTATAACAGATAAGTGGTGAAGAAAAAGTCTTTGTTTATTTATTTTCATTGTATTTTAAAGTACATATATGTGTAATGTATTTACATGTGTATTCAGTTTTATGATGCTTGGAAGTCTCTTTGTGATTGGCTGGATGAAAGTTCACCAAAGCTTGCCAGATTTATGACCCCTGGATACACATCTAAACAGGATGTGGAAGAGCTGAAGGTAGGTTGAGCACGTGACATATGAATATTCATAAGGTGGAGGGCAGTGATATCAGCTCATTTAAACAGTGTATATATTTTATGAACATGCAAGTTTGTCAAGCATTTTGATTAAGAATTCTTATTTTCTCTAATTTTTAAGGTGTTGAATCTGATGTTATACCAGGGTAGGAAGTTTCGTAATCATAGATGGAACCAACCATCAGTTGAAAAAATTACTTCCTAGAATAGCACTGTAATTTACTTTAAAGATAAGTGTTCTTTAAAAAATATAAAAATACAACTATATTTGGTTACTTTTGAAACTCAATTTCAAATACCTTTTCTTTTACATAGGAAAGTATAAAATTCTTTAAAAATGTTTAACAAACTGCAGATTGTGTGAAATATTGTTTTGCATGACCCTGTCATATATTCTGTTAAATGGTTGTGGAAAAAATCATTTCTGTTGTAATAAAGATTTACTCTCAGCTCCATTTATTTACTATGATCTGTTGTTAATGTGTCATTTGGCAAAAATAATGTAAGTTGAGAGTCCAAAAACAATTTAACAAGAGGTTATTACAGGCTGTGGTGACTGCTTTGATTTGTCGACATCATTTTGGAGATAACCTTAGCCACATGTTCAGCTGATATGTTATTTTGGCCAATTACACAGAATAACTGCTGATAAGTAACTTACAAGTGATTACTTGTATTGGGCATGTTTGTATTCCAGAGTTGTATTGCAAGGTTATGGGCTGTATGATTCATACTTCATGAAGCTATTGCATGTATCATTTTTTTATGTATAATCTCTTGTATTTAGATGTGTTTCTCATCTAAAAATTCTCTTTCACAGGACTCTGATTCGCAAGAGCTTGAGGTATAGATATATTGCAATGTGTTGACCTTCCTGTGCTGTTCCTTCTAGGCTAGACCACAGTGCTGTTTTACCCCATGACAAACAAAGTTCTTCCTTTGCCAACTTCCTTCCAATTCTGTTGATTTCTTTTAGTCCCTGATACGAAGCAGTTTTAATATAGACAAAGTATTAAGTTATCAAACCATGTTCTGTTGCAATTTCTTTACTGTTTGGTATCATAGTTAAAATATTTATAGCCCCCTTTTATCTAGGCACAAATTGATTAATCTAAAGCTGAATTAACGAATACCCTTCATGTTAAAACATTCTGTTTATTCTAATGTTGGAATGCTTATCGATTTTCAAATTTTAAATAATTTTGTTTGAAAGTAAGTTTACCATGTGTCAAACTATTTTTTTCTCTGTTTGGATGGTGAGAAGTTTGTTTTTACTACAACTGTGGGGAAAACTTTGTTTGCTCTGCCATTTTGTCGTTTGTCTTGCAAAGAACTGCATTGCTTTTTGTTTATAACTACATGTAAGATTATGTGTAAATGCCAGATAACTTTAAAGATGTAATTTCAGCTTTAAGTGTTTCCATACCTCAGTTATTTGTGGTTATCTCCCTGCAACATGTTGAGGCTAATTAATATGTTGCAGACATCCATGTTGTAACATTTGCACGTCAGTTTCAGCTTTTAACAGTCCCGACTGTTGTACCCAAACCTCGTAATCTGCACAGCAGCTGCTGAGACAAATAGTTCTTTTCTGCATTTATAGACAGCGGAACAGGATATCTGCTTCTCATTGGATGCAAGTCGATGCTCATTTGCAATGGGCAGTGGTCTTGCAGATTTAATTATATTCAAACGAGTTTTCTCAAGAGTGATCTAATCTGCTGGAAAATAACTTCTGTTTCTTCTTCTCCCTTTAGCGTCTGTCAAAATGCAACAGTTAATAGCAAAAAAGTCGCGAAATCGATATATGTTTTTTTTTCACTGGTGGTAAGTGCGATTTGCATCTCCAATCCTGTCAGGAGCTAAGTGATCACTGTCTGTTTGATTTATTGAACATTTGTTTTTATATCGAGTAAAGAAAGATAATACAATTTATTTGTTAGAAAAGAAAATATGTTAAAGAACATCCGGCAATTTTTTGTTTGTAATATGACTTCGCCTGTTACGATTTCTGGTCTGTTTTAAAAGAAAAATAGAACAGTTTTAGTATACCTTAATAAACGATAGAGTAGTAAGAGCTGTTTATTTTGCGGGGAAAGCAAAAACCGCGTGAATTTCATGCAGAGATATGAAAAGAGGACACGTGTCAAGATGCAAAGATAAATGAAGCAGATTCTATTCATTCTAGATTTCGTCATTGTAAAGAAAAATGACATAGTTGCAGTCAGATTCTTCGTTGCCCTTCAAACTAACAATAAAGTATTACTTGTTTCCGTAAATCGAAATTTGCACCTTTCCAAAGGGAACCACTCGGGGGAATTTTACGAACAGACAATAAGTAATTATGCTGATTGGTTGGTTATGTATCACTTAAAACACCGCTTTATGTGTTCATTTAAAACAAATTTTAGGACTTGAATAAATGAAATAATGCGCACGCCAAAATATTTGAATTTGAAATATTGTCAGATAACCTGTGAATGTGACATGAGCTTTAAAAATGTTTAAAAAACTCAAATTAGCGGTTTACATTGTCAGCTTTATAACGTGAATTTTCAACGCAAAACCTGTATTGCACCACAGCTCTTGATGCTTGATTTATTATAACGTGTCTGTGTCAAAAAAAGATCGTCTTTATCTTCTACAGAGTACATAAAAAAATCTGAACGTGTTCTTCCTGTAAAAGTTAAACCATAAATTTGCCGGCATATTAAGTATGGTTGACGATGTGCGCAATGCATGTGAAAGTTTTATTTATGACTGAACATTGTGTAACTCTCCGTCCAAAGAAATGCACGTGAATTTATGAATAATTTAGAGAATGGCACTGGGCAAGCTTTTTGATGGAATATAAATAACTGAATTGAGAATTCTTTAAAGAAATGAAACCTTTTTTAAACTAACTTGTCTTTATTATGATAATTCGATCAAGTAGGTGTTACACAAATCTAAAATCACATTGGAGTTAATTATTAACAACTAATATTCTACCGGTTTCTTCATATTATTTCGAATACAGAAAAACAACATTGATTTTGATTTGAATAGCCTATTTGTTTTTCTCGTAACGTTACAACGGAAAATAAAATGGCTTTTTAAATTCAAGAACATTTCGTAAAACATTTGATTCTGTTATATAATTAAGGTTTTTAGTCTTCATTCGTTCGCGGTATTTACTTACTACATGGGAGTATATTCTAACAGTGAACTCAGGGTCACATACGTCATATAAGTCTTAAAAATACAAATCGCTTTTCATGGCATATAGTAAATTCAAATATCTTCATTTTTACACTTGACTCTTCTACTTTCATCTCAAACGAAACTCACTCTTTCATTTCTTATTCAAGTAGAAAATACATTTTAAAGGTATCTTTATATAAATCAACAGGTCTTAATCCCTCGATATATTGAAAGCTTTTATGTGTTAAAAAAGAAGATATGAACCTTTCTATATTTTTGTTTATGATAATAAATATTTAAAAGGTAGAATTGAGTTAGAGCTTTGGCTTTGATTTTACTAAAAACGACGAGGAATTAGGAAACAAAGTCAAAAGTTGTACATATATGTCAAATCAGTGCAGTCTTTTGGCGTCTGTTCTGTGATATCTGGCCGGTTTAGGTTCTGGCTCAGGTTTTACAAAACTAAATATTTACTCAACTGTGTTTGTTATGAGGAAATTATTCTCTTCAAACAGACAAGTTACACACTGATTTCCTCTCATTTGCACAGAATGTAACCAGTTTTAAACACATTAAGTATAGGTTAAAGTTTACCATTTTAACCGCTCTTGCTCGGCACAGCCAAGCGAGCGGTTAATGTCTCCACTCACAAACATCGCTTGCGTGTAAAAACCAACCAGTCAAATAAAGCTTCCAGAATGCTTGTGCAAATTAGATTCTAAAAGTCTTGTTTTAAAGATAAACATGATGCAATCGGATGTTTTCAATAACACATTATACGCCTCTGATCCCGCCTCTACGCGCATGCGTACAAAGGTTTATTACAGATGCAGTTAATTCCACCAAAACTTTATTAAGAAATGGATAAGCTGTGTATGGGAAAGTGTCAGTCTAGTAACGACTATAAGTCGAAATACCCCGAGCCGAATATTTTTAAGTATTTTCGTAGCATTGGGGGCTCATGTGTGAATGACATACGTGCATTCTAATTTATCCCCCCCCCCCACATAAAAGAAAAAAAAAGAAACAAAAAATCAACAAACGAACCAAGTACAACGTACTCGAAATAAAGACGATCAGCCTTTTGTTGTCAAGAATGACTAAAATTCGTACATGGTTTGTTGAACAGTGTGCGCATCATCAATATTATTGCATTAAAACCATCAATGTTCACGCAGCTAATTTATAACGACATGGTTTTCTCTAGGGTTACTATACGCTTGTATTTCTCGCCTCGAGATTTATATACAAACCGCCTCATGCATCTTTATGAATGTATAAGGTTGTTGATACAATGAGGCAATCTTAACGCTTTGTGAACTCAAAAACGCTGTATATCGGGCTATATATTTTATGTATACATGGCTGAATTTACATACAATTTAAAATATCAAGCTATTTTTATGAACCATTTCACATTCACTAACATCATTTTGGTGATTTTTAATGAGATTTTTTTTACATTTGGAATAATTAAGGGATACGGTACCTCCTTGGCTGACTCCTGTAAGTGTATCTTTTATATTACCTTTATTAAGTCAAGAATCTGTACCAGGTGGTCCGAACACTTCAACACTTTGCACCTTTTAACACCTCTTTTATGTGTATTGATTGAAAAGGTATGTTTAAGTTTGTTTGATTTAGAAAAATACATGTTTAAATAAATCAGTAAAGTCTTCACATTGTCCGTCATCTGATACAATATTTGCATCTGTAAAGGAAATACGGAAGAAATCTTAATTGATAAAGATCTCGATGAATCATACTTTACTAACTGAAACAATGATGGGCAAAGAACAGTAAAAGTTAACCTTTTGGTGTGAAACTAATGTCATCGGCTTCTGTTTTAATAACATTTTAAAGCATTTAATAACAAATTATCAAGTGTTGAGGCATGTTCCTAATAGAAATATAATTTCTTCCACTAGGTATTTCAGAATGGAAGACAGTAGGACTGCTGCAATGTTTTACGCTTTTCATAAAGAAAGATTCGTTAAGTTCTGCAGTGGAGATTTTTTGTAAAACAACAGGCCAGAAATATAATCCGCACTAAAATCATCCTATTAAACCCTTTTATTTCAGTGATGTTTAATATAGCGTAACAGGAATAGAATATTGTAAAGAGCCTTCTTCTGTCAGTGTAATTGAAAAAGGTCATTAAAGTCACCACCTTTTGTAACTGATTTGTATGAAAAACAATTTGTATTGGGAGGATTCGGTGTACAATTTATGTTAATTTTTCTTGTCTTGCCCTTTTCTATTGTTAATTCAGATGTTTTGCTAACACTAATTTCAAGAAGGGATAATAACATTCTATACAAACTATTGATAAATGTTTCAACAAATATAAGCAAATTGGAAAAGAATTTGATACAATATACGTTATCTTGCTGGTGATCACTGAAGTTCAATTGATTGTAAAGTCCGATAATAAAGTTGTATATAATACATCCTTTACCGCTTTGTCCACGGAATCTGAACCAAAGACATTACATACATCTTTATGTTCCTGACGAATTGATAATTTTTGAACTGGAACGGTTTATTGTGTTTCTTTAACGAGGTGGTCATCTCTTTTGCATTCCACGGAGGAATTAAAAATTGCAAAGAAAATAGTAGCCACTAAAATGATTAACCTAGACAAGGTCAGAGAATGTGAAGTGTATATCGGTTTTATATTTAAGAAAGTCGCACAGAAAATGTGGCACCATGTTGCTCGCTTGAGTAAAACAAAAAATACTAAATAAGTAGAAAAAATTTCCTCTCGTTATCTTTATAAACAAAAAAGGTATGTTGGCATGACGAGTTTAGCAAAGACAATTTTAAAATGTGTTTGACTTTGTCCAGTTTTATCACAATAACATAAAACAAGAAAGCATGTCAAGAGAACATTCAAGTAAAAGTATTTTTGAAGTATATTTTCAAAACTTCGCCAGAAAGCCACATTACATCAGTGTAGCGTCAGGCGTTGTTCTAGAATCCAACCAAATCGTTCAGTTTTACTTGAACAGTCTCTGTTTTTACATTTCTTTTGGTCTGATTGCCATGTAGTGGTATTTAAGTCTGATTGCCTAATTGTATCAATTGAAAACGCGCTGAAATGGTAATCCAAGGTCGCTAGTTCGATTCCCCGCTCCTCCACTAACACTTCTTATTATTTTTCGGAATAGACGGCTAACCGAGGTACCAGTGCTTTACAGTGAACATGGAAAAGAACCATAGTGTCTTTGGAATGGGATGATCTCTGTATCTTGCTCTATCCCCCACAATATGAAATAAGTAATCTTGGGCGTCGGCCATATGGGCAACCGGTACCGACGATAAATTAACTCGGAGTCCTTATAGGGTTACGTCAGTACACGACCATTTCTGATTAAGATTAAGAAATAGCTGTTTTAATAGCAGGGCTCCCGCTATATTGCCCTATCATTAGTGGTGCAGTAGGCATGGCTTCTGTCATGGCATTTTTGAATTTCTTTGAAGCTGTTCCCGATCGTAGATAATGCGATTTATTTTCTCTGTTTCAGTAAATCAGGTTATTAAGTAATATTTTATGTTAACCGCAGTTATTTTAGTGAATTTTGGTATTCAACCGCAAAGATGTTGGCGATACGAACATTGTGAACAATAATTTTACTGAGATTAGCAAAATTTTTATGTAGTTTTAAATGGCCAGCATTCGTACAAGCTTCATTATTTGACGATTTGATAAATTCTTTCATAAAATTTATAAAATATGAATGCGAAAAAGAGGTCAATGAAATTCAAAACCGACAAAGCGTAGCATTGTATAATATTAATTTTGTGAAAGTTGAGACCGTGTACCTGCTTGTGTTTCTAATATACATTCAGTCGTGTACCGTGCCCCGATTTAAAACGGTGTATTATTTCGGCCTAGGAAGCTTACAGAACTTCCGTGGGTTGTCTCTGGATATTCGTTTGTTTCCTTACAATGAGAAACAGCAAACACTTCGTCCCATGAACAGAAGTCTTTCGTTCCAAAATGAACTGAAAGGGCTCATAAAGGGCTCAGAAAAAAGGCATTCTTCTTTTTCTTACCTGAAATGTTTAGTACTCCATCTGACTGGAAGACTGACAGTGTGACAAAACATAACCTCCTCGCTCAATTACCAGAGTAGATGTTAACACGAAGTCCCCATAACTGGATGGAAACATAGAAATAGTCATTTATATTAATTTAATGATATACAGGAATTAAGAAATTAATATATTAAAACAGGAGTTCTTTTGTTGTTTTTTTAGAAGTGTAAATCTGTCAGCAAAACTAGACAGAAAAACAACATATAATCTCTTTAACGGCCCTTTAAACTGCATGCAAATTAGAGCAAGCTAAAGATACGAACGATAAACAAGTCTGTAGGTGAAGGTAAGGAAGCAGCTCGGGTTACATAAAAACTCGGAATAGTGCACTGTTTTGTGAGTGTCGACCTTGGTAACAGCTTGTTGCAAGTAGCACCCTGGTTTTATCGGTGACACTTTCAGGAGCTCCCCTGCGTTGATTAATGATTATTTGAACCAGAGACATGGTCAAAAATACTTTAATAAGTTCATTAGCAGATTGTATTCTTGTGTTTTCTTAAAGGAAACAGATCGGGTGTCTTAAAAACGAAAGATTGAAGACGCCTAGTCAATCATTTTGTGTTCGTAATCATGTAATTATGACAATTTTTTGCATTATTGACAGTTCAGATTGCAAGCTAACATTAAGATAGTATTTACTTGTTGATAAAAAAAACTTGTGTAACCTTTTCGTTCTTGTAACGAGGTTTTCCTGTTTTTGGGGTTTACTCATAGTTCGGCATTTAGTCTGTATTTTATTCGTATTTATTCAGATTTCAGACATGTCACCAGATACACTCATTATTTACAATAATTGAAGATAAAAATCGCATATCAACAAATTCATCTGTTTATCTTTGGTCACGGGTTGATAGCAAGGGGGTAATATTACAGCCAATTGTTTTTCTTTCTTTTGTTAATTGACACTTAATACTAGTATTGTTTGTTTTGGAAGAAAACGTGCCTGTCTGAACGGTGTGGACCACCAGCTAGAAAGAAACTCTTTAAAAGGTTTATACCCTTGTTTGGACATCTTTTCTTATTGTGCTTTTCCTTATCATGAAGAAACTTTTTAAAAAAAACGATTATGGTTCACATTTAAGGGCATTTGGCGTTTCATGTATGTTGAAATGCAGAAGGTCATAAAGTTAAATCAGTTGGATATCGAAGAGAAATGACCAAATATCATTCAAATGTAAGCCAATGTTAAGTAAAGTCGGCTTTAATTTATCTAGATTTGTACCCAAGCAAAAGATGTGACTCTCACTAAGTACCCATTAGAATAACGATATTGGTATCAAATTTCAAAGTAACTTAGTATCTGTTGTATGGGAAAATTGAATGTTTACCTAAAAGTCACATTCAGTGGTTATTTGACGGACATGTTTTATTCAGTGTATGTTGAGAGAATGCGAAATTGTATGTAAAGTTGTAAATTTCATTGTTTCTTTTTCCTCTTACTTGATAAGTATCTAATCAGTACCTAGTGATCCTTTTAAAATACTTCTGAAGTCGTGAAAACTGCATATTTACGAAAAAACTAAAGGACTTGGTTGATATTTGCCACTTGTATATTAAATATTATGTTTGTGGTATTCTGGTTTGTTCCTTAGTAAATAAACCGATCATTTCTGCTTGTGTTAATTTCGCATCGAAATTATCCCCCACCACCGGTTCTAACTACATGAGGCACATTATTGAAATAATATTGCAAAGCAGTTGCTAAAGGGTTACCTGTAATTTTTCTGTTGATTACCGAGTGTGAATGTCATTTTTTTCAGAGGTTCCAACACCAGTTAGCGGCTAAACACCCTGCATTTTACTCGGCTTCACGGCTTGGGCGGAATTTGAAAGACAGGTGCACGAAGACCGACCCAGAGCGCGAAGAGCTCCAGCAGATGCTAGATGATCTGAAAAATAAATGGAATTCGGTTCGTTCGGTGGTATCCAAAAGGTAAGATTCTCTTTTCATTGCGCTCTGTCTGTTTAAAGGTGGCATTATAGATCTGTGGCCGTACTTCTTAGAAATGTAAAAAAATGAAATTTTAGCGAAATCGGAAATGACATAACTTCTTCGTAATTAACCAGGAATACCTTTGATCGTAAGGCTGAATAACGTAATTTCAAGGAACAAAACGTCTTCGCCCATTCGGTACACCAAATTCGTTATTTTAAACTCCGATAATTTTGAGCTGTTCCCTCGCCATACCTGTGTAAAGTAAATGAAGTGTGACTCACTTGTCATTCGGAATACGTCTAACGTTTCCGCCTACAGTGATAAATGCAAATGTATTCCGAAGCGCAAATGTCAATCATGAGTCGGTAGTGTGTAATTGAAATTGATGACAAAAACAAAACGTGGTTGTGTTTTCTTACAAACAAGAGGGAACTAAACAGTTTTAATCGGATTTAAAACACAAATATTCAAGCTGGCTTCGGATTCAGGGACGGACATGGGCTCCGAAGAGGAGAGATGGGGCCAATTAGCGATACCGCGTTTGATGATGATTTCACCCAGGTAAAGAAGTCAGGTGGAAGTTTAAATGTAACCACGAGAATTGTGAAAGATGTAACGTAACGTGGAGCAAAGTGCTTTCAAAAATTTGGATATGTTATTGTGAAATAACTGATGCTGAGCCATGGAATTGTTCAGTTGTTAGTTATTGATTATCACGTGAAACAGAATCGGTTTTGTATTGATTTTGAGGCATCTGGTTTCCTTGTGTGTTTCTGTATTTATATTTTTTGTTACAAGACACTGAATGAAGCTTTGCTGTATTCTTTAAGTTATAAGACATGTATTATTTCATTGTTTCAAATAGGTTGAGCTGAAACATGTGTGCTAATTGTTTAAAGACCTTGAGATGTATTTCTTTCTTTGAACTGATTTTCAGAATATTTAAAAATTAACCCATGAAACCTAAAAAATTCTGAATGTTAATGAATATTAATAAAGCTTTTCACCTCTGAAGGTGAACCGATTTTACGGGCTGATATTTTATGTTTGTTAACCTTTTTAAGTTGAACAACAACAAAATATCAGATCTATAAAAGAGGTTCATCTCATGCAATGGCTTCGTTGGCAGACTAATTTTGTTTGAAAATGCATGAAAATCAGCTGTTTTCAGCTACTGTGCAGTGGATTGAAAAACATAATTTGTTTTGGTAAGTTTTAGTGTCTGTTGAGTGACAGAACTGATAGGTATCTGCACCTGGGTGCATTTTAGCAGTTGCAGCTTCAATTCTTACTCTTATAGTGGGTGGGGCAGGTGCGTGTTTCATTCCGTGTGTTTTTTATATACAGGAAAAAAGGCTAGATTAACAGTTTCGACTCCTGAATGACTAAAAAATACAATTTCAAGCTACTTTGGTGAGTGAAACTAAATTCAGAATAGTGAATATAATTGTTAGAGGAAGGGGCTATTCTCCAGTCTTTATTATCTAGAGAAGGAAATCCGATGAGAAAAACCAAAATGGTAACTGTCAAGGAAGGCATTACAAAAATCTGTCCCTTCTTTATATTACCTGACATTAAAAAACTTCTTTTTACACAGTTATTACTTTCACACAGAGTGATTACTAAATTATTTTAACATGTACATAATTTTTTCTGCTCTGAATACCATTTCTTATCAGGTATTATTATGACTTTATCACCTAACTGACACTTGTATAATCACTTATGCAGTGGTAATCTTGTGTCATTAAGAAATACCTCTGGGAAAATTGACTTATTTGTTATTCTATAATTGATCCATAATGATACATTGTTAATGACATTTTTGTCTTCCATTCATTTTTTATAAACAGACAATGAGAAAGATGGATACACACATTTTACATTGTAAATAACTAATTTGTCATTATCATTTAACAGTTAATCATATTTTCAGTTTGTTTAAGTAAGCAATTGGCTGTATTTTCCTATGCATTCTTATGGGAAGTATTAAGTCTGATTTGATATTTGGGAAACAAGCTTCCTTATGTTTATTTCTTCATAGCGTTTAATCACACAGTTCAAGTAGGGTAACTCTTTTTGTAAATCCTTTCTTGTTTTTCAGTGCAAAACTTGAACTCAGCTGCTTGCTGGTCAGATTATGCTTTGGTAAAAAACATTTAAAAGTTTCAGATCGAAAAACGTAATTTGAAGTTATATGTCAAATTAAGTTCAGATGAAAAAGAAAAGCTTTTTACTCAGAGAAAAAATTGCTATTTTTAGTTGTGTTTACTTTGACTAGATATACATTTTCACATCTTGTGTTGAAATTTAACTTTTATATGTATCTGAATTATTAGAAGACAACTTAAGGCATTTAATATAGTAAAAGCTAGTGTTTGTAACATGTTTTCACAGTCATTGAACTTTACAGCATACTGTATCTTCAGGTCTCTGTGTGGGGTGTCTGTGAATACTTGATGTAAAACTTTGAATGATTCCCCATACATGTACCTGCATGAATGCACAAAATACAAAATGGTATTTAACTGAGCTAAATTATAGCTGTGGTATGTCTTATACAGAAGATAACATTATGCATCATTCATTCAGAAATTTATTATTTATGAAAACACTTAGCAGTTCATATGCAGGAAATATGCCAGTTTAAACATTTTTACTTGTACTTAAACCATAGTGAGAATTAAATTAAGTTTTTAGGTCATGTTCAGTAAACTGCAAGGTCATTGTCACTTTAAATGTGGAAAAGATTTTTTGCAACAAGAATATTATTCTTAATAATCAGATAAGCAGTCAGAGATAGGATATTTTAATTTCTTTGGAAGTGGCCTCTTGATTTTTGGAATTTTAAACTGTAATTATCAGATATATGCAAACGCTATAGATTTATCTTTTACAATTACAGAAATAATTTGCAACCACAAATTGTAAAGATTTCCCAGATTTCAATGTCAGACTTAAAATTTTAAGATTGTGTTTTGAAAGACTTCATTGCCTGGCAAATTTAAGAAATATCTGATAGTAATAATAATAAAAGAAACAAGGACTAACATTGCTTACATAAGAGCAGGTAACAAATTGTAAACTTTATTTACAAGGGAGATAACATTCTAAAGAGACAGTTGGTATGCAAACAGTGCACACCTGTTACATTTTGTAAATTGTTGCATGGTACAGTCTTGTAAAACCTTGGAACAAAACCATGTTCAGAGTGTGTAAGAGAGGAAGCTTTTAGTGGGCTACTTTTGCAGCTGCATAATGCCAGTGCTAGTCAAAGGAAAGGACTCATTGGTCAGTTGTTGATGGAAGATGAGCAGTTAAATTGGTGGATAACGACATTTTACTATTTCTTAATAGTTGTTATTAAAAAAAAAAGAAAATTGTATCTACTTTGTAAAATTTTGAATAAAAAAAGGCTTAAGCAAATGTATAATTATGACAAACAAAAATGATCAGTTTTAAATCTGTTCTCAAATGGGAGGCTCCTACATGATATTATTCTGATCCCCTGTGTTTAAAAGCTTGATACAGAGATAAGATGATATTTGCCTAGACAGAAAATAATCTAGTGACTGTAACAAGATTGCAGATGGTTTCATAACTTCTCGGAATGATTGAAATGCTGACCTTTTTGCTCTAAGTTCATTATAATGTTTTGTTAAGTAAGTACCTTGATATTTGCACTTTGGAAAGATATTTATTTCAATAAAGATGTCACATTTCTGTCTTAACCAATGGTTGCTGTTGTACATTGACAGGTTTACCATATCTGTACATGTTGTTTCTAATAACTTCTCCTTATATGATAGAAATTACTATCTGTATGTATTAACTTACCCCTGACAATCATGTCATTCACAAAATTTCTCCCCCACAATCTTGGCCCAGACAGGGGTTATGTCACTAGAGATTAAAGGTGTATTGACTGGCAGTCAAGTGTAATATAGGCCTGGATAATATGACAGCTTTTTGTCTGTTGGTCATTGTGTAAGTGACATTATCAATAAAACTATAAGTTAGGGTCAAGTGGCCTCCTTGTTTTTGCTAACTTCATATGAAAGAAGGCTGTCCTTTAAACTTTGATTTGAAAAAAAAAACTTTTTTTAAACATTTCAAGTGGAAATAGAGAAAAAGAAAATTTATCTAATGCTTGTTAGTAATTTTTTAGAAATTTATGTTCAGTAGTATGTTAAAAAGCAAGGGTGAGTGACCTTTTCTAATGATTAAAAAGTTTGAAATTACAAGTAATTGAGTGGAAAGGTCCTATCTTTTAATTGGATTTTTAAAAAAAAGAAATTGTCCTGTATTTGTGGGTTTGTAAAATGTATTTAGTCACAGTATATTTTTTACATATGGATTAAAGGATAAAGATTAAGAAAATTAAATCTTCTAAGAGGTGCTTGACTTTTATTATTCCTTATTTCTAATTAAAGGTGAACAGGAATTGGAGACCTGTTTTTTCCCCCCAGTTGATGAAATCACTTACCAGAATCCCTATCCATAATTGGTAAAAGTTCTCTCCCCTTTAAGTTATGATGCCATTTGCAGTGGCTTAAGACATGGGATATTCAGTAATGTTTCACGATTTTTATGAGGGTTTCAGCATATAAACTAAGCAGAATGATAACTGTGTATGAATTATTTGAGATTTCAGGCTTTATATTTTTACCATTCAGTTTTCCAGAACAAGTGGAACCCATGTATGAGTGGTTTCTATGCGACCAGTAAGTCATTCAGAGATTATCTCCCTTTGTAATTCAGTTTTACAACACTGTTTTCAGACAAATCATCCCCTTTTGTGAAAAAGGGTTTTCCCTGGTAACTATTTGTATTTAACCTTTGTGCTAAGCAAGTCCTGGAAAGTTTCATCCATTATTCTTGGTCTCCTATGTTGAGTGTCATTACTGTGCTGGAAAGTTAGGAGTCTTTCAGACTCTTTGTTCTTCTTGGTTAGAAAAGAGTTGAAGTGGTACATGTAGTGCTTATGAACTGATATTCTATTTATAGCCCAGGCTTTTATTAGAATCATGGATTGTTCGAAAGTTGGGGATGGGCATTAATAAGAGAGACACATCTTCACAAGACAGACCGATTTTCTAAGCAGGGTTTTATAAATCCACTCGCCCCTCATAATTACAAGAAGCGGATGTTAACTTATTGCAGACAAGGTTAAAATCTATTCATTTGTGCTATTACCGTAGATGTAGAGTCCAGTATGTGTGAAAGTTTGCCAAGCACAGGAATAAATTTAAACTAAGCCTCACACATGATCTTTGCTACTTTCTTACATCAAAAATAAGGGAAATAAAAGTAAAATAAAATGGAAATAAGTAAAGTTGAATTGTAAAGGTAAGCTCAGTTTTGCTCAAATCAGGGGATGGGCGTTAAAAAGGGGCAGTTGATTTTTCAACCGTATGAAAAATGGCTATTTTTGTCCAGAATGTGGGGGGATCTATTAGAGGATGGGCTATAAATAGAATTTTTACAATATATGCATATTTTTTTTGTGTAAGTTACATTGTACCTCTTGCACTCTCCTATTAGATAGATAAGTTCTTGTATCTTTATATGTGTGGAATAGGGTGATTTAGATGGGGTCAGTTTGGAAGAAAAGTATTTCTTACCCTAAGAAAATGATGGTGTTTCTCAAAAAAGATTTGGATGCACATAGACTTGATACAACCACCTTGCCTACAGGCATGAAATGTATTTGTCTTTGTCAGTTTTTAATAAGCTAGAATTTGCACACTTGTACTAATTTTCTATAATAATTTTGTCTTGTATTATCAAATGTAGCAAGTTTTTCCTCCAAAGAAACTATGTATATTTCAACACCATAATAGTTTGAAGTTCAGTCTGAAAATATGCAGATAATGTATGTTAAGAGATTATATTATAAAAAGAAAATGAAAACAAACACAAAAATATGATTAACTTCAAAATTCTTTGAAAAAGGGAAAATTATTTTACTACATACTTTTTGTTTACATTTTTCAGTGTCAATATAATGTATATATTGACAGCTTGAACGATAATATTCCCAGGCTTTTTGCTTTTAATGTGTATACAATGTATATAATGTGTATATAATACATTACAGTGATTTATTGATGTTCAATAATAGTCATTTTCTTAATTGCAGATCAAAAGGATTGATAACATTTTATCTGATAAAACTTAACAAGGGGCAGTTTCAAACTGATGTTTATTTTTCTTTTATGGAGAGGGGAGACCTTTGTTTCCATAGAATCTTTGCTCAGTTATGGGTGTGTTATGTAAAGAGTTTTTACAAGTTGAATAAATTTTATGGCCACTTCTTCCTGTCTTTTATCGGCTGTAGGGGCTATAGGGAAGTTGGATATTTTTAGGCACTTGTATTCCTGCCCTTTTATTCGGCTTTTGAATATAAAACTTATTCTGTAGATAAGTGAAGAAGTAGTCAGTTGTGGAGAAATTGGTTAGTAAACTGGTTGCATACCCAGGAACACTGGTTAGGTGGACTGACCACTGGGATATGACCTAAACTGTAAAAACTGGCATTAAACCCCAATAAAACCTAAACTTATACCATAGAAGAATGGCATATGGCATATTTTAACTCTTGACATATTGCAATAATCGAATCCTTATCCTTAACTGTATGGAATCTCTGAGTCTCATTGGCACTAAAATAAAATTGTCTGAGTACTGAAATCCAGTGCTTCTTTAGCTCTTTTGATTTTATTACTTGTTCTGAAATTTTTTTATATCATGGTAATATGTAAATGCTAAATTTCTCTTTGTGAAATGCATACACGTAGCAATTATGTTCACATAGTGAATTATTCCCCATGAAAATATTTGAAATGATTTCATGAATAATGTGCATATGTAATATTGGAATTCTGAGAAAACATTTTATTCTCATAAATAACAGGATACAGTCAGTAACTTTAACAAAGGGCTATTATAGACATAAAATGTTTATTTGACTTCTATTTAGACTGAATAGAGGTCAGTGGTTGAAGCTTTTCTTAAGACTGTTCTATTCTGTTCCCTTTTGAGGATGTTTTTTTTTAAGGAAGAATAAGATTATTATTGTTATTATTATTATTGTATATTCAAATTCTGTTGAAATATGTTCAATTAGATGAAAAGACTAAACTAAAAGATAAAACTATTCTAAATAGTAAATATTTATTTCTCTAGGAATACCTTGTGATATCAAATAAAAAATCTATAAATAGCACATTTAACTGTGAAAAGGTACTTGAAATACTCTTCAATAAGAAAAACATCTGTAGTCAGGATCAAAATTTTAAAGGTATAAGTCCTTTGAAATTGCTTGAAGTTTCTGGTTGAATTAACTGAGGAGTCCAAAGTATAAGAAGGTTAAAAATAATATTTGTTTTCTTAAGTTAGAGTACTTGAATTAGTCACCCACACAAGACACACCTGTATAAAGTAGATAAATTTGAAATGAAAAAAAAGTGTTTAGTGTTGACACAGACTTTGATTAAATCTAATGCATTGGTAATGAAAACATGATTTTAATGTGAAATAGGACACTTTCTAATCATCTTCAAGTGACCAGCTTTAAAAGAACTCTTCTGAACTTTCTGTGAAGTTACATCTGAAAAACAAATGATCAATTGATGTAATAATATTTTTGAAAACATTTCCTGGATAATGCTTAGAGTAGAACCATGTTTGTGGCTTGGTGTAGGTTAAAGTCGCTGACTTCAAGATACATACCCCCTCAGTGATCAATAGTCTAATGTAGTGGTCTGTGGTTAGGTAAACTGTCTGTCCAGTAATGACTCTGACACGAAACTTAGTCAAGCAAATTAACACCAAGGTTTCAAGTATATGGCATATTTCAAGACAGGTTTTGGTGTATTTTAGCATTTAATTTAGAATGTTCCTTCACAGAAAAAAAATCCAGAGTATTCAATTGTAAACTCTACTCTCATATATATGAAACCTGATCAACCAAATGCTTCTCTTGAAATTATAAAAAATTATGATGGATTGAAAAAAAGTTTGTTTTTCTTGTATCTTGGAAACGAAGGAAATAACTATGCATCATATGCTTGCAAAGGTAGCAGTATCAAATGAAGGAATTGATTTTAATGCATGTGGCGAGCTTTCAGGATTATCAATTTGTTATGGGAAAGAAATTCTAGTCTGTACTGGCTTATTAGGATTGTTTTACTGTTTTAAAAGGAGGATTTAAATGACATGTCTGTCTGTACAAAAAATTGAATTATGCCATCCTTAGACATAATAAAGTCAATTTAATAGAATCCTGTCCAAGTCCTGTCAAGTGGGCTTGTTTTGATATCGGGTGGGTGAGGATAGGTGAACTGCTTGCCAGTTCTAAGAATGGTTACATGAATGGGTTAACCACCTGTACTTTAAACCGACAGAGGAGCAGAGCCATTCCACTGCTTTGCGTCCTGTAGTTTTAAATGTTTCAAATTTGTTTCTAACCATGCTTGGTATCTCAAATGTAAATACATCCAAAAGATATGAGGTTTCATTTAAAGTAATAGCAATGCTAAAGAGATTACATTGAAATTTTATTTTCATTATATTGGTGTTTATTTACTGAGATTTAAATGTTCTATGCAAATATGGGATTTACGTATGAAGTGTGTTTTAGTGTCCCGTTTAGGTCATCCAGGCGAAGATAGTTAAATTCAGTTTGATCTATTAAACGATTTTAAAATCCCGTTTGAAGAAAGAATTGGGTCATTGGGCTTTTTGCCAGATGTGGTAATGAATGAGGACAGATGCAATATAGGTCCACAGACTTTTGCCAGAGGAATTTAATAGTAAAATAAATAATGGAGCATGAAATGTTTCCTCACCTATTATTGCAGAACCACATGATTAATCTATAGAAAGGTGTTATTTTGAGAATGTAAAAATGCAACTTTGTAGGAAGGATCGTATAAAAACTATATCTACCTTCCTCTGTCAACTGAAGTACAGTTGCCATTTGATTCGTTTCCGTCATGCTAGTCTGTTGCAGGCTGAAAAGGTCTATAACTTCGGATTAATGGAAGTAATAAACTAAACTTAAATTTGCTCCAGAATTCAGGTGAAAATTATAATTCATTTAGCCATTTTCCCAACTTATTTTTAATGTATGTTTGAACAGTAGACAATTCAGCTGTTTTCATATTTATTCATACTTTGGTGCGACATTGTTCTTCACTTTGTGGTCAAACAAAATCCGATAAAACACTGGACAGTCGACCTCAACAGAGTAATGAATAGCAAAAGTGACTTTCACTATCTGTCAATTTAGCCCAGTAATTTGCATTATATGTTTACTCTTCGACTGATAAAGTTGTTAAATATATCTTGAACTTGGCTCAATGTCATAAAATATATTGAACTGTAAATATAATGAAGTTGTAGTCTTTTAAGGTGAAATAGTATGCTTAACTCCTGTAAAAATGTAAATTGAAAACAATTTATGAGCTATATAGGACAGACATGACAGACCCTTAAAATTAATTGAATTTCTGAAGATGTAATTGTTTATACCATATGCAGATTATTACTAGGTAAAAGAACCTCCAGTTTTAATGCAATGTCTTTTTCAGTAACAGTAAAATTGGAATCATGTAGAATTATTTACTTGAAGTCTTCCAGTCCAATAATGATAATCATTACAAAATCTGAGGCAAGAAAAGCTATGAAAAATTCAGAATTGAGAAAACTTATGTGATTCTAATGGAAAAAATACCTCTAAATCACTTGTTTTTATTTTCAGTCAAAACAAGCTGGACGAGGCATTACTGACATCAGGGCGTGTTGCTGACGCCCTCAGTTCCATGCTAGAATGGCTGGGCAAGGTGCAGTCAAGTCTCGGAGAAGACCAGCCAATCCTTGGTGACCTTGACACTGTCAGCATGCTGATTGAGCAGCATAAGGTAGGTTGCATCATTTCTAGAAATAATAGTGAAGCCCTGGATGAAGAGCCACATGAAAAAGAGACATAGATGGGTTCAGCAGTGAAAGCTTTCAATTTTATTATGTTATGGCAGTTATTGCTGAGGAATTGTTTGTTTTGTCTCAGAAAGCCAGTTTAAGTAAAAAGAAGAAACTATAGAAAGTGCTGTTTGAATGTGGGATATGACTTTCAGAATTATAGAGAAAAATGACTTATGTTTTTGTTTGAAATTTTCGGTGATGGCAAAAAATTCCGAGTGCTGCACCATTAACAAAGTTTTCGAAACCATTTTCTTTGTCCACACTCTGTCTCTGTACCTCATTGTTGAATAAAGTTGATGATTGGAAATAGCTCTTTGTTCAGTCTTCCCAGCTTGATTTAACTAACTTGTAAATTTCACTGAAGGATATAAAAGCTGCGATATGGGAAAGCAGAAAAAATGTCTGGGTAAGATTTCCATTTTTCAATGTGACGTTTGCAATGTGAAGCTTAGAGACTTTAGCTTATTGGTTGCTTGCACTGTACAAAAAATGTTGAGATGATTTGCACTGGTTTATGCTGTTGTATTCAGATGTAAATTCAAATTTGTGTAGTAAAAAGATACCATAGGTGAAAAGCCATCTGTTTAGGGGGAGAAAAACAAAGAATGGGAACATTAGTTAGTCGCATAGAGTTAGGTCCTGTGGGCACCATTTAATTATAATTATTATATGTTTAAAATGGTCTTTAATATTTGTACCCCCCTACCTTGCTTATATTATAGAAGATGAAATGGTAGAGTGAATGAAATGCTTTAGGATGTGATCATGCTGTTGTAAATTTTTTCATTTTTTAGGAATTTTTAGTGATAAAAATGGTTGTCTGAATAAGGTAGATAGCTGTCATGCCAAAAGTAGGCACTGTCATAGATAGCTTATTTAGAATTGTACAAAACCATTGTAAAGCTACTGAAATATCATACTTAGCATCATTATGATGAAATATTTAGGATTTTTGCTTTAAATATACAAAACTTACGAGGAAGGGTTTCAGTTCAGAATAAACATATATGCCGTGGTTACACAGAAACTTATCATATTATATTAAAATAATACTTGGAAATTTTACCCGTCTGTTCAAATGCATGATTTATGTATCCATTGAAAAGCTTTTGATAATTCTTATAACCAAACTTATAACAAGTCAGGTTAGGTAGTAATGTTGCATATGAACACCTAATTAGATACTTCCTAATGTACTAAACTGTCGATGTCATTCACAGGCTCTGCAGCAAGAGCTTGCCGCTAGGGAGCAGACAGTTGCTGCAATGAAAGCCTCTGGTAACCTGCCACCTGTGCAAATGGAAGAACTGAACAGCCTGTGGGAGTCAGTCAACATGCTTAGTGAAGTGAGGGAGAATAAACTGAAAGAATCATTACAGTTGGTAAGTACATAGGGCGTCCATGTTTTCAGTCTAAAATTAGATTGAAAAGAAGTGGTCAACCATGACATCAGTTTTTAAAATAGAGTGAAAAAGATTCTTTAATGTACATAGGGTATCTGTGACATCAGTCTAAAAATAGAATGACAACATACTTTAATAAAGTTATTGTATAAAGGGTGTGCTTTTAAAATAGAATGAATTGAAAGAAAAATGCAGTAATTTATATAGGTCATCAGAGATGTTAGAAAGTGTTTTGTGACAAAACCATTTCTGAAATGTGGAAGTCAACTTGTATTGTTTTTTGCTAATATATTTAGGTTTTACCAGATTATTTTGGTCACAGCGATGTCACTTATAATGTTTCTCTGTCTTTATATTGTTAGTGTTTCTTTCTTATTGTTTACATGGTAAGTGACCAGATGGAACAATGTATTGTGCCAGAGAATACACAATTTAAAAGTTAGATACAAATTTGTGAGAGACAATGTATTACCTGGAGACATATTGTGAAATAACATAACAGTCAATATAATGCCAAAATCCAAGTTTGTGCTGTAGCTTTACATAAATTTGTTGCACATTTTATTTGAGTTTGTAAAAAGCATTATCCCAGCAAAATGTAGGAAAGATGTCACAGAAGTCTTTTTCTGTCTCCACAGGCTGAAGAGTTCCAAAGTGTTGTCCAGGTAATGAGAGAATTCTTACCTCAAGCAGAGGCAGAACTCAAGTTCAAGTCTTTACCTGAAGATGAAATGGCCATTATTCAGCTGATTGAAAAACATGAGGTAAATAATAACTAAAAGTAAAAGTAGATGTGAAAATGGATAACATATTATTTAAAAAACTTTTGATGTGTCCTTTCAGCATTTTTTTCCCTCAAGTTTGAACTTACTTTCACGCAACAATCATAAAAGGTTGGTAAACTAACTACATGGTGTGGCTAATAATTCAAGGTTTATAACTTTCATGAAAATTGAATATTTTGCCCAGTCACAGAAAACTTTAATGGAAAAAGTAACACAAAAACATTAAGAAATCAACCAAAATAATCAAGATTAAGTAACATAGCTGTTGAAACTGATGAGAATTTCTGTCGTGAAGATTCGATTTTTGTTTTGTTTTACAGTAATATATGATTAGAAAGTCTGAATACTTGTACAAAATAAGGTTTTTTTTTTGTTTTGCTTACCCAAATGTTACTTCAGTATGACTCATATTTATCAAAAATAAGTTGATATTTAGATGGTAGATATATTTTTTTTGTAATTAATGTCTTGGCTAAGTGCTTATTTGTTTCATAAACCTTAATGAAGACTACAGTTTTTGTTTATTTTCCAAATTGTTAATGAGACATTTCTGTCCCACCAATGTGTCAATAAAGAAAACAGAAGTTAAATGTTTTCATGACAACTTCACTGTTAAAATACTGTTTCTGCTGAAGTTGATTTTGCCTGACTCTCAAAATGTTTATAAACAATTTAATGCTAAACAACTTAATGTTTAAAAAAGCCCTGGGCTGGATTCCAACTCAGAAACCCTAGATCATACTAACATGAAATTTTGTAACAAAAGATGAAGTGCATCTTGGAAAAGACCTCCCAGAGTGGGATTCAAACTCAATGTCCTTTTGCATCAAAAACCAACACTCTAGACCATAGAGCCAATGAATCAATTCCCTGACACATCTATCTATCTATTTGAGCGTTTTTATCGTCAGTACCAGTTGCCAATATGAGCAATGCCCCCTGAAGAGATTAGTTATTTTATGTTGTTGGGGTAGTGCAAGATACAGAAAGCATCCCATTCCAGAGACACCCCTGGTTCTTTTGCATGCTCATAGCACTGATACAGTGGACCTTGGTTTAAAGTCTCATCCGAAAGACTATTAGTAATGTTAGTGGAGGAGCGAGGGATCGAACTCAGGTCCCCTGGTTTACCAATCCAGGGTGTTGTTACCACTGGATCACATCCCCTCCTCTCCCTGACAGTTGTTGGAGGCAGGTGTGCACTGGAGCATAACAAGTCTCTAGAATGTTGCCATAAAAGTTAGCTGATAAAAATGCCCTATAAGACCACTTTTACACAAAGTCACAAAGGCATGTAAGCATAAGGATGCATAAATTTGACAAAATTGACTTGTTTTAATACAAACATGCACAGCAATGGAAAGATGAAATGTGAAGCACCTTGTATTTCTGTCATCAGGTTTTAAATAATAACAAGCATTGTCTGACATAAACATATGTTACTTGCTATGCAACATCTTGAAACATTAAATGATAACTTTCATATTTCATTGTGTCAGAATATGAATTTATATGCAAAAATGTCATTTATTATTTTGTACAGACATATGGCAGATATTGTAAATGCAGCAGCTTGGAGGAATGTTTCAAGTTTAATTTCTGTTTGTAAGCAACAGCTAAATTGACCTAAATATAGTAGAAGCAATACTGGTTATGTTAAAACGAGATAAAAAAAGTTGGAAAGACTTGAGAATAAACCTTAGGAAAATTGAGGGAAATACTTCTGAAATGATGTGAAAAGATGCATGAATTTGAATTTGGTTTCATTTTTCATTCACATTTTACATGATTTTGAAGAAAATTAAATACTTTGGTATCATTATTGCTGTATGCTTCTTTAAGTAATCTCTTTAGAGAAAATCACTAGATTTTATCTAGGAAAATACGAAGCTTAGCAACTTAGTTCAGAAAAGTCACGGTCATGTCTCAAAAGGGTAAATTTGCTTTTTTTCTCCACTATTCGCAGAAATTCCAGGCAGAGTTGCGAAACCACCAGGAAGGTGTGGATAAGATAAAAATGTTAGCTGAAGAAATACTGCTGAACTGCCATCCAAATGCCATTAGATTTGTCAAATACTACCTAACCATCACACAAACAAGATGGGACCAAGTAAGGAGTGTTTTTATCAAATATGATATTTTGTTGTGTTGAGCCGGCCGGCTAGCTCAATCAGTAGAGCATTGGATTGTCAAACAAATCCTGGTTCAGTCCACGTCAGGGCTGGCAAAATTTCTCCGTATTACTTGATCTCAGACTATGCATCTATAGGTCATTTGGCCCTCACCTCTGAAGCAAGACTTAGTGAGGAAGTAGTCAGTCACTTGCGGAGAAATTGGTCAGTAAACTGGTTGGATACCCAGGAACACTGGTTAGGTGGACTGACTGCCAGGATCTGACCTTAGCAGTTAAAACTGGCGTTAGACCCCAATAAAACTAAACCAGACTTGTTGTGTTGAGTTCCCTCAGTTTGAACAGGTGTAAAAGATTAATTGGAAGCATAGGTTTGCTTAACGGCACATGTTTATTTTCGCTGTGCTATTTGGATTATTGATGGCCAAGTGAAATTCTTGGGTAAGGCATTATAAATTAGAGTTTTTAACTTAAATATATCACTGGCCATTGCAGGAGCTGTCATTCATATGTCAAATCTTGTGTAAGAGATTTTGAGTTGCTTTTGTTTTTATCATATATTTTGTAAAATTTATATCATGCTGTCTTGGATTCTAATGGTCAGCTGTCTTGGTCAGTTTGTAGGCAAACTTGAGTTAATCTTAAGTTTCGAAGTTCAAAACGTTCTTTTGATAATGTCCTTCCAAACTTTGCTGATATACCTCAATTCAAACTCCATTTTGATTTCTAAATTTTTCCAGAAAAATATTTTCTGTTACGGAAAAAATTTATCAAGTATTACTTTTTGTACTGACTTTTGTATGTTTCTGTTTGACAGTTATTACAGCGAGCGAAATCAAGAGAGCATAGATTACAGGAGGCATTACGAGCTATACAAGGCAATGCAGCTTTGGTAGAGGAGTTACTGTCATGGCTGACAGACGCTCAGGTAAGTGATAGATTTATCTCAATTGTCTTTTGTTAATTCATAGTTTCACCAATGTAATTATCTACACAAGTTTGACTGTCATTGATGTAGTTTATATACAGCACAGAAGTCGGACATACGTGTAGTTTGACTCAGCAAGGTTTCCGTGTTAAACAGGGTGTTAGCTGTTGTAACCTGTTTGGTAAATAAATTCATTATATATTCAAGAATCTGTACATTTTTGTAGATTCCTCTTTTAACATGCTATAAACACGTTTGAACATGACATTAATCGATATGAACATGACCTGAATCTATATTACGTTTGTTTATGTTTCTGACCTTTACTTTGTCCAACTATAATGATAATACTTAAATGTTTTAGAAGAATTTGTAAGCGACATTTTAAAACTGTTTTATTTTGTGACCAGGTGCTATTATCTACCAAAGAAAAAGATCCCATACCAGATGATGTGGGTGTGGTCGATACTTTGTGTAAAGAACATGCAGTAAGTACTCTGAAATATGGCTTGAATTGTGTCTCGAAAAAACTTGACCTTTCACTAATTAATAGTCAAAGCCTCTAGGCCTCTAGTATCACTATCAACCATTACCATTTATGTTAGAAAGTTTGCAGTTTTTTTATGAAGGATTGTAGTTTTGATCATCCCAGGAATGGTGCCCATCTGATATGACTTTGATGGTTACATGGCATTCAGCTCAGTTAAACCAAAATGAAAATTATTTTTTCCACCAGAATAATGATGACTTTTTCAAGGGGAAAACTTTCATTGATTCCTTTGCTGTATTTAGATCAAAGAATATTAATTGTAGAAATGTGTAACATTATCATGTGCCTGTAGAAAGTTGCATTGAGCATTTTAGTAAAGACAATATTTACACCAGTGTCTCTACAGCATGAATTTAGAAAGATAATATAGAGTTAACATTCTATTCTTAATAGATATGCTCAGTTACTTTCTGTACGTCATCCTATTCTCATGTTGGAATTGCCAAAAAGGGTTTAAATGTTGTAGGCCGTCCCTAAGCTCTGAAAGTGTAGACGTAAGAAAATGAGCTCATGTTTTTTTTTTCCAGGAATTTCATGAAGAAATCAACAGTAAGAATGCTGATGTTGAGCGGCTTACAAAAATTTTACAGCATGAGCCAAAGTCACCTGGTGGGCCAAGAAACTTTGGAAGGTTTGTACTAAAAAGTTTCACTTTGGATAAAAACACAAAAATACAGACACAGAATCCAATAAGCATGAAAGAAAAAAATCATTCTCCTGACATTTTATGCATTACCGAGATGGACTTTCAATCACAATCTGACATTTCTTAAAAGGGAAAAAAATGTAACTGACCTGCCTACCCCAGTTCTTAACAAATGATCTGGTGCAGGGCTCCCGAAAACCGAAAATTTGCCGGTTTTGACCGAATTGTAACTCTATGGACCGATTTCGATATCCAAATATCCTTAAAAAATCGGTCCAGATAATTTCCAAAAAAAAAAAAAATCTGTCTAACTTTTCATAAAACAGGCAAAATCTCACACCAAAACCTCAGTTGATCGCTAATCCGGTACTTCACACCTATCATAAAACCATAAAACTGTCACTGTTGCCCGCGGCAATTATCGCCAATTAACTTGTAAACAAGTAAAAGTGTGCTTGATTTGCAGCCGGCCAATCGATTAAAGTTGACCGGCTCAAACTGTGAAATATAATTTCATCGAAATCATACTCCCCGCAGCAGTTACTTCCCCTGATCAGTACAGAAAAGCAGTTAAAGTAGAAAAGCGTGACGTAACCGGTGCGAGGAGTGTGCATCGAAATAGGCGATAACTGTCGTCTGCATAATTTCATTAAGGGCTTAATAGTAACTGTAGAGGCTAGCTGCAGCACAAAGCACACTTTAAAATATCAGTGACTAGTTTGACGTTGTAAAATTAGCTCTAATTCTACTTTCGCTTTGAAAAACACATATTTTCGCGACGTCAACACTATCATAACTCAAATTGTTCTTTGCCCTTAAATCGTTTCTATTTTTTTTGTTGGTTCTTGGTCTCGGGGGGGGGGAGGGTCGAGGTCTCGGACCGATTGAGATTTCAAAATTTTAGGAGCCCTGATCTGGTGAACAACATTTTTGTATTGGTCCTATGTAATGTTTTCCTTCAATAGAGTAGAATGTTGTATTTTATTGTGTTGATAAGTAGTTTCTGTTGTATTTTATTGTGTTGATAAGTAGTTTCTGTTGTATTTTATTGTGTTGATAAGTAGTTTCTGTTGTATTTTATTGTGTTGATAAGTAGTTTCTGTTGTATTTTATTGTGTTGATAAGTAGTTTCTGCTTACATTTTGTATATAAATTAAGATTTACAAGTACTATTTTAAAGTTGTTCTTGCATTAATATTTATTCATTTTCTTTTTCAGTCATTCAAGAATAAATGAAATAGAAGGACATAACCCACGTGTTATAGCATTGCAAAATCGGTGGCGAACTGTTTGGCGAATGAGTGTAGATAGAAAGAAAAATTTAGAGGATGCATTAGACACTTTGTTAGAAATGGAGAGTATTAAAAACTTTGATTTTGAAGTGTGGAAAGCCCGCTACTTAAAGTGGATACAGGCGAAAAAGATGCGAATTACAGATTTCTTTCGACGTCAAGATAAAGATGGTGATGGATTTTTGTCAAGGGAAGAGTTTGTGAATGGGATGATACAGTCAGGTAAGGAACCAGTGTCCAGTTCTTGGAAGCTAAATTTATCTTTTTTTAAGTGCCTAGATTAAAATACTTTGTAATTTGACTGTAACAGTTGTGTTTTACAGGGTCTAAAAAAATTCAGTAGATATTTTAAAACCACTAGTTATACTTTAAAAACATGTATATAATAAGCATTTTAACAAATAACATCTCACTTCTGGTAATGAAATGTCTGTTAGATTTTGAATTTGTTTATATCATGATAGAGGAAAAAGTACAGTACATAGAATTACAAAGGGATGCATTAAATTTTCTTACAGGGTTTAAAACAAACAAGACAGAGATGAATGCCGTCTTTGACTTGTTTGACAGGGAAAACAGAGATTTTATAGAGTATCAGGAATTTATAGAGGCGATGAAACTTAAAAGACACGTGAGTATTACATGTTTCATACAATATGCTGACTTTCGACATTTTTTATCATAAAGCAGTTGAAAAGTTTCTTGCTTCAAAGTGTGAATCCTAATATTAAACATTTGTGTAATGAATAGTCTAGTTGACAGTTGATAAAAAGAAAAGAAAAAAATCACAAGCTGTTAGTTGGTCAGATTCGGATTGATTTTATAACTATTACGAATGTAATATTTGACAGTTTTGTATTTGGATTTTCCAGTACAAAAATTTGAGTGAGTTGTGACTTAAAGAAATGTTTCTTTCAAACAAAATGCTGGGATCAAAGAGTGTGGTATGAATGTAAACAGTTTATTAGAATTGATAGAATCGAGTCGTACTATTATACCAAAAGAAGGCACCTTTATTATTCAGGATATGATGATGATCATTTTGTATTTCAGTGTTAACCGATCCTTATTGAGAAAATCTAAAATTGGTGATATATTTCTATTTTTAGCAAAAGGAGAGATTAAAAGGTAGCAACAAAATGATGACCGATACAGAACTTATCCATGATGAAATTGACCGAGAAGTGGCCTTATGTACCTGTAGAAGTCCACTGCGTGTAGAAATGGTAGATGAGTGTAAATATAGGGTAAGTGCTAAATGGAGTAGAGTTTGTGGTAAGGGTGAATCAATCTACATAGAATACAGATTCTGAGAAACATTGAAAATCAGGATTTTCAGTTACACTGTGAGTAAATTGTCAGGCTTTGCTTATATAATTAGTGCATGTGAGGATGTTCAGTTTTGCCTATAGGAGACGAGTCTAGGGTTGCCCCCAATAACCTTTTAACAAAAATCTTGATCATAGGTGAACAGTTTTAAAATTGTATTGTTAAATTTTATAGGTTCAGATTAAGGAATTTAATTTATTTTATAACAAACAGCAGCATTTACCTTAAACTTGCCTTTATAGATGTCCAAAAAAATGTTTAGTGATTTTTTTAGTTGTCGGTGTTGAGAAAACACCCTTTAATGACCACATTTTCTGTTTTCAGTTTGGAGAAAAAAGTACCGTAAGACTGGTGCGATTTTTGAACAGTACAGTTATGGTGCGAGTGGGGGGAGGCTGGATAACACTAGATGAATTTTTAGAAACTAACGACCCTTGTAGAGGTATGTAAAATGTTAAACCAAACTTCGTCACAACATCATTTTTGTGTTTCATTTTTATGGTGTAGCATTTGTTTGAGTAATCAGTTGCATTAATGACCATTCCAGTAAAAGAAACTCTCACACAACCAAGGCAGTATCCAAAGGGAACAACCCCATTAAGAAGTTTGACAAGAAAAAGAGACCACTCTTAACAGAATTTCCTTAGTTTGCCTTTTTTTTGCTTTGAAAAGGATTTCAAGTCGGAAGTTGAGACTGAGAAGGGAAGCAACCCATATAAATATGCATTTGTCTCCCTTTACAATGATGACTCAATGTTTAAGTGGCATTATGTTACCCATTAGCTGCTGTGACCTTCAGAACGTCATAGGTAGAAAATATTTCAGGTAATAAGCCAGGAAAAAAGATATTGTTTGTTGCAGTTACTATTAACAAAGCATATATTCAGGATATTTTTTCTGCTGAAGTTACTTAATAAAACATTTTGTAAATGAGTCGGTGCATGCATTGTTAATTAAAGCACATGAATTTTCAGTTTTAAGGGTAATGTACCAGTTACCGTGGTGTCATTTGCTACCAAATAGTAAAAATCTAAAGTTATGGCAGCTGAACTTAATATTTGATGTTTTCCCTGCTTCAGTAGGTTCATTTCTTGTAAGCCTTTCCTTGAACTCCCCTTTAAAAAAAAATCAGTTGAACCATATGAGAAGTTGGAACAGTCAATTTTAAGTAAATTTGATTGGGTAATAAGATTACATCATAGGTAATATTCAATAAAATACATAATTATTGTTTTGTAGCTTTAGAAAAGAGGGTTAGTAATATAAGAGCATTTAATCATGTTCTGGATAATCATTTCCATGGGTGTAAGTAAAGAAATTCTTCTCTTGGGCAGAAAAAGGTTTTATTTTCAGCTTTCTTAGGGTTCTTTTTAAGTGGTAAACTGCTGCATGTTTATCTCCCTTGAATAGAGAGTAGATTTCATTTTTTCATTTTTTTCCGCATTTGTCATGTTTTGGTGCAATGGTATGTTTATTTTTCATAGAAGAATTCCCTCTATGTATTTGATAGACTGCTTTCCAATTTACTGTTGTCAGAGAATGAATGTTATTAGACTTTTAATGCAATGAAAAATTGGAAATACATACAAGATTCAACTTTTCCTGTAATGAACATCTGAATTTTTAGTTGCTATTGGACATTTGTAATTTAAATATGCCTAGGGTTTTGAAACTACCAACATGACTGTAATGCAAAATTTTGTAGAAGTGGACATAAAAGCAGTTTTATAATATTTATAGGGGAACGGAATTTTTCTTTTCATTGATATTTTTTGCAGTTCATTCAAAATCACATGAATAAGAGTTAAATGGAAAGTTTAATCCTGTAGTGCAGTATTTTTAGAGAAGATGTTCATCTTTGAACAGAGTTTTGCTTTGCTTTTTCGCTAATAGTCATGTGGTTTTTGATTGATCAGTCATTCAGGTTGCTTTTCAGCTAAATAGATGTAAAATGACTGGACCTCTGTTTCAACTACAGATAAGACCATATTTAAATTAGAGCCAGTCTGCAGTTAAAATCTCGTATCTCAATTTCTGATAGGCTTTTTGTTAAAATATTTTTGAAAATTGACCTATCAGAATTCAGAGATTTTAGACTGGTTTTCATAAAATTTGTGCTCAGATTGGTTCAAAGCTTATATATAATTTTTTGGCTGAAAAAGACTGTTTGACCTACTTCTTATTCTGAAGACTTCTATAAACAAATGCAAAATTGTTACCTCAAGTAAACAAATTTAACTGTGGTTGAAACCTTTGACCAAGGGCTTTAGTTTGGAGTGTTAATTGTTATTTATTTACCAAAAGGTGGGCTTGCTAAACGGTTGCTGGACAATTCATTTCAAGATAAGGAAAATGTGTTCAAAGATTCAACATTTATTGTGAATGGTATATAATTGCAAGATTTCATTTATTTGTTTGTTTTAGATGCACAGTACAGTATGGGACCTTGAATTAAGTGATTAAATTGTAAAATAACTTGTAAGTCTGGAACTTCTATACACATAAGTTGTTTTCCAGAAGATTGCTTTATGGGTTGCAACTTCTGGGTAACATATAAAAATCTTCTTTGGTAATAATTATCATGTTAGCTTTTGTGGAAAAAATATCTTGCTTTAGTTGTTTTAGCCACAAAAAAAAACATTCATGAATTGTTTTTCATAGATGAAGGGTCCCTTACTGTATTAAGAAAAGATTCTCATTTGTTTCTGGTGGAAGGTTATAACTAACATTCACCATTTTTGTCTCTAACTTTTTTCAAACAGCACGAGGGAGAACAAATATTGATCTCAGGAAGTCACTAGGTGGTGCAGAAACACCAACGCCTCCAAACGGAAATTCTACATTCCGTTCACGTAGTGGTAGCGGGACTTATGGGTATAAAACACGACACAATGACACGGGTTATGCGTCATCTATTTCATCAGGTTTGTTTGTTATCCGCTAACAACAATTATACCCCATCCGTTCAACCAGTGTTACCATGGTAATCAGTTGTTTAGTTAGAAGAACTCTTCCAGTTATAAACAGATTATATATACTCATAAAGTTGATACATTAGATAAAAAGTCAGTTTAATTCGTTAGTTTCTGTTTATTTTCTCATGGATTTTGTTGTGGCTAGTTAGTGACTTTTGAGAGTAATGAAGTTTTGATACTCTTTTGAAAAATCTTGCATGCTAGAACTGATTTTTATGAAAACGAGGTTAGACCTTTTGTCTACTACAATAAATGTAAGATAGTTATATTTCAAGGCTAAGAATGTTTGTTGAGAGTTTTTAGCATGCAGGTCTTTTCAAAAACCCATTATGCCTGCTAACTAACAGTTTTGCTACATTTTGCATTTTCCTTAACATTGAGCATACTGGTGTAAGGGCAAATAACTGTTGTGAAAAAAATCTGGTTGTGGGCCTTTGTTTTTGTATTGTTTCATAATTTTGTACGTTTATACCTTCATTTAATTTGAATAATGCGTATATCATTAACAATGCTTTTTAACAGAAGTATAGTTTCAGATATGTATTTTAAGCTAAAAACTGTGAAAATTGTCCATACCAAGCTTAGGGAAAAAAAGTGCTTTTTATCAATTCAGTTTTAAAACTGTAAAAAAATTAACCTGCTACTTTGTACCATTCAAGTGAAGCTTATTTACACAAAGGAACTAAAATCGAAGAAAAGAGACCAAAATGTTAATAAGGGAACTAAATTGTAAGAAAAAAAAACATATCAGTAAAATGACAGGAGAACTGTGCTTCAGTACAATTCATTTGCATTCAAAGTTCACATATATAAAAAAAGGAATAAATTCAGAGTCATCAGTGGTTTCTTCAATGCTTTGATTCTAAAACTTACTGATAATGCTTCACAAATTAAGGAGTGAAGCACAAAGTACCTAATTTACGTTAAATAAACAGATACTTTTTGCTCTGTTCCCTTGGTATAAAAGTTCCAGGAAAAACAATTTAATATATCCATAAGTTAAAGTACAGATTTAAAAAAAAAACCCCAAGAATTGAGTATCTTTTGTTACATGCTACACATAATTTGCATTCATTTTGTAAAAGCTGAGAACAAGTGTGAAGAAAAAATTTACACTATCAACATATTAATAATCAGAAATCAGTAATTGAAATGAATGGTGGCAGAAATAAAAATATTTTACTTACTTCCTCAGTAAGGCATCTCCTACAATCTTGGATAAATAGCCATTATTCTAATACCGAGTACTGGACCCGTGGTAATTTCAGTGTTGTATAACAAAATAATTATACATACCATAACTCTTACAAGAAGCATGAACAACTTTTAGTAAATTATGTGAAATATTAAGTTCTTTCACATGTTAAATGTCACATTAATTTTGCATGGATATTGTTGAAAATTATGTATAAAAAGGAAGATGAAAGAATATCATTAAAATATCATTGTCTGTTTTGTTGACTTGGGATTAGTTTTTAAAGAATTATTTTCATTATTCATGTCTTACATGATTTGATCTTAAAAAGAAAGTTTTGTTTTCTCTCAACATTTTATAAAAACATAAAAAAGCTTGAAAAAGAAATGTTCATGTCTAAATCACTGCATGGCAATGTAGTCTTTGAGGTAGGATTCAAATTTTGTTTTAATTTCACAAGTTGGATTATGTGTTCTTTGGTTCAGAAAATGCATTCAAACATGACTTGTGTTTACACATGTTTGCATATACAAATAAAGACATATTATTGTACTCTATGGTGGATTCATTAAATTAATTCAGCTTATCAGATAAAAAAAAATTGGTACCAGAATTACCAGTATTGAAACTTTCTAATGTGTAATAAATTTCAAATTATCAGGCATTTTACACTATTTGCACAATCATATGACATTGTGTAAAGCCGTTTTAATAATTTTGAAATGGATGCACTAAAAAGATACGATACAGTAACATTACATAATTATAGCACATAGTTTCACAATATATACGTATAAAGAAATCACTGATGTAATATCACATTTATAAAATAATAAAACCAAAATTTGTGACAGGTTTCTTCACTGTATTAATCGATATATTTACAAATATTTAATGTAATACGATCTTAAACTAAAAGTAACCATTATGATCACTTTCTTGGTTTCACTATGTATCAGAGTATGACATTGCACGGAATCACAATATTTATTTTAGCGGGAAGTTCCGGGGACAGTTCATTACGACGTAGTAAGCAGATGACGACATCATTGGTTAACCTGTCGGGCAATTCAAACACAAATTTTGTGAACTCGTTAAGAAAACATCCAGACTTTGGTAGGTTTGTTCATTACCTCTGAAAACAAAAATTTTTCTTCCTGGTGTGGTGATAGCAAAAAAATCAGTAAATGAATGAATACAGTTAAGTATAGCATCGGTATCTCTGTTTTGTTTTAAGGTAAGTTGTTTTACATAGTTTAACCCATTTGCCTGTCATAATGCAAGTAAACCAAAGGTGTTCCAGCTTGTCCTTGACAATTTGCAAGTAGTGCATCTTGACAGTTTCGAGAGGTGAAAGGTTAAATAAGTTTATACAGGTAGGACTTATAGATCCCTTTTGATCACTAATCAGTCAGACTACAGATATACATTGTTAGTAGACTCTAACCAGGAATGTCAACTTGAAGTGAATAGGGAAGGGGTCTAGCACACATTTACAACTTTCCAAGGAATGATGGTTTGGTAATAAACAGCCCACTAAGTAACTTGAAGTCCATCAAGATAGCGCTTTTAGATAGACACTTTAGCCAGCTTTAAATACCAAACCTCCAGGGGTGAATGCAGAACTTTTTTTTCACAACTGGAAATACACAGGTAGATTCCAGAATAGACTGAAATTCAGAAAAAATTGAAGGATTTGAAAATGTTGAAGGATTGTTGGTCCAAGGTAAACCACTCGTATCCCAGTAAATTCCATAAAACTTCAGGTAAGTTGAAGACATTCCTTTGAAACTTCTTTCAAACTTGTTACTTCTGATTCGTCAGAGAAGTTGTTAACCAATCAGATTAAAAGAATTCAGGTATGTTATATTTTGAATGGTTTAGGGTTATAGAAGCAAGGGATTGTAAACCTAAGTCATCAGATGCCAACTGTGAATTAAAAACGTCAATAAAGTGAAAATATTTTCACAAACATTTTCATTACCATGTATCATTGCCCATCAAGTAATACTATAGATGTCTTATTTAGTTTATTCCTAATGTATCCTAGTCATTGCACATGCTTATAGTCAGGACATTCCCAATAGTCAGAAGAGGGAGAAATTTAGTCTAGTATAAGTATGATACTTTACTCAGTTACACAACTTCTTAAATACTGCCATTTTGTTCTGGTTCTCAGAATTAAAGAATGAATGATCGATAATATTATTAAAAATGTAAAAGCAGTCCAAACATACCAGGTTTCTGATTGGTCAGATGAAAACTCGAGTTCAGAATCTGACCATTCAGAAGGTACGTATTTTAGATTTTTCACATAGAAACAGTTCATTAAGAACTCTTAAGGCTATCCAATATAGAAACATTCCACAGTTTTGTTGACCTTTTTGACAGAAGTGTACCTTTGAAAGAAATCTGTTTGAGATTTGTTTCTCTTGTTTCTAAATTTCTAACACTTAATTGATATTCACCAGTTGTCTAACTGAATTATCTGTCTTTAATCCAATGCAATGGTGCTGAAGAAAAGGATAAGTTTCTGGGAAAAAAAATCAGAAAAAAATTGTAAATCATTCTGGATAATGTCAAGGTGAAGACATTCTGAATAATTTGAAGGTCATATAAATTAAGCATGTTAATTTTTTTGTTCACCCGTTTCTTCAGAAACCCAACTGTATTTTGAATATGTAATTGTATCTTTATATGTGTCATCATCTTGCTCTTCTCTTGACCTTGGACATTCTTTTAAGGTCAAGGTCATCATTTTTATCCGTAAATAATTATTTAGTGCAAGTGTTTTATTAGTGCATGTTAAGATGCATAGCAAGACCCATTGCATAGGATTGCTGAAGCCATCATTAAGCAGTCAGGACCGTATATACTGATATGACAGTGTATCTAAAAGTATTTGGAGCGAGGGGAGGCAAATGAGTCTTGGTTTAGAAATATGGAAGGGAATGCAGAAAAATGTGCAGAAATGACTTACTGATGGCTTTGTATTAAGGAGTGTTTATTGTTCAAAGATTGATTAATAATATATAGATGTATACTGTTGCTGTGAACCTTTGTTTGCAGAATGCTTTTAGACTAGACAGTTTTTGAAGTTGCTAAAAGTAATTGTTAGGAACCTTTGATAAAGTTTTTTTTTTTTCTGAAAAAAAAAATGCTATACAGTAGATAGTACAGAAAAATAATTTATTTAAGCATGATTCTATACATTATAACAGCTATAATCTTATTTGGAGTATTATCTATAATATTTCCCCTCTTATATACATAGCATTTATCTCTCAGTTTCCTTTCGTATGTAACATCAGTATATTTAGATAGTGACTTACTTTTATTATGAACTGTTTATTTGATGAAAGCTTTATTTTTTCCATCAGGGTCATCAGGAAGCTTGTCTCGTTCAAAGCGTTTAAGCAGTTCATCATCAAATATAACCACACCTACCAAGCCACGCCTGCCATCTGGTAGTACGGGTACACCACGCTATATGAGCCCACGTCAGCCATTTGGGCGCTCAACTACCCCTACTCCATCAACAGCATTTGGGCGATCAACAACGCCAACCCCACCAAGGTCTTCAATATCGACTCCAAGGTCAACTTCAACTCCAAAAGCTACGCCTACAAGATCTGGTCGACAAACACCAACAGCCGGGAGAACAACACCTACTCCAACTGGTCGAACAACGCCAACAATGTCAAATGGACCAAGGCGTCTGCCAACTACGCCAAAAAATCCTAAAGTGTAGTGTTAGTAAAGTGACCAGTGTTAAACTGTTTCAGTGACTACTCCAAAAGTGCCAGTATATTGTAGTTTGCTTCTAGAGTAAATACTTGCAGAGATTCAAGCTGACGCTAGAAGATATTAGCTTGTTAGCAAGACGTGTGTTACATACTAATGGTCAGCTTTTTTGCTAAATTTTCAGTCTCCACTGAGTGTTTGTCTTGATTTTATGCAAATTGTGAGGTAGATAGCTGAACCAACTTTTTGTATCAAATTTAGAACAACAGCTAGACCCATGGACAAAGTTTCTCGTAACAAGGGTTTTTCAACATGACATAGAAGTCTGCAATGTGTTACAGAACAGATAAAGCAGTATATGTTCATTCTTTTAGAAAATGGAAATGCTTTTGAATTTGTGCAACAGGCAAAAAATTTAATATTAAACAAGTTTTTATCAAGAATAAAGTCTTGCCAGCTTTACACTGTTAATACATAACTTGAATACATTGTAATTATGCAGTACTTTTTATACATTCCATGAAGCAAAAAGATTTTCCATTCCAAAATAGCAATGTGATAACAGTTTGGTTGTGTTTGTAATTCATGTTTTCATTTTCATTTTATAGTATCTAATATGTACATGTTTTAAAAAAGGGGTTGTTCAGAAAGTTGTCTCAGAATGTTTTTTTGTCCTGTATTCATATCTTTATATCTTTATTTATCAAAAAAACATATCAAATTGTTTATTTAGAGAATTTGTGTGGCATGGAATTAAAGACAGAGTTGATGTTTACCATATGATCTTTGTTTGCATGCTATTTCTGTCTTCATGTCAAGAAGATTTTACTCAAAGTGGTTGAATTCTAAAATTGATATTTTACAAAGGAATATTTGTTAAAAAGTGGGGGTTTAAATGATATGTGAAAATAGACATATTCTTTTGTCTGTAAGATATAATTAAAATAAAACTTTGGTCTTTGTGCTTTTAAAGGCCAAAGATTTCCTGACGGTAAAATGTCAAAACATTTGTAAACACCCCTTATGTTGAAATTGGTCAGACTTGTGCCTCCACCCCTGTATTTTGTAGTAAGTCTTTACCAATAGCTTTAATAGGCATAGTCCATTTAAGAAATATAGGGGTATAGGTGTGTTACTAATTGTAACAGTTCTTGTAAATATGTATAGAAACCATAGGATTAGACAGTTATAAAGAAAATGTATATAGTTGAAAGAGTTGTAGCTTCCTAAATCATTTTTATATCGCCAAGACAACCATATTATGCAGTCTGTATATAATTTTACATGTAAAAGACAACTGATATTATTCATCGATTTGTCATTGTTTTGAAATAAGTCGTTACGTCATGTTCCCATGTTATGCACATTTCAGTAAAAACATATCCAGTCTGTTTATAATTTATGATGTATGGTTTTAGCACTCTTGTACTGAATCGCAGAAAGAAGAAAAAGCACTTTTCAGGGCATTGATTTTATGTCTAAATAAAACTTTTTGGGGGATAAATTTTCGCAGTTGACTTTTGCTTCCAGTGTCAACTTTTTTTTTTCCAGACCGGCAAATTTTAATCATAGAATGATGTAAATTACAGTAAAAGAAATCTCTGTGTGTCTTTCCTGTTTTGTCTGTGATAAAGTTTGGCATTTGTTGAATAAACTTCTCCCTTTCTGAACTTAGTTCTTTTCCTAGCAGTGTAGACTTACTGAAAACAAAGTAATGTAAATGCTGTATGTCTTTCCTTCTGACAGATAAAGGCTATTGAAGTTTTAAAGATGGTCTACATTGTAACTTTAACATAATGTAGACTTAATAGCAATATACCTGACAGCTCTACACTAAAAACGTATAAACTGTGTTGACTATTAACATATTAAGTCTGAATTGGTATTGTCTATCTTTATTGCAAAAAGTGAAGGAAAAGCAAAAACTGAATTTAGTCAGATTATTGTCTATATTGTTTATAGTAGCTTTCACTGTTGTGAATTTTCTGCTTTAAGAATTTTTTCATTCTTTTTTCAGAAATGTTTAACTTTAAGGATGCTAATATGATCAAACAAAGGAAAATGTTCGTACAATAGTTATTAAAATTCAGGAAAGCAGGTTTTTCATTCCAGCTTTGGCTTTGAAAATATTTACAGCTCACACTTACTTCTGAAATATTTAACTAAAGGCTCATTCAAAAAGTTGCCTTAGAAACCATCTTGCTCACAAACCTTTTTTTACCCATGATTATTGTTCAATCTTTTTCTGTTCTTTTCAATGTTTATAATGTCTATTTTCACTTATTTGAAGAGGAAGGTTAATGAATTCTAGTTTAAACCATATTTTCAATATCTTAATTTATTTCAAGCAGATGCAGTTACTTTACATTGTACTTTTAGCAAAGTGTTCAGAAGGTAAAACATCGTGAACAAAATTTATTCAGCAAAATACTGGTCAATTTTCATAGCAGTTACTCTGCATTTGAACAAATTTAATTGTTTTGTGAAATCAATTTAAACATGATTTATTGCATGTAATTTACAAACAAATTCTTTTTACCAATCTTGTTTTACAGCCCTTCCTGTTTTGTGAAAGTGAAAAATAATATAATTGGTTGTATTCTGATCTCACACGCATGCTTTACATCTATATTTAGATATTGTTGGTGATGTAATAAGTTATTTTTAGCATTGTAAATTATTTATAATCTGGTAAGGCTCGATTGTTACATTGTCGAAGTCATTGTAAGAATTTTAAATTACAAACCAGCACAGTGTTGAGTCTGAAATTATTTTTATACACCAGTTATCAAACAACAGTTGTAATATTGTGAGTTTTACGTCATTTTTTTCTCATTGAAGGCATTCAGCATTGGCTAATTACTACATTTTGTAATTAAATTATTCTGTACACTTGGCACTCAGTTTTATGCCCTGTAATTAGCCAGTTGTCTCACAGCTGTTATAAAATTCACGTCTTTATTCTCATATTATTATATACTGTCAGAAAAGTTTTTGGTTTCCATGGAAACCAAAAGCAAACATATCATATTTTAGGAATAGGGAAACACAGCTGAAGATATTGGCTGTTTTTGTATACTAAATGTTAATAAAATGTATACAAAGTGAATGTTGAGTTTTTGTTGTTTATTTACAGTAAGTTCACAGATAGTGTAGGTGAGAAACGTTGCTCACAAAACAAGAGTTTACTGTTACAAAAAAATATCAGTTTTCCAGACTTAACCAGACGTAAGGTTTTAATATGTAACTATTTCAATGCTTTAATCTAGCACATCTTAAAAATGGAAGCGATTAAGAAAAAAAAAGCCAGAAATTTCAATCCAGAAAGTTCTGACACCCACGAACAACTGTTTAATACAATTGACCCTGTGTGTCTTACTTGAAGCTGTGGATCAGAACTTGTATCTGGACTTAAGCTAGTGCTGCCGAAGTCTGATTTTGTTTTGCTTTAAGACACTAGAGATTCTAGAATTACTCAAAGGCAGATTCTCGAAGTTATGATAACATGCCTACGTGATGTTGATTTCCCACCAACAATTGTAATAAATAATTTACAAACACCACGACGCTGCTTTAAAGAACATTCAAAGTATGCAAGTCAGGGGTTTAGCGTGAAACATTTGTGTCGCCGCCTTTTAGATGGCTACTGTTTTCATGTGGTTTATTTGTATCGTAGCTTTCATTTATTTACGGTTATACACTGACACTAAGTAACAGATGAGTCTAGACACACATTTTCAGAATTTCAACGTAATTATTTCACATGTCCTAATATATACGACTTTTCATGATTTCTTAAACAACTAAACCCGTGAAACAATATGCAGAGGTCAAAGGCGCATCAGATTCGAACAAATTCGCAGGAAGAAAATGCTTTCAACGTCATAATGTCTTTCTATGAAGAACTTCTAGGGACGAAATACGCCGGTATTTGTCAGCAAGAAAGTATTCAAATAAAAAGTACTAGGACATTATTCCGGCTTGATCGCCTTGTTCCATCACTGTTAAAGCGCTAACCCAGTTGAAACTTCCGTTGGCATCAGTATCGATGTTATTTCTTACATATTGCGAACTCGTGGATCAATGTTATTGGTCACCCGTAAATAGGTAGAAGGTCCCGACTACTGCTCTGAATATCCCTGTCGTATTATCATATCCCGCGCCGTCGGTTATGAGAGCAGGCTTCATTATTAGACGCTGTCCATGCACCAAACCTTTGTCAACAGAGTTGTAGACTAGTCTGAAGCTAGCGCTTTAGAATAAGAGCTCTGAAACGACACTTGACATAATAAGATAACATTGTCGGATATATACAACTATTTGATATTTTTATCATTGATTCTGGTTGCTCACATAACCAACTTTCCCTGTAGAGTGGTTAGTGCAAGGTAGAGAAAAGCGTCGCATTCAAGAGGTACACCCGGTTCCTTTTTCATGCTCAAGTATAGAAACTTTCTACTGTAAAATCAGATATTTTCGCGAGGCCGAAATTTCGCGAATCTTTAAGTCAAAAGTGGTTCGCGAGGTTGAATATTCGCGAAAATCAAAATTTCAGATCTTCATTTTTCGTCCATACTGAGAAGCCCGATGTTGCCGGTGATAATGTAAAAATCACGCTGCGTGAAAAATGCGCATCATGTCCGGGAGTTGTTTAACGGTCATATATATACGTATTTGCCGATATTGACCTTCGATTGTTATTTAATCCGGTAATATGGTACTTAATTCTTGATTTTTAATCATGAAATTTGTACAATAAAATGAGTGAACTATATTTTCGTCTTGTTATTTGTTGCCAGTTTTATACCATTTTGTTTTGACTGTTGTATAAGGATGTTACGTTGGCTAAAAAAACAAAGTGAAAGTGATAAAGAACCTGGACCTGGATTACCATCTCCAGCTTCCCCTTTGCATGAGACACTCAATATTGAATATCTTATTGAATAAGTTTTGAAAAGAAACTGTGAAACATCCTTTGAATGTGATAAACAATAGCTGCCCAAAGCCGCTATAAGTCATGTTTGACTTTATCCTTAATTGACCGTATTTTACACCTTTTTACAGGTGTAACCAGACTGCTTTGGTCATTTTTGATGTTTTCAAGGCCCACAGGAGTGAAGTGTTACTCGAAACGTTGAAAAAAAAAGAAAATATCAAGGTCGTCTATGTTCCCGCATCATGTACCGACGAACTACAACCAATGGATCAAATACCAAACAAAATCTTCAAAGAAGAAATTAAAAATTGCTTTTCCGACTACTACACCGAGCAAGTAACAAAATGCTTACGGGAAGATAGGCCAGTCGAGAGTATTGACATTAAAACGTCAACAATTAAGCCACTTCACGCTAGGTGGATCATGAAAGCTTTTGAAAAAGTTAAATGTGACAAAACGATGATAACCCGGGCATTTAATAATTGTGGAATATTTGAAAAATAAAATGGACCATTGAATAATTAGTACATGCTATTGACACTTATAGTGATTTTCAATAAAAGTTACCACAACAATAAATCAAATACTTCGTTAATATTTATCATATACATGTAGCGTAAGGGATAAAGCAAAACTGTTCCGAATCACTCGTAATGGTGGACGTAATGGTGGAACGCGTTCCTTGAATTTCAGCATTTTTTTTCAACTTCTATAACGGTAATATATACGCGAGGATCAATTTTCGCGAATTTATTGAATTCGCGAATAAAGCCAAAATTAAACCCTCGCGAAAATTTCTGATTTTACAGTATTTTGTTTGTTTGTTTCTTTTTTAGTGTGTGTGTGATTTTCTTCGGTGAAGTAGTGTAATCTAGCTTTTTGAAAGACCAGTCAAATGTGTGGCCTAAAACGAGGTTATGATCCAGACATTTGATTGATAAAAAACCGCGAACTTGCAAATACGTGAGCAACACTGTGCAAATTCAATCAAACTGATTCATAATATATTTGCGAGAAAGAAACGCGCTTTTTCTTTTGATATTGAATATCATGAGTGTTAAAAGGAGCTTTGTTTGATTCCTTTTTTAATGTGTATTTTATTTCGTTCTAACCACTGTGAATTGAATTGATTTGTTAACAAACGCTTCTTCTTTCGCTTAGTATAAAGTACCTTTACAACACGAAAAAAATGCCTCTTGTGTTTCATTCTACATTCAGTAAATCATAGATATGAGAAGCACAACTGTATATTGTATCTTTGTGTTAGCTTTGAAATACAGAAATAATTCAGAGGTGACTCGGTAGCCGAGTGGTTTGTCTGTTGGGCTACGAAGCTAGCGACCCGGGTTCGATTCCGGGTAGCGACTGAGTTATTGACTGACTGGGTGGTAACATAACCAGGTACTGTCTCCAGCAGTATCGGCCTAGTCTGGGGATCGGGGAGGTAAAATACACGCACCGTGGGCTCTTCTGGAAATAAGTTGTTCCATCCACACCAGGTGGGGACTTTCGTTGACTACCCACTTAACATAAGAAACCTTTACCTTTACCCCAGCGAGTTAATAGAATATTTCACAATTTTCAATTCGGAGTTTTGATGATTAAATAACAAGGCCATTTTCTTTACTATGATACAGTGATCTTAAATGTGATAATGTTTCTAGCCAACTTTGTTTAAAGTTTCTCCACTTCTTTCATTTGCTGGACGTTTAGAATTTCAGCGCAAAGTAAGAAAACTTTTTATTACATCATACTGATTACTCTCTGGACACTACGCATGCGCATAACTATACGTTCTTCCAGAAAAATTAGCTGTATTTCTAATTTTGTAGTTAAGTTATAACTTGGCTAAGTACCAGGTATCTTCCAGAGGTAACAAGAGTTGCTTACGTTATCGTAATCAAATTATGTATGGTGGCCGATTTCTACCATGTCATGTGTTCGCAAATGGACCGGAAATGTACAGGCGAATATTTGAAAAAATACTGATTTGTTGTATTTCCACTTCCGATGTTGTCGTGCGAAAAAGGGCCACATGCAAAATCACCATTTGTTTAATGATTGCATTTTTGATTTTGCGTTTTCGTCGCGACAGAAAAGCTTTTGCATTTTCAGGTGGCGGAGCGAAGGGCGAGGACATAAAGAGTCGACAGACTTCCACTTCGTCGCGTATTCGCGTGGGGGAACGAAAAGGTAAATGCGACAAGCTACTGATTTGTCATGTTTTCGTGTTTGCGGGAGGTGGAGCGAAACGGCGAAAAGTCGAAAATTGAAGAAGAAAATAAGACAATAAATCAGTTAATAATTGTCGTGTTGCGTCTTGCTTTTGTATTTGTCGCCTTCCGCCTCGCCTAATTCGCAGGCAAACACACAAAAAATCAGTACTTTTTCGCCTCTGCATTTTCGCACAGCAGGCAAAAGTACGATATGGTAGAAATCAGCCACCATATCTGACGCGTTTTTATAGACAAAACACTGATACAGCCCATTTACCTTCGAAGTCAAATTACAGCAAGTCAGTGCATGATAACAAAAATAATCTTTTTTTCTTCGTTTGTTTTCCATGTTCATAGAATAGGAAATAAAACATAAGACATACTCTCTTCCAGTTGTTAGAAAGAATGGCTGTGTTTCGATATCTTTTCGGTTTCTTTCTATTTCTAGAAATAGTGTTGAGGCTACAGGCTATGGAATGCGAACCAGAGTCGACAAGATTTTCTTACGATAAACAGATGTTAGAGAAAATGGTAGAAATGGATCATAGAATGAAAGAAATGGAGAAAAACATGAGGAAAACGGAGGAATATCTCCTGTCGGTGTTGGATTATAGACGTAAAGAGATGGACAACCTATTTGACGATTTAAAAGGTGTCTTGAGCAAAGAATTAGCGGACATCACGACGAATCTGACAATTTCTGGCGGTAAATTCAAATTTATTAGGTTTTTGTTATTAATCTACCACTGATCAAACAATCGACTATAGAATCAGCAAATAAACAAATGTTTTGTAATTTTAACATAACTGTCGATTTTATAAAACTCGTATTTTTCTAAAGAAGAAAAAAATGGAGATAAATATCTTGACCGATCATGTTTTAAATCCCTTTAAGGTGTGAATGTTTAGGCACTTTTTAGCGCTTGGACTTTGCCATTAAGCGATTTCTAGTCTTAGAAACTACATTAATACTCTTCTTGTTGTACAGGCATTATTTAAGTTAGACTTTTTCGTGTTGAGCTGAACAGTATAGTCCAGCTAGCATAAAAACTGACAGAGACAAACATAGCAATCCTTACACACCATTTAAAAATACTCAAACACGTTTGTTATAAGTAGTCTTCTTTTAAAAAAACGCAACCTAAAACAGGTCCGGGTGACAAATTTTACGTGAGATAGGTTTTGTTTTTATGCAAATAAACAAAACGTAAGCCGTACGATTTTTACCCGAAAAAAAAAAACCAACAAAAAAAAACAAAAAAAAAAAAAAAACCGACAAACCGCTGAAATATATTCCAACGTACCGAAATGCTTTGATTTTATACGAACTTATATATTTTTTTCTCAGTGAAATTTTCAACTTGACTTTACGCAGCCCTAGTCATACTGCGATTATGGAATATTTTTAGACTAAATACCACAATTTCAAGCTCAAACATTCCAAATAGCAAATCAGTCTAAATAACCGTACATTGATCCCAAAAATGGTTTTATCTTAATAGATAAAGCACAGGAAGGAGATTTGTATCTGACAAGACTGATTGTATAAACTGGCATTCTAATATGATCAGGCATTATACCGGAGCCGGTGCCGTATGCAGAAAGTCCACGTTCTTTCGCCGCATTCAGATATACACTGCTCAAAATAATTAAAGGAGCGCCCATATAATCTATAAAATACCATACGCGTTGAGTAGAATTATGAATATCTTTTATAAAAATAACAAAAAAAATCCTTTTACAAAAACAAATCGGCATTTTCAATGCCAACAGGCACATTCCTGAACAGAGACAGTGTCCAGGATATGAACACTATTAAATTAACTTTGAAATGGTGGTCTTACATGAGAACAACCAATGTCTGTAAAAGCAGATTCAGGCCTGGAAACGTTTCATAGTCAGTGTCAGTAATGAGTGAATCCCCATCGGGCGTTAAGGCAAGTCTGTTGAGAAGTTCACTGCTTTTTTCCCACATTCCTCTTTGTGACTTATCTTCACCTTGTTGCTAAGTCCGTTACCACTCTTTTCGATAGCTGTATACTAGCCTGATGTGCATGCTATAAATAAAATGTTCGAAAATCATCTTTAGCTAGGATCATTGTTTGTAGCAAGGATGTGGTGTGGTTGTGCTTTGCAGGCAAATTCTCTGATGACAGATACTTATACGTTTACTGTTTCTATATTACAGAAAGGTTGAACAACGCAGAAATTCCTAGAGTAGCATTTAGTGCATACGACCCTGTTGACAAAGGTTTGGCGTCTGGACAAGTCCTCATACTTAAGTCTGTATTCATAAACGAGGGAGAAGGATACGACAATACGACAGGCGTGTTCACAGCACCCGTCAGGGGCCTCTACCTTTTTACGGCACATGTCTGCAACCTTGTTGATAGAGTGATTCACTATGCAATCACCTTGAATGGCGAATGGATAGCCAGGAGCCAGCAATATGAAGAAAATGATGTCAACGCTGTTTACGGCAGTTGCAACTCGGTTAGCGCTTTATCAATGATGGAACCTGGCGATAAAACCGGAATTTTGTGCACATCCGGGTACTCTACTGTAGAACAGTTTCATGACGATGCGTACCGACGTAATTCGTTTCTTGGTGTTCTTCTTCATAAATAGATAAAGTATGTTCCTTGTGACCCTGAAAGCATCTTATACCATATTATTTTACTAGTGGTCTTCTTCATAAATATCTACAATACTCAAACTATCACATTGAACAACTGAGTTTTCTGGTAATGCTTGAATCTGTTTTTCCTTACTTTAAGCAGAATATTTTCATATATTTTTCTAAATGTAAAATAAGATATATTTAAAAGATAATTAATGTAGAGAAACATTTTATCTCTATGAGTCCATCAACGTTGACAGCTAGCCTCGAAATTTGTATGCCCGGACATATATGTAATCTCGGGAATTCTCGGGAACCTACGTGTCTTCATTTTTTACGACATTTTTGCAATGTAATGTACATTTGTTTGTACCTAGTTCAAAGATGCCAGAATAGTATGAGTTATGTCCCTTGTATTATGATGTAAATAACAAGTAAACAATTCTGATTCTGGATCATGGAAGCCAAACTGATATTTCTTTCTAAGGTCTTGAATAATTAAGCTGCATTTTAACTTTGCAGTGTAGAAATGTTTTCCTAATTTACGAAGAAATTAAAATACATACACAGGTTTGGGTATTTAGAAAAGCTTAGGAAGGTAAGCTGTACGAATGTTCTACATGTTACATTTTGCATAATTCAGAATAAATAATGCCGCATTCCGTGTCGTTTGTTATTTCATTACATTAGTCAGTTATTCTAAATAACATGTGTTTGAATAATTTCATGTGCGTCCATTTGTACGTTTACCTGTACATTTGTACGTTTACCTGTCCATTTGTACGTTTACCTGTACATTTGCACGTTTACCTGTACATTTGTACGTTTACCTGTACATTTGTACGTTTACCTGTACATTTGTACGTTTACCTGTACATTTGCACGTTTACCTGTACATTTGTACGTTTACATGTCCATTTGTACGTTTACCTGTACATTTGTACGTTTACATCTACATCTACAGGCGTACTCCCAAAAATCAATTACTGATTACACTGAGAAGCCGGGGACAGTGTTAAAATGCTATTTTACAATACATGCAGCAACATGCTGTGATAAAAGATAAAATGTGCTATCATACATGAATGATTAAAAGGTAAAATCTATATGACGTCTAGAACATATGAGCTTGGAGACCAGATGTGAAAGATGACAGCTTCACACAGGTCTTTAGTTCAGTTGGTAGTGCATTCCAGTATCTGATAGTTCGTGGGAAAAAGGAAGTTGAATGGTAGTTGGTTCTAGAATGAGGAATAACATAGTTATAAGGTTTTCTGATAGTTGGAATAAGATGGTGATGATCAACCATTACTAAGTTATTTGATATTTTAAATAGCATGACTAATGATGAAAAGATGCGTCTTTGTTCAAGAGTTTGCCATTTTAATGTTTCTAGCATAGATGTTACACTGCTGTAATGTGAATAATCATTCATTACATATCGAGCAGCAGCTCTCTGAACTTTCTCAATTTCATATTTAAGGTTTTCATGCCACGGGTGCCAGATGGTATTGCAATATTCTAATTGTGGCCGAACATAAGTTTTATAGGCAGTTTCTTTGATTTTGCGATTATTTGTTTGGATGTTACGTTTAATAAATTTAAGAGTTATACTGCCTTTAGCAGATGTGTTTAGTATATGCTTTTTCCAGGTAAAGTCATCACTGATAGTTACGCCCAAATATTTGGAGTGTTTAGTAGACTTTAGTTCGATGTTATGTAATTTATAGGGAAACCATTTAATTTTGTCGTTTGTAGTAATTCTCATAACTTCGCACTTTTCAGGATTAAACTCCATCGACCAGTCTCTTTCCCATTTTTCTAAATTTTCAAGATCTTTCTGTAGTTTTTCTGAATCAGTGGTGGAGTCTATAGTTAAATAAATGATGGTATCGTCTGCAAAAAGTCTGATTCTACATCTAACTGATTCAGGCATGTCATTGATAAAACAGAGAAAGAGACACGGGCCTAGCACCGAGCCCTGAGGAACACCTGACATGACTGGCAATGTGGATGAATGGGAACCATCTACTACAACTGATTGTGTTCTGTTATTTAGGAAAGAGCTGATCCAGGATATTGCAGTTTTATTTACACCAAGTTTCATGAGTTTATATGATAACAATTTATGATCAGCTTTATCAAAAGCTTTGGAAAAATCCATCACAATTAAGTCAGTTTGTTTACCTTTTTCTAAATTGTCAAAAATCTCTTGAGAAAATGATAAAAGTTGAGTTTCACAGCTATGCTTTGAGCAAAAACCATGTTGGAAGGGAGTAAGGAGATTGTTATTATCTAAGTGGTTCATGATGTTTGATACCATTATGTGTTCCATAAGTTTAGAGCAGATGCATGTTAAGGAAATAGGTCGATAATTACTAGGTTTACATTTAGGTCCTTTTTTGTAAGCAGGGGCTATAACAGCTGATTTCCAATCATTCGGAACAATACCAGACTGTAGGGAAGATCTAAATATTATGGTTAAGAAGGGTGCTATTTCTTTTGACATTTCTTTTAACAGTTTTGGTGATATCTGATCAGGGCCTGATGCCTTATTTGGGTTCAAGTTCTGCAACATTTTCAAAATACCATCATGTGTGATTTCAATATTTGGCATTTGGTTCTTAAATTGGAGTTTTCCATGATTGAATAACTTCATTTCACACAAGTGTTTCAAGTTTATAGGTTTTGGTTTAGAAAATACAGATTCAAATTGCTTGTTAAGGATATTTGCTTTATCTACAGGCTTTGTGAAAACTTTTTCATCTAATTTTAAAGGAGCTACACCCTGATTGTCAGTCTTTTTGTGTTTAACAAATGAATACATTTTCTTATGTTTGCCATTTTTTTCAGTATCATTAGTAAAGATGACAGATTCTAGGTATTCCCAGTAAGCTTTCCTGATTTCTTTTTGGACTGATGTTTTAAGAATAACAAATTTTTGTTTGATTTTACTTTGATTTTTATTGTCTAAGCATCTTTTGTATTTGGTATAAAATTTGTCACGTTTAGAGATTAACTTTGAAATTCTTTTAGTAATCCAAGGCAAATCACTCCTAGCTGTGGTCATTTTTGTAGGAATGTACTTATCTGAAAGCTCATTCAGTTTACATTTGAACGTTACCCACAGTGCATTTGCATCACCTAGTGGCAAATTCACAAATTTGTTTGCATAAAATTCATTCAGGTCCTTTTTAAGAGATTCCCAATTAGTTTTTTTAAAGAGCTTGATTTTTCTTTTAGGCTGGGGTGGTCTGCCAACTTTCAGGTTTGTTTCAATGAATACAATGTTATGATCTGATGTTGACAAGGGTGGTAAGGTAGTTGATGTTTGAACTTGGCTGGGTTGATTTGTTAAGAATAAATCTAAAATATTGTTTTCTCTGGTTGGAGATCTAACCATTTGTTCGAGGTTAAAATTAGTAAGATTTTCAATGAAATTGCCATAAAGTGTTGCAAGTTTGCAATTATCTTTTACTATTCCAGTGTCCCAGTCAACTCCAGGCATGTTGACATCACCTAAAATCCATATTGTGCTACTTTTAGGTATTTTGTTTACTGAATCCCAAAGTGCTGATAGACTATCAGGGTCATTTTCATTGGGTTTGTAAAAAGAGGAGACATAAATAGTTTTTAATCCAGGTATGGCAATTTTGGCCCAAACGATGTTACATTCTGATTTTAAATCTGGACATTCCTCACAGACAAGACGCTTAGAGATGGCCAAGAGTACACCTCCCCCCAGCCGATCATGTCTATCATCTCTAAAAATCTCATAATCATGATTTTCTGGGAAAATTTCTGAATTGTTAATGCTAGGGTTAAGCCAAGTTTCAGTACAAGCTACAACATCTGGTTTAACCTCTTGTAGGAATATTTGAAATGCTGGAATCTTTTTCTTATCTTTTAAAGATCTGCAATTTATGTTGACAATGGTAACCCGTTCGTTTTTGAAAGTTTTAGTAGTTTTGGAATATTTTATTTTGTGAGTTTTGTTTTCATTTGGTTTACATGGAGAAGTTAGGAAAGAGTTACTCTTTTCAAGTTGTGATTTGTTTTTCTTAAAACTATTTGTCTTGGGTGGTCTGTTGCTATGACTGTGACTACTACTAGAAGGAAGCTTAGACTTGGGAGTAGATGTATGCTGAGGCTTCATCTTTGGCGTTGGCCTGACAGGTATGTCTGTGATAGGCTGGCTTCCCTCAGATTCTTCTGAAGAGGAGTTTATATCTAGAGCAGAAAAACTATTTGTATCTGACAGGGTATTTAGCGAGATTGTTAGGCTACCAGAATAGTACGGGAGACCACACCTCAGGCAGACCCAGACACACATCGAGTTAGATAGCTTTTCGTATGTGGCGTCACCTACCCCTTGGCATGCAGCATGAAACCATTCATCACACCCTTCGCAGAAAATACCTGCCTGACTCCAAGTTACTTCATCTTTACAATAACCGCATAGGTACTGACTTTGGGGCTCAATTAGGGATGAGTCAGGTCCTGGGTTTGGTTCAACGTTCGAGGACTGATTTACTAAGAGCATTAAGATGTACATGAGAGTGGTCTTATTTTTATGGTGTTTATCAATCATTGTTTTGCTTTGCATAAGTTTTCTAAGGGAGGCTATTGATGTTTCAAATTTTATTGTATCAGATTTGTCAAGTTTGAAAATTGATTTTTGTACTTGTGGTTGTTCTTTTATGTGGTTTACTTGATTATTTTGAGTATAAAAATATACTAAGTAAATGAAGAGAGGAAATATGCACAGATGCATTTTGGAGACATACACAGAAGACGAACACAAAGACGATGTTAAACACAATGATAACTTCACCTAACGTCGCTGCCCGTTAGGACTTGAATGATGGACACACAAATGAGCAATGGTAGTACATGAATAGTAAAAGGGTGAAAAGATTTACCACAAATTTGCTGGAATTTATTATCAAATTCTGCTTCCGGTTAAATTTTGAAACATAAAGTGTACCGGTACTCGGACGGACGAGTATCCGGATAATAGCTGAATTAAATTTTCCAACGAAATACCAAAGTGGAACACTTGTTTTTTACCTGTCCATTTGTACGTTTACCTGTCCATTTGTACGTTTACCTGTACATTTGTACGTTTACCTGTACATTTGCACGTTTACCTGTCCATTTGTACGTTTACCTGTACATTTGTACGTTTCGGTACATTTTTACGTCCGTTTGTATGTCGTGCAACTTTTGTCTTACGCATGTCAAAAAAAAACCAAAAAAAAAAAAAAAAAAAAAAAAAAGAAAAAGAAAAAAGCAAAAAAAAAAAAAAATAAGAAAGTAAGAAAACAGTATATAAAACGTCAATTATTTTAGTGATTTGCAGTCACTGCCATTCAAAAATGTGATCATTATTTCAAATGATCATAACGTGTCTAAAATCATGTCAAAATGTAATAATGAACAACAGCTCATGATTTAAAGTATGAGAATACTAATAAACACTTTGTCAGCTCTATTTTAATTGAGCTTTTTTTAAGAAATATACTATCCTAGGACAGAACATAGATCATATAAGACACTTTTACCATGGGAATTACAAGAAATGACTACTGCTCACATCAAACCTCACCGACTTACTGGGTTTTTTTAAGGTACAAAAAAAAACAATGTTTTTTATCTAAGACCATGAAACAAGTGTTACTTTGTAGTAATCATTCACAATTTCAAGACCTACTGACTGCTACAAAAAGAAAACGAAATGAAAAGCTGAAAGTGAGAAGAAACGGAATATGAATTAATTTGTTGGACGTCTGTAATTTCAGCTCGAAGTAAGAAACTTTTCATCGCATCTTACATGTACCACTAATGCGCACAAGAATACGTTCGTCCGGATAATTAGCTATATTTCTAGTTTCTTAATAGAATTATAACTTAACTTAGCACCAGGTATCTTCCAGAGGTAACAAGAGTGTTTTACGTTATCATAATCAAACTATGTATGCTGGCCGAAAATAATTGATTTGTCGTGTTTCCCCTTCGATGTTGTCGTGACGAAAATGGCGAAAATGTAAAAGAAAAAGCGTGCCACCCGAGGTCAGCATTTCTTTATTATTGCATTTTTGACTTGGCCTTTTTGCCGTGAAAAGGCAATAGCGACATGCTACTGATATGTCATTTTTCGTGTCTGCGAGAGGTGGAGTGAAAAGGCAAAGTCAAAATTTGAAGAAGAAAATACGACAAAGTGACGGATTGATATTATTGGGTTGCGTTCTGGTTTTTTTATTTTTCCCTTTTGCCTCACCTAAATTGCAGGCAAAAATGTGAAAAATCAGTATTTATTTCGCATTTTCGCCTCTTATTTCTCGTCCACCAGGCGAAAATACAATATGGCAGAAATCAGCCACCATATCTGACATGTTTTATTTATAGAAAAAAAAACACAAATACAACCAATTTAGCATCGGAGTCAAATTGCGGAAAGTCAGTGCGTGATAACACAAACAATCTTTTTATTTCTTCGTTTGTTTTCCTTGTTCATATATCGCTTTTGGTCGAATAGGAAATAAATCATAACACAAACTCTCCTAAAAAAAGTATGGCTGCTTTTAGATATTTTTTCAGTTTCTTTCATTTCCTAGAAATTTTGATGAGGCTACAGGCTATGGAATGCGAACAAAATTTTCGTAAATTATGCAGATGTTAAAGATGGATCATAGAATGAAAGAAATTTAGAAAAAACCTGAGAAAAACATGAGAAAAACGGAGGAATATCTCCGTTCGGTGTTGGATTATAGACGAAAAGGGATGGAAAATCTAGTGGACGATTAAGAAGGTGACTTGAGCAAAGAAGTAGCGGACATCACGACAAACCTGACCATTTTTTGCGGTAAATTGAAATTTAATATTTGTTTAAACTTACCGAACAATCAAATTGTTTTTGTTTTGCTTAAAGACACTAGATTCTAGAATTACTCAAAGGCAGATTCTCGAAGTTGTTACGATAACATGCCGACGTGATGTTGATTTCCCACCAACAATTGTAACAAATAATTTACTAACACCACTTGACGCTGCTATAAAGAATGTTTAAAGTATGAAACAAATGTACTTATTGGAAACTTCAAGTGAGGGGTTTAACGTGAAACATTTTTATCGCCTTGTTTTAGCTGGCTAATGTTGTATTTTGCTATATTTATATTATTTCGTCTATTTACTGTTATACACACACCTATTAGATATAAGACAAGTGTATACACACACATTTTGAGAAATTCAACGTAATCAGTTTACTAGTCATATTGGAACGAATTCGCAGGCAGAATATGCTTCAAAACAACAACAGCAGATTAATTCGTGGAAATGTAAAACGTAAATGTGCAAATGCCAATAGGTAACCTCAAGAGCCAAAATTCAAGTATCTGTTTGCTTCATATGCCATACGTACTCTAAGGGTCTAGAACTGATACATAGAACATCGGTTTGACGTCTCATTAAAGACACTAATATTAATGGGAGAACGGGTAACTTATCCCAGCACCTGCACGATAGCTCGGGCCATCGATCCAACTGTAGGTGGCAAAACACGCCTTACAATCATCTTATATACAGAGCCTGAACACCGTGAACAAGCAAGAATCATACTAACTGGTTTCTTGAATAATAATTCCTGTTTAACATAAACTGCTACTTCTTGCTACTAAATAGAAACAATTTAGAAGCGCAAAAATCATTTAATATAGGTTTTATATCTTTAGTCACCTTGAGTCTTCTTTACTCCAGTGATGTCCAACGTAAAATCACCATGTATTGTCAAAATGCTACTGAAAACGAAAAGCGTTTTGTTTTAGTTTGTTCTTTCCACAAAGCTCTTGGAGAATACTTTTTGGATACAAAACATTTCGAAAACCCAAACACTCATTTATGCAACATTTTGATGTAAAAGAAATGGAAAGGTTATACTAAAGTCTACCATATGTGTTTACAATGTTTTTCCTCTACGTCATTCAGTTAACAAATAAAGACCCTAACTATTTGTCTGTCTGTCGGTATATCGGTCGGCCTACCTGCCTTTCTTTCTTTCTTTCTTTCTTGCCAAATGCAGATACCACTTTTTCCTACAAATTTCAGCAACATGACCAGTTTGACCACTTTACCTTAAGGACAGATTATGAAATTCGTAGTTTCGCTGTCAAGCAAGACTTGCACATGCAAACATTTCTGAGGCCGTTCGGTTCAGTTCATCGTATGACATACGTCCTCAGATAAGTTTAATTCTAGCTTAAACATTGACAGATAAAAACAAAACTCTTGGTCCAGGCATCTACTTCGCAATAGCTGATGATCTATCCCGGTTTTCAACTTAGCGGATAAGATACATGAATGTTTTCCCTGAACACAGGCACACCTACAATTTTGCTTCAGAATTACCAGCGAGATACTCAAAAGTCTCCGGTTTTGAAAATATATATAAATGAGGTTGATCAATGCTGGTTTCGTGTTCATAGCTATTGTATGATACATATATATTTACACCCGAATGAAATAAGTTGTAAATGATAAATACAAAGCTGATAGAACTCTAGCATACTAACTTTGGACAAGATGCTTCATGTAAATAAAAAAACAAATCAGTAGAACATGTATAAATACCCGTCTTCCGAAAAAAATAAGGATGTTTACAGAGAAAAACAAACAAGAACAAATACAAAAAAACTCTTTTTTCTTTTATAACAAATCTAAAGAAAACTTAACAGTATAATGTATGAATATTGCGTGTTACTGAATACTTACTTTTCATTTATTGTAGCGCTGAAGAAAAGATTTAACAAGATATTTTCCTGTTAGCATATCGGACAAAACAGAAAAATCCAAACCTCTTTTGCACCTTCGCATTATATTGCTCGATAACAACGCTTAGATCTTAAACAGGAAAATAGACAACATTTCTAATCTATTATTACTTTGTAGTTATAAAAGTTTTAAGTTATTTAGACTGTGGCAATTTAATCGTACGTTCATTTCGTTCATATACTATCATTTAGCTGCTGGAAAGTATGGCTGCTTTTAGATATTTCTTCAGTTTCTTTCTTTTCCTACAAATTGTGATGAGGCTACAGGCTATGGAGTGCGAACCAGAGTCGACAAAATTTTCCTACGATAAACAGATGTTAGAGAAAATGGTAGAAATGGATCATAGAATGAAAGCAATGGAGAAAAACATGAGGAAAACGGAGGAATATCTCCTGTCGGTGTTGGATTATAGACGTAAAGAGATGGATAATCTAGTGAACGATTTAAAAGGTGACTTGTACAAAGAATTTGCAGACGTCACGACGAATCTGACAATTTTTAGCGGTAAATTAGAATTTATTATATTTTAGTCTGACCGAACAATTAAATTAAGAATCAGCAAATAAACAAATATTTTCTATTTTTAACATAACTGTCGATTTTATATACAAATAATATGTATCTTTTAAAGAAATAACATAAGACAAATATGTTGACCGATCATTTATTAAATCGATTTAAGGTATGCATGTTAACTTAAACGTTTCAACTTTGCCATTAGATGATGGCCGGTGTTACTACAAGATTAATCTCCTTGTTGCAAGAAGGCAAGAATTAAGTGAAGAATAGAACAGTATATAATCCAACAAGCATAAACACTGACAGAGACAAACAAAGCAATCCCAAGACACCATTAAAGAAATACTTAAACACTTTTTTACAAGTAGTGTTCTTAAAAATACAATCTAAAAGAAGCCAAGGTGACCTCTTTTACGTAAGATAGGCTTTGCTATACAAATAAACAAAACGTTTGCCGTACGATTTTTTACCATGAAAAATAGCCGAATAACCGCCGGTCTCATCAAAGATATTATGTACGTGAACAAAATATATTTCCGATGTACCGAAATGCTCTGATTTTATACAAACTTGAACATTTTCGTCTCAGTGGATTTTTTAGCTTGACTCTGCGCCGTAGTCAGCGATTGTAGAATTTTGTTTTTAGGCTGACTGCCACATTTTCGTGTTAAAACATTCCAAATAGCATATCAGTCTAAATCACCGTAGCATGTTTTTTCCCCCTGAAAAATAAAGCACAGAAGTGGAGTTTTGTATCTGACAAGACTGTGTAAAGTGGCATTCTAATATGACTTGTGGGCCTAATACTGGAGCCGGTGCTGTATTCGGAATGTTCACGCTCTTTCGCCGCCTAGAGTTAACATTTTATGTGCTAAGCGATATAACTTCAGGATGGGATTTCTGATTCCTTTAGGAAATATTACACAGTTACGACATGTCATAATATATGTATGCCATTACAACAGAATTAATAATTAAGCCAAAAACAAATTCTGTTAAGAAATTCAGCTTTGTTCATCCCCCTTTGTGACTTATTTTCACTTTGTTGCTAGGTCCGTTATAACTCTTTTCGATACCAATATACAGGCCTGATGTGCATCCTATATTTGAAATTTTCGTCAATCATCTTTAGCTAGGCGAGGATAACGTAGGGTTGTTGTTTGCAGGCAATATCTCGGCTGATTGAATACTTTCATAGTTTTACTGTTTCTATATTACAGACAGGTTGAATAACGCAGAGATTCCTAGAGTGGCATTTAGTGCATACAATCCTGTTGACAAAGGTTTGGCTTCTGGACAAGTCCTCATACTTAAGTCTGTATTCATAAACGACGGAGAAGGCTACGACAATACGACAGGCGTGTTCACAGCACCCGTCAGGGGCCTCTACCTTTTTACGGCACATGTCTGCAACCGTGTTGATAGAGTGATTCACTATGCAATCACCTTGAATGGCGATTGGATAGCCAGGAGCCAGCAGTATGAAGAAAATGATGCCCACCCTGATTACGGTAGTTGTAACTCGGTTAGCGCTTTAACGATGATGGAACCAGGAGATAAAACCGGAATTGTGTGCACAGCCGGGTACTCTTCTGTCGAACAGTTTCATGATGATGCGTACCGACGTAATTCGTTCCTTGGCGTTCTTCTTCATAAATAGATAAACTATGTTGCTTTTGACATCGAAAGCATTTTATACCATATTTTACTGGAGCTCTTCTTCATAAATATATACAATACTGAAACTATCACCTTGAATAACTGGGTTTTCTGTTAATGCTTGAGTCTGTTTTACTTTTAGCAGAATATTTCTCATATGTATTGCTTAATGTAAAGTAAAAGATGTATTTAAAAGATATTTAATTTAGAAAAACATTTTATCTCTATGAGCCCATCCATTATCCACGTTAACAGCTAGCCTCGAAATTAGTATGCCCGGACATATATGTAATATCGGGAATTCTCGGGAACCTACGTGTCTTTTCATTTTTACAACATATTTGCAATGTCATGTACATTTGTTTGAGTTCAAAGATGCCAGAATAGTATCAGTTATGTCCCTTGTATTACTATGCAATTAACAAGTAAACAAGTCTGATGTTTTTCGATACTGGATTGACATTTCTTTTAAAGGTCTTGAATAATCAGCTACATTTTAACTTTGTAGTGGAGATATGATTTCCTTACTTTAGACAGAATGAAAATACACACACACTCATGTTTTCGTACTTGGAAAAGCTGTGCGAATGGTCTACATGTTGTATTTTGCATATTTCAAAATAAATAACACCCAATCCCTGGTCGTTTTTTATTTCATTATAATATTATTAGTCAGTTATTCTAAATTACATGTGTTTGAATAATTTTATGTGCGTCCATTTGTACGTGTACCTGTACATTTTTACGTCCGTTTGTATGTCGTGCAACTTTATCTTACGCATGTCAAAAAAAAGACAAGAAAGAAAACAGTATATAATATGTCATTTTTTTAGTGATTTGCAGTCACTGCCATTCAGAAATGTGATCATTATCTCAATATTCGTATGATCATGACGTGTCTAAATCATGTAAAAATGTGATAATGTACAAGTGTTCATGATTTAAAGTATGGGAATACTAATAAACACTTTGTCAGCCCTATTTTAATTGAGCTTTTATTAAGAAATATACCTTCCTAGGACAAAATATAGATCATATAAGACACTTTTACCATGGGATTTTCAATAAATGACTACTATTCACATCAAACCACAGAAACGGAATATGAATTGCATTTGTTGGACGTCTGTAATTTCAGCTCGAAGTAAGAAACTTTTCATCGCATCTTACATGTACCACTAAGGCTAACGTTCGTCCGGGTAATTAGCTATATTTCTAGTTTCTTTATAGAATTATAACTTAGCTTATCTTCCAGAGGTAACAAGAGTGTTTTACGTTATCATAATCAAACCATGTATGGTGGCTGATTTATACCATGTCATTTGTTCGAATTGTTGGGATCGAAAATGCAAAGGCGAAAAAATTCGGAAAATAACTGATTTGTCGTGTTTCCCCCCTCCGATGTTGTCGTGCGAAAATGGCGAAAATATAAAAGAAAAAGTGTGCCACGCGAGGTCAGCATTTCTTTATTATTGCATTTTCGACTTGGCCCTTTTGCCATGAAAAGGCAATTGCCACAAGCTACTGATATGTCATTTTCGTGTCTGTGCAAGGTGGAGTGAAAAGGCGAAAAGTCAAAATTTGAAGAAGAAAATACGACAAATTGACGGACTGATAATTGTCGGGTTGCGTTCTGTTTTTTTTTTAATTTTTTCCTTTTGCCTCTCCTAATTTGTAGGCAAAAACGCAAAAAATCAGTATTTATTTCGCATTTTCGCCTCTGATTTCTCACCCACCAAGCGAAAATACAATATGGCAGAAATCAGCCACCATATCTGACACGTTTTATCTATAGGAAAACACTAATACAACCAATTTACCATCGGAGTCAAATTGCGGAAAGTCAGTGCGTGATAACACAAATAATCTTTTTATTTCTTCGTTTGTTTTCCTTGTTCATATATCGCTTTTGGTCGAAAAGGAAATAAATCATAACACAAACTCTCCTCCAGAAAGTATGGCTGCTTTTAGATATTTCTTCAGTTTATTCCATTTCCTAGAAATTTTGATGAGGCTACAGGCTATGGAATGCGAACCAGAGTCGACAAGATTTTCTTACGATAAACAGATGTTAGAGAAAATGGTAGAAATGGATCATAGAATGAAAGAAATGGAGAAAAACATGAGAAAAACGGAGGAATATCTCCTGTCGGTGTTGGATTATAGACGTAAAGAGATGGACAACCTATTTGACGATTTAAAAGGTGACTTGAGCAAAGAATTTGCAGACGTCACGACGAATCTGACAATATTTAGCGGTAAATTAGAATTTGATATTTTTTAGTCTGACCGAACAATCAAATTAAGAATCAGCAAATAAACAAATATTTTCTATTTTTAACATAACTGTCGATTTTATATACAAATCATATGTATCTTTTAAAGAAATAACTGAAGACAAATATGTAGACCGATCATTTATTAAATCGATTTAAGGTGTGCATGTATACTTAAACGTTTCAACTTCGCCATCAGACGATGGCCAGTGTTACTACAAGATTAATCTCCTTGTTGCAAGAAGGCATGAATTAAGTGAAGAATAGAACCGTATATAATTCAACAAGCATAAACACTGACAGAGACAAACAAAGCAATCCCAAGACACCATTAAAGAACTACTCAAACACTTTTTTACAAGTAGTGTTCTTAAAAATACAATCTAAAAGAAGCCAAGGTGACCTCTTTTCGTAAGATAGGCTATTGTTATATAAATAAACAAAACGTTTACCGTACGATTTTGTACCACGAAAAATAGTCGAATAACCGCCGATCTCATCAAAGATATTATGTACGTGAACAAAATATATTTTCCGATGTACCGAAATGCTCTGATTTTATACGAACTTATATATTTTCGTCTCAGTGGATTTTTTAGCTTGACTTTGCGCCGTAGTCATTGTTGAATTTTGTTTTTTGGCTGACTGCCACATTTTCATGTTAAAACATTCCAAATAGCATATCAGTCTAAATCACCGTAGCATGTTTTCCCCCTGAAAAATAAAGCGCAGAAGTGGAGTTTTGTGTCTGACAAGACTGTGTGTAAAGTGGCATTCTAATATGACTAGTGGGCCTAACACTGGAGCCGGTGCTGTATGCGGAATGTTCACGCTCTTTCGCCGCCTAGAGTTAACATTTTATGTGCTAAGCGATATAACTTCAGGATGGGATTTCTGATTCCTTTAGGAAATATTACACGGTTACGACATATCATAATATATGTATGCCATTACAACAGAATGAATAATTAAGCCAAAAACAAATTCTGTTAAGAAATTCACCTTTGTTCATCCCCCTTTGTGACTTATTTCCACTTTGTTGCTAGGTACGTTATAACTCTTTTCGATACCAATATACAGGCCTGATGTGCATCCTATATTTGAAATTTTCGACAATCATCTTTAGCTAGGATCATTGTTTGAAGCGAGGATGTAGTAAGGTTGTTGTTTGCAGGCAATATCTCTGCTGGCTGAATACTTTCATAGTTTTAATGTTTCTATATTACAGACAGGTTGAACAACGCAGAGATTCCTAGAGTGGCATTTAGTGCATACAACCCTGTTGACAAAGGTTTGGCGTCTGGACAAGTCCTCATACTTAAGTCTGTATTCATAAACGACGGAGAAGGATACGACAATACGACAGGCGTGTTCACAGCACCCGTCAGGGGCCTCTACCTTTTTACGGCACATGTCTGCAACCGTGTTGATAGAGTGATTCACTATGCAATCACCTTGAATGGCGATTGGATAGCCAGGAGCCAGCAGTATGAAGAAAATGATGCCCACCCTGATTACGGTAGTTGTAACTCGGTTAGCGCTTTAACGATGATGGAACCAGGAGATAAAACCGGAATTGTGTGCACAGCCGGGTACCCTTCTGTAGAACAGTTTCATGACGATGCGCACCGACGTATTTCGTTCCTTGGCGTTCTTCTTCATAAATAGATAAAGTTTGTTCATTGTGACCTTGAAAGAATTTTATGCCAGATTGCAAGAGTTCTTCTTCATAAATAAAATGTTCATACGGTTTAATGTTTAACTGAATTTTCTGTTTAAGTTTTTGTCTTGTTTACCTTACCCTAAGCAGACTTGTTCTCATATAAAGAAATATTATTCTACATTGCTTAAAGTAAGATAAAGATATGGCCTATTTAAAATTGACATTTGAATGATATTAGATGTAGAGACAATTTTATAAACAGCTATTAGCTTCGAAAATTGATATGTAGTGACATATAATATGTGATCTCGAGAATTGTAAGCCTGCGCGTCTTTTACGTCATTCACAGATTTATGCAATGCCATGTACTGACCAGTTCTAACCACCAGAATAGCACCAGTTCTGCCCCCATATATTACAATGTAATTTACAAGTATTCAATTCTGATGCCGTGCGATCATGGAAGCCAAACTTAAGTTTCTTCGTAAGGTATTGAGTGGAGGTTTTCCTTACTTATTGTATTAAAATTAAAAAGTTAAAATACACAGGAAAGCTTAGGAAGTTAAGATGTACCAATGGTTTACATGTTGTATTTTGCATATTTCAAATTAAATAATGCCCTCTTCCTGGTCGTTAGTTATTTCATTATAGTAATCAGTTATTTTAAATAACATGTGCTTGAATAATTTAGTCCATTAGAACGATTAATACTTGTACTTTACTTTACTTTAATACTATTTTATTGCATCTTTCTATACAAATACAATTGATCAATACATAAATCAAAAGAAGAAGTGCAAGTGGATTGGGCTACAAGTTATAACAACATTAGTTACAGCCCTTTCCATTAGGTCAAAATTGAGATCATTTTTTCCGATTTAGATAAAGATATTGGAAAACAAGATAATGTGTTTTATACAGGAATAAAGTGATGATACTTAATTGAGAAGACAAAAAAGAAGAAATAAACATATAGAAAAATATATATATATAATGTCCCTATGCCGCTGCCTCCCTCTAATCACACAGATTTCTTATTTTTGAAGACAGAGTTTACAAGTACGACTTCATTTTTATGAAACGATTTTTAGAATAATATATATGCATACACATATACACAAACATATACACACATATATATGTGTCAATTGTGTCTTTTTACTATTAGGCTAGTCTTTTTGTTTGTTTAATGTATTTCTGTACTTCAAGGAATATGAATTTATTTTCTTCATCAGTAAGATTAAGATTACCAAATAAAAGTGTATTAATATCAAAATTACTAAGATTACGGATAGCAAGAAATAAGCAATGTCTTTGTTGAGTATATCTGCGACATGTAAAGAAATAGTGTTCGGCATCTTCGTATGGACTTCCGCAATCACAGCAGGGGTTTGGTCTTAAGAAATTTCTATAAAGATCTCCATTAAGATTGCTACATTGGTTTCTGATTCTAGCATGAAGGACAGAGTACGTTCTTTCTCCGCAAAGAAAATAAACTGGAACAGTAACTGACTTAAAGTAATTTTTAAGATTCAATTTAAAAGAAAAAAGTGTTGGTGAATTACGAATGTTTATGTCAAATTCATTCCAGAGTTTAACTGATGACGGAATAACTGATTTCGAAAATATTTCTAAACGTCTTTGAACAGTAACATAGTTGTGGTTGGATCTTAAGTCATAGGGATTAACTTCATGTACATTAGGTGGAAAAAGTTCAGAAAGATAATTTGGTAGCTGCCCATTTTCGTTCTTATACATTAAAATTAATTTTTGCATGACACGTCTATCGGAGAGTGAAACCCATCCTATCTCAGTTAATAGTCTTTCTGTCGAAACAGAGCGTGTAAGGCCGGTTACAATTCTGGCAGCTTCGTATTGTATTTTTTCTAGGGATTCCTGATCTTGTAAAGTGCAATTGTCCCACACAATAGAGGCATATTCTAATATAGGTCTAAGGTACGAAATGTAGATTTGATTTAACGTAGCTCGTTTTAATTTAAACTTAAGAATTTTCATTGAGTTTAGAACTTTTAATGCAGAAGAGATTATATTTTTGATGTGTTCATGCCAGGAACCGTCTTTACTAAGAGTTACACCAAGATGTTTATGATTGTCAACATAACTCAGTTCAGTATCTTCGAATATCAACTTTGGAAGATCTCTTTGCGTTAATGAGAAAGCAACTACTTCTGTTTTAGTAGGATTAAATGTAACCAACCATTGATGTGACCAATCAGATATTTTTTGAGGTCTGAATTTAACTTTTCTTCGATTATATTTTTATTTACCGAAGACACTGATAATGAGCAGTCATCTGCAAATAATCTTGAAGAGCTTTCTAAAGAGTCTGCGATGTCATTTACATAAATCAGAAAAAACAGAGGTCCTAATACTGAGCCCTGTGGAACTCCAGCTTTGATAAATTTTGTATCGGACAATGATGAACCAACCATAACTCTTTGATACCTGTTTTTTAAATAATTTTCAATCCAAGAGTTCAGCTTACCACTAATTCCGTATTGTTTTAATTTGAAAAGAAGTCCTGCGTGCCAAACTCGGTCAAAAGCTTTTGATATGTCACAAAAAGCAATGCAAGTAAATTGTTTCTCATCGTACGCCTTGCATATTTGATGGTAAATGTCAATAAGTTGGAATACTGTAGATTGTCCCGGTAAAAAACCTGCTTGATTTTTATAGATAAGGTCATTGGATTGAAGATAGTTATACAAATATTTAAACATTACACGTTCCATAACTTTGCCTAAACAACTTATAAGTGAAATTGGTCTATAGTTTGATGGAATGTCTTTATCTCCCTTTTTAAAAAGTGGCATAACATGTGCTAATTTAAAGCAAGAGGGATAGATACCTTCTTGTAGAGAACGATTGAATAGAATAGCTAAGGGACGATTAATTGTGTATGAAGATTCTTTTAGCATACGATGGCTAATTTCGTCGGGTCCGCTGGATTTTTTAAGAACCAAGTTGCATAATACGTCTGAAATATCTTTTTCAGTAATTGTTAAATCGGTTAAAACTGAATTTGTCTTAGATGTAAACGGTGGAAGTGTCGCTGATGAATCATCTACGCTGGAGATAGAAACAAAATAGTCGTTAAGTGTATTTGCTATTTCTTCATCAGAAATCGAATAATTACCATTTGCATTTTTTAGCGGTGGTATTTTGTCGCATTTAGAAGAATTTTCCTTAATAAGCCCTCTGATAGTTTTCCAGTAATGAGACAGATTATTATCTTTTAAGTTTAAAAGCGAACTTTCTAAATTGCTAAAATATTGTTCTTGTGCATATTTTTTCATATTGTTAACCTTGTTTCGTAAGCGCTTATATGTAACCCAGTCAGATATATAATTTCTAAGAACTGCTTTTTGTTTTAGTCTATCGCGTTTACGTGAAAGTTTGCGTATTTCGGCATTATACCATGGTTTATCATCTGGTCGCACGTTTGCGAAATAAGACGGAATGCATAATTTAGCTAATTCTAAAAAGGTATCAATAAAAGTTTGACAGGCTGTGTCAATACTATTATTATGTAAGAAAGTCCAGTCTTTTGTTCTTATAAGATCGTTGAATTTAATAAAATCTGCATTTTTATAGTTCCAGACACGTCTTTTAAAACATGGAATAGATGTGAAGTCAATTTTAATGTGAATGTAGGTAGCAAAATGGTCGCTAACTCGTGACTCAGTTTCAAAAATACCAGCATCGTATAAGTTAATCTGATTAGAAATCGCTATGGGATCAATAAGAGTGCGTGTAGACTGTGTTACTCGTGTCGGCATTGTTATATAACATTGCGCATGTTGTTGAGATTAAGTATGTTACGGAATTTGTTGTTTGTTAAATTTAATTGATCTTCATTTACATCACCGACCAATATAATATTACTGCATTTCTCAAATGCCTTTTCCAAACAAATATTAAGCCTGTTCCAAAATTCAACATTGCAATGAAGTGGCCTATAAACCGTACATAAAAGAAAAGATTTATTTCTATCTTTAATTTCTACCCATAAAGATTCTGGGAGAAAATATTCTAGTTCAATCGATCTTTTAGGCCTTAAAAGAGATGATACGTATGTAAGTATTCCCCCTGAGTGAGCAGTATTATCCTTCCTAAAAGCATGATCAAAACCATCTAGATTTAAAAGAATTTCATTTACATCATTATTAAGGTGTGTTTCGGTGAAACAAATTATATCAAAATCTAACAAGTTTTCTTTTACATAGGACATCTTGTTTCTTAAGCTTCTGATGTTTTGGTGTACAATAGAAAGGCAATTATCAGTCCCGAACATTGGGCCCGGATTAAGTTCAATATCACCGGATAATAAAACAAGTATAAGGAAATACAGTTGATACAAACACTCAATAAAATTGTTAAAAACACACCTTTTGAATTTAGAGTCGTGACCGTCAAAAGCATTTCGGTAATTCAATGCTGCTAAAAAATAAAAAGCATATGGAAACATTAGAGATACAAGAATGACGCTTGAATACACGTTGAAAAAATATACAAAATTACATAGAAAGTGTACAATGGAATTTCTCAGTTTCTTGAAAAATTTCTTTACATACTCTAGTGGGTATATAACATATTGATATGATACTGTTATTTTCTGTCTTCGGTTATAGTAAAGCCCAATCGCCACCCTCCACCCGCTTATATCGTCACCCATTGGGTAAAAGTATTATGAGGTCATGATTGGTGAAAAGTGACATCCGGGCTTCTATAAAAGCCATATAGGGATGGGATACAGAGGAAAGGCAGTACGGCACAGCAAAAAAACAGATACATGTGAGCAACATGAAACATAAACCAAACATAACTATAGAATAACCGATTTCTAACGGATATGAATGTGACATTGATTAAATTGTGAAAGCGAAATTCAAAAGCATAACAGTTACAATAACCGCTAAATGCGAAAAAGATTTCACTCATCTGAATAATAGTTAATTCACCATTGAGTTTAATATAAATAAATGTTTAAAATATAGAAGGTCGTAAGAAAAAATAAAACGACAGTTTTTCTCATACTTCGTACTCCCAATATTGATAGGAAAATTATTATAGTTTGACAAAACTATGCACTGTTTATAAGATTGCATAAACTTAGACTTTACCACCATTAATATTTATAATAATAATAAAACTAATGATGATGGTGATGATAATAGTAAAAGAACAATAAAATGTACAAAGAAATGACACAAAAACGTGTTTATGTTGATATCAAAACATTGGGATTTACAGCTATGAAACAGACCATGCAATTCTATTACATGATGCTCTAGTAACAGTTATAACCGTGAGAAAGAAAGAACAGTTAAACGAAACATGAAGCGACTTTTCATGACATTTATTAACCCCGTATTTTACTGTCCTATTTCGCCCGTGCAAAAATTTATCACTTTTCTATAAGTTTAATTCTGTGTACACAAAAAAATCTTACTAAACAGTTAATTTGCAATTTAAAAAAAACAACAACAACAAACTTTTAGGCTACTACTTAGCATTGCCACGGATAATATACACAACACACAAGAATAACAACAAAATAGTGAAATAAAGAGTGCCAAAGCATAGAAATATTAGCAATTTGTTGTAACCGTAACAAAAGTATGGGCTACATACTGAAGGTCACGTGATTGTCTAGCTTGTGAATGATGAATTTCGAATAGAATATATATGTGTGTGGCTTGGAAATAAACTAACAATTACAGAGAAATGATTAATTTATATTCTAAAAGTTGGAACTAGTAAAAACTTCACTTATACGATTTAAGAAAGGATAAGCCAGAAAGGAAAATATTGATGCCAAAAATAAAACAAGCTAGGAATTTACCGTTAAAGGTGAGTGATTACGTAAATAACCATAGTTTGTATAACGCATCGTTAACACAACCGTTACAGTTCTAAATAGGTCAAGATCATTCACTGTTTACAATCATAGAGAATGCTTTAGGATTGCCTAAAACATCACATTTCCATCCTTGATCGCTTGAATAGTACTCATGTCTTTGATGTGAATAGACTTGCTTGTTCCCTCAACTGTTCCTGACACAGATGCAAACACTTTGCAGCCAGCAACCCAGGTTTTCTCGAGAGCTTTTGCTCTTACCAATTGTCGAGCTTCGTAGCTAAGTTGCTGTCGGAAACGCGTTAGGTTTTCCTGTGCATAAACACCATCACCTAAACTTTTCCTAGCTGCATAGACCCTTTGTCTAGCGGATGAATTAGTGAATTTCACAATAATTTTTCTGTCTGAATTTCCTTTAGGTTTTCCTTATCTATGACATCTGTCAATGTCATCAGCTGTCAAGCAGAGCCCCACTTTTTGGTAACTTTAAAGAGATTTGTTTGAACTTCTTAAGTGTTGTCGTGTGTGTCGCCGGCTATACCAGAAATCTCCAAACACATACGACGACCGTATTGTTCAAGTTCATCCAGCTCTAACTGGGTGGCTTTAAGGCTGTTTGACAGTTGGGCATTGTTGTTTCGTAAACAAGTTACTTCTGCTTGTAGACTAGCAATTTCTGCAGTATGTTTCGTTGTAATTTTGTTAACTTCTGCCTCGACAAGTTTCTTTAAATCGATGTTGAGTTCTGATTTTATCTGCTGCACTAAATCTACCTTTATCTGGTCGGCAATGATAGTGGCAATTTCCTTGAGGTCATTTTTTGACAAAGGCGACGCCATATTGGATTGTTTAGACGGGGGTTGAGAAAGTTCAAAATGTTCAGTATCGGTAGTGACTTCTTCAATATCAAAATAGAAACTGTTGTCGCTATCACTTTCTGTACAATAGAGTTTCTCAGTACCAGGTTTATACTTTTTAAATATAGGATTAGTTTCTTTACCTGGAGATGATTTTGTTCTTTTTCGGCGGCGATTTTTTCCACGGCCTTGAGGCATTTGGATAGAAAACTCTTAATTGTGACTAAATTCGTCACGATTGTTCATTGGAAATTATCACATTTTAAGACACTTATATAAGCATACTTTATCCACATGAACATTCATATCCTTCAGAAAAATACACTAGATTAATCCACTTTTTTCCATTTTTTTATGAGCAAATCAAAAAACAAGGCCATTTCAACCAACCGGAAGTAGTTTTTGATCAAAGTTTGTAATACTTGTACATTGTTACGTCCGTAAAAAAGAAAAAAAATGGCATTGTTTCGATGGTATTTTGTATCTCAATCTAGTGTGTCTAAAATAATGTTAAAATGTAGTGTAAAACGGTTCATGATTAAAGAACAAAAAACAAACAAAAAAAAAACAAAAAAAAAAAAACAACAGAAGTGGCGACTAAGTCGAGCTCACCGCAAGCGGGCTCGACAAAAATTATTGCATTTTTTGGCTCGGACAGCCATGTGCAAGTGACCTTTGCGTACACAGTATCTGACGTGCATCGTGAAGTGAAGATGTTACGTTCTGTTTAGTTTCATGTTGAATTTATCAAAGGTTTGTTTACTTTATATACATGGGCAGTCACATGTTAACACATCATTGTTCATATATCTCACAAATTAGATTATCGCCATATAAGTGCATTGAAAAAAAGAATGATTCAACTTCTTCTATAATTACAAATTACACATAGTAAAAATATAGGTTAAAGATAGTTTACTTAAAGCACATATTCATGTGTGATCATATATATAAATAGAGAAGCAGACCATTAGCAGTGTTCAAATAAGCTACAAACGTCTTCAAATAAAACAAGTAAAATTTCATTGTGTCGTGAAATTTATGCAGCGTGTGTTTTACAAAAACCGAAATTGAAATTTAGTGTTTAATAATGGAGTATGTGGACGAAAGACAACCTTTGTTGAACAGTGAGTCTCGAGGTGGAATTACAACTAACAAGCTATCGTACACTGAGAGCAGAGAATACCAGGGGTGAGTTTCCGAGGTTTTGTTTTAAAAAAATTAGCTAAGTGTAGACTTTTTTAGTAGATTTACGATCAATATTATCCTATCTGCTTTCAATGTTCAAATTTTTACTTTTAATCTTTCTGTCGTGTTTTTTTTAATTGAATGCCTCTCAGTTAGTGGTCACTTTTTGTACTAAGCCTATCTCATATTTCATAAACAGCACAACCTTGGATAAAATGACCCTTAGTCATTGATATTTTAAAATCTGAATTAATTCAGATCTTGAATTGACAACCATTAATAATTTGTCGTCAGATCACAAGACTCGTAATTTTAAAGAACCATGATCTAACAATCTCAAAAGTTTTTTGTCCTCATACCCGTTTTTTGAAGTTAATAATATAAGTATTACTACGCTAGACAATGTTTCTACAGGGGTAGAGCGCAGGGCTCCGGATCCGGAGGTCGCGGGTTCGAATCCCGTCAGAGGCGAGATTCTCTCACGATCTTCGCATTCCTCACCGCTGCGCGAATACTGGTATGGAACCCAGGAATGAGTCATCGAACGTGGTGAATCAAAGTTGTAAGAACTTGTATCGCAATCGATGTAAAATAAATGAGTCTAAACTAAACTATACAATGTTTCAAAACTTCATTTTTGTATGTCAGAACCTGCGATCTTTTCCTTTTTGTGGTCTTATTCAAGTGTAAGAAAGGCAAAATAATTATATAATTCATAGAGTCGATCTTAAGTCTGGAGGTAAAGCGCTACACGCTTAATTCTTGCGAGTCGAAATATTGAGTAACTTTGGTCATAGGTCACTAACTCGGGAACAAAAGGAGGTACAAGAGGTTTTAACGTGTGTATAATAATTTGATTTAAATACAAGAAAATGCAGAGCACAACTAACTTTTAACTTTTATAAAAATGAGAAAGAAATGGAAAATCAGCTGATGTCATATTTATTCTTTTACGTCATGTTAAACACCAGCACACATTTTAATATATGCTTTTAAGTACAAGTTGGTGTTTATCAGTACTGTTTTTTAAGGTTACTGTTTGTCTTGCGGCCGATGTAATACCAATAACAACTAACCGGCTTTGTGGCTCAAAATCATATTTTGCCTTTTGCTACTGACTAAATATAGTATGCCAAATTTTCAGATACAAATTACTACTACACCTTTTCTATATAAATATAAAATAAACATGTTTTTGTACACACAGAGTAGATATGTTACATCTAAAACTCTACACACTAAAGGTAAACACAGTATAAATACATAGTGTCATTAAAAAACTGCCAGTTTTTGTCGAGCCCGCTTGCCGATCGCTCGACATAGTAGTCACATTTGGTACCGCAGTTTGGTGTATGTACGTGCATGCGTCCGTCCGTCTAGATTGCATTGACCAGGCCATAACTTCTCTGTCATGGAAAGATTTTGAAATGCCTAGGCACATTTGTTGTCCTTGATGAGACGGTGTGTCGCGTGCAAGTTCCCAGCTCTTAGGTCAAGGTCACAGTGCCAGGTCAAAGATCAAACTTTTAATGATAGACATTGTCCGGGCCATAATTTCTCCCTGCATGGAAGGATTTTGAAATACCTTGGCACATTTGTTCACCTTGGTGAGATGGTGTGTCGCATACAAAACCCATATTCCTAGCTCAGAGGTCAAGGTCTCAGTGACAGCTCAAACGTCCAAAATGTTGGTGATAGACATTGTTTGGGCCATTACATTTCTATGTTTGGAAGAATTTGAAAATACCATGATACATTTGTTATGTTCCCTGAAAGAGACATCCATCATCATCTTCCCACAGTTACCATTCACTGTCCCATCCCCATAGGGGGATTTCCATTGGCGGGCTCGACATGCTGCCTGTGGGCATTCTAATTTTAAGAAAACCCCAACATAACATGGCCTGTAATAGGGAATGCAGCTTCCCATACATAGTGTATGTATTCTAGTAGCCTAATTAGACATATTCAGTAAGAATTTCCTAGATTTCAATAAATTTCTGCAATAAAAGTGTTTTATGCAAAGTATACAGTATATCTTTAACTAGCGGTGTATACTGACTGACCCAAATAAAATGTCAACAGCTTCGGAAATACTGCAATATGATTGGAGAAAATATAATTTCAATAAATTTTAATTGCAAGCTCTTCAGAAACACGTTCACTCATAGGGACCCGACACAACTATACTAGAATGGAGTCGTTGGCAGATTATATGGTTAAGTCAGGATACACATCTGACTTGGGCTGACTTATAGTGATCACAATAGTGTTTGTTGCTGACGCTAAAACTCACTTTGTTTTATTTAATTCTGTTTCCTTTTCAGCTAGAGGGAGAGAACTATTACATAATAGTATTCCGAATAACCCTTCTGGATATTCGAAACATCTCTTTATGATTTTCACACCTTCACTGTGAAGAGCAACTAGACTACAGTCGAACCAGAAACATTTACGGTCCAGTGTCCTGATTTAAGCAAAGACGATTAGTGTCCATAAATTATTTAAATTGGTCGCCAGACCAATAGTCACTGTACTTATGAACACGTACCAATACTCTATTACTTGTAAACGTCTTTTAATCAAACGTTATAAAATTATCTGGTGGTATCAAATATAGATAATTAAGAACGATTGCATAAATTGTCTGAAATAAGAGAGGGTGATTTCATTATTAATGACTCGCATGCGGCGTTTATCAGGGTGACCTTGTTCACAACGCACCTATTTCTTCACCTTATACCAACCAGATGAGACGTTCTCTTTATTTTAGATTATGATGTAACTATTTTGTTAATCGGAAAGCTTTGGTCATGAAGGCTACGCCAAACGAACGAAAGTAATCGTTAGGATTAGCCGAGGTGTTCCGATTGACTATTTTATAAGTTAAATACTGGGATAAGTTCAACTTAATAAACTTTACGAGATATCGTTTAAGAAGGTGTTGAATTGCGAAAATGAACTTTGCCACGTATTCACACTTACCTTGAGAACACAGCAAAATAGATATACATAATTATCTCGAGAGTGCCGGAAGGTCTTTGCATGACTCGATAGAACCTGCTGCATGACTCGATAGGACCTGCTGCATGACTCAATAGGACCTGCTGCATGACTCAATAGGACCTGCTGCATGACTCAATAGGACCTGCTGCATGACTCAATAGGACCTGCTGCATGACTCGATAGGACCTGCTGCATGTCTCAATAGGACCTGCTGCATGTCTCAATAGGACCTGCTGCATGACTCAATAGGACCTGCTTTCCTTTGTCATTTGTCAAAATCCAAATTTAGTAATAGCTGTCTTTGATTTGTTTCGGTAGTGCAGAAAAGCTCGCTTGCAGTGTCATCAAGGCATTGAATGAAACGTCAATTACTGACAACGATTGCTATGTGTGTAAGGTCGTTTGAGCTTGGTTAATTGGGCACGGGTTCAAGTTACTACCTCAGAGCAAAATATGTGCCCTTTTGTAAAGTCTTTCTCAAGTGAAACGTCTTCTTGGCTATGGGTACTAGTACCGGTGTAGTTTCTTAAGGCTTCAGAGGTTTTGTCTATAATTCATTTTCGACAAAAACTGAAGGACAGAATGGAAACATCCAGATCTGCAATAAAATAGGTGTAAAATATATGCTAAACTGCACAATATATCATTCAGAATGTAAATCTGTTTTCCCCTGGGAAATGCACTTCCAATATTAGCCAAATTACGCACTGCCTTTGTCTACTGTAGATAGTTTACTTGTGATAATTTTCTATTACGCAGTGTATGTGAAAATAAATTGCAATAAAAAATAAACCCATAACAGACTTTTTATACAGAAGAAACTAGTTTTTCCTGTGTTTCATATAACTTATAATCCACACCGTGCAAACTTGGCAACGAATGAATTAATGTTGACTACGTGAAATAGAACCGGAGAGATAGAGAGAGAGAGATAGAGAGTGAGAGAGAGAGATAGAGAGAGAGAGATAGAGAGTGAGAGAAGGAGCGAGCTAAAGAAAGGAACAAAAAGAAAGACGGACAAACAAACAAAACGGAATAAAAAAGAAGAAACGAAAAAAAAAAGGAAGTTAAAGATATAGAAACATTAGAAGAATTTTAGAAGCCTTTTTGCTTATTTAACTTTTTTGTTATCATTTAATTCATGTGGGTCTCAGTACCCCAGTGGGTTGGGCGTTTGCATTCAGTTCCGACGTCCTGGGTTCGGATACTTCTATGAGCACGTACCTCGGTCCACTTAAGCAACGAAGTCCGGAAAGAAGAAGTTATTCTCTCACGTCTCTTGAGCGAAGTAACTTATCCAACCGCAATCATGCTAAAACGAAACAGCACTAAAAGAACAATCTTAAACAACAAATATATATCCATGTATATATATTGCGCATATTCTGAAACAAACACATCACACACGATGAATAACAGTAGAAGTCACAAGCACAGTAATAATCATTGATCACAATGACTCACTTATTTCGTTCACTAAAATTTCCTATTTTGATCAAACCATTATCTTATCAGTACCAATTCATGTTTGTTTACCCCCGTCCTCAACGCTGCTAGAATGTGAATCGAGTCTTAACATTCCAAAGTGTACTTATAACTCGGATAGAAACATTTTGTTACATTAAGTACGTTGTGACGAAACCTGTGTAGAATATTTTATATTAGGAAAAAAAAAAACAATAATAAAGTACGTGTGACTGTGAAACGTGTCGGTTCAAAGTTAAACTATATGTTATATAGATATAGATATATCCATTGTTGTATCTGTTTGAAAACTAGCTAAAACCTCGACTCGGATTTATGCTGTTTAAAAGTGGTTTGTTTGAAAGACGTTTTATAGAAAACTTTTGAGGATCAAATGGGAAATTTCCAAGCGACCTCTACAGGGTATGTATAATACTTTATGTTCAGGAAATTGAGTTGTACAGATGTGCTGTTATGAGAAATTCAAATTTATACGGGAATCTAATGGCTTCTTAAGTATATATTTACGACTATATAATTATGTTAAGCGATATAAGGAACCCCTTGCTCATGTCAACCACCCATTCATGCTCCCTGCCAACACCCTGTTGTATCCGCCGATGAAAATCGCTACTACTGTTGGATCATTGCAAAAAGAATATGTTAAAAATCTTCACGTGTAGCGGAAAAATAATCATCCTGGACCGTTATCAACATATACACTATTCTTACAATATGATTGTCTGCTCTATGTTTACAATACTGATAGGTTCTCAAGAACAGGACAGAACAGAACATATCTTTATTTTGGCATGTTTTAAGTACATCATTAAAAATATAAACATAATGTATAGCACACATATACATCAAGATTATGTTGGAGAGACGTATACAGACGTACGAACAAGTTAAAAAAACTGTGCTCAAAACATAACTGACTGTACGGGAATGAACAATAAGCAAACATGATGGATACTCATGAAAAGATTTAAACATATTCATAGAATGCACAATTATATTCATAGCATATTGGTCAATATTATTAATGGCAAAAGTTCTAATATCAAGTGCTTTCTTGCAATATATGGCTAACTTACACAACATATCTTTATCTGACTGTAGTACTTGTACAACCTTATATATACTTGTTCTTTTATAAAAATATGGATTAATGTATGTAGATCCAAGACATTGATAACATAGACATAGAAGTACAAAATGATATTCACATTCAATATATTTCATATCACAAAATAAACAGATCCTTTCATTTCTTGGTACAAATGGTCTTGCGTATCACCCACTTTGTATTCTTAATGAATGAGTTTGGTAATAAAATGGCGTAATGGCAAAGGTACTTTATCTAAGTAATTCTCATGACTGAATGACAGTTTACAATAGTTGTAAAGCTGCTGTTCTCTTTGTCCGTATTCCAGCTCTGGACATAACAATCTTGAATACGTTGCTTAGAAATACACATATAAAGGTATTACAATCATTGCTGTTTGGAAAGTACCATGTGTGAATCATGATGTGATTCAGACATTGACCAACATCATAACCTGTCCCTCTGACATCAGCAAATAATGTAACTAATGTTGGAATCATTCCAGATTTCTCAGAGATCTGTTAGCATATGCATTTTCTATCGGGAAAATAGTGAGTTTTAACGTAATTTGGGAACCAGCTTAGATTACTATAGAACAGTGTTAAGGAACCAGCTTAACTGTCTTTTCTTCAGTATGGTTGCCGATATTGCCCCTTGTAAAGTTTAGTTCATTTCAATTTAAGGGGATAAACATAGCACAGATACATGGTACCTAGGTTTAACGTCTCGTCCGAAAGACATTAAGTAATGTTAGTGGTGCAGCGGGAAATAAAACTCGCGATCTCTGGGTTACCAGCCCAGCACGTTACCAATGGACTACTGATCCGCTCCATTAAACGCATTAGATTGCTATTCATCTATAAGTAGTCTTAGACCATTCAAGATTAATCCTGTAAAAGAATTTTGAAAATCTTAAATGAATGTCACATGTAGCTCTCCTTAAATTGAATTGCAGGATAAAAAAATACATATGCAACCCTTAAATCGCATCCTTAGATGCAAAGTTAAGTTTGAACAGGTTTGATGAAACAATATTGCATTTGTTTTGCCTCTTATGTTAAACGAATGGTAAAGAATGTTGAAACCTCGACCTGAAATGATTAAGACAATTATTCATAGATAATCATTGTAACATTTTGTGATTTACTTTTCTCTTGAGATCATATCAATTAAAGGATACGAAATGAAGTAAAAAAAACCGTTATTATTTATACATTGTTTTGAGCGCGGTCTTTCTGTGTAAAATGAACATAAATACAATACTCACTTACATAGATAAATGCATGATTTTTTTTTTTATTTCTTTTCCTTATAATGTCTGTTTTATTTTCGTTCTTTCGGTCGCACGTCCATCAGTCCGACCATTACGGTCCGTCCGTCCGTCATTCAGACGGTTTGTGGATAAGTCAGTTTGGAATAAGTAAGACTTAAAGCAAGTTACTGACGAGAGCCAGTGACTGTCACCTCACTAGGGTATTTTAGGTGAAAGAACCATAAAAGGAACACTTAATTTCAATAGATATTATTTATAACTATCGGAAATTAAGAGGAAATGGGCACACAGAATGCAATCAAAAGATGAAACAATTGATGATATGTAGATGGTATTGAAATATTATGATCAATCCTGTTTTCTGTGATGCACCACTTAATATGTACCTGAAAGGGTTGCATATAAATGACTAAGTCAAGATTCACCACTATTTTTAGAAATAGTTTATTCAGTTGCGTGCTGAAAATATTTTTGACAAAGCTTGCAAATCATTCCTTATCACTACCACAGTATTTTTTTCTTTAAAAAAGGGGAAGGGTGGGGTGGTGGGACAGATATGCAGAAACCCCAGACACTCGGGCTTAAAACTAAACATTCGCTTTATGAAGTATGTAAAAAAGATTACCTGCAAAATAATAAAAGGCTACACATTCTTTCACTAATTATTCTTGATTTTTTTAAAAATTCTGTCAGATTGTCATGTTTAAGTAGGTTAGTGGACTCGATTTAATCATTCTGTATCTCAAGGAAACTAAATACCAGACAAATGTTATTATATGTGTCAGTAAATCAGTCGATATATCATGTGCTACAAAATGAACTTTCTATCTGATTTTTTATCAGTGAAAAGCATTTGACAAAATATTATCAGACGAGTTTTTTTTTTAAAACAAATACGAGGTTCACAAAGTAGTTCAAGAACAAAACAGAACAGAATTGAACAGAACAGAAGAGAAAATGATACAGCATGACAGAACAGAGAGCCAGAATAGAATAGAATAGAAAATAATAGAAAATAAGGAACAGAACAGAAAAGAACAGAAAAAATAGAGCTTCACAGAACAGAAAACCCGAATAGAATAGAATAAAATAGAAAAAAGCATTAGAACAGAAAGACAGAATAGAATAGAACAGAAAAGAAAAGAATATAAAACAGAACTGAACAAAACAAAATAAAAAGTACATGATAGAATAGAATAGAATAGAATAGAATAGAATAGAATAGAAAATATCAGACTTTATTTCAGGTTTGTAAAATAAAGTCACGTATCACTAAGTGGACAAAAAATTAAGATGTTAGGCAAGCATTTTTTAAAGTTACAGTAAAAGGAAGATTAATATAAGAATCGGATCTACCTATATGAATATATATGGACGTACTTCGAGACGAATTATTTTGCGGAGGATGGCCAATGATAAGGACACAAGGTTTTCTTCAAAGCGAAAGAAATGAAATAATCAACAGTGATACATGTACGATTTATTTCATTGAATAACACTATCAGTTGTTTGAAGATGGTATTTTCTTTCTTTTCACTGGCTAGTGTATGCTTTTACCAAATATGGTAAAAGTACACATCATTCTCAGTTTCTATTAATATCAATGATAAATTTCAAGGTTAGAAATAAGGTTAATTTAGATAAAAGTTGCGAAATCTCATGATAAAACGGGAATGAGATAAAATTTCTACATACATGGTATTCTGTTCGATTTTCATTTTCATCTCAGACTGTAGACACTGTTCATTATCGGGTCAGCGTTTAGGGAAAATAAATAAATAAATAAATAAATAAATAAATAAATAAATAAATGAATAAATAAATAAACAGGTAAATAAATAAATAAAAAAACTTTTTAAATCGTAGCATAAGATAGTCCTTTTTTATCATAGTATAGGAAGTCAAACGACTTTAATTCTAACCAACATTCGAACTCGGAATTCTGACCGGATGTAGCTAACTCTGAGGTCATTGGCCAGTGATTCCTCAAGTGACCAATGGAGAAATCATACAGTTATACGTTATAAATGCGTTAGCAGTAGAAATAACATGCCAAGAGCAAAGATAGCAGAAACAGAGAGTGTAGATAGTGGCTACCAATCTCCGATGTTTTTTTTTTGTTTGGTAAAAATGAGACCCTGTCTAAATAGGAATAGATGTGGTCCATAATTGCACATACATAGTTACTTAACATGCATAATAATCGATATTCATCAATAAAAGATTCATCATCATCTTATCACCGTCATCATCATCATCATCAAAGTCCTCCAAGACGTCATAATTATAATCACGTAAATTTACTTTCTCCTCCTGATTATCTTCATGATCACGATCACGATCATTCATCATCACCGCCGTCATCATCATCAGCAGCAGCAGCATCATTGCAATAATAATAATAATTATTATCGTAGACATCATCATCATCATCATCGTCGTCATCATCTTCGTCGTCGTCATTGTCTTCGTCAACATCATCATCATCATCATCATCTGCAGTCCTAGGTGCAGCAACAAGTTACAGAAACAACAACAAAGATTTACGCGAATTCAGTAACAATTAACAAATCTACAAAACTTATAGAATATTCTTTGCAAGACGTTATTTTGTTTTCTGTCGTATTTCAGTGAACCAGCCAAAGATGAAAAGAAAGAAGACAAGAAAACAGCGTCACTAGGGCAGCTGGTAAGAGCAGACCATATCCAAATATTCAAAATGGCGGCCAGTCAGCTTTTGTATTGGTTTGGATTATGCTCCATTCAATGCCATTAAACAGTAGCTAAATATAGCCGTTCAGTTTCCGTTACCATTATCTCTTAAGATGCCAGTCATGGCCGCTATAGCCTCCATCCGCTGCCATTCTTTTCTCTAGCATAAATCATCAAGTCAAATGAGGCCTTTGAATCGATAAGAACAAAAATGACACTTCAAGAATTTCCGTTGCGTTATTATATTATTAAAGATATGATGAACGTAAATATTTCTTTTTTGAATCAGTTAATTACCATTTTGATAATACATATTTGTGCCCGAACTATTGAATATTGAGTATTAATCCGCTTTTATAATTAAAGTATGTATGGCAAAATTCAATAAATATTGATAAACTGTGTAGACAAAAATAAATATTATTTGATGAAAGTGTATTCAGTTTATTTCAGCAGAAGTAAAGTTATCATATGTATTGGAGATTGTCTGCACTTTTTTTTGTGCGGAGTAACCAAAGTACGCATTAACTGATTTGGGGCTCAACATGGGGAATTTATTGAAGGCCCTGATTAAAAATGTCATAAAAAAACCCATTTTTGACGTGTTGGCATAAAATAAAAAGAAAATTTGTTTGTTTTTTAGTGGAAGATGGGAATTTATTTCATCTCGTGAACACCATATGTTGATATTTTCACTCGTGGCTGCGCCACTCGTGAAAATATCACATATGGTGTTCACTCGATGAAATAAATTCTCATCTTCCACAAAAACAAACAAATATCCTCTATTTATTAACCTTTGTTTATTTCTTTTAACAAATGCACTTTATAAGTACACGAACCACAACTGATAGCCTGTCGTTTCACCCTATTTAAGCTAAAATAATTTATATATTTTCTATTTCTAATCCCTACTTCAAAATTGATGTAGTACAGAGCCAGTAAAGTGCCATGGCGCACCTTTATGATGAGATAAAGAATACTTTGTATAAATGTATGAAATTTGCATATATCTTATTCTGTTCTTTACGAAATTGGTTTGAAATAGTATCTCATAAAAACAAAATATCATTTCGTATTAACGAAATGGTTATTTGTTTTAACGGAACACTATTTATCTGAAGCGAATTAATATTTTACGAAATAAAACCAAATGTGTTAATTATAAATGTATGTGACGTCACTTTGTTGGTTTTGTCATGATATAGGAGGTCAAGAAGTTTTATTTTTTTCTCTAAGTTCCGAACAGCTGACTGTCTTGATATATTCCTGATGATCATTGGGTCCTTGTCGTCTATCGTACACGGTGCTGGCTGGCCAGTTCTGATGATCTTCTTCGGTGACATGACAGACTCGTTTATCAATGGTCAGTTTCTTTTCTTCTTTGAAAATTACATAAAATTCCTAAAAAAGCTGAATTAAAACTCATTCATTTTCGATCAAACGCAAACTCAGTGTCTTAAAATAGAGCAGGCATTTCTAATTTTAGACGTAATGTGTATGAAAAATCAAAGCACTAAACGCACCTGTGGATCGAATCAGGGAATGATGCCAGTACAATATCAGCAAAATCTCTTTCGAGATTATTTATAGGTTTCGTACAAGTTCAGTCTAATATGCAGTTTGATTTTGATATTAGGACTGAATTATTTCAAAAGCCGATTTTAACTCGTCAAATTTTAATGATGCATTCTAACAGCACACGGGCAATGTATGCTAAAAACAATATTCCTCTTGTGTTCGTACAAGGCATTTTGAGGTGTAAGTGCCAATCTGTTCTAATTACATTTAAAATTAGAAGAACATACCGTTGCTTTGTACCGAGCCAATGATATCTAATTAAAATTCTTGTTCACAGTAAATCAATCAGTCCCAATGGATCTAAACGACACGTCCAATCTGTTCGATGAATTCAACTCGGATATGACAAGATATTCACTCTATTACATCTACATTGGCGCAGCCGTGTTTGTGGCGTCATATTTTCAGGTGTGTATCGACCTTTGACCTCTTCCGATAGCAAGAGTTACCATCACTTTTACAGTTTAAATGTCTTTTTTTTATTTCATTATAAATACTTCCAAGTTATTGATAGAATTACAAAATGTTTATTTTCCAGATATCTAAATTATGTACATGTTAGATAATAAAACAAAAACTATTCTTAGTATTTCTTACCTATTATGTAAATATTAGTTAATTCAAGAAAACAGCTATTTAGTTGAAAAATCCCCCACCCTCGAAAACAAATTCATGCGTATATTTGCACCTCGTTCAAATTTTTTCATGTACTTCCTCAGTGGCTTTGTTCAGGCTGACTTTTGTCCCTCAGTAAATGTATTCACTCTGATTTTTTTCGCTTTTGACCCTAGGGAAGTACCTTTTTACATTTAATAATAAACAATGAATCTCATTGATGAAATTATCCAAAAAAGGAGATATTTTAGGAATAATTTCTTACAAATTCTATATCTAAAAAATTGTAAAATTTACTTCTTCATATTGTTGATACCTTAAGTTTATGAAAATATATAATATTAGTTAAGTTTATGAAAAAATATAATATTAGTTAAGTTTATGAAAGAATATAATATTAGTTAAGTTTATGAAAGAATATAATATTAGTTAAGTTTATGAAAGAATATAATATTAGTTAAGTTTATGAAAGAATATAATATTAGATAAGTTTATGAAAGAATATAATATTAGATAAGTTTATGAAAAAAGGGGTTCACTCAGTACGCTTTTCTTTACATTACTCGTACAAGTAAAGTTCAAATTTCAGGTTTTTATCACTGGTCGTTTTAGTAAAAGAACAAAAAAGAGCAAACTCAAATGTACTTCATTACAGGTCATGTGTTGGACAGTTTCCTGTGAAAGACAAGTGCATCGGATACGGAAGCAGTTTTTTCGCGCCATCTTGCGGCAGGAAATTGGTTGGTTTGATGTACACCAGAGCGGAGAATTAACCACAAGACTTGCCGAGTAAATTTTTGAATAGTTTAAAAGTCTTTTAAATTCAATAATTGATAATCTGTCGATAATTATTGACGAACAACGAATTTCAAGATCTGTGGTGACGATCTGTTTAAAGTTCTGAATGACCATTTTACCTGTAAAAATTTGCAAAATTATTTTTACGCCGACTAACCCAACTCAACGCAGCTGTTACACCCCTTTCAATACCATTATAGGATAATAGGGGAAGTAACTCTGTGTGTAGTTTGGACAATCGTAACAACTCGGCCTTTTCCGACAACTTCGTATAAAGACCTCGTATGTAAGTGTATGAATACACCAAATGGTAATTCGCCCTGGCTTTAATAAAAATATAAACACACATGGCAGAACTCAAACAGTGTTTGTATTTTGCATTAGAAAAAGTGAAAAATAAATGTTATTTTAAAGAATAAACAGGTAGAGGCTTTAAGAAAGGTTTTCAATTTAGCAGACACCACCTGTTTTATAAAATAGTCCAATATGGCGCCTACCACATTATTTCCGAGGTGACTTATTGAAGTCGCCCGAGGTGTTCCGAATGTGGTTTGGATTGTCACACGTGCTACTACTGAACTATTTCAGTGACCTTGAACGAGTTAGAGAAGGACTTGGGGACAAGTTTAGTTATGCAATACAGTTTCTAGCTCAATTTTGTTCCGGGTTCGCCATTGGGTTTTGGAAAGGTTGGAAACTCTCCCTGGTTATGATGTCAATGTCTCCCCTTCTTGCGATAGGTGGAGCTTTTATATCAAAAGTGAGTAATTTCATATCATTTAATTAAACTGCTTTTTTTTGCATTTTTTTTTCGTTCAAAGTTATTGTATGAAATTATAAGGGAAGAAACTCGTACATGTCGAACAGCTGAGTAAAGGGAATGAATTCTTCAAAATCAAGGATATAACTGCACCTGTAAAAATTAAGTTACATTTTCGGCAGATTTCTTTTTGCTCAACGGTACATGGGCCATCTGTAAAAAAATATTATCCAAATAATCATTGGGTTATATTTGAGCAGGAAATCTAGAATTCAGACCCCTGAAATATCTCTCCATCGCGTCTCTGTTAGAATACGGACAAAGTCTCTGTATTCTTCAAAATCGCTGTATTATCTCTTTCAGTTTATTGCCAACTTTTCGAAAAAAGAACAACACACTTATGCTGAAGGTGGGGGTGTGGCCGAAGAAGTTTTGTCATGCATTAGAACTGTTGCAGCTTTCAACGGACAGAACCAGGACTTAAAGCGGTAAATATTTCCTCATAGTACCCTTTATAAAGCGGTAAATATTTCCTTATAGTACCCTTTATAAAGCGGTAAATATTTCCTCATAGTACCCTGGTAAATATTTCCTCATAGTACCCTGGTAAATATTTCCTCATAGTACCCTTTATAGTCAACGGTGGATATTATAGTTTTTATCAGTTATCAAAGTACAAACGTATGAAACATTTTTCTTATTTGTGTATTTTCTTTAAAAAGAATATTTCAAAAAAGGGTTTCATCAGAAGTTAATTGAAAACAGAGTCAACTATTAGAGGTCTTTTGTTAAGGACAATGAGTTAGCTTCAAAGAGAGTGAACTCACCGATTTGTCTAAAATGTTTACGTAATCAGCTACCTTATTGTGATTGTTAAAACCAGTAAAACATTAATAGGTAGGAAATAAAATAATTGAACAAAAAAAACCCCACAAAAAACAAAACAAATGACTTTTTTTGTTCATATAGCATGTATATCAGCTATCTTTGTATTGTGTTTTATTCAAGATATGAAAAGAAACTCGAGATCTGTCGGAGTATTGGAATAAAAAAATCCTGGATCACTGGATTTGGTTTGGGTTTTACCATGCTTGTAATGTTTTCAGCATATGCTCTCGCTTTTTGGTAAGTTTAGGTTAGAAATATGTTTACATCTCTAGGACAATGTTAAGAAGGTTTAATTTTAATATACTAAAGGTTGGACACTCATTTCGTGCTTTTGTTTAAGTGCTTCCAAGCGCCCCTGAATATAAGACAAGCGCCTTTGAACATAAGCCAAACGCTCTTGAACGTGAGTCAAGTGCCAATCGCCTTTGAACATAAGTCACGCGCCTTTTGAACAGAAGTCCAGCGCCCATGAAAATACGCCAAAACTCTTTTGAACATAAGAACAGTTTTCGTTACATATTCCTTTTTATGGGTAGATTATTTAATCTGATATTCTTAACAATAGTCATCTTTGCTCAACTGAGTCTGAAAAAAAACTGTTTTCATGAAATTATCCAAGTCTCATGTTGACTCAAAAAAACAACTGTAAACCTAAAAGTAATTTCTGTTGAGATATGACTGTTCTTCGGCAAAGGTTTTCACTGGCGTCCATTTCGGTTATGCCGGTACAGATAAATTCTTCTATCTTAGCAGTTTAGGGCAAAACAATCACATTGCCTTGCTCTTTACACTGAAACAGGGTACTTATTCTTTATACGTTTTAAACTTAATTATCCCAGTCAGTGTTTTCTGAAGATAGTGTAAACATCTCATTCAGGTTTTAACATGAACACCGAGGCAACTTCGACCTCGGTCTGAAAATACCGGAACATTTTCAGACAATCTTAAATATATAATGTAATCTACAAAACAGTTACCATTAAGAACTTTAACTGTGATAAAAAAAATCCGTGAACAATTTTGTTTGAAAATACGAATGGCGAGGAAAAGTCCAGAATTATATTTTGACCCGCAGGTACGGAACAGAGCAAGTGAAGTCTGGTGAGATGAGCGGAGGAGAAGTCCTCACTGTAAGTAAACCATTTAGACTTACAGACAAATTGAAAATATAGAGCGCCGTTATGGGAAACCCAACATTCTGCAACCAGTTTAGATCTTGATAAGCCTTCCAGGCATATTGTGGATCTTATCGAATGTATTCATTTTTCCATCTCTACGGAACATTGATTTTTTTATTCTTCTTTTTATTATTTTAGTTATAAGTTTGAGTTAAACAAAGATATGGATGATACAGTGCTCAAAAATCATCCAGTTGTTTTCTCCCGACATGTTCCAGTAAATACATGAACCAAAGTGGCAAAGGTATTACACAAAAAATGGATTACAAATCATGTTTCACTTTGCGTTCACTCGATTAATTAAAAACCTGGGTTATAAAATATTTTGAACAGTATATAAAATGTTTTTCAAAATGTCGTAATGTATTTATTTATGGTTAGCGATGGTTTTAAGTATTACAAATTCTTTTTTCACAGGTATTTTTCTGTGTATTGATTGGTACATTTTCTATTGGAAATATAACTCCTCATATTACATCAGTAGCCGGGGCCAAGGGGGCAGCAGCCGTTTTGATCGACATAATTGACAACGTAGGTTGCCATGGTAACATTACTGCTAAAATTAAACGATAACATTTTGTCTTAACTTTTAAATTCAATTTATTATTTTGGTTGCACCATTCAAGGCCACTGAAGAACTAAAGAAGCGAGTGGGCATCAACAAACTATCACCATATCAAAATTGCTTGGCTTATTTCTTTCATTCCAGTGCAATAACGTTCATATTTCAGTGGCTAATAAAGATAGGCTGGCTATCGTTGACATTTTACTCTCTCGAACAGAACACGCACATTTTTGTGTTACTTGAAGTGACTGCAAACAGAAAAGGGAGGCCTTTACTACTGTGCCTAATATTTTGTCACTGCAGAAAAAAAATGTTAATAAAAATTTCGGATTTCGTGGACGGGTGGTAGTTGAGCTAGAATTTCGGCCCCAATATCAGTGGCACCAAGCCCACTAGATGTGAGGTACACCTGGGATTTTCCACATTCTACATGTCTGCAGTGGTATTGGGTTTAACTCAAAAAAGCAGTCACTGAGCGGGATTTTTTAAGTTACAAGTACTTGTTTCGATGTATGATAAAAACATTAAAACATGAAAAAATATTAAGTACATTTCATGTATTTCTCGTGTTCTTAAAGTTTTGTGTATAAATTTGCGCAACCATTCTTTTTACAGAAACCAGAAATTGACGCAAGTTCCCGAAACGGTTATGTTTTCGGCGATTCACATGGGCACATCGAATTCAAAGACGTCGAGTTTTCATATCCAACAAGAAAAGACGTTACAGTTAGTACTGTACTTTTTTAGAAATTTATTTTTTTCAGCAATTTACTTTATAGGTGTACCAGCGATCTTAATCGTGACGTCATTTTGAATCATTGAAGAAAATCTTTCCAAATGCTGTGAAAACACAACAGGTTCTAGGACTTATTAACTTGATCATGAATATTATTTAAAAGAAGTAAAGAAATTAAAATTCATACTTCTGAATAATTTAAACTTGTATTACATGCAGTAATCTGCATACAGTCGCATATTGAATAACAAACCCTTGTGTCAAAACTCGTGTATCAGTGGAGGTCGGAACAGTGATCCAGTGGTACCTCACTAGACTGGTTTTCCATCGGTTGCAAGGTCATCCCCAGTCTCTCCTCCACTAACACATCTACATGTAGTCTTCTAACGGATGAGGTATTAAGCTGAGGTCCAATGTATCGGTGCTTTACACAGACCATGCAAAAGAACCAGGATTGTTACTGGAATGGATGCTTTCTATATCTGTCACTATCCGCCACAAGATAAAGTTATTAAAAACCGCACGGAACGTGGGTGACATGAGTAACCGGTACCGACAATAAGTAAATTCAGATAGATAGAAAGATGTATCAGTGCCATAGTTAATTAGACCAGAAACCAACAAGGTGTAAACGTTTTAACTAACATGACGATTTATGAATGCCGTATCAACATATAGATAGAATGTTACACTCATTTCCAGGTTTTAAAGGGTTTGAACCTAACTGTAAGATCCGGTCAAACAGTCGCGCTGGTTGGACCCAGTGGATGCGGTAAATCAACAGTGGTTAACCTGATACAAAGATTTTATGATCCAGATCGCGGAAGTGTAAGTGTGTTCACCGGGCATACGCTAGGTGCTCTTTTTTGTTAATTAAAACATAATACTGCTCAAAACACCATTCAGATAAAGATACCTAGCATACCCTCATTACTGATAGAAGAATTCGTCGAAATATAAATCTATGTTTAAACCCCACATATTATTCATTCGGCATAACTGCGGCAGAACTGTCCAACCTTTCATAAATCGCTCTTCAGTTATAACCACAAATAGATTCAGTTGCTCGAGAGAAGAGGGCGAAAAATTCATTAGCTTGGTGAACTGAGGCATGTATGGTTAAAGTGTCTTAATCCTAGGGCTCCCCTCATGCCCCCGCTTGTATTCAAACCTGTGACATTTCGAACCAGAGAGTGGCATTCTTTCCATTAAGCAGTCGATACCCACTATAATAGGGTATTGTTCATATTTTTCAAGTTATACCACATTTTACGTGTGTTTTTTATTATCAAATCATTTTGCCAACTAGGTATCAATAGATGGAAGAGACATTCGGGGTTTGAATCTGAAAAGTCTCCGCGAAAAGATTGGCGTTGTTTCACAAGAGCCAATACTGTTTGGTATTTCCATCCATGAGAATATATTGCTGGGACGTCCAGATGCCAGAAATGAAGAAATAATCAGAGTGGCGAAGGAAGCAAACTGCCACGACTTTATAACTAAGCTACCTCAGGTAAGAATAACTCTGTTTAATTATTTAGTTAGTGTTTCTACAGTTATAATCCCTTTAGTTAACCTTTACATAGCTACTTTTAAAATGAGTATAACCATTAAAAATGTCCCGATATGTTAACAGAAATCGTGAAAGCTTGGAAAAGCTTTGTGTTTGTATGTTTAACTGTGTAAAATGTTAGCTGTGTAAATTGGTAATCGTTTTAAATCTTAAAGCAAAAGAAAAGACAGTCCTATAGTACTAAATAAATTTTCTTTACATTACCAGACAGAAAATGGTATCGATTTACAAGAATTTCCGTTGATAGCCGATTGTCCGGTTAACTGGTGTGACGTATCTTGCGTTGAAAATAAGCATGTTTAGTTTGTTTTGTATTGGTTTTATCGAAAATGTTTTACGTATTATTTCCGCTACTTGTAATTTCAAAGTAAGCTATACTATATATTACTGTATATTAATAAAATATCTTTAAGATCTAACATCATCAATATATTATGTATTGTGAAGTGTTTTATCGAATTCCATGTCTTTCTCTGAAGGGGTATGACACACTGGTTGGTGAGAGAGGGGCCCAGTTATCTGGCGGACAGAAACAAAGGGTTGCGATCGCAAGAGCTTTGATTAGGGATCCAAAGATTTTACTACTGGACGAAGCCACCTCCGCACTTGACACACAAAGTGAAACAGTTGTACAAGAAGCTCTAGATAAGGTAGGCCTGTACATTACTACCACAGAAAAAAACAACAACAACAAAAAACCAATACCCTTGTAAATTTAAATAATAAAACAGTTTTACCATTTGGCTGAAGTAATACGCAGATTTATACGCTGGAAGTTATTTTGGAATTAATATTTTTTTCTATCTTTCGATGGCTACTCGTAGAAATAAGAATGTAAAACAAAGATAAACGATCAGTTCTAAAACCACGAACAACTAATGTACATGTATGTGCTGTGAAAAAAAGAAATAAAGTACATTTGTGTCAGGTTGTTTTTTGAAACGAAATTTTAACTTACATGTATATTTGTGTAAAAGAAGAAAAAAAGAAATTGTTAAACATCGTACATTCCTAGTATGCCAGCATTGACTGCTTCGTTTGATACACAAAAACAGATGACAAAAAGTATCTGTTAACCATATTTTGTTCAGACGTGGTAACTGTAGTATGTGCTTAAAGACACACTAAAATATTTTTCAAAAGGCACGACAAGGAAGGACGACAATAGTTATCGCCCATAGATTATCAACGATCCAGAATGCTGACGTCATCAATGTTGTCCAAGATGGCGTCATTGTTGAGTCCGGTAAACACTCGGAGCTAATGGCCAAACAAGGGGCCTATCATCAGTTAGTGACTGTTCAGATGCTTATAGGGGAAGACGAGGATCTAGAAGAAGATGAAGAAGCATATGAAGGTTCGTTATTTTTGCAGTATTCTTACCAATTTTTATTTATAACCCCCGCCCAAATGCAGAGGGATATAGATTTGGCGTTGTCAGCCCGGCTGTCCGTCCTTCCGTCCGTCTGTCACACTGTGTTTGGAACATAACTCAAAAACACTTTAAAGTATGAACATTAAACTTCATATATGATTAGATCTAATTGAGTTGAAGTGCAATGCACAGATATTGTAAATCTTAACTTCATAAATTTTGTAGTTATTCCCCTTCGTAATATTTTTTTGATAATTATTTCTTTTGGACTATAACTCAAAATCGTATATGAGATATCAACATTAAACCTCATAGGTGTATAGATGTCATCAAGGAGTCGTACATTTCACAGGAACTGTTACAGTAGCTTTTCACTTGATAACTTTTGAGTTATTGCCCTTTGTTAGTTTTGTACTTAATTTTGTTTGGAACGTAACTACAAAGTATTTGAGGTACCAGTATGAAACTTAATAGGTGCATAGATATAATTAAGGAAAAGAGGGATATAGATTTTTTTGTGTTGTCCTTGCCACTTTTTGTCCGTCCGTCCGACCGTCATACTTTTTATTTGGAACAGGACTCAAAACTTATAAAAGTTATAAACCTAAACCTTTATATGTGGTTAGATCTTATTCAGTAAAAGTGCAGTGCATAGGAACTGTAGCTCTTCACTACATAACTTAAGAGGTATTCTCCTTTGTTATTTTTGATACTTAATTTTTGTTTGGGCCACAACTCAAGTATTTGATGTATCAAAATCAAACTTAATAGTGCATAGATGTCATTAAGGAGTCATGCAGTACATAGGAATTTAACTCTTTCCTTGTTTAAACCAAAAAATGTTGTTGTTCCCCTGCTTTTTGAGAATGTTTTGACATCATTTCTCTCAAACGACGTCATTTACCAGAAGAGCTATTTGTGCTTAGTATAGCTCAAGTTTTACTTGCATTGATTCATTATGGATAAAAATACGAAATTGATTTATCACTCAAAATCCAAGATCAAAGATCTATGTAAAATTCGTAGGCTCTTCACAGTGGTTTGTATCATTCCGCTGGGGATATCAATTAACGAGTTTACGTGTTTATATATAAATACCTCGAGAAACAAATTCTACAGACATAAAAAAGTGATTGATTGATGGTTGCTTCCTTGGTTCTACTTGTGCTGATATTGCGGGCTTTATGTGCTCATTTGGTGATCGATGATCATTACCATTATAATGGAATGACATAACAAACTAAAACAAACTTAATGTCTAGAATTGGTCATGTTTCCCTAAGTTTATCTGGAAATAATTATAGAGTTGAATAAGGAATAAGGGACTGATTTCTACCCCTTATTCGAAAAAGAAAAAAAAAACGCCGGGGCATTTTATACCTGCTTATTTGCTTGCTTAACGTTTTCATAGAAAATGGAGACTTGGTTCCCAATGGCAGTCCTAGAAAAAGAACGACATCTGGTGGCAAAACTCAGAGACAGCTGTCAAGACAGATGTCTAAGCAATTCTCCAAAGTTGCCCTCGACGAAGATGAAAAGAAAAAGGATGAAGAAGAGGTATTGTATAATTTGAAGTAGATACCATTAAACATTCTACAATCTATGCAGTTGAGCGCTTGGTTTCTTCTGATTTATAAAATATCAGTATTACATGGAACAGTGTAATAATGATTACTCTAATATTTTACCAGTATATTGCATGTCTATAAATGCTGATAAATAAATATATCTTTATATTAAACTGATGTTTCATGGATTGTTTTTAGATAGTTGGCTTGATAAAACTATATAAAACTATGTAACTAAACACTTTTGGGACCATATTGATAGCAGGTAGCGACGATAAAGAACTCAAAATAGATAGAAAAAACATATTGTTACTTATATTACAGACAGAGACAGCACCAGGAGCGAAGTTTTGTCCAATGTTGCGGGAGAACAAACCAGAATGGCCATTCATTGTGATTGGTTGCCTATCAGCTGCAGTCAATGGCTGCACAATGCCAGCTTTCGCTATATTCTTCAGTGAAATGATCAAAGTTTGTGTTTCAAAACAGTTTTTTTCTAATTGAAAAAATGATTAAAAAGTTAATGGTCGTAAAATTTCATCGCCATCATAATACCCATCATTGCAGTCACCACAACCAACGCCACCACACCACACCACAATCACAATACCACCACCACTACCACCACCACCAATACCATTATCATCAACATCATCATCACTAGCAGCAGCAGCAGCAGCAGCAGCATATCAACGCCATCATTATAAATATCATAAGAATTAATATCTTAATAATAATAATAATAATAATAAAATAATCATCATCATCTCTAGCAGCAGCATATCAAAGCCAACATTATAAGTTTCAGAAGAATGAATAACCTAATAATAATAATAATAATAATCATCATCATCATCATCATCATCATCTCTAGCAGCAGCATATCAACGCCATCATAACAAGATTCATAAGAATTAATATCTTAATAATAATAATAATAATAATAATCATCATCATCATCATCATCTCTAGCAGCATATCAAAGCCATCATTATAAGTTTTATAAGAATTAATATCTTTATAGAAATAATAATAATAATAATAATAATAATAATAATAATAATCATCATCATCATCATCATCTCTAGCAGCAGCATATCAAAGCCATCATTATAAGTATCAATATAATTAATATCTTCATAATTATCATAATCATCACCATCATTATCACCATCATTAATTCATCATTCACCATCTTTATTACGAACTTCAACAGTATCATCAAAATTTTCACCACAATAGTCAGTTAAACGGACGTCGATTGTCAGCATCATAATCGATATCATTATCATCATCGGGTTATCATCATGTAAGCAGCATTTCATTGCCACACATGTTTTTCTAATAATTGCGAATGTAGTTGTCAAATTTATTATCATTATTATTGATATTATTATTAGTGTAGTCAATTTCTTGATAATAATTTTCACTTCTAATTTATCACTTTCATAAAGCAACAACAGTAATATCGACAAAATAATTTATTTGTTAATAAGAACATCGGCGAAGCCGTAAAAAGTCCAAATATTTTTTTTATAATGATACAGAACATTTTCTTTTTCTTTGCTAATGATGTTAGTAGTGCGTTGTGTCAGATTGTTAAATGTGTATTTTCAGGTATTTATGAACGACGGTGAAAACAGTTTATTCTGGAGTATGATGTTTTTGGTGCTTGGAGGAGTACAGTTCATGACAAATTTAATGCAGGTAAAATATAACATTTTCATTTAATTCCTTTACGACACGTAATACGAAGGAAATCCGTCTCGTTATGCCCCCCCCACCTTCGAAGAAGCGAGGGTATATTGCTTTACTCATGTCGGTCCGTTGGTCAGTTAGTCAGTCCGTCTATCCGTCCGTCTCTGAGCCAGACCTTGTCCGATCAATAAATAGGGATTGCTTTAGATGACACCAATTAATTTTGGGGAAAGATCAAGGTCACTGCCACTGTGAACTTGAAAACCATGTCCGCCCAACTACTTGAGTCATATTTGACCTACACCCGGTTTCCGCATTATAACTCGAATACTATCAAACCCACACTATTCAAACTTTAATGAAAACCACACTGCTTTCCATTGGACTTAAGTTACTATTTCACCTACACCCTTCAAACGTCATAGAATAGTTGCCCTTACTAAGTAAAAAAATCCCTTCGAAAGCAGTTTCTGCTCAATAACTCGACTATCATTTTACCCATACCCTCATAAGTTGTTGATCTTATTGAATAGAAGACACGTATTGTTATTTGGGTCATTAAGTCAAAGGTCGAGGTCATGACGACCTTTCATTTTAAAATGGTAATCGCTCAATAACTCCAGTGACATTTGACCCGCAGCCTTTAAACTTCACAGGTTAGTTGCTTTTATTGAGTAAAAGAACCTCATTGTTTTTATGTCTATAAGTCAAAGTTCAAGGTCACTGTCATTTTTAATTTGAAATCTGTTTGCGCTCAGTGACATGAGTAATATTTGACACACAGCCTGCAAACTTCAAACATTAAGTGAGTTTGGGGTATGGTGGGGGGGGGGGGAAGCGGGGAACATACATGTCATTCTGACATCTCTTGTTTCTATTGATAATCATTCATTATTCACAAGATTTGCAGTTTCTTTCTATATGCCTATCTTATTTTCAGGTCAAAAAAGCACACGGACATTTTTTTCTTATATTTAGGCCATTATTTTAGCTCCGAACTTCGCTTTGCAGTTTCAGTTTTACAAACCAATCTTTTTTAATAGCTTTTAGCTGAATTTCCTCCTTTGCAATTTCCAAATTTAAAATTACATCAATTTAAAATCCATGTTAATTTATGCATTGTTATGTACAGTGGTCTTCTTAACTTTTGTACCTTAACTTCACTTTTGAAATCCGTACATTTTTTTTAGTCAGTTTGTTTCGGTTATTCTGGAGAAAAACTAACGTTCCGTCTACGCCTCAAGACTTTTCGAGCCTTTATGAGACAAGATATGTCCTACTTTGATGACCCTAAACACTCGACCGGTGCCCTCACTACACGTCTGGCTACCGACGCATCGCTTGTCAAAAATGTAAGTAGTTGCTTTTCGCAAAAAGTACTTGCTGGTAAAATGTAAGTAATCACTTTTCATAGAAAAATAAATCGCTGGTCAAAACTGAAAGAAGTCTCATTTTATAAAAAATAGTAGTCGCTCGTCAAAAAATGTTAGTCATCTGTTGTGAAAATTGTAAGTCATTGCATGTCGTGAATGAAAGTATTCTCTCAAATATATGAGCACTCTTCTTACGAGCATGAAAGTTCGTAATGCATTTTGGAAAAAAACACACCCAGAGCAGGACTCGAACTCGGGACATCCCTCATCGCAAACAAACGTTCTAGACCACAGAGCCAAAGAATCGATTTCCTGACTTATAGGCCGGAGTGCACTGGATCGTAACACTTCCCTTTCTTGAGAAAGTCATCATTTATGATGACGAATGGTGTTGTCTTTTTTGTTATGTAAAAAGTCTTGAAAAATTTTATTATAATTACTACTACTAAGTCAGAGAGGGGTTATCCCGGACAAGCCCCAATTTTATAAGCATGCAAGTTCATAAGAGAATGATGCAATATATATTGTAAAAGACCACCCAGAACGGAATTCGAACTCAAGACTAAGGGCGAAAGAATCGATTTTTCTTGACGAAGTAGATGGAGGTTGCCGATGTGCACTTGACCATGATAATCTCTCGACATGAAAGTAATACTTGCTATTCAGATGTCATAATTCTCTTATTTTATGTAGCCATGCAAATAATGACATCCTGTTTTTATTAGGCAACAGGGATTCGCATAGCTACTCTTGTGCAGTCAGTTTTTGGTCTAGCTGCGGCCTTGACAATAGCTTTTATCTACGGCTGGAAGTTGGCGCTTGTGGTGTTAGCGGGAGTGCCTCTCATGGCAATAGCCGGTAATTTCATAAAATATTTTTTGTTTGTAAAATGGAGCTTAATGCTACCAATGTTTTTTTTCCTAATTAGGTAAAAATAAAAATTGGCTTTATTTCTATTAATGTCTGTGAAACAACATTCTGCAGGTATGTCGGCATAAAAGTTTTTCTAAGTTTTGATTGTTTGCCCTTTGTTTTGATGGAGAGTTTTATGTGAATTTGAAGATATAGCCGGAAAGGAAAATCATCGGACTGGAGTGAAACAGGAAAAAAGATACTGTAGGTAGGCAGTAAAAAATTGTGATCTGTCATGTTCACGGAAACAGTGATTTTTTACACACACATGAAAACATGTTCGAAATTAGAGTCTTAGAAAAGTTTGGAAGGTAGAAATCATTCTGTTTTTGATGATTTTTTTTTTTACATCGACCAACATATTTTCAAGATTTTTAGAAAAAACTTATTTCTTATGCCTTATTAAAAAACAATTAAAAAGAAGGAGCTATCATATTTTACACAGACAGATTATTGTGTCAGTCGGCAAAAATATATTCTTTCCTCTGACAAATATTTTAGGTGCGTTGCAGCTAAGAATTGTTATGGGAAGTCAGAAAAAAGATAATAAAGAACTAGAAGCAGCTGGAAAGGTAGGGTATGACAGTTTGTGTTGACACGGTGGTAACAGGTTCGATGTCACCAGACTCTCCAGTGACTTTCCTCATTCCACAATGCTGGCTGAAGTATTGGATTAAATCTAAGAAACATTCATTGATCGGAATTGACAAAAGTTGCAAGAACTTGCTTCGCAAAAACTTTTTAAAGAATAATTTTAAATAAAACCAAACAAAACACCTTTCCCAATAAACAAATCTGACCTAACTTAAATCAACCTTCCCTAATATAAGCTATTTTATTACAGAGCCTAACCTGAACAGTCTGACTTAACCTGAATAACCTTAAGTAACATAAACTTAGCTATCGAGAGTACTTCACTCCACATGCACCTCAGTTAGTCAAGCAGTGAGTAAGAGCTTATGAAGTATGTTGAGGCCTTTCGCTTTCAACTGGTCACAAGTGTTATCTTGAAGGCGTTTAACTCTGTTAAAATGGTGCTTGTTTGAAGCAAACAGTTGTAAATGAATATAAAAAAATGTAAGAGGACTTAACTGGTATCCATTTTGCTATTGACTTCTTATTTGCTCTCGAAGATTGTATAGCCATTGACCATACATGTTGAACATAAATGTTTGAAGATTGAATTAAACAGTTAAATGTAGAAAAGTTCTCAGCATTACTCTATAAATAGCTAGCTTTGATGACAACGAGTTACTTAGTGTCCAGTGGGAACACAGACGGTTCTCACCTGAAAAATTAAGTCAATAAAAGTGATGGTTTGAATTTTAAAAAATATTTACAAACGACTTTAAAGAATAAGTTGCTGCAGTTATAATTTTAGAAACTGATGCTCGTCATTCTGACCTACAATTTACTTAGCATTTTATGACAGTTTAAACTTTTTTAAACACTTATCGCACTTTTGTTTTGTACTGATATATGAGACTCTGTGAATTATTTCAATTTAGAAAACAAGACACTGTCAACGGAAAGAGAAAGAGAATAAGATCTTTGTGGTCTCTTTTATAAACTTTTAAAATGGTCAGAACACTTTGATTTTGCATTGTCATTGAAAACGTGACAGTAGTTTGTTTTTATTTTTTAGACAGCCAGTGAGGCGATAGAAAATATCCGGACCGTACAATCATTAACAAGAGAGCTGGACTTCCATACCAAGTATTCAAATTCTTTGGTAGGGCCATACAGGTATGTAAAACCCGATGGCGATTGACTTGAAAAAAAAATTCGTTTAAACAGACATAAAAACATGTTATCACAAGATTTCGTCAGGTTAAGATTAAAATCTGGCCGGTGCTGTCAAAATTCTGTATTCCAGTCGGTCTTAGACTTCCGATTCAGCCTTTTTTACTTCTACTAAGACAGAATTAAATGCACCAAAGTGTCATGTTACTTCTATAAAATACTGCTTACCGATGTTTCTCTTTTCTTCCAGAACAAATTTAAAGATGGCCCATTTAACTGGCTTAACGGTGGGGTTTTCTCAAGGTATAGTATTCATGATCTATGCAGGGGCGTTTCGATTTGGTGCATACATGGTGACCACAGGGGACATGACACCAGATAATGTATTCAAGTATGTTAAGAGCTGCCAGGTGTTTATTTCAAGCTAATGACTTGATATTTACTGTAGAGACATTTCTCTGAAACGTATTAAGTTTGAAAGGAATTTCCTCTTTGTATTTTCCAAAATTGTTTGTTTTCATTTCTTTATTTTTTATGATCTTTGTAACATCAATACTTCAGCAAGTTTCTTTAAAATATATTGTTAGAACGTTTACCCAATTTTTATATTTAAGGATTTCATTGTCTTAAAGATGTTTCTAAAGTGTCTTTTGCCACTTTTATATAACAAATAGTAATTTGCCATTTCCATATTTTCAGAGTATTATTTTCGATTTCTATATTTCCAAAGTATTTTGCTGATTCCGTATTTTCATCAGGTTCTTTGCCATTTCAATACTTTCAGAACATTCTTAGCCATTTCCATATTTTCAGAGTGTTATTTGCCATTTCCGTATTTTCAGAGTGTTATTTACCATTTCCTTATGTTCAGAGTGTAGTTTGCCATTTCCTTATTTTAAAATTGTTCTTTACCATTTCCATACTTTTAGAGTGTAATTTGGCCATTTTCTTTCTTTCGGTGCGTTTTTTGCCATTTCCGTATTTCCAGAGTGTTATTTGCCATTTCCATATTTCCAGAGTGTTATTTGCCATTTTCATATTTTCAGAGTGTTCTTTGCGATTTCTAAACTTTCAGCACGTTTTTGCCATTTCCATACTTCAGTGTGATATTTTTCCATTTTCAGTATCTTCAGAGTGATATTTGTCATTTCCGTATTTTCAGAGTGTAATTTGCAATTTTGTATTTTCAGAGTGTTCTTTGCCATTTCCACACTTTCAGCACAGTTTTGCCATTTCTATACTTTCAGCGCTTTGTTTGCCATTTCCATAACTTCAGAGTGTTATTTGTCATTTTCGTATTTTCAGAGTGTTCTTTGCCATTTCCATGACTGGTATGGTGATTGGTCAGAGCAGTTCCTTCCTACCCGACTACTCTAAGGCAGCCGCAGCCGCTGGTCTTATATTTAAAACTCTAGATACAATACCACTAATAGATGCTTTCTCAAAAAGGGGAGAGAAGTTGGTAAATAAATCTTTTCTCAGAATTAAGTCTTTAAGGTTTTTTTCCTATTCATTGTAAGTTTCTCTTAATTTCTTGAGACGAAAATATTTAATGCAAGTTTAGACCTGGCCGGCTGTTGTGTGAGTGGAAAGCTATATGTTCTTAGGGGCTGAGTTCTTGATTCCTTTGAAACAAAAGAATTTTCAAGACAGCACAGTAATAACAGGAACTTCATTTAATGAACGAACCGAATATAAAATTCAAAGATTTGCTTTTAAACTGTAGATATTGATCAAACGTAATGTAGCCCTACTGTTTCTAGTTCTTTTTCATCAGAAAACATTTGATATCGCTTCCTTTTAGAATATCATTTTCGTCATGAATGCATTCATTTACTGCAATATTTGACTAAATGACCATAAAAAGATATAACCTATCAACCAAGTAATATATATTTTCAGACTAAAGTCCACGGAAGTGTAGAATTTAAGAACGTGTTTTTCAATTACCCAATGCGACGTGATGTTCCGGTACTCAAGGGTATAAACATAAGCATTGAGCCAGGACAAACTGTTGCTCTCGTAGGACCAAGTGGTTGTGGGAAATCAACAGTTGTTCAGTTGTTACAAAGATTCTATGATCCACTAGATGGGACAATAGTGAGTAATCGTAGCCATATTACACATCTGAGTCATTTAGAAAAAAATCAAAAGACAAATAGCACAATACTGAGTAATTGTATCCATACAAAACATCCTGAAGACAAATGCTACAGTAGTGAGTAACTGTAGCCAGAACACACATCTGTAAAATTTAGCTACACAAAAAATTCCATTTGACAAATGGCACAATAGTGTGTAATCGTAGCCAGAACACACATCTGAGTCATTAAGCCACACAAAAAATCCTTCAGACAAATGGCACAATAGCGAGAAATTGTAGCCAGAACACAAATCTCAGGTCATTTGGCCACACAAACATTCCTTTAGACAAATGCCACAGTAGCGAGTAATTGTAACCAGAACACACAACTGTGTCATTTAGGTACACAAAAATTCCATTTGACAAATGGCACAATAGTGAGTAATAGTAGCCAGAACACATATCTTTGTCATTTAGCAACACAAAAAATCCATCAGAGAAATGGCACAATAGTGAGTTATTGGAGCCAGAACACAAATATCAGTCATTTAGCCACACAAAAATCCATTAGACAAATGTTACAGTATTGAGTAATTGTAGCCAGAACACACATCTGTATCATTTTGATACACAAAAAGTTCCATTAGACAAATAGCATAATAGCCGAGTAATTGTAGACAGAACACACATCTCAGTTATTTAGCCACACAAAAAAATTTCATTAGACAAATGGCAAAATTTTATTAAACTAATGATCCGGAAAATGTTTGCTACTATTTCCTAACTAAAATTTGAGGATTTTACATGGCGAACGGAAAACAGCGTGATAAAACGAAGAGCTGCAATAAATGTCTTTGAAAATTTGAGATTAGAAGAGTCATTGCAATAATAGATATTTAAAAACATTTTATTTTCAATCATCTGAGCCAAAATACTCAAATCGGCTGCCTTCCGGCATCTGCCGCATTCAGACAACATCTCCCACGAAACCACTGGGCTTATTTCAACTGAACTTTACATAAATGAAAAAGTATTGAGCTCCATCCAGAACTAGATGGAAAACTTCACCTCAGCAACCCCTTGACAGATATAAGAATTTTCTGTACGGAAAATTGCCAGTATTATATTCCTATATGTACAATTGGAGCGGGGTTAGTGTTATCCAGTATTATGTAATTCTATGTTTTGACTGGCTGTTAGAAGATCCGATTATTGCCGAAATATTACGTATTTTTACGATGTACTACCTGTTGAATCAATTTGCGCAGTTGTGTTATTCCGGAAATCCTCGGACAGAATCACGGACAGAATCACGGACAGAATCACGCGACTGTCTGGTAATATTGTGTAGGAACATTGAATGTTTTGAAATCTATTAATAGTAACAAGTAACTGATAACAGATACAGGTAACTTTTTGAAGGCTGGCAAAATATTGCCGTTGATAAGAATGCAAAACAAAGTAATTTTGTAATTACAGTTACAAAGTCATTTTTCATCAAACAATTCATATTTTATATCATTTAAAAGGTCTGTAAACTCATATTTCACATATAAGAAAAATATTTTTCAAAACTGTTCACTTTCTTATTTGTAAATGGCTAAACTGAGAGCATCTAAGCTGCTAGCCCAACAAATGGTGCGCCAGGGCTCTTTATTATATAGACGATGGTCAAAGGCCGACATCTATGTAATATCAGTTTGTAAATCGGTCGGTCTTGCAGTCGAAATATTGAGACTACTAAGCTGCTAGAAAAATGCTGAAAAAAAGCTGAAACGACAGGTATAAATTAGTTAAGTTTTCTTTTTTAAAAGCAAAAATTTAAAATCTGCTTATATTTTCAAAATATGAATTTAAAGAGCTTTCAAATGATGTAAAATGATACAATGTTTGTTTAATGTTTTCAAATAATATAATTCGGCTCACAAAGAAAAAAAGAATCTAAAGTTAAAAATTCTGTCTGGTTCCCGGTGGTACTTTGCTACGACTCTGACTGTTCCTCACCTGGTCTTTAATATGTTGAATTATATCAAAGTAATCAAAGCATGGTCATAGTTTATTATCTTAATAGATATTACAAGTATATTTGTTATTCTATTCAAGAAGGTTTGTTATTCTGTTCAAGCATGGCATTCCATGAAAATCTTGTTAGTTTGTTACTTAACAAAACAAACACTGTTTCAGTATCATAATTATCACCATTAACATCAAGAGATATCTGGAACTAAAAGGTTGAACAAATATGTTGTTGTTGTTCTTTAAAAACGGGCATTAACTTAGGTATAATTTGTCTGAACAGACAGGTCTTCAATTTAAAGATATATATTAAATTTCTTTTTCTTTTTATTAGCATCTGCAAACAAAATAGAGTGCTGTAGCTTAAGGTTCCTTAAAAATTCAGTAAAAACCGTACACTCAAATGGACTCAAGTCCATTTGAATTTTCCTTGTTTACACACATATCCCTCTATATAAATTGCGAACTTTTCTGAGATCTGTGAAAAAACATGACCACCTATGGCTGCTTTAAAAAAATTTTTTATATGTTTATCACAAATACCGTATAAGTACTTATTTCTGCGGGCTCAATATTCTGCGGTTTTTATCAAAACAAGGGGGTCTTAAATTTCTGCGTACCTTATTTCTGCGGCAACATCAATTTGGCATAGGTATGTTTTATTTCTGCGGTTTCGTATTACCGTTTTTCAAAAAATATGTTTTTGACAGATCGTTGACTTCTGTTTTAAAATATAGATGAATGATAAAAGTATCGCCATCGTCATATGCTGAAAACGAAATAACAAATAAAAAAAAATAATCAAAATTTATTTCAGTAGGTTATGAAACAACAGTTAATTTGCATTTATTTAATTGGAAGACATCGAGTCGTTTTCCCAGTGATAGGAATTCACCTGTGAATAAAAAAAGTGTGAATCACGCCTTTTGATCCCTATAGATCATTTAACAATATGGGTACAATAGATCGTAATGATACAAAAAGATTACCGGTATGTTAATAACAGTTTATAACAGTACAATGCTATACAAAATTATCAAAATATTATCTTTTATTTATAACAACAGTTACAGTATTTATAGAAAACATTTTGTTTTTGTTAAACCTGCATTTAATGTAATATACATTTTGTTTTTGTTTTTATCATACCGATATGCTTTATTTTAAAAGTTTAAATCTTAATAAAATTATTGTGATATCGAGTACCGGTATTATAACGTTTTAACTTACCTTGCAGTGTACCAGCAAACTTTTTTCTATACGTTTATTCAATACCAATACATAATCATAATATAACGGTAATGTAATGACAAAACCAGTAATCAGCAATAAAGTCGACAACGCTAAAGGGCAGTGTATTATACAATACCATAAAAACACAATGTCACATGAATTTGCATCAAACATACAGCAAGATCGGCTTAAATTTCTGCGGATTTTAAATCTGCGGTCTCGTTTTCATCCGCAGATATAGCAGAAATAAAGTTCCCGCAGAAATAAGTACTTATACGGTATTAGAAACAGTTAGCTGGATTTGAAAATAATTTGAAAAAATATTCCTTAGGTAACAATCTACATAAATAATAACATTTATATCGATCCATAGAAGTAAATGATCGCCAAGGATGGGGCTTAGTTTGCTATTATGTCTGTCAAAACTTTTCTCTGAAGCATTTAACATTTGGTATATTGTATACATCCTTTTTTGTTTAAAGTGCATGTCAGTCAGTGTGCGTACGTTAGTGATCTTTTCCGGACCATAATTTCGCTATGCTTCGAGGAGAACAACAACCAGATAAACGGCAAAGCAAATACACCCGCAACCCCCCCCAAAAAAAAGAAAAGAAAACCCAACCAAAAAAAACACAAAAAAACAAAACAAACAAACACAAAAAACAACGGCAAATGCTCATATACGTTTCTTGGCAAGATAAGGGGTCGCTAGTAACAGCCTGGTAGGTTGCTCAAACGCCAATGTCACTCTGAAATGTGTCATGAAATAGATGCACTTTGCTTTTCATGTCTGTCGGACCTTAAAAAAAAACTGTGTAAACGTTTACCATGGCAAGACGAGCGTCTCATGTAAAAGCCATTTCTACTGTGCAAAGATCAAGGAATAAGTGCACTCTGGCTTGTCTTGTCCGTAACTTTGTTTCGAAAGTTTCTAAAATAACTTTGCATAAATGTAAACTCTGACAAGACTGTGAAAGAGACGGTCAAGGTCACATTTTTATGTTAAAGGCTATACTAAAAGCACTTTTCATGGTAAGTTTTCTGTCATGCATAGAGCTATTTTAATACATTTACACAAAAATTAGTATCACCTATAAAATCCAACTTTGTTGCTTAAAAAGTCAAAATCACACTAAAATTTCATATATAAGTATGGTTTGGACTGTCCGGGCTTTGATATAGTTTTAAACTAATTTTATCCATGTTAATACAGATATCTAAAGTTAAGGTCACACTGAGAGTAAAAAGAAAACAGTATATGCAAATAAGTTTGTGCCGTCTCTTCATTTGTCAGCCATACAATGAGACACAAACGACTCTGTACCTAAAAGGAAATTTTGTGTGGATGAATCTTTTTTGTTAATCTAAAAGAAGTCTGAGGCATACTGCTTTTTTCAAATACGTTGCCTTAAGATAATATGATGTTGCAGGTAGTTAATTCCACACTTATATGTCAAAGGAACAAAAAGTGCAATTAAGCTAGTCAACAAAGACCTTTTTTCATTTTCAAATTATTGTTACAGGAGGTGGATGGAAGGAACATCAGAGATATAAACCTTGTAAATTTAAGATATCTGATCAGTGTGGTGAGTCAGGAGCCTATCTTGTTTGGATGCAGTATAAAAGACAATATAACGTATGGTTTAGACACCCCTGCCTCAGTTGATGAAGTCATAGCAGCCGCCAGGGCAGCCAATATTCACCAGTTTATAGCAGGCTTACCGAGAGTAAGTGTCTCCCATGAGTGTTTTTGATTGTGCTGGCATAGCACCCACTGACAATATTGACTTTCTTAAGAGGGGTGAAAGTGACTCGGTTCTAGCCACTTTTTTCTTTTAATTATCACTTTTCACTTCCTCCCCTCGATTTATAGCAAATTGTATAAAATTGTATCAACCACTGATAATCCACTGACTTTGATATGAGGCGAAGTTGTACAAACACTAAATGACAATGTTATTTTAGGTTAGATGTCTACTTTGAGCAATTCCATGGATATTCTAGTAGATGGTCGATCTTTGCTTCCCGTCTAACATCACTTATGATCTTAAGCTTGAGATCATTCATCAAGGTCATTTGTAACAGTGCTTCGTATTAAATTTGTTGAAGTTACATGCGTTACTATTGAATGCATCTTGCATTTTCCCCAAAACGCAAGGTAACCTTGTTTACTAATTTTTAGAAACCGGTACCATTTATAGTTAAACTCTATCATAATATTTGATTTATATCACTTTTCACAGGGTTACGAAACTGAGGTTGGAGAAAAAGGTACTCAGTTGTCAGGTGGTCAGAAACAACGAGTGGCCATAGCAAGAGCATTAGTTAGAAATCCAAGAATTCTTCTGTTAGACGAGGCAACAAGTGCTTTAGATACAGAGAGTGAACAGGTACACTTTCTAATTCTAATTCCAATGAACTTTGAAATGAACTTTCGTTTTCAGCTCACCATGAGTACCATGTGTCCGTCGTCAAGCGTCTGTCGTCAACATTAAGCCTTTAAACGACTTCTTCTCCTTAAAAACACCAGACTTAAGCGAATGAAACCTGACAGGGATATTTCTTTGCATAAAGTTGTACGACAGTTGTTCAAACAAATGACTTTCATTCACAACTCTGGTTGCAGTGGATAACTTTAACAGTCTTCTTATCTGAAATCACCAGGTCTCAAGCTCTAAATTTAGAGTTTAGCATCCGTTGGACCACTACTACGGTTGTTCAAATTATGTCTTTAGGGTCATATATAACCCTGTTCAGGTGTCACTTGAATATCTTGCATTGAGCATCATTAAGAGGTCCTCTACCAAGATTATTTAAATGATGCCCCATGGTTTCGAATTGACACGGCCTAATTCCTAATCGTGTAAAATATTTAATTTGATAATGTTTTTGTATGAAACCATATGTCTTAGACCCTTGGTTTGTAGCATTTTACAAAGTTTGTTTAAAATATGCCCCTTGGGATATAAATGGTCACGCCCAGGTTCACTTTATATAATATAGGCTTATAAATGGAAACATTTGAAAATCTTCCTTTCTTAGGCCACAATGTCTAGAGATAAGTTATTTTGCACGAAGCATCATCTAGAGGTTCTTTATCAAAATTGTTCAAATTATTTATCTGGGTTCAAAATTGAAGTCCCTCTGGGGCCCTTTGTGTCTGAAATATGATAAATTTGAAAATCTTTTTTATCAAAAGCCATAGTCCCTAGACCTTAGATATTTGTATTATATTATGTAGTATTGTTAACCTAAACTCTGTTGAGATTATTTAAATTGTGCCCCTGGGGTTTAAAATGGCCTGCCCGTGGTCACTTGATTAAACATAAGCTTATGCAGGGAAATATTGAAATTTTCTTATCTGAAACCACAAAACCCAGGGCAAATATATTTTACGTTAAACACCATCTAGAGGTCCTGTTCCAGGTATGTGCTTGTGGTAAAATTTCTAATTTATGACAAGTATTGTTTTGGAAACCGTAGGTCCTAGACCTTAGATATGAAGTATGTGGGATATTTTTTTATCTTCACTCTGTAACTGTTGCTCAAATTATGCCTCTGTGGTTATTAAAGACCCCGCACAGGGATAAGGCTTATGAAGGGAAAAAATGAAAATCCTCCTCTGAAACAACAATGTTTGAGGCTAAGAAATTTTGCATGCAACTTTAACTAGAGGTTCCCTATCAAATTTGTCGAATTATGCCCTTGGGGTCAAAAGTGACCCTACCCCGGGGGTTCTATTTGTATAAAATATACTATCTTTGATTTTTTTTATCAAAAATCATAGGACCTAGACCTTAGATATTTTGTATGCAGCATTGTTAAGCTTTCCTTTGCACAGCTTGTTCAAATAATCACCTGAGATAATTAATGGCCCAGCCAGGGTCACTTCATTAAAAATAAGGCTAATATAAAAACAAAAGTTTCTTTTCGGAAACGACAAAAGCCATGGAATAAATATTTTGCACTGAGCACCATCTAGAGGTCTTCTATCAAGATTATGACACTCGGGTCAAAACTGACCTCGCTAATTTGTGTTAAACATAAAATCTGTCAGAATCCGTGGACCCTAGATCTTAGATAGGAGGTATGTAACATTGAGTAACTTATCTTTATAGAGATTGTTTAAATAATCCCCCTGGGGTAACCATAGGCTACGACCAGGAGTTAATTTATTTGGCATAGGATTATACAGTGAAAACTTTGAAAATCTTCCCGTCCTAAAGGTGATTCGATGGCCGAATGGTTTGTGCGTTGGGCTAAAAAGCTAGCGACCTTGGCTCGATTCCGGGTAGCTATTGAGTATCCGACTGATTTCCAAGGACTGGATGGTAACTTAACCGAGTATTAAGTCGTCCCATCCACACCATGTGGGAACTTTAGTTGACTACCCAAGTTGAATAAGAAACCTTTACCTTTAAAACAAAATTCTTCCTTACCTTAAGGAGTCATTTGATATGACGTAGGACTATACAGCGAAAAATTTAAAAAATATTCCGGCCTAAAACAAACCATTCCTTGAATATTTTGTTTAAGGATCGTCATTTGACCTCGACTTTCTCTTAAAAACTTACCTACTTTTTTCCCAGCCGCAACAAGGAATTTTGAACTGCACTTTTTGCATGCAGATTTCAACTTTTACCTTAGCAGACATAGACCTTGACCTACTGACCTACCTTCTTGTTTTGCATCTACAGAATGAAAATTTGACTTTACTTGTAATTTCGCTTGTAGATTTCAATACTGACCTTAGCCGGCAATGATCTTGTATTATTGACTTAATTACTGTTTTTGAATCTATATATAAAAACTTTGGTCTAGATATACAATTTAACATGCAGATTTCAACTTCAACATTGGGTAAACTTACCTTGTTTCCTTCATAAGCATTGTTGCTTTAACTGGTGGTACTCAGTTAGGAGATAAAGGGTCATGATGGCTCTAATGTTTGTATTTTCTTTTGTATATAATGTCAGACGTTTATCTGATTACTTATTTCTTTTCATGTTTTAGCTTGTTCAAGCGGCATTGGATCAAGCTCAGGAGGGAAGAACATGCATTGTGATAGCACACAGACTTTCTACCATACAAAATGCTGACGTGATTTATGTTATAGATGCTGGAAAAGTAGTGGAATCCGGTAGTCATCAACAATTGCTGAACAAAAAGGGAGTTTATGCTACTCTTGTGTCCGGCCAACAGCTATCAAAATGATTTAGTTAACTGCTATTTTTAGATTAATGAAATTCAGTGTTGAAGTTTTTGATTTTGGTTTGTATATTTTACGGCTGAGCAAATGTCACAAGAGAAAAACAGTACCAGTTCGCGGGTCTGCTGATATATTCGCTGACGACAAATTGTCTATTAGTATTGTTGTGGGAATTCTGTTGTCTACATGGCTGTCAAGATTGTAGAAAAAACAGAAACGGATAATGTTAATAACATAATTATGCAAAAAGGGAATGAATGGGACAATTAGGAAAATCACAAAGGGATAAACAGTCATCATTTAGAAGCTTTGATCTCATGTCTGAACGTTGTTCTGCGTTATTTTTGTTGCATTTAGAGTACAAAAGATATTGAGTGTCCGACTGATTTCCAAGACGGGGTGACTTTGTCTCTAGCAAAAAAGCCATGTGACAAAAAAAAGCTAAATTTGTACAAACACAAGTGATAATTTCAAAGTTTATTTGGGATTTGTGATGTGTGTATCGTTTTGCTGAAATACGTACTGAATTATTGAACTCTCTTTTTTATGTGATGCGGATGCGTTCATTTTCAGATTCAAAACTTTTCTTATTGTAGAAGTTAAAATGATTTAATTTATATTTTATCACTTTGGATTGTTGTTTGTGTTGAGTTAAACAAAAGATAAAAGAAAAAAAAGTTATTGAGAAGAAATACGTATGAGATTGAAAGAGGAATGTTTACTTGTACCCAAATTGTGACAATGGTTTAAACACAGATCTAGTGCCTTTGTATTTATTCCCAACCATTCTTGTACATTTTAACAAAAAACTGCACAATTCTTATATTCTTTCCGTACCATTTCACTTTTGTATACCAGGCCTGAGAAAACAAATACATAATTACTCAACAGTTTCGATAATTTGATAAATTTTGAGTTATTTCTTACTAAGTTTATAATGTGCCCGGAAAACAGAAATTATTTAACAATTGACGTAGTAGCTTTCTGGGGGAAGCATAAACCTTTTTACACTTTTATTTCAAACGAAAGAAAGAGTCAGTAACTCCTAAGTTCTTCACGTAGGTCATTTGCAACAGACAGTAAGAAACTAAAAATAATAAAATCATATTATAATTCTTAAATACGGCTTGGTTTTATAATTATTTATGGTAATGATTATATTATATCTATTATGTCATGTCACGTCGCGTCATGTCACGCCATGCCATTTCATATCATGTCACGTCATCTCATACCATATTATGTTATTATATGATATATCATGTCATATCATATTATATTTTTAATATTTGATGATTTATAGATGAACACGTGTTCAAAAATGTTTCATCACGGCATACAGTAACCAAACAAGTGTAAATAGCTATCCACTCAAAAATGGCACAACAACAATTCTCTATATAAAGAAAATTATTGCCTTCTGTTTGCCGGTTGTACTTAAAATTTAAAATAACACATTGTCATTAGGTATAATTCCATACAATACCATTCAGATTTACATGATTTTGAACAAATGGAATTCTCGAGATTAAAGGTATGCGAGTCTGAAAGGTCTGTTAGTAATGATTTTGGAGAAACCGTAAACATAACATGCAAGTAGTAAATGAAGAATTATGATCCTTGAGTACTGCACTTTTCCTTAATGAGTTCTACATGTACAAGTTTGTACTAAAATACATGACGGATGAACGAATAGGCTTTTGAAGGACGAACAAATCTTCGATTTTATGTTCAAACTTTTGGGAGCATTAATATGTTCCCTATTAATGATTTTCTATAAAAACTGTTTATGGTAGACGCAATGAAAGAAATCATTAATAGTTTATGAAATGCCTGGGAATTATAAAATTTATGCAAAATTATTTTATCTTTGTTAAGTCTTCATGTCCTCTTCTAGCTCATGCAGTGTTTCAAAGTGTTGTTCACAATATGACCGTTATTGAAACCCCTGTCTGTAAATTTCAGACACAATTGGATTTCTCTTTACTTTCCAGAATGTTAAAGGGTAGGATTTTGTTTTTCGATAATATTTCAGTCATATATCAGGCTTGTTGTTGAAAGATAACTGGCGCCGTTATGTATATTTTCATGTCTTTAGCGGTAACCGTTATCCCTTGTCGTTCAAACTGTTTTTGGAGGTCACTAGCTGTTACGCTCCCTCAGCAGCTAAATGAAAACACTACCGTAACTTCACACCGCTGCTTTAATAAGAGTAGATTTATGATACTGACCTTTACAATGAACTTTTAAGCAACCAATGAAAGTGCACCAATTTCGCTAAAACCAAAAATCTTTAAACCAATTTTCATTGGTTTAAACAATAGTGTTATTCCAAAAATTATAAATAGACGGGTGCTTTCTGACAATTTTGTAAACACATTTCAACTATGCGTTTACGTAAACATCTTAATACAGCAATTAAACGTCTAAAAACAACCATACCATCATGATTTTAACCTTTTTGATAGTTTTACTGGTTTGTTTACGTATACATATTAAAAATCACTTTGAAAAGTGAAATACGTAAGTAACATGCAGACATGTATTGTTTGTTTACATTTTGGGTTGTCAATTGTATGTATGGACATTTCGTTGTAAGCTAGTCACTGATTGGCTGAAAAGTAACTGTGGACTTCCCTGTCTAAAAATAAAAATATCGTTCTGAAAATTGAATTTTAGCAGAGGTAAGAAAGTGAAACATTCGACCGATGCGCACGAGAGAAACTAGCAGTTTGCCAGCTAATACATCTCCGGTTTTAACTATATATTGGTTCTTCCATCATCATGATAATATCATGGTCGGACTGTCGTTACTTGTAGCTGTACATAATTTGACTTATTGCACTTTATCATATCAGATCATATCATGTCGTTATAACGTGTCGTTCCGTATCGTATCATATCATGTCGTTTTATGCCGTTACGTGCCGTGCCGTATCGTATTGTATCACATCACATCATATTTGTTTGTGTTTGTTTTATAATTTATAAATGAAAGAGATTCTATATGACATCCTATGACTAGAAACTTAATTGTCCGTCTAAAGTAACGGGATTTCTAAAATTCAAACATTTAATGATTAGACATTTATGCGCAATTTTGTATTGTGTTGATATTTTGCGAAATGTGTTTTCGCTATTCGCATGGTTATATTGCTCTAGTAGATATACAGCTCGTAAAGAAATGTCAGAAAAAGGAACCTCCCAAGGAACTGGGATACTTTGAAGAGATTTGAAACAATATTTTTGTCAAATGTCTACATCGACATGTGCGTAATCAACCTTTGGTTGAAGATTATCCTTATTTTCTAAAAACATAATAATATCAGTTTTACTTAATACCATGTATCAGCCTTGTTTTATCTTGGTATGTTAGTGCATGCTTATTTGGATAAATATGTTATATTTGGACTCTCCTATGTAACGTCAAACCTTTCAAACTATTACCCTGTATCTGTTATAGTAATGAGGTTATTTTTATCTCTTTCTTTTTTCTTTATCGTATTTCGATATGCTTATACATGAGCGATATGACGGCAAACAAGGCTTATTTACTTTCTGCTATAAAAATGTGTTCTATAAATTGTCATTTATTTATTTATTTATTCAGATTTCAGTGTAAAACGACTAAAAATAGAACATTAAAACATTTAAAAACCAATCCAGCATCTATAAAATGTATTTATAATGTCTTCAGAAAAAGACTTCAACTGTAAAAGAATTGACGAAATAACTGATGAAATATGATGTCACTTTCTTAAGAGGGTTAAATATCTAGCAATGTTCTAAAATAACATATTTTTTATTAAAGACTGGGAAACATCGACGATGTCCTATGATGATTTTTCCTTTGCAAACGCCTGCATTTCCGGTAACAAGTTGTTCCAGAACTCCACTTGTTCTGCCCTCAGACGCTGTTTGACCTCTGAACTCTTTGACTTGATTTCGAGATACTTTTGTCCTGAAACGTCATACTCAGGCCAGGTTACACCACGTGTTGTTGTTAGTTTTACCGGAAAATTTGGGTTGCTGAAATATTGATCAAAGAATTGAAAATGACATTTATGTTAAAAACAAAAATGAATGCTTGAAAAAATTAGCGTTCAATATTGCGTCAATAACAACGCTTGCCCGTTGTGCCGTGCACTATTGAAAATTAAAATGATTTTATTGATAAATGAAATGGACAAATTCAAATATCTTTATAAAACTAACTGCAATCAAAGACATCATGTTCTGCTGAAAAGTATAAATTATTAATAAATATGAATTATTCATTACATGTTTGTATTTAATAAGACTTCAAAAAGCAAGATCAATGTGTTTGTAGAAATGCAAAAAAAACTAATATGAAGACATTTATGATTTGGCTTTTTCTCTCTTTAAGCCGATTGTACCTCTAGGCTGTTGCAATAGTGCATTTTTCGGGAAATCGGGCTCTTTAAGGAATTTGCACGGAGGTGTTCACAACGAACAGGAATTGGCTAAATATTGGATATGTGATCAATCACTGTCGCCATATTCAACCATAAAGCAACGAGGTTTTATGTTGTGGGCAAACATGAACGCCCTATTCATGTCAAGTACATATCGACAATGACCCAAAAAAGTCATTAAAATCATGGTGTGCTTGCCTTCTATGGCTACCACGGAAGGTCTACCTATCAAAGTGACCCGTGTAAACCTTGACGATAATCTGTGCATGCTCAGAGATCATACCAACATAATTAAATATATAGTGTACGTAATTATTACATATCACTAGTAAAATTACTTTATAACGTGTTATTTGTTTCTGCATAGCAAACTTCGATAGCATATGTATTGGCATTACAAAAAGTACGTTTTACCCAGATTTTGCGAAATTTGTCCACATGGTGATGACATCTTTCGCTAGGGTGTAGTCATTCGTTGTAATTGAACTGAAACTCATATTCCAGTACTGCCTTAAATTCTTTGTAAATCCAAAAACATATGGAAGCTCATCAGAATGGCATGCGACGTCAACCCCATCGAGAACTGGTGCAATTTCTAGAAGTCGTTTGGGAGGGGTTACTGCGAACTGGTATAAATAGGTGGAAGAACTTGAGTTTACATGTGAACTTGCTGTAGAAACCGTGGGGGCATTGACCGCATAGTCTGTCCAAATATCGAGAGAGTTCCTTAAACGTTTAGTTGCATTTAGAGGGTCGTCCCAATCTGTGTACTCCGTTACGCTCAGATCAATTGTTAGTGGCGTAGGCTTTTCGTCAAGCCAAGACTCTAGTGCCCTCGGGATAACAATGTTTTTAAACTGATTCTGGGATATCTCGTATTTTATCGACGTTGGTGTGGTATTATTCAATATCTGCATTGTCAAATCCTGGTAGACAACACCGTCATAATTATTACCTCCTATTAGGAGATCAATGCCCTGAAATTGTGGATACTTTGATTGACCTTATGACAGGGTCTGACAGTTCAGATAAAATATCTGGGGTTTTAGCGAGAACAAATTCATTGTCAAATATTGGTACCCAGCTTCGGTTCACTTCATCAATTGCTTCGTTTTCAATTTTAATAGTAGCAGCAATGATATCAGCCTCTGGCTTTTGTCTTAAACAATCTACCATTTGTGTTAATCGATGCATCCGAGTGACCGCGCAAACTTTATAGATGAATCGCGGTTTGTATCACCATGGCTTACCGCCCATGCAGCAATGGTTCCACTCTCGGCTATTGCTCTTTTGAATTAAGCCTTTATTGCCAGGGTATAACATTTGGTAAATAACACTGCTCGAACCTGCTGATTCCCCGAAGATTGTTATGTTTCCTGGATCCCCTCCGAATGCATGCAATGTTTTCATGAACCCAGCGAATAGCTAAATGTTGGTCCCATAACCCGTAGTTCCCTTTCGCTTGCGAGTCATGAGAACTAAAGAATCCTTGAACACCTAGCCTGTAATTGATTAGTTACCACGATGACGTCACCGATAGTACTTATGACGTCACTTTCATATACGTTTGCAAATCCGACTATAAAGCCGCCTCCATGGATCCAAATCATTACGGGTTTTTGAGAATCATTACTCGAACCAGCTGGTGTAAATATATTCAAGTACAGACAATCTTCAGACGCCCTGTCACTCTCTGGTAAATAGGCTTGTGGACATTTTGCTGAATAACTTTGAGCTTTGTAAGGCGACTGCAGCATCATTTTCATTACTGGCTTTTTGAAACGGAGATTTCCTATCGGCGGTTCTGCGTAAGGTATTCCTAGGAACTTTCGCACCTGAAAATTCTGGCCTCCAAACTGTACTTGATCCGTGAAGCCAATTACATCTCCAATATTTGTTGACACTTTCTGTATTCCGTCTGGTATAAGGAACCCGTATTAGTACAGAAATACGCAGACAACACTAGCAATAAGTTCGACACAAAATACATCTTTATTCTTCAAACTTTTTCAACAACTGACTACTTGTACGTTATACAAAGTAGCGAATGTTAAATTAATCAGAAACAAATGTCATGTAGAAATAGTTTGGTATCTCTTACAACAGGAATTCACTATCGCTGATTTCACTTAGCTTGTACAAATTCATGATTATTACCGTATCTCATTTTTGTCATAGGTCATCGATAGGTCATAGATTAGAACTTCTCCACTGGGGAAAACTAAGTACTATAACATAACAGTTAGAAATAAGTCTACTTACAGTGTTTCGAATATTTACGTTTCCAAAGCAGTCAAAAGTTAGCCGGGGTGTTTTTGAGAATAATCTGAAATGAGATGTTTTACAGTGTGGTACATAACACTGTTGGGGTTAGCTCACATTATGTATTCAATTTATTGTCTGCTTCAGATCATACAAGGACCTTCGTTTGTATAAAATGAAACATCTCTTCAGAATTGTGTTTAATTGAAAGAAGACATGTTATTCCACAAATATTTCCAACGAAGTCGAGTACTGATGATAAAATGAATAAGCCTTATACATGGCGACCAAACATATTTTCCTCGTTTGAGCTGCATGAAAGAAATTTTACAAACCTTTCAATTTTACATAGTTCGGCTATTAAATACAAGTCATTGGTAATAGATATATCATATTTATATTTATGATTTTGTGGGTATTTTAATGATATAAAATGCTAAATTGTAACACAAAAGATATTTTAAAACGGATGTCAAGTGGAAAACATGATGGTCACTCTTCAATCCATGGGAAAGGTAAGTTATTTTAATAAAAACTAATATTTACATAGATTTAAAAGTTATTAGTCAAACTAAGCTCTCTAAACAGTTGTCTTTCTATTTGTTTGTTAATATAACAGAAAGTTAAAAACAAATTTGTTTAGCTTCTATTTCGTGAAATGAATGATAGATTGACTCAAATGAGAACTAAATCTGCTGTTTAGCTCTTAGTTGAATAGTTAAATGGAAAAGTTTATGAAATCTAACGGGTACATTCCCTGAAAGTAACCCATATAATACTTTACATGTGTCTCTAAGTAATGTAGGAAATATATGTTCAAACATGACACGTATTAAAAAAAAACAACAAGACCCCCCCCCCCCCAAAAAAAAAAAAAAAAAAACGTTCAACAACCACAGTTTTGTTTGTTTGCATAATTTTGAATACAATTGAATTGTCTTACTTTTTAATTATGCCTCTGTAAGGTAAATGCATTCGGTGTTATCCAAATGATGACATCGATAGTTCGACAAAAGTGCCTTTATCTAAATTGAGACAGTGTAATTTAAATCACTCATCATTAACTAAAATGTTATACACTGGATAACAAGATTTCCTTTCGACGACAACAGATGTTGTTTAGTGTTAACTGTAACAGTTTGACACAGTTCTCTTTAAAGATTTAGAGGGCCCTACAACTTTATTATAACCCAATCACCTATTGAATAATAAGAACATTGCAGTCTTTTGGGGCAAACAAAAGCAATTATCTCGGGTCTCTTTAAAATAGAGCCTTAGAGGTCTTAGGCTATATTCATACATTTTGGTGCACAAGATGTTGCCAACACACACATATATGTTGTTTTTCACAAGGTGAATAACCAAATATTTATGAATCTAGATTATAACACACTACTATGTAATGTAGTAGACAATTAAAATGGAATCAGTAGCAAAGTTATGAGCAAACAATAAGTCTGAATTCGAAATTTGGCACACTTTACCTAATGCGTTAACATTGTTAGAATTTATTTTTTTAAACATTACTCAGTGAATATTCGGATAATCGTAGTGAATTATTCAATCTTTATTTTAGTAACCAAACAAAATGTTTGTGGTTGCTAGTCAAGACAGAAAGAATCAATATGTGATTTTTACGCCTAAAAGTAGTCTCATCGTTTTCCTTTAAAAAATGTTATGCAGTGCTTTAATACTGCGGAATTGAAAATGTATTCACCCAAATCCACCTCTTACTCCCGAAACTTCGATCTTCATGTCACAGGTCCAAAACAAACAACACAGAACTTAGTGAAGTACATTTAGGTACAAATCACAATGTTTGTATCATTTAGAATCCAAAATTTGTAACTGAAGATTTTAGATTGTGTTATGCCAGCATAATATTTAAATTGTTTTGTAACCTTCAGATTCAGAATTTGAAACTTTTTGGGTTTTTAATTTGTTATGCCGGCATAACATCAAAATATTTCTTTACTTTGAAATTTCAGATTTTGTTATACTGGTATAACGATATAAATGTTTGCAGCTTTTAGAATACAAAATTTGAAAGATTTAGTTTTAAAATTTGTTATGCTGGAATAACAGCTGAGTTTGTTTAATTACTTTAAGATTTGTTTTTTTTTTGTTATTCCAGTATAAATATTTTGAATTTCCGTTACTTTAAAAAGAATTCTTTAGATTTCAGATTTTGTTATGCCGGCATAAAATTTAAATTTCTTTTTTTTTATCTTTTCTTTTTTATTTACAATTCCGAGTTTGTAACTATGTTTTAGATTTCACAATTTGTTATGCCGGCATAACATCTAAATGTTTTGTATCATAAGAATTCAAAAGTTTGTAACTTAAGATTTCAGAATTTGTTATGCTGGCATAACATCATTCTTTTTTACTTTGAAATATCAGATTTTGTTATGCCGGTATAAAATTATATATGTTTGCAGTTTTAACAATTCATTATTTGGTAAGTTTGAGTTTTAAAATTTGTTCTGCCGGCATAATAGCTGAAAACTTTTTATTACTTTAAGTTTTCATTTTTTTTGTTATTCCAGTATAAGGTAAGAATATCTGTTACTTCAAGAATTCAGAATTACTTTCAGTAGATTTCCAATTTTTACGTCGGCATAACATTTGAATGTTTTGTGTCTTAAGAATTCAAATGTATGTAACTTAAGATCTCAGAATGTGTTATGCCGGCATAACATCAGAATATTTCCATACATGCTAACACTCACGCCGTGAGGCAAAAACTCACGTTTTTTTAACCCTTCTGACGGCCTCACGGAAAGACCTTAAAAACTTACGTATATTTTTTTTTTTAATTTTCCGAAAAAAACATAAACATCGAAAGTTCAGTATCTCGGACGGTACGAGGATCGCCGGTTAGGAATGGAGGTGACATGTTGTGTATTTCGTCTGTTTCAAATCTTCCCTGGGGCAACTGATTAAGTTCATTCATTCCGATAAGGACACAGATTAGAATGCAACTATCTATTTGTTTATTAAAACTGATTGGTTTACTCGATAATCCCTGTGTCTCAGTTAGGGAAGTGTTATAGTTTTCGGCTATTGACAGGTGTCTATCGGCATTTCTATAAAGCCGTAAAAGGCGTTAATTGTTTGAGTTCCGGAGTTAATTGGCATTTAATTGATGTTTATTTCAGATTTATCAAAATGAAGGTTTTTCCCCCCATAGTGTCATTCTATTCTATATTTTTTCTTGCCTTGAACACTGAACATTCTTTAATAACTTGTTTGTTACTTGATGAAAGATTGTTTTAAGTTTGACCCTTCAAAAAACATACTAAACATTCTAAATCAGCATTGTGCTGATGGAATGTGTGTGTTCAGAGACATACTCTTCCATATAATGACACGAAAACAATCTTGAAAGTGATGTATTTCTATTATCTCTTGTATTGAAACACTTAATTAAATATAAAAAAGAGAATATGTTGTTACTTTGTTTGATTTAAAATGGTTATTATAATGTTTTCTATGATACAATAAATAAAGCACCCTGTTCCGATGCAATTTACAAAAACTCCCTTATTTTTACCCCAATCTCCCTTAAAAATGTTTCCAGTCACCTTGCATGTATGTATTTCATTACTTTGAAATTTTAGATTTTGTTATGCCGGCATAACATTATAAATGTTTGAAGCTTTTAGAATTCATAATTTGAAATGTTAGAGTTTTAGAGTTTGTTATGCCGGCATAACATCTAAAAATGTTTTGATACTTTAAAATAACATCTTATATGTTTTTATGTACCTTTAGATTTCATATTTCATTATTCTAGTTTAAGGTTTAAATATCGTAACTAAGAATTCAGAAGAATACGAGTGTTTCTTTTTATTTAAGATTTTGTTATGCCGGCATAACATTTGAATGATTTTTATATTTTAGAATTCAGAGTTTGTTATGCACAACATTGGAATGTTTTATCATTAACAAAGATTAAACATTTCATGATTCTACATGTTGGTTTGTTGTCTGTTTTTATTTAGCTGGTGTTAAATATGAACACTTTTGCTGCATTTCCAAAGATTAAAAATGCAAATATCAGTACTTAAAATGGGATTGAATGAATAATTCCTTTCTAAAATGGACGGCATTTAGTGTGGTATTGCCTAAAGATGTCGCTATGTAAACAGTTTATACAAAGATTTAACTTCACGTACCATCCCTTTTTAGCCCTAACTGAGACAAAACTTCAGAAGCACGTAAGCAATATATACATACTAAGTGTTAGTAAAAATATCTCTTGGAGTAGTTCACATTTAACAGTGAAGTGAGGGTGATGTAAGCAAGATGACTAACTTTACAGTAGAAAATGTAACCATTAAATCGAGGATTATAAACAAGTCGTCTATATTACCTTAAACTGTGACCTACTACCTCAACATCTATAGGAAGCATCATCTTGTCATGATTAGTGTCCCTACACATATTTTGTACCTAGATCTTGGTGTTCCCCAGTAACTGATTGCACAGGGTGGCACTCTGACCTTGACCTAATGCTCTCAAAAACAGTAGGGTCTTATACTGTTTCTGGCCAATAAAACATGAGCCTAGGTTCAAGATGTTGAAGTAATTGAATGGACGTGGGTAAATAAGGACAGAAGCAATGCTATTATGAAAAATAGGCATACATATTTTCTCTTATAATAAGAAGACTTAAGTCCCCAACATCCACTCTGAGTCGAAAAACTTCTTCGTTCGCCATTTACCTGATAATGAAATATACGTCATCCGTATGTGAAATACGTTACCCACCATGGTATGATTGCGACATCGCTTAGTCAACATGTACTAAAACCTGACATTCTTAGCAATCGTGTCGTGAATCTGGCATCCTAAACCCTAGTGGCTTGAATATAACAGCCTTAATCATCGTGTAGTGAATCTGGCGCTCAACGTTACGACACTCTGGCTTGAATCTTACACCACTTCACCATCATGGCATGAACCCAACTCCGCGTAACGATCGTGGTTTGTATCTGACACTTTTAAGCATCTGACATGGATTTGACAAAACAAATAATCATCATAGGAATTTGACTCAGCTTAACCAGAGTTGCGTAAATCTGACTCTTTAAACCGTCGTTGAAGGAACCGGACACGTATTACCATCGTGCTTGTATCTGCTACTCTCAGGGATCTTGGCTTGAAATTGATAGCGTTTAAGGCTCGTGGAGTGATTTTAAAACTTTTCACTTTTGTGGCGGAAAACCGATCATGAAATAAAGAAGGCACTCTTGACAATCGTGACGTGAATCTGACACTTAATAATAGTGGCGTAAATTTGACATAATCGCTGCATTCATCTGACACTCTTAACCATCTTGGCGTGAACTGGATTTTATTACAGATCATGGCATGAATCTAAAAGTCTTAATCATCGTTTCATTAATAAGACATATTAACCATCTTGGCGTGAATCTGATACTTTTAACCATCGAGGCGTGAATATGACACTTTTAATCAACGTTTTGTTTATCTGACACTGTTTACGATCTTAGTGTGAATCTGATACTCTTTCTCTTCGTAGCGCATTCTTTATTATAATTGTTTCATTTACTAGAAACGCTAAACTCTGTGGCATGTATATGACAGTCGTAACCATGTTTGTATGAACTTGACACTCTTATTCAGCCTGAAACGAATCTGACAGTCTTGATCATCTTTTCATTTATATGACACAGTTAACCATCGAGGCATGAATCTGATACTCTTAACCATTGAGGCGTGAATCTGATACTCCAAGTTAACCATTGAGGCGTGAATCTGACCAACTTAACCATTGAGGCGTGAATCTGACACTCTTAATCATTGAGGCGTGAATCTGACACTATTAACCATCGAAGTATAAATCTGACACTCTAAACCAGTGAGGCGTGAATCTAACACTCTTTATCATGGTTCCATTTATATGACATTCTTAAACATCGAGGCTTGAATCTGACACTTTTAACCATTGAGGCGTAAATCAAACACTCTTAACCATCGTTCCATTTATATGACACTCCTAAACATTGATATTCTTAATCATTGTTTCGTTTAACATATACTCTAAACTCTGTGGCATATATATGACGCTCGTAACTATTGTTGTGTGAATTTGACACTCTAATTCAGTGTAGTGTGAATCTGATAATCCTATTCATTGTTTCATTTACATGAATCTCACCCTGTTAACCATCGAGGCGTGAATTTGAAACTCTTAACTATTGTTGCGTGAAATTTACAACGCCTGATAAACATGGCATAAATGTAACACTCTAAGGCATCGAGAAGTGAATCTGTCATTTTTTATCATTGTATCATAAATATAACACTCTGAACTATTTTTGGCGTGAATCGGACACTCTAACATCGTTGTCGTAACCTGACACCGCTAAACGTTTTTGCGTGAATCTGAAGCTGAAAACCGTCCTGGCATCAATCTGATACACATAACTATAATGATACTAAACGATGCTACTTAAAATTGAAGCGTAAATCTGACAACTCTTAACCATCATGGCGTAATTCTGGCACTCTGAACCATCGTGGCTTATATCTAACAACGTTTTACCATCATGCCATGAATAATACTCCATTCAACAACCGTGTATCTGATATTTTCCACCACCGTGGTGTGAATTTGACTCCCTTAATCATCATGGCGTGAATCAGACGCCGTTAACCATCGTGCGTAAATCTCATTTTCTCAACCATCTTTGCTTTAATTTGATAGCTTAAGTTTAATGGCCTGAAACTAATACTTCTCGCCGTTATAGCCGAAACCTGGCACACATTATGATTTTGGGGCGAATCTGACACCGCTAACCCACTGTGTCATTAATCTGACACTTGACTATCTGGCGAGAATCTGACGCTCTGAATAATCGTGGCGTAAATTTGACAGTCACACTCATTGCTGTGTTTATCTCACACTCTTCACCGTCATAGTATCATTCTGACAATCTTAATCATTTAACCATCAATATGACACTATGAACCATCGTTGCGTAGTTCTTACACTCTTAACCATCGAGGCGTTGATGAGATACGCGTGAATCTCTTTACACTTGATCATCATAAACCCGATACAATCGTGGTGTATGAATCCGCTTAACCATTGTAATGTGAATCTGACGCTCTCAGCCATTGTTGAGCTTACCTGACACTTTTGATCACCGTGTCGTTAATCTGACACTCAACCAACAAGACGTGAATATGAACTCAACCATCGTAGTGTGAATTTAACACTTTAAAAATTCGTGGCGTAAATCTGACAATTTTTAACGATCATGGCATGGACCTGACACTCTGAACCATCGCGGCGTGAAACCGACATCGCGTCGTACGCAATCGCGGTCTGTATCTGACACTCTTAACCATCGTGGTGTGAGCCTGAAAATCTAAATTATCGTGCCTGGAATCTTATAACCTGAAAAATCAGATCGTAAATCTAACACCCTTTACGATCTTCGAGTTAATCTAACACCCTTAATCATCTTCGAGTCAATCGGACACTCTTTATCATCTTCCAGTGAATCTTACTTTCTTAATCGTCTTTGAGTGAATGTGACAATTTTTACTATCTTCGAGTGAATGTAACACTTTTAACCATCTTCGAGTGAATCTGACACTCTAAACCATCATGTTATGAACAAACGTGGTGTATCGAACACTATTAGCCATCTTCTAGTGAATCTAACATGCTTAACCATCTTCGAATGAATCTAACATGCTTAACCATCTTCGAGTGAATCTGACACTCTAAACCATCATGTTATGAACAAACGTGTCGGACACTATTAACTTTTACGAGTGAATATAACACTCTTAACTAGCTTCCAGTGAATCAAACACTTCACCATGTATGAGTGAATCTGACATTCTTAACCGTCTTTGAGCGAATCTAACACTCTTAACCATCTTCCAGAGAATCTAACATTCTCCACAATCTTCGAGTGAATCTAACATGTTTAACCATCTTTGAGTGAATCTGACACTTTAAATCATCTTCGAATGAATCTAACGCTCTTAACTATATTCTAGTAAATCTGACTCTTTAACCATCTTCCAGTGAATCTAACACACTTTACAAATTTCGAGTGAGTCTGACACTCTTAACTAGAGTCGCGTGAATCTTATACTCCTTACTTTAGTAGTGTAAAGCTGGCATTTCTTAACACGGTTATCACCACAGATGCATGGGGTCTGGTCCATACTGCACCCCCACCCACCCCATCGTCCCCTTACTGCTGCTTCATCCCTGCATAGTGACATGAGTCCAAATATATCGTACAAGATCTAGGTTATGAAATGAAAATAATAAAATACATAAGCTCCTTTAAAACATTTGTGGTTTTGTCCAAGACGGTGGCTCGGCACGTCACGGTTTGGCAATGGTATTTAATAATATTTTATGCAACTATTGGCGTGTAATAAAAAAATATTACTAGATAAGTATTTCTTTGTGAAAGAAAAAAATCTTATTACGGTGTAATTTTTGGACGAAAATAGAAAAAAAACCCATAAAACTGAAGCAAATACATTTAATAAAGCAACTGCCGTGCAAAATTCATTTTAACTGGCAATATGAATAATAATCATCGGAGTTCATAGCAGACAGTTTTGGTTTTCAGGCATGCAAATATCGTGTTTTATTTAAAAATAAATTCAAATATAATTAATTGTAAATTAGATTTCTAAACACGAAAAGTGTTAATTATTTTATATATATAAACATTTAAAGTAGCATTATATATTTATAACAATTGCTAAAGTTTTAAATTGTTAAAATGATCATTTTGTACTTTCATATACAACTTGAACTGAAAGAAGTACTTTGGCAAGGGTCAATGAATCAGGTGATGTTTGATTTAATGCTTAAAAGAAGAAGACAAATCAGGTGTTGTTTCATAATATTTTAATTCCTTTAATCAATTTTGGACAGTAATAAGATGCCCATGGCAAGCCTCAAACCAGAAGGCCAAATGGATAATCATAGTAAAAAGAATTATTATTGCAGCATTTGAACGCCTGTACGCCAAAATGTTTTAAAAGCCCATGACAATCCAGCTTACTTAAAGCTATTTGTAAAATCAGAACAGATTAATATGTTTTCAGGTCATACGATTCATAACTTACAATTATTATTACTTGAGTAATAATAGTATGTCTTGAGAATTCCTAAATTCTCTGTTTTTCCAATAAGGTTTTAAAATCAATCATGTCAAATTATACTAGAAAAGAACGACAAATGTTACAGAATTACACTGAATTTACAGTTTCTATTGATATTTTTCGTGGTTATTGTGCTTATATCTTCTAAACAATGCAGACAGCCTTTCAAAGAAAGGCATGCACATTTCTTCAAACGTTTAGTTGGAAATCTGTTATATGAAATTATCTTGTCTGGGTACCATGCATGTTTGCTTATGGTTGCATATAGGTCAATTAAATTCAATTTAATAATCCTATTTTTAACATGTTAACGTTTGCAATTCTGGTTTTTTAAATTATATTTGGTAGACAGATACAACGGGGTTTCATTCCTTTGAAAGCACTATGGGATGAACTACACTTTTTGTGACATGCGAAGTGAAGAAGTGTATAGAATATGCGAACTGAATGTGAATCATATTTTTATAAAATGAAATACCAGGCAGTGTTCTTCATATTCTGTGCTCTGAAAAAAACATCATGCACCAAATAATAACGTATCAGTTTGAAGGAGCGGAGGTAAGTTTGGTTTAAATACATTTATAAAAGCAAGGGCCGAGATAATTTAAAATCAACCATTCGAAAATTGTGATGTCATTTAAAACCAGTTTAAATGGAAAAAAGAAACATATATAATACTTGCAAAATATAAAGGCTCAAGGCTTCAATAATTCAAGAAACACTTAAGCAATTTTTGTGTGAAGGTCTACAAAAATGCATCTGCAAAATGCTCTAGTTTAATGTCCTCTTTTTATATATGTGGCACTCGTGTTGCAAAATTTATATACAATTATCAGTAGTCTTACCCAGCATAGCCACCTAAATTTGTATGATTTTTATGATATATTATTACTCAATTTAATTTATCAAAAATTGTAAAGTTTAATGTCTGTCACTTTAACATGTATATCTTACATGTAGTGGTATAGTTCGTATGAATATCTTTACTTTCCTTTTGTGTAACTCTACGGTAAATAGTATTTCGATATGAATCATCATTAAAACACGAATGAGATATATATTGGTTGGCATTTCGAAACATTTTTCTGTAATTAGCATTTTGATATTTTTTATTTATTACTATCTAGCTGTTATAATGTTTACTTATCTCATTCTCTTCATTTTTATATTGTAATTATTCTCATAATTATTACTATCATTCTATTACGTCAACAGATAACTATTCCTAGCTAAAATTAGAAGGTAACAACACAATCATAACGATGACAAAAATTATAAAGCCATCACTTAACCACAACAACTAGCCACCTTAGATGACAATTAGAATATTACCGCAACATAAAGACATCACAAAAACGAAGGCAATGTCAACAACGCAAACAACAAAACCAGTAAAACACTAGAACAACAGCAACATCACGGCCACATAGACTGATGTGAGTCATCTTTTTTAAAAACTTAAGACTGCCAAACACAACTATCGATACACCTAGCCAGTAAATAATATGAACACCATATCAACTAACATCTAAATCACTTCTATACCACCGAAACACATTAACCATAAAGACTTATACGTCGCCACAACCATCACAATCAGTCGCTACTAAGACCGAAACGGAACAGCAACCAGCAACACTGATACGATAAAATATCCTTCGAATCCCCTCCGCCAGAGAGAAAATCAGCAAAGATTACTAAGATCACCAAGCTCAAAATTACACCGCAATATTCGAAAACAAAAGCCAAAATACAACAATCACCTAAACCATTAAATCAGTCACTACTAAGACTGCTACGGTACCGATACGAGACTAAACTAACATTAAAACGACACCACAAGTAAGACAATCAAGAGATGAAGATAATTTTAGTCAACATTGCACCACTATCACTGTGATGCCATGAAAGAAACTGTTTCGAGTTAACTCTCTTGCACGTATTGCTCTATCTTTTAAGGGTGCTTATACAAAAGTAATGTTTTGCAATGGCACTACACCATAATATTTATCTTTGAAAAAGGGACTGCAACAAATTTTCAATACAACCTAAGTGGCCGAATGGCAGCCTGTGTGACTGTTGCACATTACAAACAATTTTAGAGTTCTTGAAGGATTAAACACGCATAATTAACGAAATAAAACATATGAGTATTTTCATCAGTTCAAATACACTAAATAATGAGACGGACAGCCAGATAGATGGCCGGGACAAGGACACAAGAAGCACCTTGTAGCTATGGGACAGCCAGATAGATGGCCGGGACAATGACACAAGAAGCACCTTTAAAATTATGGGACAGCCAGAAAGATGGCCGGGACAATGACACGAGAAGCACCTTGTAGCTATGGGACAGCCAGAAAGATGGCCGGGACAATGACACGAGACGCACCTTTTAGCTATGGGACAGCCAGATAGATGGCTGGGACAATGACACGAGAAGCACCTTGTAGCTATGGGACAGCCAGATAGATGGCCGGGACAATGACACAAGAAGCACCTTGTAGCTATGGGACAGCCAGATAGATGGCCGGGACAATGACTACGAGAAGCACCTTGTAGCTATGGGACAGCCAGATAGATGGCCGGGACAATGACACGAGAAGCACCTTTAAAATTATGGGACAGCCAGATAGATGGCCGGGACAATGACACAAGAAGCACCTTTAAAATTATGGGACAGCCAGAAAGATGGCCGGGACAATGACACGAGAAGCACCTTGTAGCTATGGGACAGCCAGAAAGATGGCAGGGACAAAGACACGAGAAGCACCTTGTAGCTATGGGACAGCCAGATAGATGGCCGGGACAATGACACGAGAAGCACCTTGTAGCTATGGGACAGCCAGATAGATGGCCGGGACAATGACACAAGAAGCACCTTTAAAATTATGGGACAGCCAGAAAGATGGCCGGGACAATGACACGAGAAGCACCTTTTAGCTATGGGACAGCCAGAAAGATGGCCGGGACAATGACACGAGAAGCACCTTGTAGCTATGGGACAGCCAGATAGATGGCCGGGACAATGACACGAGAAGCACCTTTTAGCTATGGAACGCAGTTGTTCAGGTGTACAGTCAGTGTTTGCATGTAAATGTTCAGAAGTTATAAAAACGCTGAATTAATGGCTGTTAATGGTTTGTAAGATGCACGCTAATGCAAGAGATACTGTTTTTGGATTTTAATTTCTTTCCAACCGTTTCCCTAAGGATTTATTCTTCCTTTGTTTTAGCTTATTTTGGCATGACATGCGAGTTTTTTCTGACTAGACTCGGACCATCAGATATTGTGTTGTTTGTGAACAAAATATCGCATGACGCTAACTGATGTAATCACCCACTCACATTGCAGCAGTTTCCCAGTGCAGTATCTGTACGGATGCACTCACTCTTGGTATTCTAACTATTGTTCTCTGAAACTCTTTGTAACTCTTTAAAGCCTTAGTTATTCACTCTGTAAAGAATATTTAAATATCTGTTTTATAATTCTATAAACATTAATAATGCATGTGTTCAGTCGTTTGTTGTTACATAAATTAATAATTAACATGAAAAATAAAAACCTTGAAATTTGATTATCGAATCGATGAATACTCGACTCACTTTTCAGTTTTTGCCCTGAAAGAATATTTTTAGGTTGCCTCAGTTTACCCACAAAGTACGGGTTAACAGCTTGATTTAAGAAGTATGATTGAGGTTAACAGTTTCAAATTGTGTAATTATAGCATTTGTTTTTAAAAATAAGTTCGTATTGCATTAAAGTACTGGTACTGCCTTGCTTCTACACGAAAAGGCGTTCTTTATTATTAAGTGGTTGTGGTAGACATAACAATGAAAGTCCTTGAAAAGGGTCTATCTACCGGACTTTACCTGACTAATCTAAGCAGAGTAGTTTTGATGGTTTATTTGATGTTTTTTTTATTGATCAGCAATTAAACATGGAACTTGTTATACAAGTTGGTAAAGTTTCTCACTGATAATGAATTTATGAAAAAGCTCTTCTCATCTTTTGATTTATTAAAGTCGGACTAAATTTGACCCTTGTGTATAATGCAAAAGTTTTTGTAAAGTGTGGTAATAACATAACATTATGTTTAAAACAATTACTCAGTTTTTTTCTATTATCTTTTCGAGTTTAAATTCATTGTTCAACTGAATTTAAAAAGTAAAATATCAATTTTATACAAAATATACGCCAAATGATAAATGCCATCCTGTAATGCATAATATCATTCATTTTTACGCAGAGAGGTAAGGATCCGTCAATCCGATTTTTCCTTCAACTGCATCATTCCGAGAATTGTCATATAAATTTGGTCACCTATGAAAAGCCATACATTATGTTTTTGCTCTGTTCCCCCATTTTTTGAATCATGCTAAATTTCAACAATTTGATTCCCTGCTCCTCAACTAACATTAATGCCTTGTGGACTTAATCTGAAGTCTAATATATCGGTGCTATATACTGAACATAGAAAAGAACCAGTGGTGTCTCTGGAATCGAATTCTTCCTGTGTCTTGCACAATTCCCTTCAACATAAAAAGTAAACTCTGCAGTTGACGTAGACAGAATATAGAGAATGCAATGTATAACTGGTCTAAAGTTTTAGACTTCATCTGTTTTCCGCAAATTTTGCAAGCTTTCCAAATGATTAAATTCTAGTTACATAACAATGATATTCCAGACCGTAGAACAAAAACCTCGCATCAGTTTAGGTAAATATTAAGCAGTGTAGAATGTTTTGGATGGTTCATGAAAGTTTTATTTTATTCAGTTCGCATATTTATTTCAGCTTTCGTGTAACAGCCTTTTTGAAAAACAAAAGGATTTTATTAACAAATATCAAACATTAAATATGTATTTGCCCAATGTAGTTATGTCTGCTTGCTAATGCTTGTTTTAAATTTCATGACCCTGGACGTATAAACAATGCAGTTCGTAGAAATGTTTATTATCGCTTTTTTTCTACCTTAATTATTGCCATGCATTAAACAACAACGTATTATCGCCTAGCGACCAGGATATCAAAACAGTTTAAATGAAGAAAAACTTACTACATGTACCCACCTTTTTAGCTCAACTGAGCCAATGCTCCAAGGATATTATGCAGTATTATTATTGTCAAATAGAAATGATCAAACATCCAACCAATTCCCTATTAAAAAAAAGGAAAGTAGAAATTTTACAATAGGACACCTATGCTCTACTACTTGCGCCTGTCACAGAAACACTTTAGCAATATAAGCATTTATGTTTCGATGACCAATTAACTGTAGGGAGAAGTTGACGTTAAGCAGTGAAGTAAAGGTGTTGTATGCAAGATGATGAACATCACAGAAAAAAGACTAAACAAGAACTTTAAGGTAACAATTGCCCCTGAACGAAGCCTCGACTGCGTGGTCGACCCAATTTACCAAAGAAAAAAAATGCGGGCATCGGAGAAAAGAAAGCACAACCGGAATTGTATGAAGGATCCCTTTGGATCCGACGTGTTTCATCGCAAGTCTCAACCCGCTGGAATGTTGATTATGAACAGATTGTCTATTCGTTTACAATGTGGCGGGATTGAGCGCACTTGTCTGAGTCATGTGATTATTAAAGCGTAACCTTGCTTTATTTGTTGATTTTTTTTCGTTTTAAGGAGATTTTCAAAAAGGAAAATAACTCATTAAGAGTGTTCCACATTTATAATTTAATAAACTGTTCGTTTTCGATGATAAGGGTCTTTTCTTGATTACTCGTCTTTGAGCAGTTTTTGTTTAAACTAGATGTTTTAACTTTCTCTTTATTGTATAAAGATTTTGAAGTCTGAACAAATAAAACAACAGAGGTTAGCGACAGTGTCACCTCCGCCTCCTTTTTTTTTTCTCTCGTTGAATTTAAATTGCAAAATGCTAAAGGAAGACGGAGAGTTTTGCATGACGCCGCACCACAAGATTGTTTCTAGTTTTGCAGATATAGGCAAGGTAAGTCAATCAAAATTTTCGTAGTGTTTCTAGTATTTCGTAAAGTGAAAAGAGCTAAAACAATAGACTGTTTGTGATTGAAAGTCATTTAATTGGTTAAATTTTGAAAAAAAAGGATTCGATGTAAGAGTAAATTTAAATGATATTTCGTCATGAAATATCTTCTTAAAATCTTTCTGAAGAAAAAAAAATACATTTAAAGTAAGGACAATCAGAAATCAGTATTTTGAAACAGTATTATATATATATAATTAAAATCGTAAAATATATTGTTCATTGCAGAATGAATGTTAAATCTCGCACCTGCAAACATTTTAACAATTTAGGACTTTTCGTTATAATACTGAGTCTGTATTTAGGAAGTTATTTCACAGTGACGTAGATTTGTAAAACGAAGAGGATTATTTTCAACATAAATAGTCGAAATATCTTTTTGTAAGAATTTCTAGTATTCTAAATTGTCAAAGAGATTGTTTTTTTCACATAATAAAAGATTTTCACTGAAAACGTTTGGAAAGGGATGGTGGAACAGGTGATGTTTGATTAAATGCCAAGAAGAATATTAAGATAAATCCGATGTTAGTTTATGTTTGTTAAAAAGTATTTCAATCGAAATTGAAAAGTAATAACATGCATATGGCAAGCCTATAGGCCAATATAAAACCTTTATATGTACTCGGTCTTTTCATTGGCTACTCTATAGTTTACGAAATTGTGAAATTAAATACAATTGGTGTGCTTTAACACCCGTAAACTGTCAAAGATATGTTTAAGTTTTAGTGTATACTAGATTTTTTCAGACTCTCCATCTCAGTGTGATACAGAACTCGCTTAAGTTTTGAAAATGTAACATAAAAATATGCTTAAAAATGACGTAAGTTTAAAGATCCATATCTCCACATTATCTGTTTTAGATTGACTTTGAGATGAACATATTGTGGTGTTGTTGATCGATCGGAAGAGTTAGTTGTAAATAGAGATGAACGTTAGAATGATTGACTATGTTATGTACATTTCAGTACAATTATGCTGGTTCGTACGTATATAAACAACCTTTTTCTGAGTAAGTGTGTGTGTGTGTGTGTGTGCGCGTGTGTGTGTGTGTGTTAAGGTACTGGCTATAATGCAAAGACCTCATATCCCACATCAATATTTGCTCTTTTGTTTTGCCTTATTTTACTTTTATTTTGGTTTAAAGGATAGATAGATTTCTTTCGCTCTAAATATACTTTGAAATGTATTACGGAAGTTTTCGAAACGCCTTTAAAAAGAAATACATAAAAAAATAAAAAAATAAGAAGGAAATTTTCAATAATTATTTTGCCCGAAGCTTAATATGTAATATTATCTTTATATCTCCGTGAAAACGTTCATAATTAGATAATATTATAAGATAATAATTCAAGATACGCATTTTTATGAAGGAAACTATTCTGACTGTCATTTTTTAATTTCAACTTTGTTTTTGAAGAGGACGAGAAATTTGTCTCTTTTGCTGAATTTCAATCAGTTTATTGCAATAATCAAACAGAAGTCCGAGTGCCCTATTTCCCGTGTCGTCGGTCATATTGCCGGTATTGTGGCATTCGATATTATGTTTCTTTAAAAAATTCTATAAACCGTTCGTTAGTTGAACAAAAAGTCCATTACACCACCACTACCTTAAAACGATACATACAATCAGAACATATTAAGGTGTCGGAAGATTAATACGTTTACATCATCTTTAGGTGTGGAATAAAAATGGTACGTATTGTCTTAAACATCCCCAGATCCACTGCTTTATAAATCAAATCAAAATATATTTTCAGAAAAACCTTCAGATCGACAAATGTTACAGAATGGCGACCATTTTACAGTTTCTGTTGATATTTTACACGCAAATCGTATTTCTTTCTGCTGAACAATGCAGAAATCATTTCGCAATTAGGCCGGAGCATTTCAACAAACGTTTGGTTGGACATCTGTTATACGAAACAGTCATCTCTGGACACCATGATTGTATACGAGCATGTATGGTCATGGTTGTATGTAGGTCTATTAACTTTATCCGAGGTAAACAGATCTGTGAATTAAACAGGATCGGTAGTGAAAATGCATCTCCGACGGACTTTGTTGCTCAACCAGGCACTATTTTTTCCGATATTACAGAATTTCCACAGGTATATATTGACGATTTGTAAGTGTCTTCACTCTTTAAAATACAGAATTGCATAAATAAATAAATTTTTCGAAGAAAGTCATAAATTGATTAAAATAGTGGTTAAGGTGTTTGCATATGGTGTAATGTTTTTGAGGTTTTTGTTCGGTAATTACCCATTAAATTAACCCATACGACCTTTTCTACATTTGAATTCAATTTTTCTCCACATGTGCAAACAGGCAATGATTGGTGTTTGTGCTGGACACTCCTGCAATGAATTTCAGCGTTGTTACCCAAGAGGTGATTCATACTTTTGCAAGAATATAGGTAGGTGATAAGATTTTATTTACAAACTTTTCCAGCGTATATGCCTTATTATCTTTAAATCGTTCTCTTAATAAGACATTTTCTTAAGTTTTATGAAAATTTAATCCTTTCATTGAATTTTCTAGTGTTTTGGAATATATGGTAAAATTTAATGGTGAAATCAAAAAGAAAAAGAAAAAAAAGCAGTTTCCATGGTAACTGTTTATGTCAAAATAGTACTACAAAGCATAATATACAAACAAACATGATTGTAAACATGAATTACTTTAGCTTTTGATGCTGTATGAAACAAATAATAATATGAACATTTTTTATTTACATAATTAGTTTTTCATACTTCTTCAATTGACAAATAAAGAGAAAAATAAACATGTGTTCTGCAAGTAATAAAGATATTGAAAAAAAACTTTCAAAGAAATTTATTTTTATTTTATATGTAAGGTAAAATTAAATGTTGAATTTAAAAAAAAAGGAAATATATGTTGCCGAGTGAGATTTCTTTGTAAATGGCAGTTTCCATGGTGACTGTATATGCTAAAACTGTCACAATGACTACATTTTCTATAAAGATCGATAATAAAATTGTACCAAAAGCATTGTAATGTACACAACAAACTTTGATACTGTATCAAACAGTAATCTGAACAGTTTTCTTTACAAAATTTGTTTTTCATATTTATTTTTTCACTTGACAAAAATGAGAAAAATAGGCAATGCATTCTGCAATAAATAAAGATATTGAAACATTCTTTTCATAGATTTTTTTATTCATCATCCTTTAAATTAATTGTAGCTTTTAAAAAAAATATACACTAAAATGTTAAGGTTGACGTTCCACATTTTTCAGAAATCCATGATTTTATTGCAGTGTTATTATTATAAGTTCATGATAAGAGAAACAGAAAGAAATAGGCTAGTTTGCAGATAAAATCGGATGTGATATAATTTGAGTGAGATGGTGGAAAAGAAACGAAAATAGGTTATTGAAATTATTTTACCACTTATTTCAGTCATTTGACTCATTATTTGCATCGTGGCTTTCTGTATCCGAAATTCAGAACACTTATCCACATACTCTACAACCACCTTCTTTGTAAAGAGTTCCTATCGGCTTGGAGGCGCACAAAAATTACTACATAAAACGTCTTTAAGTATGAACATATGAAAGTCTGATATGAACGAAATATAGATAATTATAAAAAACAAATAGGCCTATTATAAAATGTAAAATATAAATAAAAACAGACAACGTGTTTTCATTATTTATGTTAAAAATATTCGAGATAGTATAGGCTAAGTATACCAGTAAGTTGTTACATAACACTATTCTAGCAACTAGGACAGCTCTTTGTAACGTAACAATTATCGCTTTTATTATACCTCACGTAAACTGCCAATACTAAATTCCCGTAGGCGATCGGGCTTTTAAAACTAATGTTACATTTTGCATCAGCTCAGAGTGTAACATGTTTGTTTTTTTCAAAAACCCTCCGGGTGTAATTGTTTTTTTTTTTGTTTTTGTTGCACACCCTGCAGAAAATTAAAGCGTCTGATGACGTTGAAGGCGCTTATTGAATAAATTGACTGTAGGCGTTTAGCTGAGTTTGATTCGACTCGTTACCAAACGAAAACAGTCCTAAGGTATATAAAACATGATCACATGTATCGTTCGGTATAAAAAAAATAAATAACACACATCAGCGAGGGTGACAGAGGATATTGACAACCCGAAAAAACAATAACACCCGAGGCGACAGCCGAGGCGATTGTTACGTTACACAGAGCTGTTCTAGTAGCTACTAGGATAGTGTTATGTAACAACTTACTGGTAAACTTAGCCTATACTATTTCGAATATCTTTATCATGAATAATGAAAACACGTTGTCTGTTTTTATTTATATTTTACATTTCATGATAGGCCAATGTATTTTTTTAATTGTCTCGCTGATGTGTGTTATTTATATAATACCCGGCCATATAACGTTTTACAAATCTTTATTAAGAGTATTTATAAAACTTCACTGTTGCTTTCTGTGGTTTATATATAAAACAAATTCGTTTACCGGAGACAAATCTAGTATTTAAAAGATAATGTGCTTATCAATTTTTCTTGTAGCCCCGCAAACCATTCTGTCATTAACGTCATAGATGGTAACATTGTATAAATAAATGTTATTATGTGGCATTGGCAAATAACTGATATCCAGGACCTGTAATTTTTGTATTGGTATTAGATTTAATGCAAATATATAATCATTAATTAAAAATAATGCTGACGTCTGCAATGTGTTTTCTGTCGTCGATGATTGATTAAAAAGAATGAAAGCAAAAATAAACATGTTTCAATCGCTTAGTTTTTATACAGACAAAATCGTCATAAATGTTAACATATTTGGGTTCATTTATATTCTCTCATAAAACATTTAGAAGAGAAACTGGTTACGTGTATAAAAAGTATAAGTATTTCATGTAACTTAATGTTGACTTTAATGATATGAAACTAATATTGTAACGAAAACAAGTGTTGTGAATAAAGTTATTAGATCATCTTCAGAACTGAATATAGGACTACAAATTAAAATTGAACATTCAAGTCAGCAACTTCTGATATATACAGCGCGGTTTACAAAAAATAGCATGTTTCTGAGACTATATAAATTCCATTTATACTTCTTGTGCCTAAGTCTTGTCTTACATTTATAACGATTTAACCGACTACACGCTTCTTCTTTTAGACGAGGCACAGAAAAATATAATTCCCATTTTTCTTTCTACGTTTCTCTCGGTTACCTACTCCTAGTTCGCTCACTCAAACTCATTTACACACCTCAGGAACTGTTCAACCCACAATTACTCACTCAATAACATACTCATAATTTATTTATTTTTCTATAAATTTAATTTAATTTATAATTGTATTTTTTTTCAATTGAAGAATGTGATGAAGCACCTCGCGTACCTTATGGGACTGTTCAGCAAGGAGATAAACTTGCAGGAAGTATTCGTCGAGTGGTTTGCAACGAAAATTTTTTTCTTAAAGATGATGAATACATTACCTGTCTTTACAACGGAACATGGAATCAGACAAAATGCTACCGAGGTAAATTTTTGTTGTTTGTTGTTCGTTTTTTTGCCTTCAAAACCTCATACATCTTCTTCGAACCATTCAGTCACTGTACAAAAGTTCACCAGATTAAAGCAATAAATCAAAAGGTGTCCGATTTGTCACCTATACCGCAATATGATGTAAATACTGCTTGTTTAGTTATGAATGTCATGTGTATGTTACATCATTCTTAGAAAACATGACACAGACTTTTATCAGTTTGATGCAGTATGTCATGTTATCCGTCGTCTACATTGATAAGTAATATAGACTATTGCACCCCTGCACACCTGTTTGTGTGTATTTGACTATGTAGGTTATTGATACATTGCATTTTTAAATAACTTCACACAACATATAAAACATCAAGGCAATATGCAGCAAACATTTAGTCGATAGGTCTTTATTTCTGTCCTTTGCTCATGTTGCCTTCCTGTATGCTATTGTCAAGATTTGAAATTTCGCTAAGACAGCTTCAAACCAATCACTTCTCAGGCAATATCCTTCGGAACTATTACAGTATTATCTTAGTTACAAAATTTTTGCAGGGTTACAGATTATGTCCAAACGAATATGATCGGTTTGCTTTTTTTGCAGCAATCAAGCGGTCCTAAAAATGGCAGTGTATGATGATAACGCAGCAATTGGCTTTAACTGTAGTTTACAGTCATTAAAACTCGGCAACCATTCCGCAAAAACAATAACTGGCATTGCTTCTTACAAAAGACCGACCAAAGATTTAATTTCTGCATAAAATCGAGTAACTTGACAGATTCTAGAACATAACATTTGTTTGGTTTACAAAATGGCATTCGTTTACCTGATAATTGACACACCAGCTAGAGCATGTTTTTAAAACCTCTTATAGGATGTGAACATAATTTTTAGTCTAAGTGGAAAACAGTTAAGTACACTTCTCTTTATTTTGACCTTTACCTTGGCTGTTTTCTTTGTTTTGAAGCTACCGCATTGAAATTCTAACGACATATATAATGTTGTACGAAAATTTCAACTTTAACATTTGCAAGTTTCAGTAAACTGTTCTACTTTCTGTTTGTTGACATTAAAACCGTATAATCCTGACCTGGTGTATACTTGTGCAAGAAAATTTCAATTTTTGCTTTGTCTGACTTTTACCTTCTTTCATGTAGAAGATAAAAAATGAAATTAAAAACTTGTCCTGATCCAGGCGTTATCCAGTTTCTAATCCAGATTATGTTTGCACGTCTACTCAGGTGATAATAAAAATCATGGTCCAGGAATTAACACCCCGATTAGTAAATGTTTTGGGATATCTTTGTATTGTGTTCTTGTGCTGTTAGGCTTTTATTGATGTTGATACTTAAAAACATACACAGGTGATTGATTACCTTCTCTTATCTATTTTCATTAACATACAGAAACTATGCAAGATGATTTTTTTGCTCAGAAGAATTGATAGCCACATAATATGTGAAATACGTCGACAATAGCTCAGAAATCCATAAGGCACACCTATGTTAAAATATCCAGAACAAACAAACGAAGGACCAGATCGACGCAGGTCATCTGTGAATAATATGTTCTATATATGCCGTTAGATGATAGGACCTATCAGGGATTCATATACAGCAAGGTTGCAAGTTCACCGAAACGATTCATTTACTAAACACCGACATTTTCATAAAAGAACGTGTTCATTATTTTCCAGTCATAAACGATTCCACCATATTTAAATATGTCTTAATAGCACATTCCATAACAAAGAAAACAAGAATAGAAAAGGAAGTGATATATTGTCATTTAAAGTTGATCTAAAATTACAATGGAATTAACATATGATGTCATATAGAGATCGATTGCTAAGGCTTGTTTCACAAAAAATATGAATGGTATCTTACCACTTTTGTCAAAACCACAAAGCTATGAGCTTTGCTTGTTGAAATAAAGCATCATTTAGAAGTCTCCTTCAATTGTTCATAAAATTGTATTTTTTAAATAAAAGGCTCACTACCAGGCTATCATGCATGCATATATGATAAGCGACCATTAAGTCTTTTCTAAAACTACATGAACCAGTTTTTGTGCACCTTGACCAACTGAAGACAAACACGTTATCTTAGTAGTACAGGTATCTAAAACACATGATCTTTTTGTGTCTACAAATACATTAGTCGCCCTTGACTTAATGAAACAAAACACAATGTTGCTCACCTGAGGACAGGATGGTATTTGTGTGAAATGATGTACGCTTGAAGGTCACCTTGAAGGTCAAAGTCAAATAACGGTCAAGCTTAAGTTCAACTTTACCTTCTTGAAGGTATGCTCCAAAGGGTAGTTATTTCCAAGTATGAAGAACATAAATCCATTATCAGCAAATATATAGCAAATTTTATCACTATCAAAGCCATTTTAAAGTCAATGTCATACTTTAATAATTAAACATGTATGTTTTCTTCGCAGTGTTGTTTTGTCCCTATATGAATCAAATTCATCCATTAATAAAAAAAGGTGTGGCAATTTAAACAAAACTCAATAACTTGCCTTGAAGTTCAACGTCATTTTAAAGACATTGTCATACTTGAATAATTAAACATACAAATTTTGTCATAAGTGTTGTTTTTCTAAGTATAAATATAAATCAAATACGTAAATAAATGACAAAGTTATGACAATTTAAGCAAAATGCAAAACTTGACCTTTACGGTAAATGTCATTTTAGGTCAAGGTCAAACTTGAATTATTCAACTTGTTGGTTTTGTTGTTTACCTAAACATTCGAATTGACAATGTTGGTAAGATGAGGCAAAATTTTTATTATATACAAAGAGAAACCCATGACCCCAGGGCGGGGTCCATTTTGACCCCGTGACCACAAGTGAATTTACAGAATTTTTTGTTTTCATTTTTTTGCGATATACATTTATGGAAAACACTTAATCCCGGGGAGAGGGAACAAATGTTGACCACAGACAAATAATTTGACGATGTTTCATGCCAAATGTCTAAGCTCTAGCCCTTAGGGTTTCTGAGAAGAAGATTTCTAAATGTTTTACAATATACATTTAAGGAAAACCCATCACCCTCCGGGGCACGGCCAATTTTGATGCCATGAACATAATTTGAATAATCTTTGTATACGTCCACTATACGATGTTTAATGCCAAATATATAAGCTCTCGGAATTGGGATTTTAGAGAAGAAGTTTTTTTTTAATTTTTGTTTTTAAATTAAGACTAGATGGGTGTTCGATGGAACACTTGTGTCGCCCTTGGGTACTCTGTTAGAATAACTAAAAAGGTAAACAAGAGCCTGCTGGAAAAGACAGCATGCTAGTCAAAGTACAACAATACCTGTCCACAGACAGCATGCTCCACTTTTCTCAGTGCTGGATAATTAATTATAAGCCAAGTTAAACAAGAGGCCCAAGTGAAAAAAATTGACTGGGGCAGGGCAAGTACCTAGTCATACAAGATGAAAAATTTTTTTGGATCAAGTAGTTATGTATTAAAAAAAAAAAAAATTTTTTTGGGCCCCGATAGTGGGGTGTGTGTGTGTGTGTGTGCATGTGTGTATGGTGGGTGATGGGAAGTGAAGTACCTATGTATTAAAAAATGGGTCCGGGGGGGGGGGGGGGCGGGGGGGGTTGAGGGTGGATGGGGAGTCAAGTACCTATGTTTTAAAATTAAAAAAAAATGGGCCCAGGGGGGGTGGGGGGTTGACTGGTTGGGGAGGGGGCGGGTCCTCATGCAGAGGGGACGGTTGCGGGGGGGGGGGAGTACTTACCCATCTCATGTCAGTTAATATTTTATTTTTAGGCTTAAGAAGTTTTTTTCCTATATATAAGTATAAGCACAATCAAGTGACCCCTGGGGGTGGGGCTAACTGTGACCCCAGGGACATGGGTACCAACAATCTTTGCAGGGGTCTTGCTGGTGATCAAGTATTCCAAGTTTGAATGGAATATCCTTGACACTTTTTGAGACATGGACATAAAGAAAAAGGTTAACAAAGAAATTTTAACTTGAAAAAGGGGCATAACATTGCAAGGATATATTGAGGGTTATCTGCCCTTGAGAAATTGTGTTGTCTTAAGTGATACAATTGTAAGCATTACAAGTGGAAAGTTTGATAAAGAAACATTAAGAAATAGCCAATGTTAAGTTTTCATGACAAAATCCAAGTACAAAAAGGGGCATAACTCTGTCAATTGTGACCTTGACCTACTCATTTTGGCATCATCATGTCCCTGTTGTAGTAAGCAATATAATTTGAAAGTTTGATGTTGAAATGTTAAGAAATGGCAAAGTTATTCGCAACGTTAAGTTTTCATGACAAATCCATGTATAAAAAGGGGCATAACTCTGTCATATGTGACCTTGACCTAGAAATTTTGGCATCAACCCGACCCTGTTGTCATAAGCAATATAATTTGAAAGTTTGATAAGATAATGTTTAGAAATGGCAAAGTTATAGCCAACGTTAAGTTTTCGTGACGGACCGACGGACCGCCGGACCGACGGACAAAGCGATCCCTATGTATCGCCTTTTCTTCGAAAGGGCGACACAAAAAACCAATGATCCCACGGGGCAGGGCCAGTGTTGACCCCAGGGCCATAATTTGAACAATGCTTGTACTGGTCCACTAGAGGACGTCTCTTGCAAAGTTTTAAGCTTTAGCCCTTGGGGTTTCAGAGAAAAAGATTTTTAAAGGTTTTACTGAGGCAAACACATGTCTCCCCCGGCGCAGGGCTAATTTTAAGCCAAAGCCCACAATTTCAGGAATCTTGGTAGAAGTCCACTAGGTCATATTTCATGCCAGATATCTAAGCTCTAGCCCTTGTGGTTTAAGAAAAGAATAATTTTAAAGTTTTACTCTATACTTTAAAGGAAAACCCATGACCAATTGCCCCCTCCCCCGCCCCAACCAGGCATAATTTCAACAACTTTAGTAGAGGACCTCTAGATGATGTTATACATCTGGGCCCTGTAGTGTAGGACAAGAAGATTTTTAAAATCTGGATTTTTGAAACCCTTTTCTAGCGTTGTGTCTTATTTATGCATGCAACGGGAACCATTTGAACAATTTTGATAGGGGGACCGCCCAAGTATCGTTCATGCGAAGTTTGGTTAAAGTCCAGTAATAGATTCAGAGGATATATTGTTTAAAGTATTTTTTGAGGACACACGACGACAGACAGAGGGGTTTCACAGAAGCTCACCATGACCACGTTGTGCTCAGGTGAGCTAAAATGTTGTTACGAATAAACCATTTTGATATGTATGTGGCATTTCTGTTTGTCAAATAGTATTATCTTAATATATATCAGCCAAATGGATTATGATATTTCCAATGTCCCCTGAGTATCGTGTTGGCACTATTTACTGGTAATGTGGTAATTTATATCCTGTTCAATCAACATAATTTTGTTGCAACTTTGATGTCAGTAACTTAACAATATAATGCAGATGACACAATTTTAACGGCAGGGTTTTCAGTCATTTGAATGAAATATTCAGTTATTTTCAGAATATGTATTTCCCAGAATGGATGGACACGATTATGATCTGTATAACCTAAATGCTGATGGGATTAGAGTTGACAACAAAATGTCTATCGTCTTTCAAGCAAAAGGTAAAATATAAGATAATATTATTTTCTCAATAGAAATATTTAAAATTGTTCTGGTTTTCTCGATACACTTGCAAAGTTTTCTCTCATTGTTTTCGTTGAAGAAATGTGACTTTTATATTTGTCTGAATCTATATTCATAATAAAAGCGCCGGTATTAAATGAATGACATTTGGGCTGAAACGAAACAAGACAAAATTTTTAATAAGTGGTAAAAACTGAAACGAAATTAGTTATCTTACATTAATTGTGCCAGCCCGGCTAGCTCAATCGGTACATTTGTCCCTCACCTCTGAAGCAGAGGTAGTCGGTCACTTGCGGAGATATTGGTCAGTAAACTGGTTGAATACCCAGGAACACTGGTTGGGTGGACTCACCGCTGGGATATGACCTTAGCTGTTAAACCCCAATAAAACCAAACCAAAGTTAGATTAGTTGCATTGGTTAAATACGTGTCACTATATTTTTTCTGTAAAAATAATACGACCGACGGCTTCGCCGACAGTGTTTAATGTCACAAATCAAAATCAGACTTAGAGACACGTCTACTTTAACATCGGTTGTTGTTCTTTTTAGATTATTGCCCACGTTGGCTTTTCTATGGTGGCTGATTTCTGCCATTGAGTGTTTTCGTGTCTGCGCCCTGAAACGCGAAAGCCGAAATAACGAAAACTTGCCAAATTTTCGGGCGAAAACACGATATATGTCAGGCGAAATATCGAAATTTTAACAGGCGAAGTGACGAAAGTTTTGTCTTAGAAGTTTTCGTGGTGGGTAGAAATCTTTCGTGTTGGCCACCTTTGTTTGTCGCGTCTTCGTGTTTTCACCCCGAAACGCGAAAGGCAAAATAACGAAAATGTGGCAGATATCGTGTTGTCGTGTTTTCGCCCATTTTCTCGGTTGAAACAAACATCATTTATGCAAATAAAAATGCACAGCTGATTTTTTCTGAGACATTTTAAGGGCCGTTCGATAATTTTTTTATTGTTTCAAAATTATTGTTGTTTCACGTTTATTTGTTTACCAGGAATACGCATTTTACTCATATACAAAACGTCATTCAGTCGCGATATAACCATATTTACCTCAGTGTTAACGAAATAGGTCGGTCTATGGTAAATGAAAGAAAGTTCAACGAAGTCCAAATTCGCGAATGAAGTGAACTATACTGCGGTCAAAAAAGAAGTGTGATTCGAAAGCTTAAGTATTTTGCAAATGACGCAACATTTCACTACCGAAATTTTGCTGTTTCAAAACAAATGTATATGAAATATATCAAAAATAAATAGATAAAGAAACAGCGAGAAATTACCGCGCGACTTAAAAAGTTAACACACGTATACTGTTCTCCTAGTAGGCAAATGATTGGCCGGAATCAGACGAAAGTGAGAACCAGCGTCAAACTCACGTTCAGAATGAATTAATGAATGAATGAATGAATTGTTAATACTTAGTCACATGTTTCTACTTCCATGATTTCAATTTTCACTTGCCTCTTAAAAAGTTTGAGTCTAGGCATACTTGTTTGTCATCTTTGAAATCGACGGTTTTTACTTGCTGTGAGTGCTTTGGTTTTTAATTCTGCAACGTGCAATGGCTGTTTTTTGGCAATGCGTATTTGAAAATAAATTGCGATTTCTTTTTCAATAATTCTCAGACATTAAAAGATACTGATTTTTCATTTGTCGGTTTTGATGAAATCACATGTTTTTTTTGTTGGTGAGCAAAATTGTTCCAAGAAAATCTATTGTACTTTTGGCCTTATAACATTGCGTACAGGAACTCAAGGAGCGCATGTAAAGCTTCTTTTGGACCATCAAGACGATTATGTTTGGATCATTATCGGCGGCCACTTTAATAAACGGATCAACATGTGGCGCTTTGAATGGGTGAACAGTAAGGTAGGTAATTTTACAACAATGATTATATTTAGTTCATTTTTATACCAGGTTTTATTCAATTTTGATGCGTTCGTAAAGACTTTTGTCCTTGATGAAAGCTCGTCTTTAGAAAAATAAAATATAATGTTGACACTCATTTTTACAAAATGGAGAACTGTTAAAGAATCAATGCATAATTGGTTGCAAAAAGGTGAATAACGCATGTCAGGAAAAGTACAGCCATAGTTTCTTGTATCTTTGGGTAATGTCATTATGTCTCTGACCTTGATAATATCCGATATTGATAGCAGATAAGGTTGTTAATGTCGAAGTGTGTGTGTGTGTGTGTGTGTGTGTGTGTGTGTGTGAGTTTATTTTTAACTATGAAGCGATAATGTCAATGAATAATAACAATCGCTTAACTTATCAATTTATTCTAACTTTGACAAAAAGGTAAATGAAAGTAAGTAATATTAACTTCAGTCAATATTATATATATGTAATATAGTATATTATGAGATAAAATTGGTCATTAAACACAGTTATACAACAGTCATAAACAGACGTTGATAATAACAAACTGGTTACCAGTTTTTGACACCGGTTAAAAATACTATTAATCCGTTTAGATCAACGAAGAAGGCGTCTTATCACCAACTATGTACCGCTGGTTCTGGATTTCCTGGGATGATGGATTTGTTAAAGTAAGTCCCTAAATACAGTTTTTAGGCTAAAACCTGATCTTTCATATACCAAACATAAAAATTAAAACTACAGCTCGCATCAACACTATGATTTTACCTACTTTGTCGTTCCTTGTCAGACAAAGACTTATCACATAGCAAACTGTGACAAGCATTGCAGGTTTTAACTAAGTTTCCAATGTTTGCTTTAATGTCATGTTGGTCAAGTGTTAGCTAATCTATTTAACGTAAGTGTTTAGTTTCTGCCCATTTTCTTAGGTTACAATTGGCTTATTGTTATAATACTTCATCATGAGGTACCATAAATGATTATCAAAATTGTGATCAGTTCTTGTGTCACAGAGTCAAGGTGTCAATCAATGTTAATTTGTAACTTAAAGGGATATACAGGCAAAAGTTTTATGTTTTCTTTCTCATTCCTTCTATGAATATACTATAAATGTGATCGAAATGAATACAATGATCTGTCCCAGTAACAAAGATTTCCCCTATTTAAATGAAAAACAGGGTGGTTTCCTATCTTGACCCACGTGGGTCTAGATAGAAAATTTAGATTTCGCGCTAAATTTCGCAGTGAATGATTGGACGGTTGAAGTACCTGTCACGTGATCGACGGCAAAAACAACCCAAGAGATACGAAGATTGGTTGTTTTTGTCACGTGACCTATTTGAAAATAACTCGGTGATTTCGTTCACGTTTTACTTTTTGTTAAAGAACGTTCAGATATTTACGTTCCAGCCTGCATTTCACTACAAACATACTGGGAATTTAAAGTTCTTCATATTGAACGTGATTTGAGCAAATAATATCAGTTTTATTTTTTTGGGCACTCATTTGCCTGTGTATCCCTTTAAAGCAAACCTTTCTTGGTATTGTTTCTTAGATCAGTTGAATTAAGACGGCAGAAAATGCTTTCGAATTACATTTTTGGTTTTCTTTTATCATTTGATGTATTGAAACTTAACTTGTTCAGTCGAACTATAAGCTTCATAAGATTATTTTTTGGGGTCATTTGGATAAAAGGGACTAACTGCTTTTAAATATATGTGTTTGATTTCGGCTCGATTTTGTTACAATAGGCTCATTGTAATGACTTGAACATACAATAGCATATATTATTTCATCATAAGGGATTGCTTTTGAGGTCACTTTGGTCAATGGGTCATTTACTATTGTTGATTTTTTTTTAAATTTTATTTTAAAAAATACTGCGGTCAAAAAAGAAGTGTGATTCGAAAGCTTAAGTATTTTGCAAATGACGCAACATTTCACTACCGAAATTTTGCTGTTTCAAAACAAATGTATATGAAATATATCAAAAATAAATAGATAAAGAAACAGCGAGAAATTACCGCGCGACTTAAAAAGTTAACACACGTATACTGTTCTCCTAGTAGGCAAATGATTGGCCGGAATCAGACGAAAGTGAGAACCAGCGTCAAACTCACGTTCAGAATGAATTAATGAATGAATGAATGAATTGTTAATACTTAGTCACATGTTTCTACTTCCATGATTTCAATTTTCACTTGCCTCTTAAAAAGTTTGAGTCTAGGCATACTTGTTTGTCATCTTTGAAATCGACGGTTTTTACTTGCTGTGAGTGCTTTGGTTTTTAATTCTGCAACGTGCAATGGCTGTTTTTTGGCAATGCGTATTTGAAAATAAATTGCGATTTCTTTTTCAATAATTCTCAGACATTAAAAGATACTGATTTTTCATTTGTCGGTTTTGATGAAATCACATGTTTTTTTTGTTGGTGAGCAAAATTGTTCCAAGAAAATCTATTGTACTTTTGGCCTTATAACATTGCGTACAGGAACTCAAGGAGCGCATGTAAAGCTTCTTTTGGACCATCAAGACGATTATGTTTGGATCATTATCGGCGGCCACTTTAATAAACGGATCAACATGTGGCGCTTTGAATGGGTGAACAGTAAGGTAGGTAATTTTACAACAATGATTATATTTAGTTCATTTTTATACCAGGTTTTATTCAATTTTGATGCGTTCGTAAAGACTTTTGTCCTTGATGAAAGCTCGTCTTTAGAAAAATAAAATATAATGTTGACACTCATTTTTACAAAATGGAGAACTGTTAAAGAATCAATGCATAATTGGTTGCAAAAAGGTGAATAACGCATGTCAGGAAAAGTACAGCCATAGTTTCTTGTATCTTTGGGTAATGTCATTATGTCTCTGACCTTGATAATATCCGATATTGATAGCAGATAAGGTTGTTAATGTCGAAGTGTGTGTGTGTGTGTGTGTGTGTGTGTGTGTGAGTTTATTTTTAACTATGAAGCGATAATGTCAATGAATAATAACAATCGCTTAACTTATCAATTTATTCTAACTTTGACAAAAAGGTAAATGAAAGTAAGTAATATTAACTTCAGTCAATATTATATATATGTAATATAGTATATTATGAGATAAAATTGGTCATTAAACACAGTTATACAACAGTCATAAACAGACGTTGATAATAACAAACTGGTTACCAGTTTTTGACACCGGTTAAAAATACTATTAATCCGTTTAGATCAACGAAGAAGGCGTCTTATCACCAACTATGTACCGCTGGTTCTGGATTTCCTGGGATGATGGATTTGTTAAAGTAAGTCCCTAAATACAGTTTTTAGGCTAAAACCTGATCTTTCATATACCAAACATAAAAATTAAAACTACAGCTCGCATCAACACTATGATTTTACCTACTTTGTCGTTCCTTGTCAGACAAAGACTTATCACATAGCAAACTGTGACAAGCATTGCAGGTTTTAACTAAGTTTCCAATGTTTGCTTTAATGTCATGTTGGTCAAGTGTTAGCTAATCTATTTAACGTAAGTGTTTAGTTTCTGCCCATTTTCTTAGGTTACAATTGGCTTATTGTTATAATACTTCATCATGAGGTACCATAAATGATTATCAAAATTGTGATCAGTTCTTGTGTCACAGAGTCAAGGTGTCAATCAATGTTAATTTGTAACTTAAAGGGATATACAGGCAAAAGTTTTATGTTTTCTTTCTCATTCCTTCTATGAATATACTATAAATGTGATCGAAATGAATACAATGATCTGTCCCAGTAACAAAGATTTCCCCTATTTAAATGAAAAACAGGGTGGTTTCCTATCTTGACCCACGTGGGTCTAGATAGAAAATTTAGATTTCGCGCTAAATTTCGCAGTGAATGATTGGACGGTTGAAGTACCTGTCACGTGATCGACGGCAAAAACAACCCAAGAGATACGAAGATTGGTTGTTTTTGTCACGTGACCTATTTGAAAATAACTCGGTGATTTCGTTCACGTTTTACTTTTTGTTAAAGAACGTTCAGATATTTACGTTCCAGCCTGCATTTCACTACAAACATACTGGGAATTTAAAGTTCTTCATATTGAACGTGATTTGAGCAAATAATATCAGTTTTATTTTTTTGGGCACTCATTTGCCTGTGTATCCCTTTAAAGCAAACCTTTCTTGGTATTGTTTCTTAGATCAGTTGAATTAAGACGGCAGAAAATGCTTTCGAATTACATTTTTGGTTTTCTTTTATCATTTGATGTATTGAAACTTAACTTGTTCAGTCGAACTATAAGCTTCATAAGATTATTTTTTGGGGTCATTTGGATAAAAGGGACTAACTGCTTTTAAATATATGTGTTTGATTTCGGCTCGATTTTGTTACAATAGGCTCATTGTAATGACTTGAACATACAATAGCATATATTATTTCATCATAAGGGATTGCTTTTGAGGTCACTTTGGTCAATGGGTCATTTACTATTGTTGATTTTTTTTTAAATTTTATTTTACAACCATTGGCCTAAATTTTATTCCTTTTTTGAACGTTTCAGCAAACAATAGAAGAGCTTTTATATTTTTTATCATTTCACTAGGTTCAAGGGGTCACTGGCTGTTACGAAAAATAAGTTCTGGCCTCTGCTCAATATTTAATATTTTAATAAGCCTGTTGTATCAAAATTTAATAATGTGGTCGAAGTTTTATTGCTTCTTGGGTCAATGGGTTCAAGTGGTAAATAACCAGCACTTCCTTCTAGGTATTTAGAAGTTCTGTAACCCAAGCGATGCCAAGTCAGTACAATGACGACTTGTCACTGCATGATAAAATGATATAATAATCGTCACCATCAACATTCCGCCAATAACTTGTAACAAGAGCAAATAACTGACTGGAAACACGTAAATCATCAACAACACATTTTCATCATCATAAGATGTCAACATATAATTTACTACTCTGAATGAGTCATTATCAGCAACACTTGTATCATTGACGCTTTGATAATAATCTTCAACATTAATGACAAACATAATAGAATCTTCATAAATACTTTGTTGTAGTCTTTATTTTCCTCGTGGTGAATACGTTCTTCACCATCTTTTTGGTAATGATATATTTCATAATATATCACACTTATGTAATGGTATGCATTACTTTGCACATTTTTGTCTTTCATTGTTTATACTTAAGGTCATTTTCTGAACTGGTTATTAAACGTTTGCTCTGTTTCCTTTAAATAGTTATATATATTTTTTTAATTTGAAAATTTATTTGAAAATAATTTTCTAGCCGATGTTTTATAATAGCCCCTTTCCAGAGTAAAAATTAACAGCTATTGTAAAACTCATTTTAGGAAGCATATTAACTAATTTGATAGTTTTTACCATATCACATGAGGTTTTGAATAGTACTTGTCTTGAGTTCTTTTAATTACATTTTGTATAAAAACTTTACTCATGTCAGATCCTATATTATATATCTAGATTTCATTAAGTTTTGAATTCTGTGTAATGCTCTATTTCTATCTGTTTAGGTTGGGCGAGGAAGTGTTGTGGGTTTAGACAAAGAACTGGAGTTGTCTGATAAAATATCTACTGTAACCGGAATAAGTGTGAAATTTTTGGAAGGAGACAGCGGATCTTTTCTGTTTTAAAAAGCCAGTACAGAGTTTCTGGCTGACAATGTCTTAAACACAGACTTTCGGGCATATTTCGTGAAAAAAAAAACAATATAAAAACTTACAGTGCGAAGTAATTAACTCTATTTGTTTTCTCTTGTTGGCTATTTAGCTTGTAAGTGTCATGCTTGTGTTGAATTAACCAAGCCGTGAATTTCTGGAAACATTATCATTAGCATTTACAGAGAACACCAGGACGTGATAAGATTATGATGCGCCCCTCCCCGCCCCCACCCAACCAAAAATAAAATTAAATAAATAAATAAACATAAAATCTTTTTTAACAAAACTTCAGATATACTTAATATTAATATAAATACAATTTCTTTTGTTTCAATTTTTAGGTGTTTTTTTTCGTAAATAAATAAGAACGTCAATAGTTTTTATACTAGGAACTGATTAAAATTTGTAAAGAAACATTCATTCATTTTGTTACTATTGTTATATCATTCTTTTTCTTCTTCCTTTGATTTTAACTATACCTTAATTCACCAAGAAATATGAACTCAGTTACATTTAGTCCATTTAGTATGGGAAAATAATTTAAGTTTGAGAGTATAACTTCTATATAAATGGATGGATTTTAATATAACTTAGCACAATGGTTCTCCATGTTGAGTTGAATTGTCTCGCGCAAAATGAAGGTCAATGTCAAGGTCACAAGAGGTCAAAGGTAAAAAAAATATTAAAATTTGTTTCTTGGCGCTGTGTCTTGCTTATGCTTTGTAGTATTATGCTTAGTGGTCAGAGGATTTGAAAAATTGAAGTGTCTGTGGCAAAGGTCAAGGTCACATTTAGGGATCAAAGACCAAATTAACAAAATAAAACATTCATTTGAGAGTATAACTTCTATATACATGGATGGATTTTAATATAACTTAGCACATATGTTCTCCTATTGTGTTGAGTTGTCTCGCGCAAAATGAAGGTCAAGGTCAAGGCCACAAGAGGTCAAAGGTCAAATAAAAATATTAAAAATTTGTTTGTTGGCGCTGTGTCTTGCTTATACTTTAAAGTATTATGCTTAGTGGTCAGAGGATTTTTAAATTGTTGAGCCCCCTTGTGGTGAGGTCGACTTAGTCGCTGCTTTTCACTATTTGTGGTTTGGTGTATGTGCGTCCTTCACTCTGTGTGTCTGTCTACACTTGTCCTGTCTTTATCTTGCTCATTCTTTGAAGGATTACAAAATAGTTTGATACAAATGTTCAACAAGATGGGGTGGTGTGTCACACGCAAAACCCAGGTCTGCCGCTAAAAGGTCAAGGTCACACTTGGAGGGTCAGCTCAATACCCGTGTCCGGAGCTTAACTTCTACATGCGTGGTGGGATTTTAATATAACTTAGAACAAATGTTCTCCATAGTAAGGCGGAGTGTCGCGTGAAAAATTCAGGTGTCTGTGGTAAAGGTCAAGGTCTTACTTCAGGGTCAAATGTCAAATAACAAATTAAAACATTCATTTGTGATTATATTTCTTTATACATGAATGGATTTTTATATAAGTTAGAACAAATGTTCTCCATAGTGAGTTGAGTTGTCTTGCGCAAAATGAAGGTCAAGGTCACAAAAGGTCAAAGATCAAATAAAAATATCAAAATGTTCAAATAACATGAATTGAGTTTTTTAGGCACAAATGTTCATCATGAGACTTCTAGTCATGCACATGAACCAGGTCACTGGGTCAGAGATCAAGGTCACCTAAGATGATGCAACGTCAAGATTTTGTTTTTGGTATACGGAGGATGTGCTGCGCACATCTCACCTATATATACATCTTTCTCCTTGATCTGAAGCTTATAGGTTCAGGTTTGAATTAAGATGAGCGGGCTCGACATTCTGCCCGTGGGCAAGTCTTGTATTAATATAAATACAAGTTTACTATTTTACTTTTATTATCATTTTGAATATTGAAATATTGGATAAATAATTATCACGAGTTGCAAAGTCACGAGTAACAATATTGACACCCGTATGTTTACGGAATTAGCTACATTTTGTTCCTTTACAAAGACACTATTTTGATATACTGCTGAAAGTGTTATTGTCTGAAATACAGTTTATTCCAACTGTTTTGAACGTTTACATCAGTTTTGAAAGAGTCAAATTATCTTCATTTTTGAAATAACAAGATACTTGACTTTTCCTATTCTTAATAAGATATCAAAACAAATAAGTATGAATAGTACTGGTACTTGAAATATACGAACTGGGCATTTTTTTCCGTTTAAAACAGTAAGCTATTGAGCACTGCAACACATCTGTGGCGATTGTGAAAAACAATGACCCCAAAGTATGGGGAAATTATTTTAGATATTTCTTTGTAAATACCTTACGTAGTGATTAGGAAACAGTAGATGGAACGTTGAACTGGTTCCGATAATAGATATTTGTATTTTTATTTATTAGAGTTTATTTAGAGTTTTACTATTATATGGGGCCATTTCGCTGTCTGTAAATGTATAAATGTATGTTGTCTCCTACGCGTTGTTTTTGTTGTTAAGAGGATAGTTGTTTCCATAGGTTAAAGTGCGAGAGTGAATATTAGATGTAACTGTTTCACAAGTTAGGGATACAACGTGAAATAGTATTGACACTATAGTGTTCACTAAATGAACTTCATTCTGATTTTTCACCAAGATAACATATTTGTCTCATGTTTTAAGCGCTTTTTTTCTCGGAAACACAGTCGACAAAACATATTTTTGTTCCTAATATGTTGCAATATTACACAACATTTGTGGAAGCGTCAGAACAGCTTCTTGAAATGCCAACATATTTCATTTTTTTTTCTATTCATAGAAATAAAAAGTATAGATAGACCTGGAAATAGAAATGAAATAAAAACTTGACATTCCATTTCCGTTGATATGGTAAGCTATTGAGCATTTCAACATTTGGTGGTGACAACCACAATAGTAATAATGTGATTTACTGTTATTGTAATACATTCTTAACAACAAACAATGTTTTTGATGATGTTAATATCGTTACTGTTGGTTTTTCTGTAAAGATGCTTGCGTATTAATGTTTTAAGCTTTTGTGAACTTGCTTTTAATCAACATAAAAAATGCTTTATCCTATCAATTATTTCATATCCGACCCGATAAAGGGGGTCGTATAAATTTTGCTTTATACGGCACATGCTACGTCATGGACTACTTTTGTGTTTATAATTAAATGGTTTTTATTACCAAACAGAGAATACTTGAATAAAAATTAAATATTTTAACATCTAGATCTTATAATATAGCATGATCATTTAAGGAAAAAAAATATCGAAATTTTGGAACTATTTTTTGTGTATATGTTCACCAGGCGGATAACCTTGACATTTGAAACACTTTAAAGATAGATTTTCAATATCCTAGTAATTAATTGACAAATGCCAGATGTGACAGGATAAAAAAGCCAGTTGTGGTTCTAGGTAGATACGTAAAATTGTTTACACCGAAGGGTTTTACGTTCTTCGATTTAAACATTATTGTTTCTAGTCCAATCTCATTTTGTAGGAGAATGAATTCGTGCTGTGTTTGCCTTCAACAATATTGACTGCATCGTGAGATAGTTGTGAGATATGCAAATGTAGCAACGTAAAGTAGGTTTCTGCTTACAAGATGTCAAATCCAAATCAATATTTCAAAACAGTTATTTAAGAACTAAAATGTACATTAAGAGTAGAAAGAAAGAAGTATTGAAACCTTTGATAAATGAAGTACACTAGAGGTTTGAAACGGAAAAATAGGTTATTTTATGTCCGATTAAAAAGGAGCAAAAAAGAAGAAAAAAAAAACAAAAGAAAAGAAAAACGAGAACTAAAACAAACAATAGAAAAAAAATCAGTATACACACCATAATTATGTATTTGATAATAAACAATCCCTACAAGGGAGCGGTTCAGCGGTCTAGTGGTAATGTAAAGAATGTTGAATCAGGGCGTAGCAAGTTCGATTTTCCTCTCCTTAACCAACAGCACTAATTTTGTTTCGGATAAGACGTTAAAGAGAGGTTCACTGTGTCATTGCTTTACGCTTAGCCTTTTAAAGTACTACAAATATCTGCTACCAAAGGTACATATAATCAAATAGGGAGTGAGAATCAGTACACTTATTTGTAGACCTTCCTTTGTATCATTTTTTAATGAAGATTGTCCATGTGTGACACTTATATTAAAACTTTATATTGTGTCACATTTTCAATAAGCGACAAACTGCAACTATTTTCCTTATTATTACTTTCAGGTGTTTATACAAGAGCAACTCTTTTATAGCCCTTTTATCACTGAACATCCTACAATTCAGTATTCGATTTGTGCATTTATTGTTTCACCTATACTTCTCCAGATTTTTATAGAATCAATTATTTTCTTAAATGTTTAAAAAAGTAAATTTCACTTAATGTATTTCTATCATTTAATTCTGGTTTGAATTAAAAACATTACTATTTCACTTTGTTTTGAACATTAGTAAAACACCAAACCCTTATATGTATTTTCTCCTTTAATTTTTAAATGATAATAAAATAGACATGCATTGTTTGATTATTATTTTAGAAAGCTGTACATACCGTAAATTATTTTTTAACATTTCACGTTTTGTAATATTTTTGATAGATGTTTTGTAGGAAGATTCCGAGCTGGAAGTTGAAAAATATATTATCTATTTGGAAAAACCTTTTTTACCATGTTCTGTCTTAGACTGCTAATTTATCCTGAAGCTAATTTATCCTGAAGTATTTAAAAATGATTTAGCTGAAAAATATTTTACATAGTAACCTTATATTATTTGTGCATTTTAGAATAATCTCTTGTGTGATACTTCTAACTCAATAAAGTGAAAACTGCAAGTATTGTGGAAAATATTTTTTTAAAGAACATCCCACTCTAAGCAATATATTCAGGCCGAAAGCCATGCTATAAACGTGTACAACAGTATAAGAGAAATTCCAGGGTGGGTGATCCCTACCAAACATCAGAAAGAGTCCCAAAATACAAGCTTGTCATACATACAAAGCCCGTTGAGCCATTAATTTCTCTAATAATATCGCACCTTATTTAAAAAGTTTAAAAACGGAGAAAAATAGTCGATGTAACTCTTGTTTTATATTTGGCTTAGATATTGTTTTCTGTTCATGATGGTAATTTTAAGTTAACAATATTTAAAAACAGTACAATATCAAGGCACCTTGCTAAAACGTTTAATGTGCCTTTTGCGCTAAAGTGTTCTTTGCGTCAGTATGATAATGGCCCCCGAAAACGAAGGCATATGTCTGCTTTGAAAGCGGGCTTTCTATTGGCTGATTTCCAATACGTAATATTTGGTCTCCAGCTTTTCTGAACTGCAACCTATTGAAACTGGAAGCCATGCTGCTTTGAAGCTTTGGTAGTGTTCGGAGTTCTAGTTTGGATTTCGTTGTTTTTCAAGTAAAATCCTAGGCGAGTCCGACATAAGCAACTGCTTAGATTGCAAAAAAAAACCACTGTAAATGTTCCAGTTTATAACAGCAGGTCAATGTTTCAAAAAGCCCTCTAAACACCCTATAAGTTCTGCTACCTACTTGCAGAAAAGTTAATATTTCTAATCCAGGTAAAATTTTTGGCATATGATAATAGACTGAAGAGTCAAAGGAAAGAAATTCAAATCCAGCAAAACATGTCAGAACCTACTAAATGTTCAAGACTGAACGCTGTTACACATAGGACGTCACTGAAATTAAAAAAAATGTCAACTGCAAATTATACGTATCTAAATTCAATTCAAATTTAACTAATTTGATGTCCAATCTTCATGATTAATTTGATGTCCAATCTTCATCCAAAAGCTTATCGTTAACAATTCCGTGCAGCAGAGTACATGTTTTTATACGGAAAGAGTTTTGACAGCTTTTTAGAGAAGCATGCTATCCTTAACAATTCTAGGAAACTGTAAAATCTGTGTCAAATCTTGACTGTGTCTCAGAATTTTAAACATATAGATAAAACTAGGAAATGATCAAAGCATGCTTGGAATACAGAGAACTGATAAACTGCTTAACGTTAAAACATGCAAGACATTGTAGATGTTAAGACAACAGGATTGAAAATGATTAATTTCAGATAAGGTACGAACATAATTGTGTGTTCATATGCTCTAAATCAATCCGATATTTAGTAATCGGAAATTTCAATTAGAAGAACTGACAGGAATAATTATCTTTATATCTTTAACTCTCATAATGTGTATAAGACACAATTGGCAATTTATTGCTTCAATACGCATATCAAACTTTTCAAATGACAGATTCAACTTTTAATCATTAAAATAAATGAATAACTAGTGATAAGATATTAAATTTAAAGGTAGGAAAAGAAAATTCAGCAATATATTCAAATTTACGATTTTAACAGTGCGCTTGATTATTCTAAAAGTAACCTCTGCCAATTAATAACCCTTATTTAACTTTTCCTTGCAATATTTGTATGGTTCCAATTGTATGAGTTGACTTCTTTTTTATTCACTCATATTGTTGTAATTGTCTAATACCAATGCTTTAGTCTGAATTTTATATAAATAATTAAACAGGTACCTTAGTTCACGCGTCACGGTTTCTGGTTACAAATAACAACTATGTATTTGTAATTCTCAGCAAAGCGTTCATGTTGTAAATGTCGATGAAAACTCAAACTAAAATGAACATCAAATTCTTGTTAAGGAAGATTAAATTGCATCACATGATAAAAAGCAAAAATTGTGGATTGAACTTAGACTCCTTAACTGAAAATCAATACAATGTCTTACTGTAATTTGTCTGACTAGAATTTATTTCAGATAAATAACTGTACTGATAAATAGAAATTATTACAGGATTATTTCCAGGAATTCCGATTTATTATTATTTTCATAAAGATAAAAAATGCATTATATTGATGTATACTTACCAAGCAAAAGTCTTGCAGCCATGGCATTGCCAACTGTGAACTGGTGAACGAGAATTGAACAATAACAGTAACAATATAACAAACAACAACTTAAACAAAACATGGTGCAAAAATTAAGGTCTATTTACAGAGAAATGTCCCACACAGTATTATTTCTAGCAGATAATTCTTTCAAACTATCAAATATCAATGAAATAAGAAGTCTGGTTTTTTGCTATGTCAATTTATTAACTTGACTGCACTTTCAAAAACTATGCAATCACGGAACAAACAACAAAAACAAAAATGCTTTAAAACTAATAAAAAAGAAAAATAACAAAACATGTAACGAAACAATAGCTTTTACCTGTGATATTTAATATTTTCCTTCATTAATGAAAGTTGCTATAGCATGTACCCTGTAATCAAGTGACTTGGAATTACCATAATGGTGTGTTTTTGGGAGCTCGCAGACTAACTTCCTTATTAGCATGCTCACACTGTTGACTGGAACCCAAATCAGAATATTGTCCAGCATTATTAAAAAGTGGGTTGAATAAAGCCTGCAACTTGTTACGAAAGCTATCATCTTGTAATGGGCCTTTGTATGGCAGACTCCGATAAACATATTTTTCTCTAGGCTTGCGTTTATAACCACAAAACCGTCCACTTTACAGTGTGTGGTCACCAAAATGATGCGGAATCAGCGTCCTAAGATTCTCTTTATGATTCTCTCTTTCACCTTGATTTTTGGCAAATGCATATTTCAGACATTTTTGTATATGTAGCATAACACTTTTACTAAGTTTTACCCTCATCTGAACATGTAAAGCATACAGGCTTTCCCCAACATTTTTTACTATATGGTTCCGATCAAATCTCTTTTTCATAGCAATATTTTGTCTTTGCCTCAGTCTTGCTATAAATGTATTGTCACCGTCACCTTCAAGATACTCCACTGGCGTGCCCTCTTTTGCAAGCTCACAAACACCCTTTTCACCACTGAAACTTTTCAAAAGTCTTGCACTGCCGACATGGTTTTTCACACACTTGTGTGCAGGCACCTGTTGACCAACTCTATTTCGTCTCCACCAGTTGCAAGTTCCATAAGTCCGGTGACTTACTATTGACCTCACAACTTTTTTCAATATTTTGCCTTACTCAAGAAGGAAGTATGAGCTGCAAACAGTAAATATAAATGAAAATGTGTTTGCTTGACAGAAAAAAACAACAACAACAAAAAGCAGAAGGTATTTTTATAAATACTAGTTTACACTAAATAATTTCTCTTACAAGATAGTTAAGAGAAATGTAGCACTTTGAACTGTATGACATGTATGAAATGTATGTATTCAGTACCAGTGCCATTATTGCTAGCGATTGTTTTTGTTTGTTTGTTCGTTTGTTTTTGGACAGAATATTGTGGGGGTATTTGGTCACATGTATTTAAATACATCTAAACTCCAGTGTGAAAAACACACAACTGCAATGAAATGTACAAAAAGACTTACATGTCAGGCTATCGAATCCTTTTTTCTGCCAAGCAGTATCAACTGCACACGACATTCCTGACCGAGTCTTGCAAGGGAACTTTTTTGCATGGCAGACCCTTTTAACAGTATTTACTCTATGACATGCCCGAACATGATGATGTGGATTGTGTTTTAAATATGCCCGTGGCTGACTTGTGTTAACAGGAGTTCTGAAATAAATCCAGCATAAAGAAGTTTTCAATACATCCTCTTATAAACAAGTACAAATTGCATGTTTTCCCATACGTTACTGACACCATTTTAATTTTTTGTAAGTAAATTCAGTTAGTTGATCACATGTCAAAACATCTCTTTATAGAAGAGTTTGTAAAATACTGTTGAGATATACATATGCTAAGAATCAACTGTTTCACAGCAAAATCATAAGTCTCTTTCATATGAGCAGAAAGGAGGATACAGGAAAAATTAAGGTTGTTAACATGATCAAAAGCAAGTTATCACAGATAATTAACAATTAAGAAGTATTATCTAGGTGACAAGACTGAAGCATGGCCAGCACTCTCAACATTAACAGTATCAGTATCAGCATCACCAACATCACTGTCTAAATCTATCACAGGATTTTCTTCTAACTGCAGTCTAAACCAACCAAGAATTCAGTCAATTTATTTCTAAGCTACTTTGAATAACCAGGTGATATTTCATTTTTTGTGGCAGAAACATTTCACAGTTATAATACATTCGGTTTCCCATTTTAAGCAGTAATCTGTGAGTCATAAAGCTGACATAGTCATTTTTGTGTAAATCAATATGAAGCACTGTAAATACCTTAGAGGTGGAGATTCATCTGGAAGAGGACGCCAATAATTCACCCTCCATGCTTCTTTGTACATCTAGAGACTCCTGATGAGCCACATCTCTTTCAAATAATACAAGAACTGTTAGTACTGGTAGTGGTTTGCAAAAAAGTATTATTTCACAGACAATCAAGTAAGAGAGACAAAACACCTGTATTTCACATAACTAACTAAAGACTTCCCATTTTGTTCAACAAATTATCAGATTTACTGACATTATTCTCTTCAGTAAAGTGACATTATCTAAAAGTGGAATAGTTTATCTATTTTTTGTCAACAAGGTTTTTTATGATATTTACTGCTTTTCTTTCTCAAAAGCCTTTCTTGCAGCATTTTTGGTAGATTCCATAGCTACAGTCTCTACCATCTGCCCGGCTCTGTTTTCCAATTTCTTCAAATATCGATTACTTATGGACTTCAGGTTCAAAGCTGTCAGGAAGTTGTTTACTCTCACAGGCCCACCTACACTGTCTATCATGGCTGAAAAATTATATTTCAAAATTCAAAAAATAAAAAAAAACACAACAAATATTTGCCGTTTCAAACAATCAACAATGTATCCAGTTTTAAGCACATTAGAATGAAAAGTTTGCTGAAGGTGAACAGTTAACAATTAAATGGTTTTTAATATTAAAACTGAACACCTGTAGTAAAAGTTCACTTCCTAATTTGTGCAGAAAAAATTGTTCGTCCATTAATCTGTCAAGTCAAGTAAATTTTATTTAAATAGAGTCGGATAATCTGTGGAAATAATTGTAAATGTAATACAAGCGAAGGCTAAAAGGTTGATACTATGAAAATCTTACTAAAGAATTCAGAATCAACTTACCTGTTCCAAGTTTAGTGTTGATTTCAAAACAAGGCATTCCTCTGGATTTCATATGATGCACTTTGCCATAGGCTACTCTGTTTACAAACCCACAGTCAACATTTTGACACACAACATACAAATACCCACATAATCCTTTCTGCAGTTCCCTAACAACATTGCTAAATGTAAGTGGAACTGGTCCAAGTCAGCAGGATTTGCACCACTTGAAGTTTTCAAGAAGTACACCAAACTCTACAACACGACGCCCTTCACTCCACCCACCTACTGAAACGTTACTACCGAACTTCCTATGAATATTGCTCGCGCATTTCCTCGAATCACAATTTTCACCATCACATAATTCCGTATTAAAGTAATTGTGTTCCATTATTATCTTATTTTTAGGCAAGGTTGTCGATACTTTCTTAAATCTGCCTCGAAAGTCGCGTTTCCTTATTTTTATATTACTGGGGAAATCCGGTGTGACGTCACAGGAAGTGTTTCTCGAGCATATAAATAACTTTTTTTTTTTTAAAATCTTTTGTTGATTTAAGTATAGTGAAACCGATGTGTAAACGTTTTTACAATAAGGAAGTAATAAAACTTGAAATATAATAAATAATGAATGGTTTAGATTTTGTGTATATATTACGAACGAAACCGGATATGAACGTCCAGTGCCGATATTAGACGTCTGACACCGACATCGCCCGTAGTTCATATGAATCCTGCTGCCTGGTAAAATAATTATGAAACAACTGTGTTTTTTTGACAGAGATATACACAGTCACTTATGTAAAAGGAAACGGACGTGCAGTATTTGCTGGATTGTATTACATGTTGGCATGGGCATGTCTTGTATCCTTTTATTTGTCGGTTTTTAAGACCGATCTAGGAACAGACATAGACACATTATTTTACGATATTTCTTAACTTTTATAAAGATGTTTTTTTTATTTATTATATCACCAAGATATTATTATCAGTCCGTAGCATTATCGATTTTTGTCCACAATTTTTCGCCCAAAATATGAAATGCTACCAATATTTGGTACTGATTCCAAAAGCGTAATGTTTGTAAAAGTAATACCATCCTAATTATCTGTCCATCTTAATGCAATACAATTTTTCGAGTACTGGTTTGAATCCAAAAAGCAGTGATCGACAGGAATTAATATAAGCTGCACGAACGAGCTAAAGATAAAGAAGAAACACAGTTTTAAAGAGAATGTATCTTTAAAAAAGATATTGGTCAGAAAATTGTTAAATTAAGACTTCTTTGTGACATTTCGTCTTGTATTATTTAGGTACTCGATATCGATTGAATATATTATCTATTATATTCAGTAACAATATTAATTACTGTCATATGTTGCTTCAAACTTCTACGACTTGTAATTGAAAACCAACAACGTGTGTAAAAAAGATTGTCAAACAGACGTCATGTCGTCTGAATTATTTGAATTTGCACCTAACTTAAAAGGAGTTCTGTCGTCTAACTTTGTTTACAGACCTGCGATATTTATTCCTTTTTTGTGATTTCTTCATACACTTCATTGTTGCCGTTTCTGTTTGTAAAGCCATTGCTAAGAAGAATATTAGGTTCAAGCTTGCATATCTATTCTATACTTCTTTTGGTTGGAACGAAAGTAAATTTCATGACTTTGTCCACAGAAAGAGAAAGTATTTATTATTCTTTTTTCCTGCCTGCCGTGATGTGTAAGTTGTGAAGAAAGCTATCTGGTCTCAAAAAGAGTAAATTACATCCTATCCTTTGGTATGGTGTGTAAACTGATTTTATTGATTTGGACAAAATATTTTATTGCAGTGCTCCTACTGCGCTAGTATATTAAAACAAAATCTAAGTAATCTGGTTTATGAAAATTATTTATGTTGATTTGATATTATAAACAAATATAAATAAATTGATGCAACGTAAAAAGTCTATTTCTGTGCAAAACAGGAACTGCATGAAATACCGAAAACATTCAATTCAGTCTTAGCTTTATTCATCCTGTTAATTTCAGTTACTTCAAACGAAGTCATTAGCTCAACAGGCCCTTAAATGTAATTTATCAATAGTGCTGTGTGTTTCTATTATGTTTTACACAGCCGTTCCAAGCAGATTGTTGTGCAAAACTCCTTTGATATGAAGCCGGACCTAAATGAGATCAGCTTTGCTATGAATTGTATAGCCATATCAAAGCAACTGTTAACATTTGAAGTTTTGGAACGTAAGACAGTGTTTCTTATCCGTTACATTGGCAATATCTACTGAGAGCAACAACATTTCAAATATGAAGCGGTAGTTTGTTTCTTTTTTACGTCTTTGTTTTGTAAGTTGACAAGGAAATTTCCTGTAAACTAATGATAGATTGAATAACAAACATTACCCTTCATCAGTCTATAATGCACCATACAGAATTAAAGCGGCCATATTAAAAAATATCTTAAGTTCTTAGCTAGTATTAACGTGGGCCATTTTAATTTATTTTAGTTATATCAATAGACTGAAAACAGTTGAGTTTATGGTGTACCATTTAAATTAGAACAGTGTAACTTTGCAGTTTATAAGGGTAAATGAAGCTTTCTTTATGCTTAATACATACGGCCCAAGAACAGACAAATAATGAATTTATCACTGCATATACTGTTACCCAACACAATTATTTTTGTTATATTCGCCAATTGCTTTGATGCGCAAAATTAAGTTGGCGCGAAAAAGTATTCACGAATTAATTGGTACACAAATGTGTCCATGCACTGCAGTGATCGCTGATGGATCATTGGCATGGAACTACGTCACGGAATATTCGAATTTTACCATACATTTTAAGCTATTCTAGACTGTAGAAAAATTAATAAAGTCTTATTATAAAGCATTTCAAACGATATTTTTTATTTAAATAATAAACGTTTAATACTAAAAACATTGTAATAGTGAGAGTCACTGCAGAACAAAATATCCTCCATAAACTTGTAAAATCGCGCACATACATGAACTACCAGGACTGTAGTATACTTGGAATGGCGAGTCAACACACATTTCTGATTCGTTAAGCAACTACACAATCATTTCAAGAAATCAACTGTCTTCCAGTCAAACTGGATCAGTTCTCTCTGGTCTTTAACTACATTAGATTCCTCCGTCAGTCACTTTGGCGTTGATTATAATCCCTTGGGAATTTATCCCTCTAACGGGGCCAATTACAGCTAAAAATTCTGGCGATAAAGGTCACAAAGCGAGCTATGACACTGGTATTTTGTTAGTGTACGGATATTATAAATACATTTGAAACATACCTGAATCATTCATTTTGTAAGGGAAGATGCCAAAAAGTATCTGCCTACATTTTTAGATTTCAAGAATAACAGTTAAATTTCTAATAAAAGATATTTGGACTGTTGACAGGAAAGAATGTTTATTTCTAACAATGAAATACAAAATATATCGAAGAAAATATAACAAAAAGAAGAAGAATATAAGAAAAAGAAGAAGAAGAATATAAGAAAAAGAAGAAGAAGTTGATGATGAAGATGAAGAAGATGTAGGGAAGAGAATAAATATGACTAAGAGGGTAATGAATTACCTATCAGGGTAATGAAACACTAGTGAATCTAAACATTTTATTGAGATCTTTTTGAAGATGAATTGTCAGTTTGTCGTACTATTTAGTATAAAACTGATTTTACTAGGAACATACTTACTGCCCGAAGATGCAGTCACACATTTTTTTAATTATTTTCATTTGAAGACGAAATTTACAGCTATCATTGTGTGTACTTTAACTGAATCGCTATTAATGAACTTGAAGTCAAGTCCTGAATAAAATCTGTAAAAGAAAATTACTGCAACAAATTTTGTGTAATTCAGTTGAAAGTTAGAGGTGCATTTGCATTTATGTCTGTCTTCAGCTGCGTACTTCATTTAACTTAATCACGAATCATTTGTTAAAATCCCTTGTGTTTGACAATCTTATTAAAATCAGAAATATATCCGCAATTCTTCACAGTTCACTAAGCATTCATCAAGACGTGATTTTATATACTTGAATAATTGTTAGAGCTTAGAGTTTGCTAAGTACCATCCAAATATCAGTTTACATGAAGTTTAATTGTTTGTTGCTAAGTACCATCCAAATATCAGTTTACATGAAGTTTAATTGTTTGTTGCTAAGTACCATCCAAATATCAGTTTACATGAAGTTTTATTGTTTGTGATTCCATTTTTGCTAAAATGCTCCAACGTTCGTTTTGTTCTATCAAAAGTAGAAAAAAAGAGCTTTCGATGGAAAACGAAAGCATTGAAACAGTTTAAAACAACACAACCGAACTTTTTGTTGCCAGATGGCTGTTTAGAAAAATCATTTTTTCTTTCTCATTCATTTTTAATCAGATAAAATGTTCCGTTTAAGACAAGTGGCTGGATCATATTAAATGTTGAAACTCTCAGGGTTATATTCATTTACGTTAGGGCGTCTGATCAACTGTATCTTCAAGTTAACGTGTGCCTTACTGTCAGTCCGTTAGCAAAATCATATGAACGCATATGAATTAATTCTGAAGCTGTGACATTATCAGCATGTGTTCTTTTTTAGCCGAACTTTGTTAACTTATGTCATTTAAGAAAATGTCCCTTCGAAAAGTTAAATAAATTTAGAGATTATTGACATATGGATATTAGCTTTGTCTGTTATTAATTATATTAATACATTTAGTTATTGTCTTTGCACTTTTGAAAGTGACAAGTGAGCACAGTGTGTCACTTGTAGTACTTTATCAGCCAGTATTCCATTTGTTTCTTTGACTATTACTTCTAAATTCGAAACATAAAAACAAGGAAGAGCCCCTTATTACGTATCTGTGTCGTAGCACAGTTGTTGGCAAAATATCTGTCATTTATAAAAGATACTTTTCAGTTAATGACACATTAGTACAGAGTTTGTATCTTGCCTGCTTAGGAAATTCCATCTGACAGTCTATATGCACATGTCTAATAGGTAATTATGTAAAAATTAAATTATATCTGGAGATATCCTGTCTATATCTTCATTAATAGCCTTGTTGTAGCCAGACGACGTGTTATTAACGTGTTGCAGAAAAGAACTAGTTCATTAAGTAAGCAATCTAAAATAGCGGAAAATTTTGAAAATGAGATAAATGTAATTTAAGAAAGCGTCAGACGAAACGTCTGTTATCAGAAACGAGTACGGTTATATACGGAATCCCGTTAGTGCCATTTTAAATATCATATGCCGCTCTTTGAGGTCGAAACATGACATTTAAAGCGACACACGACGCATGACAATGCGATACGACACCTGATAAATAAAAAGAAAAATATTGCATATTTTGACCTACCAAGAACCGCGACATTAACAAGTTAATATCAAGTGTCGTGTCGCATTGTCATATGTCATATCGCATTGTTATGTATCACATTATAGCGTCGCGGCTTATTGTCATGGGTCGTATCAAGTGTCGTGTCTTAATATCATGTGTCGACTTAGAAAGGCGTCATATAACATTTGATACGACATATGGTAATGCGATACGACACATGACAATGCGACGCGCCATATGATATTATATCGAGCAAATATCGTGCAATTGTCTAGAGTCGTGATTTATTTTTCAGCCACGACACTAGACATTTAAGTGACACTTGACAACGCGATACAACATATGACATTATATCGAGCAAATGTCGCGCGATTGTCATGTAACTACCGGTGTACTAGTTAAAATCAAAAGTTTACCGCTGTTTTTAGACACAACACTTGATATTAATTAACTTGTTAATGTCGTGGTCCATGCAAAACTTTTCATTTAATTATCAAGTGTCGTATCGCATTGTCATGCGTCATGTCGAATTGCCACGTATCGTATCAAGCGTCATGGCATATTGTCATATGTCGTATTGTGTGTCGCGTCAAATGTCATGGGTCGACCTCCAAGAGCGACATATGACATTTAAATTGGTACTAACGGGATCCCGTAGTTAAAATCTTTTTTTTTTTTTTTTGCTTTTTAGCTTTTTTGGTATAAATTAAACAAAATATACAATTTATTTTTCATTCATTTTGTTCCTAAATTAAAATTGGAAAAATATTGTCCAGATTGTAACATTTACAGTTTAACTGATATACATAATATTTTGTTTTAACAAACAATCATGTTATCCTGGAGGACAATGTTATTAATCTAAAGATTTAAATGTTTTTAATTGATTAAGTATCTGTAACCCAGAAATATCCACCTGCTTTCAACTGGATTTGAACTCCTTCTCCATGTAAGCTGGCTGATATGCAAGGGAGTAGAAGTTCCGTTTTATACATCTGCTACATACACCCCATCCTTCTCATTCATTCTAGAATACTTTGCGTACTGTCTTAGGGTGTCATCAAATATACACTCGTAACTTATTTACATTGGACGCCAGATGTAACCCGTAAATCCACCTGCTTTCAACTGGATTTGAACTCATGTCCCTTCATTTACTAAACTGACACTCCACCACGTCGCCGTAAAAGCTGGCTGATAGGCAAGGGATTAGAAGTGGCATATGATACCTCTGCTAAATATCTGTATTAAGTCCTTGTTTATGTAAATGAAAATAACCACTTCCTCCCTCAACGATATGTTATTACACCAACAGTTGTTTAAAGAACTGCCTGTCACTAAAATGTTGCTGTAATAATAACCGGAATCTTATTAAATAACAGCGTTCTTAGTCACACGTATATTCCAGTAAAAAGATAAACCCAACTTAAAGAAATAAATATTCCCTGGTTGGGACAATCAACGAAATTTGTTTTTGATTTAAAATGCTCCAGTCTACCTTCTCTATTCAGAGTTTTGTTAAAATAAAATAATATGCATATTTTTAAAACACACCTGTTTGTGTCTTCTAAGACAGCTTGAAACATTTTGTCTACATAAAGTCTACATAAAATGACCCTCGTGAATTCACTAAATCTTACTATATTTAAGAATCACGCGTGCAGAGAGAAGAAGTTTTGAGGAACAAGTTAAATCTATCATTGAATTTCCAGACCTGTCAACTGCAAGGTATGTGTTCGTGTGACCAAGCTGTTTTGAATCAGTTTGAAGTGAATTCCTCATTATCTACAAAAAAAACTCTTGTTGGAAACAATTTTGTCAAATGTAAGTAATATAAGTGCACGCGCCCTTGTGTCTGTCTGCTGTTGAATACAGAGATATTTGAAGAGTACGTTTTAAAGTACAATCATCCAACTTTGACAATCATATTGCGACTGAATCTAAGCATCGTTAAGAGCACTCCAATGAGTGTAAATTCCAACAGTTGAGAGTATTTTATCAGAATTTGCCAAATACTGTCGGAATACTAGTATATGAAACATTTCATTTTATATTAATTATATACACTCAGTCATACTTTATTACACATTTTATCAAGTTCATAAAAAATCAAGTAATAGCTTGATACAGAAATTACATGCACAGGACCAGTTTTGAAATTCAACAATACCGTTTCTTCCATTTCAGTTGAATTCCAAGTTTATTGTGCATTATATTTTACATTCCCTTATAGGATCGTTCACAACTAAAAGCAACACATGACGCACGTCTTTGAGTAGCAGGTAAAAGTTCTCTTTTAGTTGAATGTTCTGCAATAAGGTTTGCTTTTGACAGAGCCTACCTTCAACGAAAATATAATGTTTTCGTATAATTCTGATGTTATAATTCTTGTTATTTCAAACCAAGGAAGGAATTGAAATCTTTATTATAAATGCGTCTTAAGAAAAAATAAAAGCAGTAATGTTTTATTTATCATGCGGATATGTTCAACAAAGACACCATTGATACACACTTAGATATAATAGTTATTATAAAGTAATCAACTGAATTTTAGTTTAAGAACATTATTTTGCGACTCATAACATTATTCTGCGACTCATAACATTATTCTGCGACTCATAATATTTGACAGTCTCGTTTTTATAAAAAAAATCTTCTTGCTCTTTGAAAGTGGCGCTTACTGTCTTTTAAAACACGCAAGTCTTTTAATAAAAACAGAAATATTCTGTCTTTATATTTGATTAAATCACAACATAGAAACCGCGTTTTTTGATATTATTCCGTTTTATTTTGATTTTAGGCCGTCTTCGGCAAAAAAAAGATGAAGAGAAAAAACATCGAACAATATTTTATGATGGTAGTATGCCAAATAAAAAAAAACAACAACATATTTCTTGTTTCCTTAACTTTATCTTTTTGGTACTTTGTTGAGAGTATTCTTTTCCTCAAAGCATAATTTAAGGATAGATAAATATTTGAATCTCAATTCCGTTGTAAGCGAATAGTGCATTTTAATAAAAATTGATAAATGCTGCTTCCTGGAGGGTTTAAAACTTCACAGAATTATAGCAAAAATAATCCAGCAGAATTTATTTTTGAAAAAAAAAAAAAACCAACAAAAACAAGTTGTGCTAAATATTAGACAGGAATTGAAACAGTAAAATAAAGAAATTATCTCAAGCTACAGTTTTGAGCAATTGTTCTGTAGATGCATACAAATAACTGACTCGTCAAATGAAATTTCTATCGATGACTATTTTATACCCAAGCAAGTTCAACTTTTTGCTTTAAGGCCTTTTATATGTGTTTCGTATTATTTATAACATAATTATGTTTAGAGTCAAGTCGATTAGTAAATATTTGTCATAATAGTGTTTTAACAGGCTCTTTTGCTAGTCTGAGTATTAGATCAAATTGTCCGAGGCGGTACAGATCCACAACAAAACAGTTTTATCATTAGTTTCGACATTAGTCTAAGTCATTTATTTGTCTGGTTTGTAATTGCAAATATAATGACATAGCGTTAAATGGACATACAATTGCAGTCTAATGGTACAGACTTTATGCTTTGAGTACGGTTTGTACTTATTTGGGCATGCATGTTTTTCGAAATATCTTTTTGTTGTAGTTGTTGTTGTAATTTTTATTGTATTGTTTTCTCTTTCGTAGACTGCATATAAGATGGAAGTTTATTTCTGAGTATATGCCCAAACCTACAGAAGTTATGTTGTGTTTTAATCATATCCAAAGAAAATGAGAAGGACCTAATAATGTTACTTCATCTTGTGAAAAAAGGCCAGATGTAAGACGATTTGTTCTGTTTAATGATATGTTACGAAAATGAAGATGCCGAATAGTACAGTTAGTTGGCTAGCTGGAAACAATTTTATCAAACTGATAATTCTAAATAATTTCATGTAGTACACTAATTTAAAAATTGCGCCTTACACTTTTGTTACCGAGCTTACAAATAAATACTTCTAACAAAATTCAAGTTCTTTGATTTCTGGGAACCAGATAAAATTTCAAAGATAGTATGTTAATAGTACGCTATATTGTGTTCAAACTTTGATCTCTGTAAAACAAACAGTAAATATAGGAAAGACATAAAATACCGAATTCACATGCATTTTACTTGAGCCATTGTTATAGATTTTTTTTTACTCTCATATGTAGACATTTCATCTGCTAAGCTTTTCTTTTTTAAATAGCTCAATCTTTAAGCTAAGTGCTAAAACGCGATTGTTTGTCCACGTTAGTCATTGAAAAAGGTGCTTGCTATCTGCAGAAAAGAAGAAATGTTTATTTTTATTCCAAGCATAACCTCAACAATCAGACATCTGACTTTGATGGCTTGATGCTTTTAAAGATGTCTTTTGCATTTGTCCTTTCAAGTAAATGTACAAGTAAATGACTTTCCAGACGCAATGTACTTTCAGTAATGAGACTTGGAATTACCAGTCTGCATTTTAAATAAGTGCATATCCAAGAAAAGGGAAATAGATGATCAAGCCAAACTAACCTGAAAGCCGAGTAAGCGTTTCATAATTAAATACTAATAAGTATTCATTTCTGTACTAAAACGTATTTTAGTGTTATAAGTGCCAGATAAAAAAACAAAACAAAAAAAACAAAAAAACGCAGTTTGTTTCACAGAAGAAAAATAACATACGATGGAAATAAACTCATCACCGATTTTATTTCACCTGATTTTGAGTTTAGAAAAAAATCATTTCCAGTAATACTACTTACAGGTTTAGTTAACATTATCATCTTGTATAACTTTTCTGTAAAAGTATTTGATTTCTGTTGCATTTAGTTTACCTTTATTCAAAATTGCTGAATAGCTAAAGGTAAATGACACAACAGCAGACAACACTTTCAGTTCATCCGACAAATAACTTGAACTCTTATAAAATTCAAATAGCATTTAGTTAAGACAATAAATTCATTCAAATTTACCTCATCTAGTCATCTTTAATTATCTCAAGCTATTGGTCTGTACATGATTTAAATGTTTAAGGTTTGAAACATATTATTATGGAAAACGTCTGTGTTAGCTGGTGCCAAAAGGTGCAATGTTGTTTTTATATCCTTTAAATACCTGTTCTTGGATACCTGCTTCACAGGGACTTGAATATCTCTGCTTCACATATAAAGTGCTTTAAAGGTAACCTTGCACGTGGTTTTTCAATATGTTCTAACCTGGTTTCATAATTTTTTTACACGGTTAAAACACCTTATATGTTGGCTACAATATAGATAGCTATATCAAAATGAAAATGAAAAACATATCTTCAGAAGTAATTATAGATGTGCCCTATAGTTTGATATCTAAGTAGAAAAAATATAGCCTTATAAACTGTTACAAATGAAATAAGGAATATTAAGTTCAACAACATTTTTGAAGTACACAGCACTACTTGCTAAGATATGGATGAACTTGCAACATTTCTTTTTTATTCAGGGTAAGCGTTGAGAGTTCTTATAAGTAAGAGCATAAACAAATCACTCTCGATGTCATTAAGTTCAACATACACCATTCATCACAGTTGTATTAAATTGCTTAAACGAGCGAGAAAAGGGTCTAGTCAAATCATTTAAATACGCAGACAAATCTCAAATTGAAATCTTAAAGAAAGACAAACTAGGAGCAGCCACCATTTACATTTCTTGTAGGATCAAGATATTTGGAATCAGTTGACGCCATCAGCACATGACTTCAAAATTATATTTTAAGGGGCATACTTACAAGTATAAGAAAAAAAATAAAACAAACTAAACATGATATAATTGTTCATTTCTTTTTAAATTATTTTATTGAACATAAAGTATTGATTTTGACTGAGAAACGCTCAAGTCAAAGGTTTCCTTAAACAAATATGATGACAATTATATATAACGAATATGAAGATGCCAAAATAATACTTTAACAATGCCGTATCAGTGATTTTTTTTGTTTCTTAGCTTTGGATTTAAAAGTTTAATGATTCTATAACACATAAGAAGACTACATATTTTGAATTAATTACGTTTGTATTAAGTATAACCATAAAACAACGGCAATATGAATGCAGTCTGCATTTAATCAGAGTGCTGAAAACTTTACAATAGCTGACAGAAAACCTCAATAGACCAAAAGAGAAAATCTGAGACAACCATTAAACTATGATAATGTGAATTTACTGTTTCCTGTTTTTACCTATAGGCAATTCCGCCCTTTTGATTAAGTTTCTGATATGATTGCTTTATCTTAGCCGCCACAGTCTAAAGGCGAACTATTTTATCCTCATCTAAAATCACTTTGAAAATTGCCAATGAGGAATAAAGCATATACCAATAAAAAAGATCACATTAGCAGAGAAAGAACACACTCTATGATACTGCTGGTTTATGTTAGAGGATCGATATCCAGAAAAGAATATAATTAAAACAAAAGTCAGAGATATGAATTTGAAATATAATGTAGTATAAATTATTATTCACACAACATTTATATAAATTCATATATATTTCTTTCTCATAAATGCTTTTGTATGGTCACTAGTGTTGTGCTTTAATAAAACATAATTTAAAGGATGCTAGCATAGATACAAATTTTAATTATCAATGTTTTGAACTACATTTTAAATAAGATCACTCTCGATAACATCTCAGTTTCGAGCTTCTAATCCACCAACTTTGAAAGTCATATGCACGGGTTTTGAAAGGAATTTTATTCCGAAGGTAATTAATGCATATACATAGTACAACTATGTACAGCCATAGTACAACTATAAAATCAAATACAAAACAATCGAAATTAATGTAGTAATACGTGGACTGTAATACAATTCTAAACTGGTAACGCATTTCTAACTAAGGTATAAATTGACAATGATTTTCAATTTCAGAGTGTAACATTTACAGTTTAATTGATATACACAGTGTTTTTGTTTAGACAAATTATCTGGCTTTCCTTTAGGGCAATGTTATTTATCTAAAGATTTAAATGTTTGTAATTAAATAAATGTAACCCAGAAAAATCCACTTGCTTTGAACTAGATTTGAACTTAGGTACTTCGGTTACAAAGTAGACTTCCACGTTTGCTTAAAAGCTATTTGATAAGCAATTGAGTAGAAGTGCCGTATGATACCTCTGCTGCCTATCTGAAGTAAGACTTGTGTTTATGTGATAAAATGGACAACTTTACCATCCAGTGGAATGTACCTTCTCCGAAAGACCCGAAAATTTGTTTAAGAACTGCCTGCAATTTTTTCTTTTTCTTTTTGTTATAAAAATAAGAATCATACTAAATTGTAGCGTTCTTTAGTACAAGCAATACTAGTAAAAAGATAAACCAAACAAGAATTGCCTTAAGAAGGTAAATATTGCCTGGTTGGGACATTTAACGAAATTTGATTTTGTCTTAAAAACATTCTGCTTTGTGCATATATTTCCATAAAACCCGAAATATCACATTAACTATATGGTATATATAATTATAGATCGCCTTTATTATTATATTTTATCTTAATTGAGATACAAAACGGTAAAAATTGCTGTCGGATAAAGCATTTTTTGTCAGCTTGTGTCAGTGCTTGAATTTGTCTTGCCATAGCCTGTTTTAATTTAGAAACATTTTACTTTCGTCCGCGATTAGGCACGGTTAATTTCATTTATTCGATTGTATTAAATTAAAGATACAAAGTCACATACTTCCCATAATTCGTGAGTTAACACATACTTATTTTGTATAGATTTGGGAATAAATTCTTGTAACTTACGAAAAATTACGTTCGATTTCTCAAGCCTGAGTTCAAACCAGTACGAGACGAAAGTATTGAATACGACAAATCATTATGTAATCTCATTTCTGATGGCATACAGATCAGCAATCTCAGAATCAGGTGAACTGCGCTTTAACTCATCGGCTACTCCTGCAATCTTTATCTGGCTAATTTGCTGCAAATCTTTAAATAATAAGGTACAAAAAATGTAGGAATTACAGAGCAAAAAATATTTTCTAATCATAAATTACAAAAACTTTCAAACAAACTGATCTGTCACAGAAATGCTGCAGTCTACATTCTCTGTTAAGTGTTTTGTTCATTTAAAATTCATATGCATACTATTTAAAACATAATCCTGTTGTTTTCGAAAACACCTCTCAACATTTTGTAGTACATCTTCTAAATAAAATAAGCCCTTAGTCTCCTGATTTGATTCCACTATGTCTTAGTGCATTTAAGATTCTTGCATGCAAATAGGGTTTGAAGAAGAAATTGAATCCATCATTGAATTTTAAGAAGTGTCAACTGCAAAGTATGTGTCTGTTTGTCAAAGCTGCTTGAATCAGTTTGAAGTGAATCCTCATAATCATTATCTTATTATTTTGTCAAATGCAGATAAAATAAGTGCACGCGACCTTGTGTCTGTCTGATGTTGCATACAGAGATATTTTTAGTCTATGTTCTAAAGTACAATCCAACTTTGACAATCGTATCAAGATTGAATCTAAGCATCGTTTAAAAGCACTCCAATAAGTGTAATTGAGTTCTGAGACTAGTGTTGTTATATTCATGTGAGATTATTTCATGAGAGTTCGCTAAATACTGTCGGAATATATATGTCTAACATTTTATTTTATATAATTATACATAAATACATGCTATATAACCATTTCAGTTCTTAAAATACATTGTGAAAACTAAATATTGAAAACGTTTGTTTTTATATTCATTTTCATGTTTAGACCACTTTGGCCTTAATTCAAATTAAGGAGAAAGAAAAAATCATTGAACAATATTTGATGATTTTTTTATGCCAGTACAAATGTTAAACCAATTTCCTTGGTATTACAAATTTAAACACAACCCATTAATTGTTTCTTATATCTTTAACATAACCAATTTATACTTTATTGAGGTCATTTTTGTTTTCACAAAAACTGTTTAGAGGAAAACTTTATTCTCCTTTACGTTGTAAACACTTGATTGTTTATAGAAGATCCGAGCTAAAATTGGTATGCACTGTTTCCTGAATGGTTTAAAATATCACAAAACAATATCAAAGGTTTCTAACGGAATTAAATGGAATGGATAAAAGTTCTTAAAATGAAAAGGTTTTGCAGAAAAGCAAAGTTGTGCTACATATAACAAAGAAATGTAAACAGTAAATAAAATCTCCATCAAGCAAAGGTTTCAATCAATTGTTTTATAAATGCAAGCAAAGAATAGACGCGTCAGGCGAAATTTCCATCGATAGAGACATTTTATATCCAATCCAGTTCGACTTGCCTAAATGTCTTTTATGTGTGATTTACAAGGTATTTGTATTGAGAGTCCATTCGATTTGTAAATATATATCATAATGGTATATTAATAGGTTGTTTTAAACTGTAAATATAATGGCATATTAACATGTTGTTTTGCTATTCTGAGTGTAGATCAAATTGTCAGGAGGCGGTACAAATCAAACGCAAGACAGTTTTATCATTAGTTTCGACATTAGACTAAATCATTTTGTTGTCTGGTCTGTAATTGAAAGTATAATGGTAAAGTGTTATATGGACAGAAAATTGCAGTCTGCTGGTAAAGACTTTATGCTTTGAATTCGGTTTGTACTTATTTAGGTATGCATCGAAGTTTTTATCTCGAAATATCTTTTTATTGTTATTGTAAATTTATTATTTTTTTTCTTTCCACAGTACTGCATGCAAAATGGAACTTTATTTCTAAGTAGATGCACAAACCTCAGAAGATCTGTTGTGTTTTAAGTCATATCTAAAGAAAGTGGGAATACCTTTTATAATGTAACTTCATGTTGAGAAAAAATGTCGTAAACAGATTTGTTCTGTTTTAATGATATGTTAGGAAATAAAGATGCCAAATAGTTCATTAATCGGCTAACTAGAAACAATTTTATTAAACTGATAAATGTTAAGAATTACATGTAGTCTCCAATTTACAATTTTGATACCGAGCTTACAAATAAATACTTCTTTAATTACAGAACTTCTTTAGCAACCAGATTGAATTTCATAGATTGTATGTTAATAGTACGCTATATTATATTCAATCTTTGATCTCCGTAAAATAAACAGTGATTATAGAAAGAAGAAAACTCAGAAATTTCATATATATTTTACTTGAGCTATTATTATAGAGGTTTCACTCTGCTATGTAGACATTTCAACTGCTAAACTTTGTCTGTTCTAAATAGCCAAATTTGCGAGTTATGTGCTACAAAACGCAATTGTTTTATCCCCATTGGCCAGTTAAACAAGTTCTTGATATTTGCAGAAACCTCAACAATCAGACGTCAGACTTTGATGAGGTCTTTAGCATTTATACAATTTTGTACAAATAAATGGCTTTCAGACGCATTGCATTTTCAGTAATGAGACTTTGAATTACCAGTCTGCATTTTAATTAAGCGCATATCCGAGAAGTAGGGAAATAAATGATCAAGCCAAACTAACCTGAAAGCCGAGAAGGCGTTTTATAATTCAAATGTCGATCAGTGCTGTTGAAATACTAATAAATAGTAGTTTTATGGTTCAGATAAAACATAATAAAACATATTTTAATGCTCCGGCGCCAAAGAAAATAAAAAACATGCAGGTCTGTTTCACAGAAGAAAGATAGCATACAATAGAAGCAAGCTCATCATCGATCTTATTTCACATGATAGATCTGAGTTTTAACACTACAGTAACATTGACCTGTTTAGATAACCTTATCATATTATAGAACTTATCCTTCAACTTCAATATCTTTTTTCTATTGAAATATTCGATTTCAGATGTATCTATTTCATCCTTTATTCAAAATTGCTGAATCAAAAAAGGTAAATGACACAACCTCAGACCGCATTTTGAGTTCACGCGACAAGTAACATGAACTCTTATAATATTCAAATAGCATTTATTTTAATTAAGACAGTAACTTCATTCAAAATCACAATCACCTTGTCATCTTGAATTATCTCCAGCTATTAGTCTGTTACATGATTTACATGTTTAATGTTTGACACATATTTTATTGGAAAACGTCTGTGTTAGCTGGTGCCAAAGGCTTCGGTGTTGTATCTTTTGAATATCCGTTCTTGGATATCTCTGCTTCACGAAGACTCGTAACTCTCTGCTTCACACAGATTTTGTTTATTCTGCTTCACAGTGCCTAACAGGTTACCTTGCACGTGGCATTTCAAGACGTTATTCACTGATTTCATAGCTTTTCTTAATTTACAGTTAAAATACGTTATAGGTTAGCTGCTATGTAGAAAGATTTATCAAAACCAACAAAAAACAAGTAGTTATAAATGTGTCCTATAGCTTGATATCTTAAAAGAAACAAAGTAAAACAATTATAGCCTTACTGACTTTCACGAATGTAATTATGAATACGAAGTTAAGCAACATTCTTGAAGTAAGCAAGTACGCTTTGATATGAAATGACATGAACTTACAACAATACTCAGAGTAAAGTTGACATTTCTAATTCTTATCGTTAAGAAAATAAACAAATCTCACTGTGTGTCATTAAATTCTACTATAAATCGTACATTACAGTTATATTAGTTCGCTTAAAAGAGCGAGGAGAAGGACATATCTCAACATGAGATCTTGAAGACAGAGAAATTGGGAGCAGCCACCTTATAAATTTCTTTGTCGGATCAAGATAATATGCATCATTTGACGGAATCAATGAATACAGGAACCTACTTTAAGAGACTGCACCGTACAAGTATAAAAACAAAAATGAATAATGATATAATAATGTTATAATTGTTCACATCTCTTTCAAATTATCTTTTTAGAGGTACATAATAACTGTTGATTTCGACGGGAAAACCCTCAAATCAAAGATGCAGATGCAAAAATAACAATGCCATATCAGTGAACTTTCTTTTGTATTTAAGCATAGGAGTAAAACTTCTAATGATTCGATAAAACAAAGGAAGACTACATATTTCGAATTAACTGAGTTTGTATTAAGTTTCCATAAAACAACAGCTATATGAATGCAGCCTGCATTCAATCAGACTACTTTAAACTTTACAATAGCTGACATAAAACCTCAAGAGGCCACCAGAGGAAATTTCAGCCAAACATTAAACAATGATAACGTGACTTTACCGTTTCCAGTTTTTACCTACTGGCAATTCGTCCTTTTGATGAAGTTTCAGATATGATTGTTTTATTTTAGCGGCTGCAGTCTACGGGCAAGTTATTTAATCAAATTCTGAAAATACTTTGAAAATTAACAAACAGATATAATTGCTAAATGATCTTTTCCTATTTTGCCCGTTACAAAATTCTGATTTATTAATGCCTTAGTTGTTAGCTCACCTAAGCAAAGTTTGTCCAACTTTCAACTTTTGGCAGTCATCAACGTCTACGTTTTACCGCATTTTTGGCCAAATCTGCATGAAGAAAGATACACTTTCAATAAACTTCAAAACTGGTTTAAATTGTTTTATAGACACTCACTAAATTGATAAGAAAAACAAATCTTGTCATTTTATTAGGTATAGTGAATTTTCTAGTTAGCCCACATGATTGTTTTGTTTCAATGTTTTTTCAGAAAATATATTTCATTTAGGTATAGGGAAATAGTTGAAATGACCTGAATAAAAGAGAAAAAAATCTAGATAGGAAACATGTATAACAGGTCCAGTTAAAAATAATATGCTTTTCAAAAGTGTAGTGTTGTTTTTTGACAAGACAACAAGACAAGACCAAGGAAATGAGGATACAGTTAGAGTTTGACAACTTGTGGTCAGTCTCCACAACCGGTAAGACTGCTGTTAAACATAAATGCAGCTGCACCTATAATTAGAGAAAATTGTGTACATCTGTAAAGCGCGGAAAAACATCACAGATATGTAAATATTTCGCGTAAAGCTGAAATACGACTAAGCTTATGTAAATGTGAAGTAACACCTTCAAAATCCTCTTGCTTTTTTCTGTTAACATTTCATAAAAGGTGTACAAATACGGAAACAAAAATGAATTAAACTAAAAGAAATTTCATCAATTGTGCTTTTAATGTCAAGACAAAGCATATATTAAAATTTCGAATTTTAAACTGACAGTTTCAAAATCCTTCTTTGTCAAAAAGCTACATGTTGCTTCAAAATGTATTGCTTGAAAACGCATCTCATTTGAAACAGGTTTAAAGAAATGGTTCAAGGGACATTTTAAATACTTTATAATACATTTTTGATAACAATTGTGTTTTTCTTGACGAAAAAGAAAATCCCTTTCAACACAAAACGTTTAAACATCTGAACATGCTTCTAAGGAGACACCTTCATCAATTCTATCGAAATGGGGTCCATATACGTCTGTCGCATGACCATTAGTCAGTACATTCTTTCTATAATTATGATCAAACCGTCTGCTGTCTCTGCTATTAATATGTCCATTTATGCCGTCATCAATATTCATAATTTGGTCACTGGTTGATCTGTATGTCTCTAACAGAATAGTGTCTTGAGGAGTCATTTTTCTGGTTACCAACGGTAAACCTGACGGTCGACGGCGATAAAAATATTTTGGCGAAGTAACAGATTCCTTTGAGCTGACTTCATTCGTGTTGTTTTCCAATGAATCCATAGCTTCATTATGTGGCATGGTATTACATGAGTACAAGACCGCCGCTGTATTATGCTTATGATTTTCAAGCATTGTGTTAGATTTCGAAAAGTATCGGCATCCTTTTCTCGTCATTGACACGTATTTTCCGGAAGTGACGTCAATATTGGTTTGTTCAGAAGGAGGCTGTGAGTTTCGTAAATGTATTATGGGATGTTTTATCTTTCTCTGACAAATCCAATTGTAAATAATTGCCACACAAGGAATACGTCTGAAAGTAGATATATTATCAGATCGTGAAATTTTTAAATTTCTAGATGATTGTACTGTATTAGCCTTAAGTCATTTTATAGCTGTCATTTACTATTAATTCTTTGCGAGTTATCGCACTGTTCAAATTTGGTAGAAGTTTAAACTCAGCTTAAATATAACTTTTTAAGTACATAGGGTAGACACAAAACGACAGTATAAATTGTTCTTCATAGAAAATATATATGAGTTCCTTTACGAAATTAATATCTTAATATTACTAAAATAACTTATTTTCAAGAAATGAAAATATCATTAACGGTGTCCAGGATGATTATTCGAAGATTCAAAGATTCAAAGATTTTTATTTCATTACAACCAGAAGGTCATAGACCCAAGTGGCACAAAATACAGTGATACATATGGCGGCAAACAGTGATAATGAAGTTAACTATAATGTACATGCAATATTCAATACAATGTAATATTATGTACATATATATGATCAAATGTACATCGACTTCTATATTACAAAATACATATAAAAATAGAACACTAAACGAAATGTTTTATTAAATTCTACAGAATTACTTTTAATGAAAAAGATTCCTTTATATAGAATATATTACCTGTAGATGTTCCATCGAACTAGTGCTACAGACTAACAATAATAATAATGAACCAAAACGGATATCTAAATGATTAAGATTAATAGAGACATACAAATGGAATTTAAACATCTGTCTTTCTATATTTATTTTCAATTCTCCTATTACACGGTACCTGAGGTTTTTGCAAATCCTTGTTCCAAATATTCCGTAGATTATTGGATTTGCCGCTGAATTTAACGGAGCCAGACTCTGAACCAGTGACGTCACTGCATAATGTGTTGTAGATTTCGTCTTGTTTGAATACACGTCAATTAAGTTAAACACGAAGTACGGACACCATGAGAAGACGAAAACTGGAACCGATAATATATACAAAATAATGTAATAAAACACAATTTGAACAGAAACAATCCTGAATTGACTCGACGATGTTAACTAAAACCAGTTAATTTTGAACATAAACACGACTGAAACAGTATATAACATTTAGAAAAAAAACTGTATTAATTGCACTGTACTTTTTGGCGCACTATACAAGCTTGTATGAATCGTAATTTTCTTTAAATATCAAAACCAAAATGTGTGGCCTCTCATTTCTTATCTAAAACTTGGTCTAAACAGACTGTTGAATTTTTTTCCTTCTTCCTTTTTCCTAGTACAGGATAGTTCAGTAACATCGTTGGTTGATCGGACGTGTAACCGGTTCGGCGCGGTATGTTACATGGGCTCGTAAAAGCTTACAAATGTCAGCTTTCTTGCCGTACCAGATTGCCTTTCTTTATCTGGGTCCCAAACATTTTGGCCATAGTTTAAACTGATTGCAAGCTTACATTTACCACCTGTTGTAACAACTTTCTGAAAGTCTGACGAGAACTTTAGGTAAAAGATGGACACAATTTGACAAGAACTCTAGGGGAGAAGATGGTAAAGAGTGGCAGATCAGCGAGCGAGTGTTTATGGGCTGATTCTTGGTATTCTTTGTTTTTGAAAAAAGTACAAGATGCTTTTCTTCTTTGCTTTGTTTTCAGTTTTTGAAATTATTTGCAGATTTTTTTTACAAAATACTTACCACAAACGATGATAAGTGTCATCTTTAGTGTCTTTATCTTAGCTTGAGGAATAATTCCCTTGTTACCACCATCAGCCGTTTGGGGTCCTTAAATTAGAAACATGATCTTGAGTCATTTTGTTTATATGAACAAGAACTATATTCTAATCTTATCTACAAATCTTCTTTTTTTTAAATTGCAATATAACAAAATCAGGTAATCAGAAAATAGAATTTGCCATGAAATATATGATTTCATATTTGCACCACGTTTAACTTGTTCATACTATACATACAACAACAGAAAAGCTCAAACACCACTGGAAAAAGCTGGGAATTTTCAGATCAGTCAGTAAATGTAGACGGTTATTGTGTCGCCCTTTCGAAGAAAAGGCGATACATAGGGATCGCTTTGTCCGTCTGTCCGGCGGTCCGTCGGTCCGTCACGAAAACTTAACGTTGGCTATTACTTTGCCATTTCTAAACATTATCTTATCAAACTTTTAAATTGTATTGCTTATGACAACAGGGTCGGGTTGATGCCAAAATTTCTAGGTCAAGGTCACATTCGACAGAGTTATGCCCCTTTTTATACACGGATTTGTCATGAAAACTTAACGTTGGGAATAACTTTGCCATTTCTTAACATTTCAACATCAAACTTTCAAATTATATTGCTTACGACAACAGGGTCATGATGATGCCAAAATGTGTAGGTCAAGGTCACAATTAACAGAGTTATGCCCCTTTTTGTACTTGGATTTTGTCATGAAAACTTAACATTGGCTATAATTATGCCATTTCTTAATGTTTCTTTATAAAACTTTCCAGTTGTAATGCTTACAATTGTATCACTTAAGACAACACCATTTCTCAAGGGCAGATAACCCTCAAATTTATTTTTGCAATGTAATGCCTCTTTTTCAAGTTAAAATTTCTTTGTTAACCTTTTTCTTTATGTCCATGTCTCAAAAAGTGTCAAGGATATTCCATTCAAACTTGGAATACTTGATCACCAGCAAGACCCCTGCAAAGATTGTTGGTACCCATGTCCCTGGGGTCACAGTTAGCCCCACCCCCAGGGGTCACTTGATTTTGCTAATACTTATATATAGGAAAAAAAACTTCTTAAGCCTAGAAATAAAATATTAACTGACATGAGATGGGTAAATACTCCCCCCACCGTCCCCTCTGCATGGGGACCCGCCCCCCAACCAGTCACCCCTACACCCCCCCCCCTGGGCCCAATTTTTTTTTTAAATTTTAAAACATAGGTACTTTACTCCCCATCCTATCTCAACCCCCCCAAACCAGGCACCCCCCAAACCCCCCCCTACCCCGGGGCCCAATTTTTTTTTTAAATTCATAGGTACTTGACTTCTCATCAACCCTTAAACCCCCCAACCAGTCACACCCCCCCATTTTTTTTACCCCCCCCCCGGGCTTTTTTTAAAATTTTAATACATAGGTACTTGACTCCCCATCCATCCTCAACCCCCCCCCTCCGCCCCCCCCCTCCCCCGGGCCCATTTTTTTATATAATACATAGGTACTTGACTCCCCATCCGATCACCAAACCAGTCCGCCCTCCACTCCCCCCTCCACTTCCCCCCCCCCCGGCTTCTTTTTTTTTAAATTTTTATACATAGGTATTTGACTCCCCCTCCACCCTCAACCCGCCCACCCGACCCAATGTTTTTTTTTTTTTTTTTTAATACATAGGTACTTCACTTCCCATCACCCCCACACACACACTCATACACACCCCACTATCGGGGCACAAATTTTTTTTTTTTTAATACATAACTACTTGACTCAATTTTTTTTTTGATCTTGTATGACTAGGTACTTGCCCTGCCCCAGTCAAATTTTTTTCACTTGGGCCTCTTGTTTAACTTGGCTTATAATTAATTATCCTGCACTGAGAAAAGTGGAGCATGCTGTCTGTGGACAGGTATTGTTGTACTTTGACTAGCATGTTGTCTTTTCCAGCAGGCTCTTGTTTACCTTTTAGTTATTCTAACAGAGTACCCAAGGGCGACACAAGTGTTCCACCGAACACCCATCTAGTTAAGATGTATAAGGACTAACTGGAAAACGTAAGAAAGTGTAGATGGCTCAAAGACTTAGTCAAAAGATGGCTGGAAAGCAACGTTTTAAGGGTGTATGCCTTTCTTTTTGAATAATTAAAGTACAATGAATATCTTTACATTTAAATGAAAAATACTCTCTGTAAATTATTAAGTACAAACAAAATGTACATTTTTTAGTAAAAACCAAGATAAATTGTTTAAGTGCCCAACCATTTTTCTTTCTTATGATTTGACAGTTATTTCAATTATTTAGTTTTTTATTACCATTCGATCACCCTGTAAACAAGCAGATCTATGTAAAACATTTTCACGATTCTTTCGTTCTCTACAGCTAATGACACAATGAACATTCGTGCATCTAATGCTAACAATGTACAAAATTTAAACTAAATAGAATGGTGTTTAACGATGATTTGAATGAATAAAACTTGGGCTCTATGATTACTTCTTTTCATTTCTAAGTATCTGGACAAAAGGTGCCAAGTTTTACAAAAGATACCTCATAATAAAGTTTGGAATAGCACGCATTCGCAGTAAAAGTAAACCTCAATGCAAGATGAATTAAAATTACCAACAACTAATCACTTACGCGATTATTTAAACTAAATCAAAAAAACGTCAGACAGAATAATTATCAGTACAAAGAACTTACAATTTCCGAATTATGCATAATCAAAATATCCCAAGAAATTATCAGTAAAAAAGATACAATGTCCTACCTAGGCTTTATCAGAACAGATAAGAAACGAATCTCGACTTTAGCATTGTCAGAAAAGATCAGTAGCAGAGACCGACCTAAGCATTATAGGATAAGATAAGGAGGGTAACAATGTCCGATCTAAGCATTAAGAAAAAGATTAATTATAACAGTGTTTAGCAGTATTATCAGAAAACATAAGTTACAGAGCCCGACAAAAGAATTATCAGAAACAAATAAGATAGATATCAATGTCCAAACTAAGCATTATCAGAAGTTACAGAACCCAACCTAAGAATTAAAAAAAAAAAAAGTAACATCACGACCCGAGCATTAAAGCAAGGTATAGGTAACAGTGCCCGAACTTAGCATTATCATAGAAATAAGTTGCAGTGATAGATATAAGCATTAAACAAAAGGATAGGTAACAGAGCCCGACCCAGGCATTATCAGAAAAGAAAAGGTACAGTGCCCGACCTAAGCATTACCGCAAGAGATAAACAACAGAGCCCGACCTAAGCATTATTACAAAAGATTCGAATATCTTCATATTGTTGGATATGTTCAATCTCCCTCAACAAATCCTAAACCTACGTCCAATTTAACTATTTCAAATTTTGGGCGTGGTAGTTGTTTTTATTTAAATATGTTTGAGACAAAAAATGAAACGTAGAACGAATTTCAAAATTGTTAGACTGCATAATATAATATACGTTAGAAGAGGACCCCTTTATATTTTAATATGATCCTGGGAATTCTTTTTTTCACGATATAAATGAGGTAAGACAAACAATTATTTTATTCAAATTTGTTTGTAAGATTATTTTTGATTGCGATAAAGACGCAGACAATGTAAATCGTTGTGCTGTGAGCTATATTTACTTGATTGCATAGGTAAACGTCAACTCTAAAGAACAGCCCAAGTTTCATTCAGTATTTACATGATTTACATGATTTACGTGATTTACGTGATTTACCTATGTCTGGTCTTCTTATACCTCTTACTTGCTCATAACTACAGCACAATTCGTTATCAAAAGGAGCTACAAAACACAAAGTTTCTAAATTACCTACACAGTCTCCGAAATAAATATAATAGAAAATGAAAGTTTTGAGGTTAGCCAAAATTCGACAAATTGGTACATTATCATCGGTATTAATCACCTATACCTCACATCAATTTTTTATTGTTAAATTAACAATTCACCTTTCAACTTTTCAGTCAAGAGAGGGAACCATTTGTCAAAAATATTAACCTGGTGCATCTTTCGTAACAGCATAGGCAAAATGAATACAAATTCCATTTCGTGATCGTTCTGGTTTTGACCTATGATAAAAAGAATCCAACCGTAGTCAACATTTCAAACTTTTATTTAATTCACCCAGAAAGTACAAAAGGCTATTGGCTATTGTTATGGTAAACATTTAAACGAAAAAAGTACATGCTATATCCTATATAAATTCATCGACCTTAAATTTAAAAAAAAGAAAGACATGTAAAAACAATATAGATGTATTGATGAAAAAAAGCCCATTCAAGTCATTATTTGTTTCATGCTTGAACATAAAGTTACTGCTGATTGTAAAGGAATTAGCAATGTTTTAAAATTTAATCTGAAAACTGGTGAATCATTCTTAAAAAAAAAAACTAAATCTAATTTGGCCTATTAATCTAGTAATTTTGAAAACATCCAACGCAACATATAACGTAGTCGAATAACACATTGCAAAGCAAACTTCGATATACTGGTGTACGGACAGATATACCAACCATAACATCTCGTGAATAAAAAAGAACATCCCAAAAAAATGCAAAAAAGTAAGATATCAAATCCATTGAAAAAAAAAATGTTTTGCAAAATCACAAAAAAGTCACAACAAGTAAGACGTTCACAGATATATCATAAATAAAACCATTCATCCGGAACACATTAAGGCTTTAAACAGCAAGTAGAGAGAAAACTGCACATACATTATACAGAACCTTGTTTACAAAATACCTACTGTTTCTGCACGAGGAAGACCTGTGGAAAGCATTGTGAAAGCCTCGTCCTTTATTCCAGATCACGAAAATGATGATCCCGTAGCAGACAATAATGATCAGAGCAGGAATGATAAATGCCATCAATGCAACTAACGTAGTATACAGCTTAAAAAGAAATAACAATTCAACTTGAACACTTATTTCCATCTGCAAAAGCATAATTAATATTTCAAGCCTAGACCGAATGCCGCTTTTTTCTATGGAATGTATCATTTAGACATACTGCTTTCATCGTGAAGGTGCGAAATACATTTCTTATTAATATGACCACCTGTGCAATAAAACACATCAAGATATCGTACTAGAAGACATTGGTGTCAGGAAAATCATATCATATTAATTGAATAGATGTATAAAACATGACGTCATGATTAAAAGTAAGTATTAGCTATTTCATTAAACTCTGCTTATTTGGCATAGCATATTGTTTGAATCTCTGTCATTTTTAGGTAATATTATTTATCATATATTTCTCAGCTCTAACAAAAAGATGCTAATATTCAATCACAAATTAAAGATACAATGAAAAATAACTATATTCTAAAATGCGGAACAAGTATGTTATCTCACCTGCCAGTGCCAGCTCTCCGTTAGATTCATGATACAGTATTGTCCTTCCATCACTGTGCTCGTAGGTATCAAATAATAAGAAAGAGGGGATGGACAAAACTGCAGAGGTTATCCAGGCAGCGTTTACAAGTGCCCGTACTGTGGTCGCTGAAAAGTTGATTGATATTCTCTGTATACTAAGAATGAAAAACGCATGTCAGGAAAACACAATCAGAAAACACATACTCTCCACACAGTCAAAAATAGAGATAAAAGGAGATAGTGATCGATACAAAAGTATACCACTAACAATTAACGAAACAGTCAACCCGCGGGGTTACCACCTTGGAACGGTCAGTGGCAAAACTATTTGCCACTGGGAGTTTAAACCAGGTTCTAGGGTGCACCAACCTCGCGATTGCCTCAACAGGTTCTGATAAGAAAAGACAATTAACTCAAACCCACCTATCAACTTGACAATGAAAAAGCCATTGCAAACGCACAGAAAAATGTATACAAAACATAAAAAGCTAATGGCATTGTAGAGCAAAAAGATAGGTACTCAATGACCTTACTTGCGCCCAGAGCATCTGGAATCAGATAGGCAAGAACACGATGGCAGAAACAGTGATAGTTATATCATTTATTGAGACATTATGGTATTGAAACTGCATATTAGATTTTTAGATTAAATTAAATACACTGTATGGAATTGATTATGTGATTTTGTATAAGAAATACATTTTAACGCAGATAAAATAGTATACCGGTTTTTTATACATAAAACAATACACTTAGGAATAACAAACATTATCACAAAGTATATCTTGCTTGTGCACTAAAGATGATTCCTCATAAATATTTAAACTCAAGTTGCAAAATAGCTCTTCTCAGAAAAACACGTACACTATATTTTCTAAACGAATTCAAGGACAGATAAGGTCACTACTTTATGTCTAATATGAAAAAAGAACCAATCCTTTATGCCGCTTGGACCAGTACAAAGTACATAAATATTCAATTTAAAGAGAAGAAAAGTTATTAGAGGAATTTTTATCACTAGATGTCCTAAACACGTAGACGTTTGTAGTGAGAAATGTCTTTGGTAATGACAGTTTATATTAGGCACACAGTGGGTTTCTGTCACTTGGAAGTGGTTAAGCATTACAAAGAAAAATAACTTCTTACCACATTTGTTTCATATTATTATTATTTTTTGTATGTTTCTTAAGAAAAAAAAACGTCAAAAATGTTTACGAGTATTTTTGTGTGTGCAAAAATTGTATTTCATTATATCTACTATAACATGAAGTACTCCGAAGTCTTTGTTGCCCGGACAATACTGATCAAATTATTTTCTACCATTGAATAATTAGTAGGTTTGGTCCACCAAGTTCGTATCATATCAGGTATTTACTGACAAACGCTTCTATCCGTTAAGAAGTAACTTCTTTATGACAGAATGATGCGCGGAAAGTGTTAGGGGTCAGACAGAGGTAGAAGTCAGACATGACTGACAGCACACTGAAAATTCCAAGACCAAAAGTAGGTTTTCTGAACAGCTGCACTAAAAACTATTTAAATTGCAAATCAAAAAGATCATAGAATTTGTGTAGAATTAAAACAAAAATCATAATTCATTTCTTTAAAGATATTAAATATGGAATTTTGAACACGCTACACCAAAGACTCTTTTTTTTGTCTTTTTTTTCTTTCTTTTTTTTTTTTGCTTAACAGGCCTTCAGAAGTTGTTTTGTCTTTAACGAGAAGGCAAAACCCATTTATTGCTACTTAATATGTTGACGTTATTAATGCTCAAATTACTCTCTTGTGGTATTATACTAATCCACTGAACAAATCCTTCTAATTTAAAAGCAGTTAATTTACATGATTTTAAAATACATAAAGAGTTAATGGTTTCCATCGGCGTTCTTAATTGGCTGAAATTATATGTACTTTAAATCTTTCCTTTAATGGATACTAAATTGAACTAGCTCTGAATTGTCGAAGAATTACAATTAAGTAGCTACAACATTTAAGCCGGTACAAAATGAAAGATACCGGCAAACGTTGAGTAAAGTACGGACAATCTAGTTTAAAACTAGCACAATTATAATACAAACGGCATACTATTTTCAAATCTCAAATTTCGCTTTAGATAATATGAAAACGAAAATAAATTTATTTTGTCTTTTCGATAATTAGGCAAATACTGTAGCTAATATGCACATGAAAATTCTGCATTGACTTTTAAAATTAGCAGCAATATCTTTATAGGCAAAAAATAATATTCAAATGCAGTGAACGAATATTTGGTCAGTAAATACGTTCATAAAATTATTTCTGTAGTGCAACATGTTACATTTGACATTTAAACATAATTCTATAAGACCGATCTAAGACTCTAAATACTTTTAATTGTCAACTTTATGGTGCATTAAATTAAACTGGACTTCTCACCTTTTCTTGTGAAATTCATAGGTCTCGCAATAGCATCAACTCTATCTATACTAAGAGACACAATCATAAATGTTGACGCGTACACAACAAGTACCTACAATTAAAAATAAAATACTCTGATTGTCTGTATTTTAGACGTTGTTGCCTAGGCAATATGGTCTATGCTATGCCATTTTTGATACTGAACTTGCGTTGAAGTTACCAACATAATTTATTTCATTAGGAGAATACATTTTACTTGAAAATACTGTTCAACACTCAAAGATAAATGAATGAAATACTCTGCACACTTCTTTAGGAACATAAGTCATTAAACTAAAGCATTTCTGTGTCTGCGACAAAAAATAAATCATAATGTGAAGTGGTGCTTAACTTGCCTTTGCTTTGACATAGTGTTAAATTTTGTCATACCTGAAGAAATCTCACAATTTTGCAAAGTACTGAGCCCCCATGCCATTCTACAAGGCAACGTTCAGCAATGTCCACTGTAATGTGAAATAGCCCAACTGTCAAATCTGCAAATACAACAGAGCATAAGCCAAAGATTGGTTACAGTTCCTGAATTGCACCGATGTGCTTTTCAACATTAAAAGCTGACAAAGACCGTTAGTTCTGTCGCTGTGTTTCAGACCACCATCTTGTTAGATAAAGCAAGCAATGGAATCCTCTCGGAAAACAAAATGTCACAAAAGAAATAATAGGATATAAGAAAATAAGTTTCAATGCAAACGGTAAAGTAAAATACAGAGATAAGAAAAAATAACTTTTGGTGTTCTTCAAAAGATCATTTCATAACATTTCATACTTGCTCTAGATTTGTTGTAGCTATAGCAATGCATTAATTTGTGACGATGGTTTTCAGTATACTTGTTTCATCATATAATTCTCATGAAACATTTCTACTGACTCTTGAATGCCTCTGAATCGATATTGAAACGCAAGGAAGCTTTTACAATTTAAGTAATTATTATCGATCATTAGCGACGTAAAATATATCTTCAAGGCAAATTAAAAAAATCTTACAACGAAATACCCTGAAGACATCTAATGTGATAAAAGTATTTTCCCTATGTGAGGTCATAAATATATCGAGATTTTGTCATGTCATTACTTTTCATTCGATAAATTAGAGCTACCTACCATAAAAGTACATACTGAAACACTTATACCATTTGTTTACCCTAAACCTCCCAGAAAAAAATGTGTTCCATACTACTGACACTGGCATCAAGTTTAATACCTAAATACTTTAAAAAATACCTGTCCGCAGTGTTTTCTATAAGTAGCATATTTCCAACTCTTTCAAAGAAACAAAAAAACGGATACATAGAATGCGCCCTCGTTCTAGTGCTGTCGAAAGATGACAGCTGTCTTCTTTATCAGGCATTCTGCTTTAAGCAAGATTTATTCAGATTTATGTCTTTGTAAAAATAATTATTTAATTTTTTATAGGTATATCAGTTTAAAACTAAAGGTCTGAATAGCATTACGTACAGAACATACAAGACAACACAGATGTGCCAACTGCTCACGGATATTGAGGCCTGACTGCTAAACGTACAGAACACATCAAACTGCACAGATGCGCACACTGATCGTGAAAATCAAGTCTTAAATGCAAAAAAGTAAATTTAAAGAAAATATATATAACAGCACAGACTGTGCACACTTGCAATTGTCATCAATGGTTGCATATGCAAAGAAATTGCTTTGGCAGAAAAATTAAGTTAACAAATTACCTGAAACCGCTAGATTGACGATGAAGAAATTCATTCTTGTTTTCTTCCGGTCTGGGACAGACCAATGGCGACAAGTACACAGACATTACCAAACACAATGAATACGAAGAGAACAACAAGTATGACCAGTTGTGGAACCTGAAATAAAGAAATCTGAAACAGTGTATATTCTATTGCTTGTGCACAAATTTAATAGATCTGAAAATGACGAATCAAATGATCTAATAATCAGCTTAAAATGTCCAAAAGTCAGTCACCATGAAAACGTAAGTCGTTTAGCGATATATCTGTTGCGTTGTAGAAAAACATCTTATTGATAAACCCTAGGAAAATAAAAACAAGATAATTGCACATGGCGTTTGAATTGACAGCATTAACAATAAAAAAAAAATATTAAGCCTTCTATGTCATGAAAAAAACCGCAATAAATAAAGACACAGTTGTAAGCAAAAATTTTAACAATAATGACAATATAAATGGGAAGGGCATTTAAAACGAACTCTCCAGGCGAGAGTGGAATATAGGTTGAAAAATGAAAAAAAATGTTTGTTACTGCAAAGGGTAGTGTTATGAGACATACATAAAAGCAAGTGTATTTGTGATAATAATTAAGCTGGAAATAAGATCTAAGAAATTCAGAAAAGAAGTTGTTAAGTGATGAGAATACCCTCAAGTTGGTTGTTATGACTGACTATTCGTTCCATGTTTAAAGTACTGACAAAAAGATAGCAAAGCAATTCAGAAGAATGATAGTTTAAACAAAAATACAATTATAATGCTTTTTGTCCTATTTTCAGTTGCCGAGTAAACATTTTAGCTGATGCAGTACAGTATTCAATACAACTTGATCTGTTGGCATCAAGCGGTCGTAAAAATGCTGAAAGTACAGAATATAAAATGTATTTATGTAACAGAGCATCTTTAGGCAAATTGCCTCGTCAGATTGATATATAAACATGGACTATGGAATGTCTCAAATACGCGAAAATCAATAGTTTAAAGAATGACATAAATCTGACGTAGGGTGTCGACATTTTTATTCGCTAGATTGCGGAAAAGGGCTTGATAATCCGTATTCTTTATTCTACATGTCTATATTACACACTGATACTCCGACAGGTTTATCTTACAACATAACTTTCATACAGGTCTATCTTACATTATAACTTTCCTACAGGTCTATCTTACATCATAACTTTCCTACAGGTCTAAATGTCATCATAACATTCCTTTAGGTCTATAACATTTCTATAAGTCTATATTTCATAATTACATACATACAAGTCTATACGTCATCATAACATTCCTACAGATCTAGCTTACATAATAACTTTGCTACAGATCTATATTTCACAATAACTTGCCCCCAGCTTAAACTAACATCATAACTTTCCTTTCGGTGTATATTTCATCCTAACTTTCCTACATTTCTATATTTCATCCTAACTTTCCTACAGGTCTATCTTATGCCATAACTTTCCTACAGGTCTATATTTCATCATAATTTTCCTACAGGACTATATTTTGCCGTAATCTTCCTACAGTTCTATCTTTCATCATTCCTACAGGTCTTTATTTCATCATTGCTTTTCAACAGTTCTAAATTTATCATAACATTTCTACAAATCTATATTTCATCATTACTTTGCTACAATGTTTAATTTCATCATAACTTTTCTTAAGGACTATATTTTATCATAACCTTCCTACAGGTCTTTAATTCATCATAAATTTTCTACAGGTCTAGTTTATATCATAGCTTCCTAACACGTCTTTCTTATATCGAAACTTACCAACAAGTCTATATTTCATCATTACTAACCTACAGGTCTTTGTTTCGTACATGTCTATTTCTCATCATAATTTTCCGAAAGGTCTGTCTTACATTATAACTTCCCTACAGGTCTTTAATTAATCATTACTTTCCTACAGGTCTTTGTTTCATCATATCTTTCCTACAGATCTATTTTTTCATCATAATTTCCTAAAGGTATGTCTTACATCATAACTTCCCTATAGGTCTTTATTAATCATTACTTTCTACAGGTCTTTGTTTCATCATAATTTTTTTAAAGGTCTATATTTTAACATAACTTTCCTAAAGGTATCTTTCATCATAAATTTCCTACAGGTCTATATTTCACCATAACTTTCGTACAATTATTTTTTGTTTCAGGCCCTCTAATGAAGTAACCCCATTAACTTTCCTACATGTTTATCATAAATCACAACTTTATTATAAACTAAATAAGCATACTGAATGAATTCGGTCACTGACAATAATAAATATGTAAGTGTAGAAAACACTTAATTGATGTCTGAACAAGAAAACGCTAAACAAGACAATAACATGTTGTTTACCAAACACTGAAACTTGGTATCTCGCACACGTGGTGTAAAAGCTTTTATCAAAACAAGTTTTCATGACCACTGTTATCACAAATTCTTTATGACAATACCCAAAATATCAAAAATGCTTTTTATAAAAAATTCTCTTAAAAGGAGCTTATTTTGAGATTGCATGTTTTACACTATCCGTTTAAATCTCACCATTAAAAAGCAAAACTTTGCACTTTCTTGTGAGCGAAGTGCCAAATGTTGGCGATAATACTGTACTTTTATTGAATGATAATTGAGCCTAATCTTCAGTCATGCCGCTGCTGATTGACAATTCGTGTCTGGCACAGAACATTGACAAACAAGAAACAACAAAGTAATAGTATCATGAAGTGTTATAAAAAACCATTGGATATAAATCAAATCAACAAAAACAATATAACAATTGAATTAACTTCTGTTAATCCTGTTTCCTGTAAGCACTTCTTGCTGACATGTCAAGTATATGGCAATGCTTTACATTTATCATGTTTATAGGTGACCGAAATCTTTTTGGAGGGCGTGGTTGGAGGGTGTGTAAATGTGTACTCCTGGAAGTTCCGAAAGGACAGAATGTTACCATTTTATTAACACTGTTTAACTATTGAAATAAGTTGCGGTTTGTACTGTAATACATTGAGAATTAACCACAAGCTAGGAGTTTGAAAAATGAACAGACATTGGATAATGATTAACAATTTCGACCTTTCCAGTGGATTGTAGGACAAACAGTAGGCAGAGATAACGATTAAGCAAACAACGCGAAGACTTTTATTGGTTCTATCTTTTATTTCTGTAACGGATATCTTTCCTTAAAAACCTATCATATTCAAGAGAGTAATGATGTGAAGTCAATTTTGAAAATAATGATTCTTATCAATTATGCATTGTATTTGTATCCCCTAATGACCGATTCCACCTGTCTGAAACATCAGCTTTATTTCTTTTGTAGATCTGATTATATTACAGTAAAGCACACTTAACGGAAAAATAACAGAGCATAAGTAGACAATTTACTTTCGTAACATTGTTGTGTCATTTTGCAAAATGTCATTGCACATCTCAAAGTTTGTTTATTTATATTTTTACTTTATCGTTAGGAAAAACAATCATTGCTTAAGCGTTACGGAGGAGAAATGTATGAAAACAAACAAAAAAATATTCCTACGTAGGCGTTACGAAAAAAAAGATTCCCTGCTTTAACGTAAAGTAAGAAATGTGTTTCTCTGTTAAATTGTTATGAAAACAAATGTAAACAAAATGTATCCCGGAGTTAATGTAGGCAAACAATTAAGAGTTAGTCCTGTTTTTACGATTGGAAAACAAATCATCACTATTTTAACAATGTTCTTTAACGTAAGGAAACGTTAACTTAACAATCAGTTAATAAAAAAAAATCCTGCTTTCTCATAAAAAACGTTTACTTTGTCCATGTGTTCTTGTTGGGAAAAATTACCTTATTACTGTTTTTATATTTAGCAAAGTTTACTTTATAGTTGCTTTTACATTAATTATTTTAACTGCTTAAGCGTTATAATTGTTTTCTGTATCTTATATTGCCTTATATATATGTCAGTTAACTATATCTTATAGTATTCATATATATCTAAGGTTAGTTAATTTTATCATTAGAATACATAACCCAGAGCGTGATTCGAACTCCGATCTTAGCGCATCGAAGACCAACTATCTAACCACTTAAGCCAAAGAATCGATTCCCTGACGCAGAGGTTGTATTTATACAATTATGGGAAGGAATGCACGTTACCCTAATAATATATATAAGGTAAGTTAACCATATCTTATATTGTATTTTATTCTTATGAACATGAATGTCCGTAACAAAAGATGCAATGCATCTTAGAATGCATAACCGAGAGCGTGATTCGAACTCCGACCTTAGCGCATCGAAAACCAACTATCTAACCACTGAGCCAAAGAATCGATTCCCTGACGCATTTGTCAAAGGTTGTTTTTATACAATTATAGAAAGTTATGCACTACACAGTTACACATCCCTTCTTGAGAAAGTCATCATTTTAGATGACGAATGGTGTTGTGTATTTTTAGATCAGAAGATCTGAAAGGTTCTTTATTTTTTTATTTAATGTCTACAACTAAGTCCAGGAGAGGTTATCCCTGCGAGCCCCCATCTTACGAAATCTTATGTCTGTAATAGAGAGATGCAATGCATCTTAGAATACATAACCCAGAGCAGGATTCGAACTCCGATCTTAGCGCATCGAAGACTAACACTCTAACCACTGAGCCAAACAGTCGATTCCCTGACGCAGCGGTTGTATTTCTACAATCATGGAAAGGAATGCACTAGACCGTAACAATAATGATATATAAGGTAAGTTAACCATATCTTATATATTGTATTCCCTGTTTAAGAAGAACTAAATTTCTTTATCTGCAAAAGCAACATAGAAAACTGTTATCAAACTGTGTCGGTAAATCATGATCCTTAATTTCAGAATGTTGCATTTTTGATATATCTCATGTCAGGAATGACAAATAATTCCGAAACTGCTTTTATCCTTAAAATAAAGATATTACACATTGTAATAAAATACTCTTTTTTTCCGAAAAGGAAAATGATAAATAGAAAACCATTTTGTCAAAACAATCTGCTTGAAAAGAACTAAACAACTGAATAACTGAATTTGTTATTGTATTGTTTTGCTGAATAGCTGATTTGTGCATTAGTTATGTCAAATGATTGTAAGAAATTGCTTGGCAGTCTGCCAAACTAACAACTCTTATTGTCTGGTTTACGGATCGTCGAAATGGCAAAACATGAATACTTTAGTTTTAAGATTATATTACAAACATGATAATTCATTGACTTGTCAGATCAAAATCTTCGATGGTAGTTGTAAAACATCTCTAAATTTTAAAAGAAACTTAATACGTGTATTTCTTGATTCAGTCCAACCGGTTCGTTAAAAGAAAAAAAATACATGTCATGATTCATTGTTGTCTAATCTACTTAAATACATCCTAATGAGTGATATAAACTTTACGACTTTGTCTTAGTTTAAAATCTTATTATTTTTATATTTATCCCTTTCGATGACTGCTTCCTAGGTTCAAACCAGTACTCGCGCCGAATGTGAGGAATTCGAAAAGTCTCTTTAGACACCCGTGCTGGGATTCGAACCAGCGACCTCTAGGATCGGGAGTAAAGCGTTCATACCCCTCGTCCATTGCATCTCTTACTACTATGTGAATAGTTATACCTAGGTCCCTACTCATAACGAAAAGCTGATTATTTGATTAACGAAGTTGTAAGGTGTAAAAACAATTTTCGAAAAACAATCACTACCGCCACCACATAACCACCAACAACAACAAAAGTATTGAGGGACATATATGTAAAAAGGTAATAAATATATCTCCTTTCGGACAATATTAATGACTTTGACATCTTTGCACTGTGTCATTTAGCTCCTCTGTATATACACTTTTCTTAAAATTTCTCGGAAACAGGAAATGCTAATTGGCTTTGTTTGTACCTCTTTACAAATAAAAGCGCGAGAAATTTACAAATAAGCAAAAACAAAATTAATTGTATTTATCTTTCTCATTAGTAAAGTTTGGTGACGACTTATAAAACTCTAACCGGTATTAGGCTGACACTTCAACACTCTGCGCCAAAATCATTCTGCTACTCAACAAGCCTAAATCCTGGACTTTTTTATATAGAAAGACTGCTCATCATGTGATAAAGTAATAACCCTGTCTGCATCATTAACTAGTTTTACTAGATTTTTTCCCCAGACAACCCTTATAAACCATCATAACTGGAAAAAGATTTGGGCCCCTTTATAGCCTTTCTATTAATTTTCTCTGTCATTCGTGGTATACCAATTTAAATCCTTTTACAGTTTTGTTTTATTATTATTATTGTTGTTGATCGAAATCGGGCGATTTAGGCTAAATAAGCGTTTAAATGACCAAAATAGACGAAACTGACAATAAATGGTGAAAGTACAGTAAATGTTCAGAAATCAACTAAATTAGTGGTAGTCAAGATTTCTATAACATAGAAGAGATTGCATTTTTAAACGTTGCTGGGAATTTAATTCATGACTGGGCCAGTCTTATGTTTTTGGCTTATCACCGTTTTATAAAGTTTGAGTAAACCATTAAAAATACTTTTAAGTAAAATTATTGGTATTGTGGTTTTCTTATGATACGCATCAATGCAAAATGAACTTTAAAAGAAAATCAGGGACATTTTGACTTTAGAATTGGCATATATAAAATAAAAATACGTTTCCCCTAAAATAACGTTTTAAGAAGCTATATGCTATATTATTGGCTCTATTGGGTCTATTTTTCCGATTTGTAATTCAATTGCATTTCTACAAGTTACATATATGTTAACACTGATGGCCCGAAATAGAAAATTCGTCACAAGGAATAGATTTTGAAAGGGAGCTTTTCCTGGCAAACCGAATGCGCCTTCTCATGCTGAGTTTATTATCACTCCTACAAAAAATACCTTATTTCGTTGCTGAAGTTGTGCTCCAGAAACAAACTAAAATCGTCTTAAATGTGTTTCTGCTAGTTTCCTTTGTATAAACGTTTTTTTGTGTGTCAGGTAGCTAAATGCCAACGTTACAGTGTCATCACATTGATAGGAATATGAGGCTTAGAAGTCATTTTATTACAAAAACTCTAGTTATACAATACGTAAGGTAAATCTGTCTGATATTAAGCATCGTAGTCTAGTCTAGCAATACTACAGGGAAATTCTGTATTCATTCACATACACCCACGCTTCAGGTATAACAATGTCTGAAAAGTGTGTAGTCGAGCTCATTTAGACAGATCATTCGTTTATAACAATAATTAAGGAATAAAGTAAGATCTTGGGTAATGATATTTGTAGTCTATTTTGTAAGAAATGAACGAATATTTAGAATTTACACAGAGTTCATGATAGAAAACTATTTTCTTATGAGATGTTTATGTTATATACAATACTAAGTATGTGACGTAACGAAACAAAATCAACAATCTGGGCAAATTAAAATAATCGAGAAACCGACGTCACAATCTGACATTGTAAATTAATTAACGATTTTTTTGCAACTACACGGCGTTTTTCGCTTTCTCTTTTCCGTAAAGTGTTGTCTGCGAAAAAGAAATGCGAGATAAGTCTTCGAAAGTTACTAAAACACTGAATGTTCTTTTTTTGTGAGAACAAGATTTTATATCTCAATAGAAACTTGAAGATGCATTACAAATTTGAAGGATGCGGTCAGCCTCTCCTCATGTTTTAACAGGTTTTAAATTAGTGTCACATATCAAGTTCTGAGGATATGTTCGAATGATCTGAAATGAAGATTTCAATGAAGCTCTGTAAAATAGCCTATAGACTGTGTCTAAGTCTCGAGTGCGTTGTAAATTTCGATATAATATCTTGCAAGTGTTAACACTTATTGTGAGGACAAAAGAAAGTCTGAAGCGCTTTGTTTTACCTACACTTAGAACAACGTGTTTTTTTCTCTCTTAACTCATCGACAAAGTAACGTTAATACAGTCGACATCTGAAATCGAAATACAGCTTATAAAATTTGTCTAGAGATAAACAGACAAATATGATAAATTGTTAGAATTCACACAAGGATTCCTAACAATCTTATCATTTTGTTTATTTGAAACTATTAACTGTTGTGTAATGTAACTGTTAAGATAAGATAAAATGTAATTCATTTAATGCATACAGGATATAAACAGTCACTTTAGATAGGCGTCTATGAAATATTTCCCCTACTTAAAAGATTATTTGAGCAAGTTATGATGCATGCAAACAAGGCTTAAACGACTTCTCGTGTTTACAAGCACCTAAGGTGTGAACTATGGAACGTTCTGAGTTCATATGTGTATGTAAACACATCTGACATATTTTGAATACATTTATCATTTGTGTGTTTAATATCTGCAAATACGTGCTTTTATTCATACAAGTTTCTAAAGCTAAGATTCGTATTTACTGAAAAAAAGAATGAAACAATGGATCTGTTTTACTAGCAACATTAACGCACAGTTATATAATGTGCTTAAAACATTAATAGGGCTAATATATGAAATCATATTAATCCCAGCCGATGTAACTTGTTTTGGCGTAGTCTGTCCGTCTATTCGTTCCTCCGTCCAGTCTTTGCGTCCGTCCATCACTTTTGTCATGGAATATTTAAACACAATTTGTTGTTATAGTAGTTGTATACTCCATAGAAAACTGCGGGAAAATAAGGGAACAATGCATTTTAGTTGCCGTCGTATTAAAAAAACCCTGGTAGCTGACGTATAGCTCTTTACAAATGCAGGCAGCATGTCCGCCAGGAGCGATACTTTAGTAACGGTACAGGCACAAAGTTCCGTTCAGTTTAGTAAAACCCGTTGTATGGGTCTTTGATTAATTTATTATACAGTATATAACTCATAAAAGCTTATAAGGAAAGCGTTTTCATGTCACTCAACACAGATATGTATTATCAGTAAAGACTGATGCAATTACAGTTTGTTCCAATCAGATCAGTAACATCAGAGTAATGACCCTTTGATTAATTTTTGTACAATAAACTAATTAAACATTTACACAGGAAAAACTTTAAAAATTTGTTTTGCTAGTATTGAAGTGCATTCCTAATTACTGTTGCATAAACATAAACAACGGATAGAATTTCATGAAATTTGACACAATTTTGAGTTGTCCGTCTATCCAAATATTACATATGTAGGATTTAGAGTAATGCATAGTGACTAAACTACAACTGTCATATTTGACAACCGCTGAGCAGATGTAGCAAAAAAGGGAAAAACGCATATCAGAAAACTACCTCCCCACACAGTCAAAAAGTGGAGAAGAAAATAGAGTATAAATTTATATATTGATCAATCAAATAAAAAAAGACACAACAAACATAAACGAACATGAGAACCCGCAGGAATACCGCCTTGGAACGGTCAGTGGCAAAACATAGAACGGTTTAAAACATTCCATGACCCAACTTTCCCTTTTCGTGTACAAAAGTAATCTATACAGCATGTGCCCGAAGTAATGAAAATTTTACAGCTGGGAATAAAAATTCAACAAATTTGCTTGTATCTCCGTCAGTTTATAACAGAACTGACAGGATGTAGTTCAGTGAAATATCCAGTCTGAAATTGTATCTATTTATGTTTTGAGATAAGCTTTGTCTGGTTTAATGAATTTTAAGAAGGTGATTCTTGATTCCCTCTCACACATAGAATGCTAGAGGAGCAGATCTCAACCTGTACAATAATAGCTGATTCAAGATATTGTCACCGGGTTACATTCATTGTAAATAAGAGTAAAACAAAAATTAATGCAGCGTAAAGAAGGCAGATATATGTGTGGACGATTTGTTCCATTAGTTACAGGTAAAATGAATCACTCTTGTCGGGATCTTGACTGACAGTCATGAAAACTAGACAAACTAAACGATGGCAAGAGCCTGAATGTTCTGTCTTCAAAAAAATGTTATTATTCCCTACCATATGGAACAAAAGAGAAAGACGTTATCTAAATCATGTATTTAGTGTAGCCTTTGAAAAAAAAATGTTTCTGCAAAGTTTAATTGTTGCCACACCTACTGGCTATCTAACTTTTTAAGGTTTAGTGCCCTGATGAAAACGGTCTAAAACCTGTTCAAGAAGAAGATAATTAAAACATCTTATGTCATCAACAATGTACATAATGTCTTCCGTTTATTTCAAGTACCATACATGCTGAAACAGAAATAAAGTTGTCTTGACATTGCTAAATATTACTTTTCGTAGGACTTCTTATAGCTTATTACCTATTACATGCATATCCAAAACAATGTTACGATCTATAAATTAAGAACAAACATGCGATAAAGAAAAAGAACCGTCAATACGGTATTCAAACATGTAGATTTACAGTAAGATAGAAATAAAAAAATAATGCTTCGTTGTAATTCATATTAACAGTTATTGAAATATAAATAGAAAGCAGACATAAATCACACTGCAAAGTATATCAAACAGCAAAATATTAAAACAAAATTGTAACGAAAAAAAAACTGACATGACTATAGTAAGACAAATATTAAGCTATAAGGCTAAACTCGATTTTTTTGGGGTGCATAGTAACTAAAAATACACACGCTAATTACTAAAGAACACGTGGACATAAATGTTAAGTTGTGTAAGTTTTCAAAAGATAGACAATATAAATACTAAAGCTTATTATGAATGTATTTTAAATGTAAATGAATGCAAATTAGTAGATGCATAAGCCTCTGTCACTTTAAACATGGATATAATTGAAAATATACCTTTATGGATATTTTTTAATTCAATTTATAACTGGGCAAGATAACCAGTTTTTTCCCGGTAAAACTATATTAACAAATGGCATTCCGTATTTTATTTATGTGTGAAATGTGAGAAGCAAAAATGAAACAACAAAATGATAATAGTTAAAATAATAAATTCTAGTTTTTTTTTATGAAACAATAAAATTCTCTGACGATGAAAAGGGTAAAATATCTTACTTCAGGGAAATCATAATAATTTCAGTCTGATTAATGGCGGTAAATTTCATGATAATGGCGCCGGTGTTAACAAGAAGTGTGAAAACCAAACAATACCAGCGTAAAAATGCAGTATAATGCATACGAGAACAATGTGGCCTCTTGATGATTCTTTATATGCTTAACTATTATGTTGGATTCGATAACGTAATCGTAATCAAAATATGAATTAGACGAAGGCAAATCGTCTGAAGATCATAAAAATCTAACGTTATATATTCCCTACGATTAAACTTAAATGCCGTTTTTTTTTTCGTTTATTGTGCTAATCTTGAAAATGAAAAGATAATCGATTTTGTTTTAATGATGTGATTTAAGTTTCTGGTCTTTTCCCTCTAAGGAGCGTTGTGATATCATTCATCATTGCTAAAAAATGACAAGACAAGATGTCTCTGAAATACACGTTTCAATGGCTGTCTAAACCTCTTAAGAGTCTTGCCAGAAGAAGAGTTACACCTAAAAGCTGTCCAAACACACATTAACAGGAGTAATAAGTCTTCAACAAGTGTTATATGATCCTCGATTACGTGACAAATATCAAAGTAGTGCCTTATAACAGAGAGGAAATATATCATTACGGAAGTCAGAAAAACTAATCAGAAATGACTTGCAATATCAAAGCTAATAATTGTAAAATGACCACAACATTATTAAAACGTAAAAAAAAATCCTTGATGTCATTTTATTAAATAGTAGTGAAGTCTGGAAAATAAATGCAAAAATGAAGCAAATGTATTAAACATATCGTATGACATTTTGATGATTTATGTTAAAGAAGATAATAAAACGATTTATATCAAACAAAATAAAAATTTTAGGGATTTTCTGTCTTTTTATTTGTCTTAAAATTTGTGAATAATTATGTAATAAGACATATTGAAATTTGTATTTACAGATCTGCTTTTGAAAGCAACATAATAAAGAAAATCATAAAGAACACATTTTACAATTATTTGGGAGCTACTAGGTCATTTATCCTTTGAATAACAAAGATTCATGCATAATGTGACGTAAAGTTCTGGATTTATTTTAAATGCAAATCAAAACAAGAATTTGTAACAGAGTTACCAACGTCCCCGCATAAGGGAAGTTTCACATGAAGCACACAATTGTACTATTTCAAAAGTTTGAGGTATGGAACTGGACTTTCAGTGCAAAATCTTGATAAATGCTTGATCTGCACATGCATTAAACATGGGTGTTGCGCCTGACACGTCGTCTTATTGTGGTGATCATTTGTGTCAAGTTATTTCAAAATCCCTCGATGAATGACTTAGTTATGGATCGGACACGAAGTGTGACGGACGGACGGACGGACTGACGGATGAACAGATGGATGGAGCCCATTTCTATATTCCTTTTTTTCTTCGAGAAGGCGGGGGACAATAAAAGAGTGGATATAATAAATTGTCAATTTTGAGTACAATTGAAAAGCTAGTTAGATAATTTAGGTAATGTGACGGAATGTCTGAAGTTTATTGATTTTCTATAAATTGATTATTATTGAATTTTTGTAAATGATTTCGGAAGATAGAATGACTGATGACATTCAATTATGACACTGCTGTGTAAATTCTGAAGATAAGGCGACTAAACTATGTCAGTCATAACTTAACTGCAATAAATTTGATTGATTCTGCTGCAGTCTATGTTTCCTTCCATCACAACAGCTGTTTCAGTTTTGGTATGGAAAACACAACTGTTATACTAACATATTTTCTATGCCAATGACACACTAAGGTTTTAGAATTGTGCAGTGGACCTGTTTTTAAATTCTGCAACACGAAATAGACATCTGTTAAAATTGTCCAATATACAATTTTCTTTCCTCTGGTTAAAAAAGTTAACATTATCAGGTGACAAACATTTATAATACATTTATAGTAAAGCATTAGGTCTTATGTTGTTCTTTAATTCTGTCTTACCATTTAAAACCCTCTTGCATACTTCATTTCTGTGTGTTCGAAAAACATGATTTTCCCACAGAATATGAAAATCATGACGTTCAATGTTTCAAGTTTAATCCCTTTACGGTTCAACGTGTAATAACTTGTACTGTTTCCCAGATCATTTTTATTTTACAAAAACATTCTTTAAATGACAACGTGTATTGATTTTAGAAACAAACCAAGTACGTATACACCTACATACGCAAACATTTTATGAACGTGAAGTTGGCACATAGATCGCAGCTCTACATCCAGCTCTGCAATCTTATATCACTGCAGAGCTGGGTCGCAGCTCTACATCCAGCTCTGCAATCTTATATCACTGCAGAGCTGGGTCGCAGCTCTACATCCAGCTCTGCAATCTTATATCACTGCAGAGCTGGGTCGCAGCTCTACATCCAGCTCTGCAATCTTATATCACTGCAGAGCTGGGTCGCAGCTCTACATCCAGCTCTGCAATCTTATATCAATGCAGAGCTGGGTCGCAGCTCTACATCCAGCTCTGCAATCTTATATCACTGCAGAGCTGGGTCGCAGCTCTACATCCAGCTCTGCAATCTTATATCACTGCAGAGCTGGGTCGCAGCTCTACATCCAGCTCTGCAATCTTATATCACTGCAGAGCTGGGTCGCAGCTCTACATCCAGCTCTGCAATCTTATATCACTGCGGAGCTGGGTCGCAGCTCTACATCCAGCTCTGCAATCTAATATCACTGCAGAGCTGGGTCGCAGCTCTACATCCAGCTCTGCAATCTTATATCATTGCAGCTCTACATCCAGCTCTGCAATCTTATATCATTGCAGAGCTGGGTCGCAGCTCTACATCCAGCTCTGCAATCTTATATCACTGCAGAGCTGGGTCGCAGCTCTACATCCAGCTCTGCAATCTTATATCATTGCAGAGCTGGGTCGCAGCTCTACATCCAGCTCTGCAATCTTATATCACTGCAGAGCTGGGTCGCAGCTCTACATCCAGCTCTGCAATCTTATATCACTGCAGAGCTGGTTCGCAGCTCTACATCCAGCTCTGCAATCTTATATCATTGCAGAGCTGGTTCGCAGCTCTACATCCAGCTCTGCGATCTTATATCATTGCAGAGCTGGGTCGCAGCTCTACATCCAGCTCTGCAATCTTATAATTGCAGAGCTGGGTCGCAGCTCTACATCTGGCTCTGCAATCTAATATCATTGCAGAGCTGGGTCGCAGCTCTACATCCAGCTCTGCAATCTTATAATTGCAGAGCTGGGTCGCAGCTCTACATCTGGCTCTGCAATCTTATATCATTGCAGAGCTGGGTCGCAGCTCTACATCCACCTCTGCAATCTTATATCATTGCATAGCTGGGTCGCAGACTTACATCCAGCTATGCAATCTTATATAATTACGGACCTACATCCAGCTATGCAATCTTATATCATTGCAGAGCTGGGTCGCAGCTCTACACCCAGCTCTGCAATCTAATATCATTGCATAGCTGGGTCGTAGATCTACATCTAGCTCTGAAATCTTATATCATTGCACAGCTGGGTCGCATGTATATCCAGCTCTGCAATCTTATATCATTGCAGAGCTGGGTCGCAGCTCTACATCCAGCTCTGCAATCTTATATCACTGCAGAGCTGGGTCGCAGCTCTACATCCAGCTCTGCAATCTTATATCACTGCAGAGCTGGGTCGCAGCTCTACATCCAGCTCTGCAATCTTATATAATTACGGACCTACATCCAGCTCTGCAATCTTATATCATTGCAGAGCTGGTTCGCAGCTCTACATCCAGCTCTGCGATCTTATATCATTGCAGAGCTGGTTCGCAGCTCTACATCCAGCTCTGCGATCTTATATCATTGCAGAGCTGGGTCGCAGCTCTACATCCAGCTCTGCAATCTAATATCATTGCAGAGCTGGGTCGCAGCTCTACATCCAGCTCTGCAATCTTATATCATTGCAGAGCTGGGTCGCAGCTCTACATCCAGCTCTGCAATCTTATATCATTGCAGAGCTGTGTCGCAGACTTACATCCAGCTCTGCAATCTTATATAATTACAGACCTACATCCAGCTCTGCAATCTTATATCATTGCAGAGCTGGGTCGCAGCTCTACATCCAGCTCTGCGATCTTATATAATTGCAGAGCTGGGTTGTAGATCTACATCTAGCTCTGAAATCTTATATCATTGCAGAGCTAGGTCGCAGCTCTACATCCAGCTCTGCAATCCTATATCACTGCAGAGCTGGGTCGCAGCTCTACATCCAGCTCTGCAATCTTATATTACTGCAGAGCTGGGTCGCAGCTCTACATCCAGCTCTGCAATCTTATATCATTGCAGAGCTTGTTCGCAGCTCTACATCCAGCTCTGCAATCTTATATCATTGCAGAGCTGGGTCGCAGCTCTACATCCAGCTCTGCAATCTTATAATTGCAGAGCTGGGTCGCAGCTCTACATCTAGCTCTGCAATCTTATATCATTGTAGAGCTGGGTCGCAGCTCTACATCCAGCTCTGCAATCTTATATCATTGCAAAGCTGGGTCGCAGCTCTACATCCAGCTCTGCAATCTTATATCATTGCAGAGCTGGTTTGCAGCTCTACATCCAGCTCTGCGATCTTATATCATTGCAGAGCTGGGTCGCAGCTCTACATCCAGCTCTGCAATCTTATAATTGCAGAGCTGGGTCGCAGCTCTACATCTAGCTCTGCAATCTTATATCATTGCAGAGCTGGGTCGCAGCTCTACATCCAGCTCTGCAATCTTATATCATTGCAGACCTGGGTCGCAGCTGTACATCTAGCTCTGAAATCTTATATCATTGCAGAGCTAGGTCGCAGCTCTACATCCAGCTCTGCAATCCTATATCACTGCAGAGCTGGGTCGCAGCTCTACATCCAGCTCTGCAATCTCATATTACTGCAGAGCTGGGTCGCAGCTCTACATCCAGCTCTGCAATCTTATATCATTGCAGAGCTGGTTCGCAGCTCTACATCAGCTCTGCGATCTTATATCATTGCAGAGCTGGGTCGCAGCTCTACATCCAGCTCTGCAATCTTATAATTGCAGAGCTGGGTCGCAGCTCTACATCTAGCTCTGCAATCTTATATCATTGCAGAGCTGGGTCGCAGCTCTACATCCAGCTCTGCAATCTTATATCATTGCAAAGCTGGGTCGCAGCTCTACATCCAGCTCTGCGATCTTATATCATTGCAGACCTGGGTCGCAGCTGTACATCTAGCTCTGAAATCTTATATCATTGCAGAGCTGGAGTCGCAGCTCTACATCAAGCTCTGCAATCTTATATCATTGCAGAGCTGGAGTCGCAGCTCTACATCTAGCTCTGCAATCTTATATCATTGCAGAGCTGGGTCGCAGCTCTACATCCAGCTCTGCAATCTTATATTATTGCAAAGCTGGGTCGCAGCTCTACATCCAGCTCTGCGATCTTATATCATTGCAGACCTGGGTCGCAGCTGTACATCTAGCTCTGAAATCTTATATCACTGCAGAGCTGGGTCGCAGCTCTACATCTAGCTCTGCAATCTTATATCATTGTATAGCTTGGTCGGAGATCTACAACCAGCTCTGCAATCTAATATCATTGCAGAGCTTGGTCGCAGACTAACATCCAGCTCTGCAATCTTATATAATTACAGAGCTAGGTCGCATCTCTACATCCAGCTCTGCAATCTTATATCTTTGCATAGCTTGGTCGAAGATCTACATCTAACTCTGCAATCATATATCATTGCAGAGCTGGGTCGCAGCTCTACATCCAGCTCTGCAATCTTAAATCATTGCATAGCTGGGTCGTAGATCTACATCCAGCTCTGCAATCTTCCTTCATTGTAGATCTAGGTCTCAGCTCTACATCTAGCTCTGCAATCATATATCATTGCAGAGCTGGGTCGTAGATCTACACCCAGCTCTGCAATCTTATATCATTGCATAGCTGGGTCGCAGCTCTACACCAGCTATACCCAGCTCTGCAATCTTATATCATTGCATAGCTTGGTCGTAGATTTACATCTAGCTCTGCAATCTTATACAATTACAGAGCTAGGTCGCAGGTCTACATCCAGCTTTCCAATCTTATATCATTGCAGAGCTGTGTCGCAGTTCAATATCTAGCTCTGCAATCATATATCACAATGAGTTGGATCACAGATCGACATACAGCTCTAAAAATTGTATAGCTGCAGAGTTGGGTCGTAGGTCGACAACAAGCTCTGCAATCTTAAATCATTGCAGAGCTAGGTCGCATTTCTCCATCTAGCTCTGCAATATTTTTCATTGCATCACTCCATCTGCATAGTTTTTTTCAGTTATTGCCTTTTGTTATTTTTCAAAGCATTACTTAAAAAGACTTTGAGTTATCAACATGAAACATCATAATATGTGGGTAGAGCTCACTCAGGAGGTGTGCAGTGTAGAAGAGTGATAACTTTACCCTTAATAATCTTTGTTTTTTCATACTTAATTTTCACCTGAGTGGAGCAGAACTCAAAATGTCTTTGAGATGTCCACATGAAACTTTATAGGTGGATAGATCTTATTGAGGAGGAATGTTATGCGCAAGAATGATAACTCTGCTTTTTATAATGTTTTATTTAGTGCCCTTTGTTATTTTTAATACTTTTTGTCCCGAGCTTATCTCAAAAGTATTGCAGGTATCTACTTGAAACTTCATAGGTTGAAAGATCTCACTGTGGAGGAGTGCAGCGCACAAGAATGATAACGCTACTATGCATGATTTTTCAGTTATTGACCTTTAACTTTCAAATCTGTAATTACTTCAGCCATTAGTTATCATTACCGAAATTGAATTATGTTGCGCTGCTGCTACATATACATTCTTCCAATAAGCAAACACATGTTAACATGGCTCTTGTTGATAAGAGTTTTGTAACAATCTATATCCGTGTTGTTACAAACATATTGTAGTAAATAAACTTTTTGCATTTCTTTCTTTTTCTTTCTACATTCTACGGATGGACAAAAAGTCTAAAGTGCCTTACAGTGTAAATTCTGAAATGCAGATCGCCCTTACTTCGTACAACTTCAACTAAAATCTAAATTGCACAAAATCTGTCGTTTAAACAGATTCATCAATCTATGCATTGCTTAGCAGCTGCCTGTGTAAATTCAAACACAATGATTCTTTTGAAGAGATATAGATAAAAGAAACATATCTGTTCACTACGTCACTAAGTCGTTACATTGTGAATACTATAGAGTATTTTTTTTCACTTCTAAGCATGTTATCTAGTCCTACCGTGACGGTGTTCCGATCATGACCCTTATTTTACCAGAAAATGCGATGGGACGATGGCACAACCTTATTCTGTGTCTATAATTACTAGCACCCAGATGTATTTTATACCATTGTATCTGTCAACTGGATTGAGTAAAATTAATTTATTTTATGTTTTGCTACGAAATGGATAAAATTTCGTTTTCCATTTTAACCCGTAAACAACGAGAAGTGTAATTTGATGACCCTTCTTTATTTGATAGTTAAACGTTCGTGGACCTCTTACATTTTCCTTTAAGACAGATGCCCACCTGCTGAGCTCAATTGGTACAGTACTGTATTAAGAATCAAAAGTTCGATCACTGGAATGAGTGTAAATTTCTCTGTGACGATTGATCTCGAACGTTTTGCCTTAAGGTCATTCGTCTCTCACCACTGTCTCAGACTCATGTTAGAGACAGTGGAGAAAGTCATTCATTTGTGGAGAAATTGATACTTGCTGGTTAGATATAAAGGAAAAATCATAAACAACCAATAAAACAAACAGTTCATGAATTCTGTCAAAAATGTTACAACCCAGCAGTAAATAATTTTGCTCATAGCATCAAAAACAAACACTATAATATTTTTTGGTGAATTTAAACCATACTTTAAAAATATGCGCGCCGCTTTTGATGCTTGCATCAAAACTAATCTTTTACGCACTTTGTATTCATAGCCATAGCTAGTGTATAATTCTTGTTTTAATGCATTCCTTCTTGAGCGCATCTGTCTCTCATCTTATTGTAATCTTGAAAATAATGCACTTGACTTTGCATGTCGTTTCAACACGACTCAGTTGCTCGTTAAATGTACTACGATATACTACGTCGCATTTCTTTGGATCGAGATAAAAAAACGAATCCAACGTTTATGTTTTTCTTATACGGAATACATTACTTTTAAACATGTATAACCTCTTTTCCACCGTAGTGACAAGGTAGCAAGAAAGCAGGGAAAAGATCAAAGTTCCCCTTGCAGATATGAGAAAATCAAACATTTCTTTGCAAGAGCCGCCAAAAGTGTAAATAGACCTACATGACTGTACATGAAAAGTAGACAAAACTAAAACAAGTTCTATCCTTTCAGTTTTTGTTTCTGTATAATAATAACACCATTACAAATCTATTTGGTCAAATAACTATGCTCATCTGAAACGTCATTAAGATAACGCTCTACAGTGAAGATATACTGAAATACCATTAAAATTTTGCAGACCTAATTGAAACTGAATAATGAATATGTAAAAAGAAGTAAAAACAAATGTTTGAAGAGCTCGTTGTCTACGACCCAGCACTGCAATGAAAAAAAGACTGCAGATCTAGATGTAGAGCTGAGATCCAGCACTGCAGTGAAACAAGATTGCAGACCTAGATGTCGATCTACGACCCAGCTCTGCACTTATGTTAGATAACAGAGCTAGATATCTATAAACAATCAACCTCTGCACTTATGTTAAATTGCAACCAGATGTCGAACTACGACACAGTTCTCCTAGAGCAAAGATACAAGATTAGTGTGCTATATTTAGATATTATACCCAGATCTGTATTAATCATAGATTGCAAATTAAGATGTCGATAGCCTAGATTAAGAGCTGGGAATCAGCTTTGCAATGATAATAATAATGCAGAGCTAGTTGTCGATCTATGATCCAGCTCTGCAATGATATAAGAATGCAGAGCTGGATGTAGAGCTGCAACCCAGCTCTGCAATGATATAAGATTGCAGAGCTACATGTAGATCTACGACCGTGCTGTGCAATGATATAAGATTGCAGAGCTGGATGTAGGTCTGTAATTATATAAGATTGCAGAGCTGGATGTAAGTCTGCGACCCAGCTCTGCAATGATATAAGATTGCACAGCTGGATGTAGAGCTGCGACCCAGCTCTGCAATGATATAAGATTGCAGAGCTGGATGTAGAGCTGCGACCCAGCTCTGCAATGATATTAGATTGCAGAGCTGGATGTAGAGCTGCGACCCAGCTCTGCAATGATATAAGATTGCAGAGCTGGATGTAGACATGCGACCCAGCTCTGCAATGATATAAGATTTCAGAGCTAGATGTAGATCTACGACCCAGCTATGCAATGATATTAGATTGCAGAGCTGGGTGTAGAGCTGCGACCCAGCTCTGCAATGATATAAGATTGCAGAGCTGGATGAAGAGCTGCGACCCAGCTCTGCAATGATATTAGATTGCAGAGCTGGATGTAGAGCTGCGACCCAGCTCTGCAATGATATAAGATTGCAGAGCTGGATGTAGACATGCGACCCAGCTCTGCAATGATATAAGATTTCAGAGCTAGATGTAGATCTACGACCCAGCTATGCAGTGATATAAGATTGCAGAGCTGGGTGTAGAGCTGCGACCCAGCTCTGCAGTGATATAAGATTGCAGAGCTGGATGTAGAGCTGCGACCAAGCTCTGCAATGATATAAGATTGCAGAGCTAGATGTAGAGCTGCGACCAAGCTCAGCAATTATAAGATTGCAGAGCTGGATGTAGAGCTGCGACCCAGCTCTGCAATTATATAAGATCGCAGAGCTGGATGTAGAGCTGCGACCCAGCTCTGCAATGATATAAGATTGCAGAGCTGGATGTAGGTCTGTAATTATATAAGATTGCAGAGCTGGATGTAAGTCTGCGACCCAGCTCTGCAATGATATAAGATTGCAGAGCTGGATGTAGAGCTGCGACCCAGCTCTGCAATGATATAAGATTGCAGAGCTGGATGTAGAGCTGCGACCCAGCTCTGCAATGATATTAGATTGCAGAGCTGGATGTAGAGCTGCGACCCAGCTCTGCAATGATATAAGATTGCAGAGCTGGATGTAGACATGCGACCCAGCTCTGCAATGATATAAGATTTCAGAGCTAGATGTAGATCTACGACCCAGCTATGCAATGATATTAGATTGCAGAGCTGGGTGTAGAGCTGCGACCCAGCTCTGCAATGATATAAGATTGCAGAGCTGGATGTAGGTCCGTAATTATATAAGATTGCAGAGCTGGATGTAGAGCTGCGACCCAGCTCTGCAATGATATAAGATTGCAGAGCTGGATGTAGAGCTGCGACCCAGCTCTGCAATGATATTAGATTGCAGAGCTGGATGTAGAGCTGCGACCCAGCTCTGCAATGATATAAGATTGCAGAGCTGGATATACATGCGACCCAGCCGTGCAATGATATAAGATTTCAGAGCTAGATGTAGATCTACGACCCAGCTATGCAATGATATTAGATTGCAGAGCTGGGTGTAGAGCTGCGACCCAGCTCTGCAATGATATAAGATTGCAGAGCTGGATGTAGGTCCGTAATTATATAAGATTGCATAGCTGGATGTAGAGCTGCGACCCAGCTATGCAATGATATAAGATTGCAGAGGTGGATGTAGAGCTGCGACCCAGCTCTGCAATGATATAAGATTGCAGAGCCAGATGTAGAGCTGCGACCCAGCTCTGCAATTATAAGATTGCAGAGCTGGATGTAGAGCTGCGACCCAGCTCTGCAATGATATAAGATTGCAGAGCCAGATGTAGAGCTGCGACCCAGCTCTGCATTGATATAAGATTGCAGAGCTGGATGTAGAGCTGCGACCCAGCTCTGCAATGATATAAGATCGCAGAGCTGGATGTAGAGCTGCGAACCAGCTCCGCAGTGATATAAGATTGCAGAGCTGGATGTAGAGCTGCGACCCAGCTCTGCAGTGATATAAGATTGCAGAGCTGGATGTAGAGCTGCGACCCAGCTCTGCAGTGATATAAGATTGCAGAGCTGGATGTAGAGCTGCGACCCAGCTCTGCAATGATATAAGATCGCAGAGCTGGATGTAGAGCTGCGAACCAGCTCTGCAATGATATAAGATTGCAGAGCTGGATGTAGAGCTGCGAACCAGCTCTGCAGTGATATAAGATTGCAGAGCTGGATGTAGAGCTGCGACCCAGCTCTGCAGTGATATAAGATTGCAGAGCTGGATGTAGAGCTGCGACCCAGCTCTGCAGTGATATAAGATTGCAGAGCTGGATGTAGAGCTGCGACCCAGCTCTGCATTGATATAAGATTGCAGAGCTGGATGTAGAGCTGCGACCCAGCGACCCAGCTCTGCAGTGATATAAGATTGCAGAGCTGGATGTAGAGCTGCGACCCAGCTCTGCATTGATATAAGATTGCAGAGCTGGATGTAGAGCTGCGACCCAGCTCTGCAGTGATATAAGATTGCAGAGCTGGATGTAGAGCTGCGACCCAGCTCTGCATTGATATAAGATTGCAGAGCTAGATTTAGAGCTGCGATCTATGTGCCAACTTCACGTTCATAAACATTTTGTTGTTACCCAGCGTGACACAATATTATTATTTGCTGTCTAGCAAAGTCACAACCAACTGTCTAATTAAGGCCATTTCATAGTTTATTCATGTGCTAAATTATATTTCTACAATTCCTTCGACGAGATTAATCAAATCAATTTTCTTAATAATTTAATATTTATAATCAGTTCTATGCTATGCTATGCGGACAGGTCTTGTTGTACTTGGACTAGCATGCTGTCTTTTCCAGCAGGCTCTTGTTTACCTTTTTAGTTATTCTAACAGAGTACCTAAGGGCGACACAAGTGTTCAACCGAACACCCATACAATATTATTTTTTAATTTACTAAATGATTTTATTTCATAGGAGGATCTTCTGAAACTTCAAGTGCTAAAGAAATACTGAATATTGAGTTTGTGTAACATTGTTGTTGATGGGACTGGCTGATGAATATAAGCAATAAGTTAATTCTAATTCGCAGAATTTCACAAATACTCTCTGGCACTGAACCAACTGTAGGGCGGCAAAATATTCAACTTGCAGACTGTGACCTGTTCTCGCCTTTCCTCGATAAATGGCTGTATAGCTCTGCCGTTGAAATGAACGACGTCAAAGCAGAAGACGACAGGGCTTTACCTTCACAAGAAACCTTTAAACACTCCAGTAGGAATCGTAATTATCAGATCATATCATTTTATAACACAGAATTTTGAAACTATTGATTGTCAACGCGAAACAATACAGTTCACAGGATCTGGAAGAAATCCTGTTTATAATAAATTGCCTTCAGCTTTATACAAGTGTCGACGTGTTTCATTTTGAAAAAAAAAAATATGACGTTCTATAAGTCGGATGCCAAAAGCAGATACTCTTATGCAATAACAGCACTTAAGGCGACCCTCTACCAAAACTGACACGAGCGGTAAATGTTATTACCTGCAGTTGCTAAAACAATTATCACCAGTAAGAAACAAAATATGAGTTAATTTAATGAAATTAATATGGATCACAACGTGCCAGAATAAACAATCTTGTTGCTTGATGGCAAAAAATAATCAAATACATTATATGCATCACCTCAGTTACAAGAAGCAGTAGTAAGCAGATAAAATGACATTTTCTGGGTTTTTTTATTCGTTTGTTTATATATTCAAATGACAAAGCATTGAAACACTTACAATATAAAATCAGATGCGATACATTCTAGTATTATAAGATTAGTACTTACATACATGCACCCAGTGAATGGGTAAACCAAACAGGCATCGAATTGATAGGGGTAGCCTATCTACAGAACAATAATTGTATTAACCAAAGCTAATATCATTTATCTAGTTATCGCCTCATTTGGGTCAGGCCGGTATAAGAAGTGAATTAATTACCTGCGTTTGATATTAGAGTTAGTTTATAAAATTGATATGTATCAAATAATCTCGTGACGATGTGACTGGAGTTTAAAATACAATAAACATTACTTGCTCACAATTAGGACGGTTGAAAATTTAAAATTGTATTTTCAACAGACTGACTTGAATTATTCCATCTTGGTGATGTGTTGTTGACAGAGATTCATTGAAAAGAAACTTAGGCTTAGAGGTATTATAAGAAAAAGTACTTTTACAGCGCTTGTGTATGTAAACTTTTACAATTAACTTTCGATAACAATTAAACTAAATGATGACAAAACAATTTTAGCTATCAGCAGTTGATACAGATTGACATTGTTTTGAGAGAAATAATTCAATGCGATCCATCATTTGGTATAATTAAGTTTTTTTTTATATATTTTCCTAATAGTTTCTGAATACAATATACGTCATTTACTAAACAACAAAAAATTATTTTTGCAGATCGTACAAAATAATTATTATGTTCCTAGGGCCCACAGGAGGTTGTCACTATCTAAAGACAAATATCTTAAGCACTTTTGAAATCCTGGATAAGACTTGGCACTTACAAATAGGATTCCCGTTGTTTGATTGATAACAAACTGAATCAAATGTACAACATGCAATATTTCAATTAGAAAGTCGGTATTAGCAGAGAAGTTGTTGACATATTTGTTTTAAAATAAATGAAGGAGATTCTTTGTAGTGTCATGAATGACCCCTCCGTATCATATATAATCGTTTGTCTTTTTTCCATGTTGTGATTTACCATTCTGAAGATAGTACTGATCTACTTTGACTTTATATTGAGCACATTATTTCTTTACTTGAACCGACACTAAGGTTAAACATTTTTTTTCTAACTAATGGGTGGAAGATGATTCAGTGTGCCCTCAAAATAAGACGATATTATAACATAATCACTGGATATCAGAATGAAGTTTTTCGTAACATGACCTTATGTCATTCAACCATACCCGCAAGTAGTTACAAAACAGCCAAACGTTCTTCCAGACTAATAAAACGGATATGACAGTTATAGTCAATCACATAATAGAAAATCCGAGAGGATAGAGCACAATTATACAAAAAGATGGATTAAAAGTGAAATATTTTTATATCAGCATTATTCCATTTTAATTAGCAAGTACGATTTTTTCCAACTTAATTTTAAAGTGAAAACTGATCGTTTTTTGTTTTTCATTTTATTTGTTTTTGTCTCCAGGCATACCGAATATTTATTCTACTTCATCCACCAGTAACATTTTTTGCGATATTATTCTGTTTTCCTTGATAACTGTCACATTGAATTAAGCTCAGTCCCTATCTAGATTATCAGCCTATTTGGTCCATTTGATTTCCCAAGCGTCGTCACGCAATTACCCAGTATCAATGCACTTTAATCTGATCGAAGTACACGATCTAACTACAGTTTGATTTGAAGGCAACCTATTCAATTCTAACTTCTTGATAATCTGGATTTCCAGTTTTGTTATTTATATCCCAGCCAATGACTGCATCTTATGACGAGTCTTTATGTTTTACCTGTACACACGTCGTGATACTGTTGAACGTGTAAACTTCTATAGCATGTTTAAATCATCTGGATTATTTTGAAATATTTCGTATTTCGAAGGATAAATGAATTGTCCTTTGATTACTATAAGTTTATTTAATTTTCGGTTTGTATTTACTAAATGAATATTAATGAGCCAGTTTATTTTGGCATACATGCAGTGTCTATCAAATGCCAAATGCTACTGAACATTTTCCTACACATACAATTATCTCAATATCTAACGTTTATGTCAGAAAACGACTGAGTTATTTCAGATCCCTGTTAAATATAGATTTTCCATATGCGTTTAAATGGTTAAAAATAAAAACTATTTCACCTTTAAAAAATTGAAAGCTAAGCATTGATTAGCTGACTGAAAGGTTATGGAGGTGATATTATTTTCCTAATAGCAGAGCGTTTGGAGCTGATTTTAATCAGATTGCAATGAACTTTTATCTTGGTTAATTTCAAATCCAATTAATTTGATCACCATTGAAGTGAGTTGATATATCTTGAACACTTATTGACGTGCAGTTCAGGAAAAGAGATATGGAGAAACTCACGATTACTAATGCAAGATTGTGTACTGGTTTCCTTGCTAACAGTAACACACAAGTTGCTATTTCGGAACTTTTCTTAATCTTGATGTGTCGTGATCTAAAAGAGAACATTTCGGCGTCGTAAGAAATGGTTTTGTCTTGAGAGAGAATTCTGACAGGAAATCGAATGTGTGTTAAAGTTTTGTGGCATCCGATTCCATATATTGTCGTTTCGGCTTTATGTAAGGAAAATTCATAGTTTAAAGTAAGGAAGCATTGACGTTTCTGTTAATAAATAGTGTTCTTATTTTACAAGAACGACCTGCAACTTATTTTGCCATACTGTTTGCAGTGTAACCCAATACCTGTTCATTTTGTCACCATGGTTCTGTGTTTATTATATTATCAAAAATAAACTAATAATTTTTTGAAGTACTGATTTCTTTCCACTTTTTAAGACTCAAATTAAGATGATATTTAATGTACCAAACCATCTCATATTTTCAGAGATAACTTCACTCTGCTCTCAAGTATGTTGACACGTTACATGTTATATGTGTAATATAGTAAAAAAATCTTAATATACTTTCAACGTTAAATTTATGTAAACAAGTAATTTCTTGTTTACTGAATATTGTTTACGAAGAAAGACACAGGAACTATACCATTATTCGAACTGAAGACAATAATCTTGTCTCCTACTATTATGTAGCCCATATATAACGTTAAAGCATTCTAAGAAATATTAAAGCTCTAAAGTAATTTTCTATAAAGAGCCGCCCTACCAATACTGATCCATCAATAATTTAAATGAATCTGGAAGTGCAAGCCTCTAGACAAATGTAAACAACGAGTTTCTAGATGACTTAAAAATAGATGATGATAGAAAAAATGAAATAAAAACCAGCACATTGACAAACATTCCTGTATACCATTTGATATGCAAACTTGCATGTTCGGCAATTGTAATGCCAGAGATAAAACTATTAAATACTAGTAGAAATATAAACGGATAAATTTTGATAAATGGAATGAAATGCCTTGTTTCATTAAGACTTTCGCGGAAAAATGTCAGATTGTTTTCAATATCATAGAATTTGTATGTCGGACCACTTCCAATATGCCACGAGTAAAAAAAAACAGATATTGCAATTTAAATCATCCAGTGCCTTTCTTACAGTAGAAGATTTATTTAAATATTTATTAAATGCAAAACGCAAATTAACCTACCTTGTTAACTCATTAACCGTTGTATGGCTAATTTATTTTATCAACTGAAATAACATGTTATGCAGAATTCATTATAGGCATTCAAACAATGGTTGTGACAGACAATTGTCAATAGTACACTTTGTATGACATTTCAATGTTTAGAGTCTTTTTTTTTCAGTTTAGTGTAACAAAAGGTTTCAGAATAAGCATTTCGACTTGGTTCTTGTCATTTTTTGTATTGACAAAAAAGGCCTTTATGATTTTCACATAACTTTTTTTTTCTAAGAAAAATCTGTTTAATATATGTATTGTATCTATTCATCAACATCAAAATCTTGCACAGTACCATTTTAACGTCTTTGTTGAACATACATTGATTCATATAACGCTTATAAAATTTGAACAGTTAATTACAGACAACGTTTAATTACAGATGTTTGAAACTTTATTTCTTTCAAGTAAACTACGGAAGTAACTTAGAGTAAAAGGATTTTATATTTTCAAAAAGAAAGCATCGCCTAATTAAGGCCTAATTAAACATTCTGAGGATACATTTCAAAATCAATTTTTATAAGCGTTTTCAGTTTTCTTGACATTCAGAAAAACGTTTGTTTAACGAATAAAGTTGGTAACCAGAGGGAATAGTTGTATATAGCTGATTCAATTCTCTATAATAGGATACATTAGCAAAACGTATAATAAATTGCATTAACTTACAAAAATAGACATAAGTAAGTTATCACTTATTAGTAAGTGATTACCTGCCAATAGCACAATAAGCCACAATAACGGTTTCCGATTTCTTCTCATCTCATGAAAATGAACTGACCGCTTAGAATATTTGATGCATTATTTATTCCATGTATTGTGATGTCGAACTTTGTGGTAGTATGGAATATTTATACTGTTTGGGGGTTTGGTAAAGCGGAGTTGCTGCTTCTGAAAGTCACTCTAAAACCAAAGAACTTCGGGAATCGTCGATAAGATAAATAAGAAGAAATTCTTAACAACAATTGGAAAGATTTATTCTGTTTTTATAACATTTAATAGAATACAGCCATCATTCAAAATGCTGAAAATCGATTGGTTACAGAATTTTATCATTGTCTTGATTTATAAGATTGCTTTCTGTAGAAGGAAATATAGATTTAAGTCTCATTTCTAGGTGGCGATACCCATTTTATAGTTTTACCTGTCAAATGACACAGTTGAAATACCGTGTTTCTTTACATGCGGCATCTGTGCACGATTTACGTCATTTTAAGAGAGTACATGTAGACTTTCAAAAGTGTTTGAGTCTTTACATACGACATCTGAAGACAACACAGACTGCTCATTTTTTATAGATAACAAGAAATTTGCACAATCAATAGACAGTCTGAAAGTTTTATAAAGCTGACAAATAATCAGCCGTGGATAACGATAATACTGGAGTTCTTAATTATAACTGTCACGAAGGACAAATATCCTGAGTAGTCATTAAATCCTATATAGAAATCCTATATAAAACACGGCATGCACGAATGATAATCCTACTGTTTGATAGACAGTAGGTTTAGGTTAAATATTCCGCATTCAGCAGGATGAAAAAATGGGAGACGAAAAAAAAAGTTGACGTTAATTTTATTGTTCCTTTTTAAAGATATTTATTAAGTTCCCAGTTGGATTCGAACCACGCACCGAACGGCACCAACCGTCTAGCAAAGTAAGAACTCCTTAGATCACTCGGCAATTGCAACAACCCCAAAAATTAACCGGCGCTGTTGTGAATTATAAATAAATATGTTCTTAATGGTGACTCGAACCCTCTAATATTTTGCAGCTTTGATCACTTAATGATCATTCATTGCTATGTATGATGCATCCCGTGTATTTGGACCTTATGTGTTTTTTCAGGACGTTGTTCAACGCCAAATGATGATGAAATCGATGTAAGTGGGTTAGAAAATAAGTGTTTCCCTTGATAACCCGCGAAGGTCATGCTTTTGTAGTATTGAAAATATTTAGAGGAAAGCACTGTAGGGTTTACTGTTTAACATTTTTTTGCGTTGCTGCGATCAATATCTGTTGGTATTTTATAACATTTAAAGTGTCTTAATTTGAAAGTACTTTATTTTACACAGAAATAACAAGACGTCAAGAGAACGAAAGAAGAGTCCGTCAACGACGAACGTTGGTCAACGAATGTTGTTGACGAAAGTCAATTCGCTTGGAGCAGACACACCACTAAAACTGATCTCTGCGTCATTTATTTGTTAGGGCAAACTAGGTTAAATGATTTTGTTCCGATGGTTAAATGGTTAAGAAATCATTGTTGATGTCAATTGTTAAAGTAAATGTGAATCCCCAGTTCACATCAGCCTTACGACTGCCGTATTCCTATCATTTTGGAGAAATCGTTCGGTTTCATACGTCATCCTCAAAACCTCCGAAAATTCGCAAAACTGCAGGGTTGTTGCAACATCTCAAACTAGAGTTTCGATATGAACATTTTCCTGGCAATTTTTGCGCGATTTTTGATAAAAGTGATTTTTGTTGGCGCTCGTATTTATATCCACATTCAGGGACTTGTCGTAAAATGAACGTACAGACAGCGTAATGTATCCGTACAACTGTCTTGAAAAAATGTTGTGTGTCGTAATTTGGCCGCAAGAAAGTTTTGCGGATACTTACACCTGCTTTATGACTTTCTTGCAAATTGTTAGGGCTGTTGTATTGCCATCTTGCGGAAACCGTGCAAATATGTGCGTTTTGTTTTTCTACGATAAAACTGCAAACACCTGTGACCCAGTAAGATCTTTGCAGTGCCTACAACTGTTGCAGAAATGTTCGGACCTGTTGCGAGTTTGTCTAAGTGTAAAATCAAAGAAACAAAACATCAAACGTTTTGGCCTTAATTCCTGCTTAGCTATTTTGCAATCCGTCGCAATCAGTTTGAATAAAGCTAGAACATAACCCCCCACCTCTGATTCTGTTGCTGTTTATTGTTGTAATAATAGAAACTCTACAGCAACCATCCTTCTGAAGAAAAAATGCAGCTGTTGTAGGCCGAGCTCTAAAGGTCTAAACTGTAGCTCAGGTAACTGCTATTTCATACATCGACCGGTCAAACAAAAACGAGCTGTTACATTAAGCATAATATTTACATGCAAGACACAAAATAAACGTTATTCATCTGTGACTGTAATGTGTGTTAATTGTCTAACAGATTATCCATAGAATTTTATTTAAATTTCTCCGCCTAGCCCCCTTTTGGAAAAAAGGACATCTTTTTGCGACATATTAAGAATCAATCAATTCTGTCACACTATATTAGCATCAAACATTTGCAGGCTGGTATCCAAATATGTCAGTATATAGATAACCACCTTGTTAAGCAGACTTGATTTCCCAAGCGACCCATAATGTCCTCAGAATCTAAGAACTTTTCTTTATTGTACTTCAATGCCCAATCAAAATTATCTTTTATCTCTTCTGGAAATTATATAATAGTTACTTATTCAGCATATTCAATCATGTGTTAAAGGTGCTGTGCTCCAGATGACACAAAAAAGAAAGTTTTCTTGTATTATAAATTTCTTGTGATATTTATGACTAATGCTTAAAAACTGACTAACTGACAAAAAATAAGTCAGGTAATCACATTATAAATTGATTTTTTTTCCTTTCATAGTGCTATACCGTATCGCGACGGTATAACTATATAATATAAGATAAAAAGTAAACAATAGTTAATTCACATGCGGCGATAGTGGTGACAGTTAAAGCATTGTTAATATTTTGTTAACATGAGGGTCCAGAGTTCAAATCCGGCTGGAGCGAATATATTTTTGTTTTGTTCACTTTTGACTTTTATAATCAGTTTTGAAGTAAAATATCATGTTGTTATAATCTCACGGCATCTAGATATTTAATTTAAGTAAAAAAAAATTTATATCAAATCTGTAGTTCAGCCTTCTTTAACATGGAAAGTGATAGAAGGTAAGATAAGAGTGATGAATATTGCATGCACTGCCTTAATTTCCAACGGTAGCCTTTTACTTGGTTGTGCACTTAAAAAAGAGGTTGAATAGCATTGTACCAGTATTTAAGCTAAAATTCTCATTAACATCGCTGTGTGAGTAAATGGAAGTTTATTTCACTAGATACGGAAAACATCAACACAAATACAAATTACCAGCAGGGAAATACGAAAAAGATATCAACAGACGTTCAGTAAAATTCATAGTAAGTATTTCGTCTTGGCAATAGTCTTCATGGAACCCACTAAATAAAAATGTTTCATTCTAGTTTCAGTTTTGTTAATTATAATCCTGAGTACTGTTTAAACAGATGTCAGAATAAAACAGAAGTCGAAATTCATCTTGAAATTCGTAGTGTAGGGTGAAGCATATCTGAAACGAGGTTTCATTAATTGAGTGATAACAAAAGGATAAAAATGCACGCGATATTTGAATAAAAAATGGTTCCTGGAAGAAAAAATGAGAATTCTACTCATTCATAATTTTAGCTGTCAATACTTAAATGCAAGAATTAAAATAACTGAAATCCCAACTTAAAACTAAGTGATCACTCTAGTTTCTAAAATATAAGACTATTTCCTTCATTATATTTTATATTATTATACCTCAATTTCATTTACAATGTTAATCTTCCATAGGCCACCGTGACATATAAGTACAGTCGGAAAAAAATTACTGTCGGAAAAATACTGTCACCCTCTACCATAGGTACGGATTGTTCGAAAATTATACTGTACCATTCGCGCATGTGCAATATCTATTTTTACATTTTCGTTGTAAACAGACGACAATAATGGCAAGCAACAAACGCTTTAAACTTTAAAGTTGAAAAAAAGTTGTTGGCGGCGCCGAGAACGTCAATTCAGTCGTTATAGTAACAAAAAACATATCTGTTCACAACGCCACTAAACCGTTAAACCATGAATATGATAGAGTACCAGTTGTACTTCGGGTGTTATCTAGTGCAGACAAATTACAAAATATTTGAAATGATGTAATACCATACTGTGAAATGTGGAATTCGAGCAAAGATATTACATGTAAAGTTTTATTTTTTGGATGTCGATAACACAGGAATTGTTATTTCAAAATCGAGGACACACCTTCAGAGACAAGTATCTTGGTATATTTTTCACCAAATCTGGGAATATTATGCATACAAGAAAATATTTAGTAGTAAAGCCCTTCATCTATTATAGGAGAACGTGTACTCCATAGTTGATTACCTATCGGAAGCACTGTCAGGTCGACAGCTCTCTTTGTTCCAATTTCAGAAATACGCTCACACTGTATTACTGCTATTGCTACACAAAAATTCGTTCCCCGTTTCCTACCAGAGACGGTAATTCCTTAGAAATAATTTTCTCTTAAACACAGACCGGGGAAAAAGCAAGATTACGAGGTGATTTTGAATAATTTTTAACGACCATTCTCTTCTACAGTTCTCCTCTACAGAAATAACCGTCCATGGATCTCAAAGTCTCATTCTCTGTGGGAAGAAAAACATATTCTTGGGATTGTCATTCAAGGTTTGAATTTGAAATTTTGACATGTCTTGGGCTGCCTAGAAACTTTGGAAAGCAAACTTAGCAACCCTTTTCAAACTTTCCGATCACTGAAGTCATCCTTGTTTCAATTTTCTTAATTTGCTATTGATGGTTCCAAAATGTTCCTTGGTCAATCGCAGCAAATCTATATAAAGTACGTTGAAAGCTTATGACCACTGCATGTGCATGTGTAATGGTATTTTCTTCATGCATACAATATAAACAATGAAAACATAACATTTTTTCTAGAAATATATATTGAAAATCTGAGTTTGTAAAAGTTGGATTATATTCTGTCTATCATGGTTGCGCAACCAGGATAGAATAGAAAAAGACACAAAACAGTAGGATTTAAACAGACTAAAACCATTAAAAGGGTATAGATTGTTGAAATAAAGCAAAAGTAGACATTTGGAATATTTAACTGCTGAATTGTGTCGCAGACGAAGAACACTTGATTATTATCCCAATTTTTAATTTTAAAGGGAGACAATACATATGATTTTTATGAGAAGATAGTCATTCATATCTGGTCATTTGTTGAAGAAAGCGAATTCACATGATTTCACAACTTCAATAAAAGTGATTAAAACATGGATATAATTCAAATGCCCCCCCTTTAAAATCTTTTTACATCCCATCTGTAAATAACTTGATTATATCATCAAAATGTACAACATGTACTACGTACGTGTACAATTGTTTAGGTTAATTTATACATTTATTATTTATCTTATTTCAAAACCATGTGCGCCGCCTTTGAGGCTTTGCATCAAAATTAATCTTGTTCATGGTTTGAATAGTTTTTCGGTATAATAAAATAAATGTTATATGTCTGACAGGGTGACAGTAAAATTGTCAATTCGCCTCGGTTGACAGTATTTCCTCAAGGTGACAATTTTACTGTCACCCTGTCAGACATGTAAATATCTATATACTGACAATGATATTAGCAAGAATCTAGAATATACATGAACATATTTAATCAGTTGTGAGACAAACCATCATTTAGGTCAGGACTTGAAATGCTGTAAGGAAGCTTTAAATAAAGGCTATGACGTTTTGAACACATTTAACTAGTGCATTTACACCCAATGTGAATTATCAATACGTCAGTCAGCATCTCCTAAACTCCTTCACGCCCAGTTGACAATCAAACATAAATTCTTTTACTACATATCTGATACGGCTTCTTTTGGGGCATCTTTTTCAATTATTCCATCTCTGTTTTAGTCTGTTTTAGGTCGGTAAGATTTTCTTTCCATTTGACTTACAGGGCTTCACAGTATCACAGCAATTCTATGTTTTTTGTTGTTTGATTTGTCAAGTGTTGGTATTAATTTCGTTTGATGGCTGATATATTGTTTGTGGCTTAATACTGGCTTGTGATCATTGAAACTTCGTAGATAGACAGAGGACGTACTTAAGACTAAAGCATAAATCAATTGTAGAACTTAGAGCAGTCAATATGCTTTACTCTTGTCGAGGACAGCTGTCTTTATCATTTTCAATCCACTGTTTTTATCATTTTCAATTCACTGTCTTTATCATTTTAAATTCACTGTCTTTATCATTTTCAATCCACTGTCTGTATCATTTTCAATCCACTAGCATGACAGATCGATAAAGCAGAGCTTAAGTTAATAGAACGCCTTAAATTATATGATTTATTGATTTATTTATTATTTACTGTTACAGTCATTGAATACAAAAAGAGAAATAAATATATCAGTAAAATTATGAATACACGGAGAGTGAAAATCTTTGCATATCTTGTACTGACAATTATATTCGGTTTCACCAGTTGAACACGAAATCCCCTTATCAAGAAAAACCTAAATATAAGTTTTTAACCAATCCAAAATTTTGTATACAATATTATTATTTACATTTGTAAACAACAAATTAAAAATATAACGATTTATCTTTTGTTTATCGAAAAAACTTCTATGACGGTTGAATACAATGTTTTTTAATGAAAAATGATAATTGGGGCTCATAATGGCTTTTATGAAACGTTTTTATTCAGTGTGAATCATTTCGCTGATTGTAACGACGTCAGTTGGCGCTGTTTAATTATATGTCATTTCTAATTTTTACCTTACTTCTTTACTCTCCTAACAATCGATAGAAAACACCAGTAGTCAGTAAAAGAACACTTTGGCACATTATGGTTTCTTAATTTATTGTCACATTACATTAGGATCAACCATTGTGGCATCCATTCTTTTCGTCTCTTGTTTATCGACTTGTTGTCGTCACATGATTTCCCTATTGGTACACAATCACCTCAGTTTCATAGAACTTTCACAATACGCCTTAAAGGCTAAATAACAACATGATGATATATGCCAGTTTTAGAAATGGCAGTTAACGTTATCATTACATTACAGAAATAACATTTCTGAAATTGTTATTTATATTTCATCAGTGTTTTTTTCTGTTTTTCTTATATGTGAGACCGACTGATTTCGGAAAAACCTAAACTTTGTCAAATTTTAAGATGAAACCATTTTTATATATTAAGCATATGACTTTTATATGGACCTACAAGTTATCTTTTCTTCTTTGATGACGGCATTAGAAGATATTACTTCTCGTATGTTATTATGTAGCTGCTAATTCTCCCGAGCCTTGTATTTATACAAAAAGAGTAAATCTTTCCATTAAACAGGAGAAGCGGCTTAGTAAAAATTTTAAGCTATTTCTGAAGAGAATAAAACCTCTCTGATACTCATGAAAAGGAAAAATTCATATTATTGAATTTATTATAAAAATACTAAAAGTTAACATATTAATATTACAATAAGGGTCCTAACAGAAACAAAATCGATATATATACTCGTATTTACTTTTATGAATTACTTTTTAGCATTTGTAATTTGAATCTTTACTATTTTAAAGGTAATCTTATTAGAACGACAGTGGCGTTTCTTGAAAATGCTCCGCAAGAGGTATGAACTAAGTTATGTTCCGTATTATCTTAGAGAAACTGTCTTAAAAATGTCAACAGAAGAATTAAAAAGCTACATACTTTATATTGTCAAAGTATAAACGACGTTTAGATCTGAATCAAGTCCACAAAATCATTGACAATAATCCGAGAACATGAGCATCGCCTATTAAAAATTCGAAATTGTGCTATTTTAAGTTCGACAACAACACAGATTTTCATTCAAACAAAATGTTAACAGTTTTAATTTACCTCCAACGACTTGGTAAATTTTCAAAGCACGTTTACGTCCGAATTTTTAGTCTCACGCTACTGTAAGAAAATGTAACTAAACATTATTAGTAAAAGTATCACGTTATCTTCACTTATTATCTTGTCGAAACATACCAAGAGTAAACAACTTGTTGGGGTAAATTCATTTTATTGTCACCTTAAATAATGATCAATTACTACAACACACGTTTCGAATTTACAAGTGTGTACTTTTATCTATTTTCAGAAGCGTCACATTGAGATATCCGTTTCAAAGACTTAGCATGTTTGTGCAGTATTTTGTGTGAGGAAACGCTAAAATAATGTTAGATTTACACTTATTTGCGAGACATCTAACTAGTTGAAGCTTTATTATTTTAGATAGATGTTTTATAATTTCTGCTTTACCTCAGTTTTATAATTTAGATATATTATGTTTTGTTTTAACTTTTTGTGACCAAATTTGTACTGTGAATATATATTTCGGTTAAAATGGTAAGGTTGTCTATGTAGGAAATCTTAAACTCATTTTCCATTTACTGTTTTATGAGAATAGATTTCATACTGTGCTAGTTTCAATCGAATTTATTAAGTGTATAGAAAATAGAAAGCATAGCAAACCATTAAGCTTTTAAAGCTTTGTTTCATTTTAAACGCTTTACACAGATGATTTAAGTTAATAATAAATAAAAAAAAAGCAATTTAATTCTTTCTGGAAGCTTCTCTTGTCTACAAACAGCTGTTGATGTCATTTGTGGTTGAAATATTTAAAGCTTTACTAAACTGTTCTGCTGAAATGATTCTGCTACAGAAGTCTGTCTTGGTGATAATTTTACAAGAAAGAAGAGGACAAAATTGCAGCCACCTTTTGAAAATGGAAAACAACAACAAAAATGTAGTATCAATGATTTTGCCTACGAATAATAGGATTAAATCGGATGCAAACAATCTAATGAAAAGTTAAACTATGCATATACATCCTTGATATAAGTAATATTTGAACACTTACAAGGAATGAGGCTTGTGACTCTGTAGTGCTAAATGAAATGTCTTTATTTACAAAAGGTTACAAAAGTGTTTGTATGTTAAACAAGAAGAATTCTCTAATCAATACAATTAGAATATACGCGCTATTTATATATTCATTATTTACCGAAGTAAAACTATTCGTTAACGGTCAAAATCACTGCAGAAACAAAATATAAAATAAGGAAATCCAATATAAATGATGCCATTTTCAATATAATTTACATGCTGTGTGTACATTTTATCAACATTAATGTAAAAGCATGGCCTATTAATTTGGAAAACAATTGTTTGTAGAGGATATTTATTCTAAACATCATTTATATGTTGTTCGTACTAAAATTTGTAATGTTCTTATCAGATACGAAATTGTTTTGCGATACTGTGTATTATGTATGTATAAATATTCATTTATATATTGTCTTGTTTGATGAACTAAGTTACTTCGTAAAAGTACTAAATTTAACCTGACAAAGGCCATCAGCATTCCGGAGTATTTCTTAATCAAACCCCAACTATATTATATTCATTTATTTTTAAGATGTTGACCTTCTTTTGGTTTTAAAAAATCATCATTTTTTTCTCATTATGCCCCACCACTTTGAAGGCGGGGAGGCGGGGGGAGGGGAGTGAATATATTTTCCCTTGTCCCTCCGTCCGCTATCGTGCTTATAACTTGTGTCGAGTGTAACTTAAAACGTATAACTGCTAGAGCCATGAAACTTTTTTAAAATAGTTTTCGGCATGTGGACTTATGCATCTTGATATTTTGACGCAAATTAATTGGAGAATGACAGAGTTATCTCCCCCAATTAACCTAAAATAGCATTTGTAGAATTGTGTCGCATGTAACTCCAAACGTATAACTGCTAGAGCCAAGGAACTTTTTAAGAATAGTTGGCAGCATGTGAACTTACGCACCTAAGTATTGTGACGCAAATTTATTAGAAATCGACAGAGTAATGTCCACTGATTAAAGAAAATAGCATTTTTAGACTCCTTAATGTTAAGGACAATGTTTATAAGCACCAGTAATTGTACAGGATTTTTTGTGACGATACAGCGGAATGTGGGAGCACCCGTGTCCTATGAAAACATCTCTAGTCTTTCATCTGTGTTTGCTAAATATTCCATCTAAAATATTTCTAGCTAGTTCAAGTTTACTGATAACATTAAAAATACGTACCTGCCAGAAAGTGACATCAACATCGACGTAGAAATAGTCCGCATAAAGAGAATCATTTGAAATAAACCATTCTGATAAGGAATCATTTACGCAGCTGATATCCGTACAGTTTGCTCCAAAAAATTTCCTTTCCGTCATTTTAAATAACTTTATAGTGACTAAAACGTGTTCAAATTAGTTTTCATCGTAATGTTATTTCAACAATTAATATGCCAAAAAAAATGTCCGTCAGATTAAACTGTTATTGCGGTTATTGCAAAAGTGAAATCGAAACCCTTTGCGTCTTTGCTTGACTTAAAAATAACTCGCGTGTTCCTATATTTTGTTTCGATATTTAACATTGATGCTATTTTTTATCCTCGTGACTGATATAAATGTCTATCGTTAATTACAATCCGAAGTTTACTTTCTTAAAGAGTTTTTCAATAAAAAAAGAGTATCTTATTGTCACAGTGTTCCTTTATGATATGCCGTATTTCCAATATTCGATCATTTGTAAGGAACGTAAGCTCAACCAACAGCATCGGCTATTGGCTAAAAATACCACTAAACGGACCTTTCCAATACGTCGGTCTATTTGAAGCTTTGTTCATTTCTGTTACGTCTTCACCAAAAATCCCAAGGTAGGAACAACAAAAGTGCATGCATGCATGCAAAGCACAACGTGTTGTCGTACCAGATAAATCATACATAATCTTCATTAACGTTGCTGAAAAAAGCAATAAACGTATTGTTAACGCTTCATTAATTTTTTTGACGTTACGAGGCTTTTACTGTAATACCAAAGTCTATCAATTATGTTAAATCCCACTGCCTTATCGGTGAATGCTTACTTTAGGTGGACTACAAATAACAGCACGGCGAACGGCTAGAAGAGATTCTATTGTCAGGCTGGTAAAAATTGTGTAACTGATCCATTTGTAAATTGTTTCCGTCTGAACTTAGCAATACGTGGCTTTATGTGGATTTGACGTCATCCGATGTGAATTTGAATTAACCTTCGAGAGGAATTTGCAAGGTATTTGTAAGTCATGAGTTTCTTCTACGACATCAGTATGGTGTCTTAATATTATTAAGTAAAATGTTTCATAAAGGCATCCATATGTCGCAAATTGAATATTTAAATGAACTGGGAAACTTTTGTATCAATACTGCTCATGTACTCTTGTTTTTAAAATAGATTAAAACATAGGTGTAAGTGTTCTTCCATTGCAATTAAAATTTCATTTTGTATCTCAGTTTAGTTGATCAATTTGACGTTGTATTGACTTGGATTCAAACATTTAAGAGGGCGGAAAAAGATTTAGCCCTTTGGTTTACAACAAAAACGTGATTTTTGCTTTTAATTATCTATCATAAAACCATCGTTTAATATCGTTTAACATATTAATCGATTTAAAATGAGTAATGCCATCATCAAGAAGTGAGAACGTCTTAACCGTCCGTAACTCATTAAATATACTTTTTTTGTACAGGGGAAGTAAAAAAAAAACATCAAATAAAATTTTGATAATAATAGCACACTAGAGTACTGATATTTTCTTCAAAAGGACTAATAAGCTTTGAACGTTCTATCAAGCTGACAAACAGAACGGTACTTCTTTCATTTTGCTGTTTCTTGATATAAAGAAAAAATTAATAACTAACTATTATAAAATATATATAAAAATAAGAATATCAATAAATCGTTTTGGTTGCTAATGTCATTGTTAACGTTTGCAATAAGTTTTCAAAACTTGAAACCACCAACTCCGCATATATTCAATTTTACTTATTAAATTGACCAAGACTGTACTCTAATGACTACACACAGGAAATGATTAGACAATGGGGACTTCGAATATATCCATTACGAGTATATGGAAGTCTTACAAGGCCTCAAATAGTATATTAAGGAGTAGAAACGTGAAATGGGACGAGTAGCTTCGATAATTCTGCGAAAAAGTTAATCGTATCTGTGTTTTACATTCTCTACATCTCTTCAAACAATACATTGTTAGCAAAGCCGTAGTAATTCATTTGAATGAGTGAAATCCAATATAACATTTTATTGATATTTAAGTGTGTAAAAACTATGTCTTTTGCAAAAAAAATCAAATTTTCCCATCCATTTATCTCTTCCATACAAGAGATAATCAATGTTGAGATATGTTCAAACGGTATGTAGTATTTACTGAAATGATAATATTTTCTAAGTATATCTATTACAGATAATCGCAGCTATTTAGATTTCGGTCTGTTGAAGACATTGAAAAAACTTACGATTTCGCCAGTGAAATCTGAAATGTCTGCATAAAAGAAAATTAGATTAATCTGTAACTTCTAGCAATGGGTATGGGTACGGGAAGGTATGGGTATGTGTACGGGAAGGTATGGGTATGTGTACGGGAAGGTATGTGTACGGGAAGGTATGGGTATGTGTACGGGAAGGTATGGGTATGTGTACGGGAAGGTATGGGTATGTGTACGGGAAGGTTTGGGTATGGGTACGGGAAGGTATGGGTATGTGTACGGGAAGGTATGGGTATGTGTACGGGAAGGTATGGGTATGTGTACGGGAAGGTATGGGTATGTGTACGGGAAGGTATGGGTATGTGTACGGGAAGGTATGGGTATGGGTACGGGAAGGTATGGGTATGTGTACGGGAAGGTATGGGTATGTGTACGGGAAGGTATGGGTATGTGTACGGGAAGGTTTGGGTATGGGTACGGGAAGGTATGGGTATGTGTACGGGAAGGTATGGGTATGGGTACGGGAAGGTATGGGTATGTGTACGGGAAGGTTTGGGTATGGGTACGGGAAGGTTTGGGTATGTGTACGGGAAGGTTTGGGTATGGGTACGGGAAGGTATGGGTATGTGTACGGGAAGGTTTGGGTATGGGTACGGGAAGGTATATAAAACATAAACCTGCTGAAAGAGGTTCACAAAGATATGAAACACGCACTTGTCATTAATCATTAAAGGAATTCAACAGGCTCAGTATTTTTTACAAAAATTAAACATATTCTTTTTCCACTATCATTTCTTTATTTTCTATTATGTTTTATTTGCCTTCAACTGATAGGCATAATAGTTATTCATTTGCTCGTTAAATTTCTGTGAAACAAACATTATCTCGTCATGGAAGTATTCCAAAACTAAACAAAATGAAGCCATAAAAGCAAATGTAAAGCCATACTTTAACTGAATTGAACGAAACTAAACTCAACGCAATCAACTCAACTGAAACATGAAGTGCAGCAGCTGATGCAACAGCGGGAAGAGCGTTTCGTATTTACTTAGTATTGCTAAAGATATTTCAAACAATATTACTGATTTTCTTTCTGTTAGTATTTGTCTGTTAACCATACTTGACTATTGATTTAGCTAAATTAGTCTATAAAGTAAACTTAAATAGTTCGTTAAACAAATTATTATGGCTTCATGAAATTCCTTCGCACAACAAGGTTTCGTTAATTAACCTAGAAATTATTTTCGTTCAGTTTTCTAAACTATGTTATCGAAATGCAATATATAGTTGTACGGTTGTTTTAACATGAGACATAAATGATGAATAACCGTTGCATGCAATAAACAAGCACTGAGTTGACACATTTGATGGCTGAGTTGGCACCACAGATTTAAGTAATTTTAAATTAGCAGGGTAAAGATTTATTTACACATAATCCAGAGTTAAGGTAAGAAATTATTAAATGGAATATTTCAAATATGTCCTCATTCCATTAAACTTACGTCTGTTTTTTTTTTCTTTTTCTTTGTTTTTTTTTGTTTCCTCTGAACTGTTTGATATAAATATTAAATTTACACCATTGTAATTAAAGGTAACGCCTTACTGTTTGAGGAGTTTAAAATCACAGAACAGATTGTTAGACCAATTACTTAAAATTTGTGAAGTACTGTTTCATTGCTGCCCAAGCAAAAATTGTTTGTTTATACTAAAATCTTAGCTGTAGCGTTGATAAACATTACACAATTAACTGGCAAAATGCTCATTTTTGGTAATGAGAGATAATCAAAACTTAAATATCAGCAACTCTTCAAACCTTTGTATATTTTCTTCTCCAAGAAAAGATTTTATACGTTTTCATTAGTTATTTGAAGATTTGTGAAAACCTACATCGGAATATAACATGACATTCTGAGTGTGTCATTCAGATCATGACATCCAATAAATTGTATACTTGTTTGATCGGACGCGTCTGTATTTGTTCTTATTATGAGGAAACACGATGAACTGTACCGAGATTTCAACACGCGACAACTAAATTTCTTTAAAAAATAAATGTCTGTTTGCAAAAAGATACAATATGCACACACAAAAAGGTTTTGTTTATCTAAAAACAGTCTGACCCATAATAACGTGAAGACCTTGGGTCCTTTCTAAAGGTTAGGGTAATTAAAAGGTACATCAACACATGATCAACAAATTGTATTGTTTACGTTTTTTATTAGCACTTAACTCCTCAATTTATAGTTTCAACATATTTATTTACAGAATATATACATTTAGACAAACACGACGGTAATTGATCCTGCCGCAAAAGAGACATTATTAGTTAATGATCATGAGTCGCTTAAATTAAACTTAAAGACTACTAATTGTTGTTTCAAATCTCAACAAAACATAATAGTTTATAAATTAACTAACATAAAAATGAGAAAGTTATGCTTATAGAATTCCAATTCATTAAAATAATAAGCATTAAAGGTCCATTAAGCTCCAAAAATGCTATTGTATTTCTTCAAAATCTTTTTTTTTTACTTTAAGTGTAATGTTACAATTTCCAAAATGGTACTCATTACCCATATAGTTGAACCATGTTTTGTTTATTTTGCTTTTTGGGCAATAGTAAAGCTATAGTGAATAAGTATTTTGTATGGATGTCAAAATACCACTTTGTTTACATTTTGCTACTTTTATATCAAATTATTTCACATTCAGTGCACATATCTTCAAATGATATGCATCTAACTTACTCTAATGAAAATATTGTAAAACACATTTTTGCCTTTTCTTGAGAAAAAATTACAGTCATTTCTGAGGCTTAATGGGCCTTTATAGGAACATATTAATTTAGCTTGCAAACGTGTTCAAGCTAAGAAGGACGAACAACCTAATTCTTATTATATTTTGTCTTGAATGGTTGGGCAATACTGAACAAATGTGTTTTCCACTAAGTCGACATATCACGTATTATATATTTAAATATCGTTGTTAAACAAGGTTTCTTGATTTATTAAAATGAAACCATACAATGAAAGATGACCGTAAGTCCAATCTAACTTTTTTTCTAGATATACTGGCCTTTATAAGATAACAGAAACAAACAAGGGATATTATATTGCGCTTATTAGGGAACCAGAGATGTGATAGGACGAATATTTGTAGAAAATACTTAGTCATGCAGCTTAAGATACTTCCGTTGAGAGAGAGAGTGAGAGAGAGAGATAATGGATTCTGCCACCGGGTTCGCATAGCGTAACTACGTTTTTATGACTGCTTTCTATATTCTTTAAGAAAATGAGTATTGTTTTTGTATGTTTAGATATAAGACTCGCTATACTTTCTTGTTTATATTATTATGACATGTTGCTCTAGAGGTCGATAATATCCTTGCGTTTAGTTTCCGGGCATAAACAAGGTCAAAGGTCTGGGACGATGCTTTTTTAATCATGTTTAAAAACCATTTTCCCATCCGTTCTTATTTTGCAATGGTTATGTGGCCATTAGAAGATGGACCAATGAAAAAAAAGAGCATAGTTTTCATAAACAGACGTCAATGTTGACGTAAAAGTTGGTGTAGTATCGTTAATATTCAATCAATATTACGAATATTAACGCTACTGACAGTAACAAACTTTTTCTTTCTTTCGGCCATCTTGTTTTATGTTTTGTTAATCTGGTCTTGTCGATAAGTTATTGTCAAGGTATTGCATTTCTTTAAACTTAGGTCTCAATCCTTTTTTTCACTTATTGCTCAAAGATGAAAGTATATTCGGTTTTAATCATCTAAAACTTCTAAATGACTTTTTGTCTTACTGACACTTCATGATATCAACTAATTTATCACTTTAAGCTAAAAAAAATACTTTGACACATCAACCGCATTATTTCACACGGGAGAGGAATATCGAAATGATTAAATTAAATCTATAGTGATTTTTAATCTCAATCCTCAAGATGATACCACAGTAAAGCCTCTAACATTTTCAATTTATCTGCAGCAAAGTGCTGAAAGTGGCTGTTCTTGCTTTTGCTGTCTTTTTGACAATTTACACCTTGTGTCTTTCAATGATTTGTTTATAACATATGCAGAACAATGAAGACCATTTAGCAGCGGACGGTACTTTGTAGAATATGCGCTATGTAGTAATAAGTGTTTAAGCTGAAGTCTCACCTTCATTTTCATTGTATTCGACTTCTCAGCAAAACATATATTTAATATATCGATTAATTCAAAATTAATTCGTTTTAATGCATTAGAGATTATCAAGATCGCAGTAAATTTAGCTGAAGCATTTCCAATCATAATAAATAATGTTTATCTGGCCAACAAAGGAGAATTATCGCACTGGTGACAAAATACGTATGAGCAATTTATTGTGCTATAAGCTCTGAAGACTGCTTTTTTCAAAAGGCAAAAACATATTTGGCAATGTCCAAAAACTATACACTTATGGGGCGTTAATTTTGTACTGTATACGCTGATCATCCTTTTTAACCTTTAAGGTGTTTCTTGTTTCATTTAACGCTCAAATTTGGCCCCTAAAAACGCTTTTAATTATCATACCAAAATCAGAATAATGACAGTAGTTACATAATTTTGTTTGCTGAAGAACAATATCTTAAATTCTGTCATAGTTGACCCCATTTTTGTATTTTCGTATCTTAAATGTAACTGCTTTTTATTCAGTCATAATAGATAAATTATTCACTTATTTTTATCAGTTGTTGAGGAATACAGCTTCACCACATAGGTATAATATAATTAAATAAAGTAAATATATCTATAAAATCTTAAAAAAAATGAAGGGTATAACAGCACTGTAAAAATCTATAAATATTTAAACCATGCTTTCAGACACAAAATATTTAAACTTCTAGCTCCTTTTTTGTGAATAAATTGCAATTTTTGTTCGTCAGAGAGATCCGCGCGATATTTTAAGAAGACATTTTCATTAAAATGGAAACATATGTGTATTTTCAAATTTACTTTGAATCATCTAAATGAAACAATACAGTTAACGATGAGGGCAGGTTTTGTTTAACTTTACCTCAGTTTTGAATTCGGATCTTGCGTAAGACGAAAACTAGAGGATGACCTTTCAAGCATAATACGTATAATATGCTTTATTAAAAAAACACTGTATTTTGTATTTCTTTGTCAAATTTCGACATGTTGTCCATCTTTGATGGCATTCAGCAGGAGCAGTGGTCAAGTGGTAACGCGCTGAACTGGTAAAATGCTCCTGAACTTACATTAATTACTTACTCTCTTTCAAAAGAGACGTTAAAGTGAGGTCCCATATATCAGTGCTATTTACTGAGCATGGAAAATAACTAGAGGCGTCATTGTAATGGGATGCTTTCTTGACTTGCACTATCCCCAACAACCTAAAATAACTAACCTCTCCGTCTCGTCCATGGGGCGTCGGTCAAATGATCAACAGGTACCTATAAATAAACGCAAATTGATAAAGCAATACATGGTTAATTTAGCAACGCTTACATCGTCTACTGGCATTATAGGCATTTTCTGAATTCTGGGATATTGTTCAAATTGTTGAAGTTCTTAACATTTATTTAAATAAGGCTTCGTTTTAAAAATATTAAATCTAATATTTATATATTTATTAAATTTTATGAAAAAAAATTGCAATCAATTTCTCTGTTAAATTTACACACATCATTTACCTAAAACACAAAAAATATTAGCCAGTCACAATGAATCAATCAGATTCAATACATTGACTGCATCTTCCCTTATTTTTTTTTACCCTCGCTAATAAACATTAAGAGACACCAAATGATTGCACATTGTTAAAACTAGGGCCGCAGATGGGACCGAAAATAGGAACGCAGGGCCGTAGAATAAGGATGTCAGAAAATCTCCGGTTCCAAACGCTCTGTTGCATATTCATTTTTAATAGACGTTCTATCGCATTTTGAAAACTTGCCACTAAACTGGGTATTGCCCGAAGGGGCATAACCCAATAACACGTATTACAGAAACATTCGTCTTTCATTATCAAGTGCTTGATTCCCTCCACTAGATATTGCATTTAAGTTGATCACGGACTTTTACAAACGCATAAAAACGCTTATTTTAGTAAGATATCCTTACCTTTATGTTTTCTGTACTGACATTGAAATCACGTTGTTTTGTTGTTACATGTTAATCATGTTTACAAATAACATCACGCGGATCGGCTTCATGGTTGATATGAATGGAGAAATTCATCTACGTTAAACTTATTTCCGTCTGAACTTGGAAATCAAGCTATTAGCATGCAATGTATGACTTTACGTTGAACTGGTGTAATGTGATAAAAATTTTGATAACTTTTTTTTCGAAATCATTTTAAGGGTTAAGTGAAAAACAGTATTGTGTTTCTTTTTGCTCGGTTGATTTAACATTAAGTTAACATAAAAAACATTATTTCATTACGAAATGTCAATATTATCAACTTGATTATCTTTTAATACATTCGACATACTTATAAACTACTATCATTTATATTTAGAAAATAATAAAAGTATTGTAAATAGAGCTAAAAGGAGAACAACATAACAATTTTAATTCATACAATACTTAAATATCCAGTGTTATTTATATTGACTTATCAGTGCTATACACTAAGAATGGAAAAGAACCAGAGGTGTCATTTGAATAGGAAGCTTTCTGTATCGTGCACTACCCCCCGACAACCTCTTCATAGGGCGTCGGTCATATGGGCAATCGGTACCGACGATAAAAAAGCTCAAATAGATAGAGCAATACATTCATTTTGCATCGCTCGCTGACATTATTACATTTTATAAGCATTTTCAGAATTCTAGGAGATTGTAAGTCTGCTGTTGTACATGCAGTAAGTAATTTTCAATTTCATTGCTGTCGTTATTAAAAATTATGCAAAATTATATTTCAATTTACAATCAGTTTCTTTGTTAAATTCAAACACAGCATTTATCTGAAACACAAACACATATTTGGTACTCACGCTTGTAAACATAAAGAGAAATCTACTAACGACTGCAGAGCCGCAAATATGGTAGCAGATAGGATTGGAGAGCCGCAGAATAAGTATCTCCGATAATCACCTACTCCAGGCGCTCTGCTGCATATTCTTTGTCATTAGACGCTCTGTCGAAGTTAGAAGACTCACCACTGTACTGGGTGATGCCCTAAGGGCCATAACCCAATGAATTATTATGCACATTATATGCTTACAATCTGAAGGACTGTTTCAGAATATGTTTCTTTTCATAACGCATAATGTTTAGAAAAACATACAAGCAAAATAGTTTAATAACCAAATAGAGCTTGGTAGACGCCTACCAACTCAAAATTACAAAATCTTCATGAATTCTGTTTCTACTTATTAAATTGATCGATACAGTACTCGCAGTTTTCTAATGACTCAGAAAACAAAATGATTAGACAACTAGGAGAATATAAACAGTGGATATCACGATCCAAATAACACTAGAGAGAAAAAATCTGAGAAACTCGGGTTTGTGTATTCAGCGGCTTTGGTTGTATCAGCCATAGATTAAGGAAAGCCTCTCAATGTCGCAAACAGAAGAGTTATTTAATGTTGTGATTAAAACAGTCATTATAATCGAATGTCAAATGTTTATCGGATTTCGTTTTTTACAAGTTTTATCACCACATATCAAAATTCATTTTGATCGAAGCTGCAGTGATACACGATATTGCTTCGATCGGGTTAGAAATCGATGGTTTTAAATGCATAGTAACCAGGGCGTTTGGCATACAGGACCCAAATAAAACCGATCTTATTTACCTGCTCTTTTAATTATTTAATCAAGAGATACTCAATGAAAAACATATAAGAATATATTGATATCAAGGCAAAAACCAATGTCTTCTTTTGCTAAATACATAAGATTCCAATACGTGGTAGATTTTTCCCCCAATATTTATTGATAATACCTGAGATATCACAATCGTAAAATCACTACTTCGATTTAAAATTTAAAAGATGTCAGCAGCATTGAAAGTAAAAAGACAAAAAAGTTAATATATAATAAATACCTGTGAAATCAACAAAAATGTTAGGAACTTATTATGGATTATTTATTATAAATAAGCTCAGTACTCTCAAGAAATTAAATTAAAATTGTTTTCAAAACCACACCACTTTACTAGATCAGCTTGATTTTGCTGGTTCCTATTTTAGATCTTTATTTCTATATTATTTTTATCAAACTACTTCACGTTGAAGTTTAAATCATTCCATTGCTTTCTGTCGATCTGAACTTTAAACTTTATTTTTTTTCTTTGAGTTATCTCGACTAGTATTTGTATAGTTCTCGAAGAAATTTTTGTCTTGTAAAACTGGAACTAAACAAATACTTTAGAAAACGAAGGCACGCAACAGGAATGGCCAATGTCAGATTGCTGCATGACAACGCGTCAACCACTATTTCATCTATAGTGGAAGACTTTCTGAAGCAGAAAAATGTCGTTGTGCTCCCACATCAACCGTATTCACCTGACCTTGCCCCTTGTGACTTCTTTTTGTTTCCAAAGCTAAAAAAACTTTTCAGGTCGACATTTTTTTTCAGCGCAAACACCTCGGTTCTGCAATATTCCAGTGTCTTCATAGTATATCTAAAACGACTATGAAAATGCCTTCAAAAATTAGATCCGGAGACTGAAACTTTGAATATGTGTTGGAGGTGAATACTTTAAGGGAACAAAATAAAAAAAAATCAGTGAAAAGCCATGAAGAATCAAATTTTACGTCCTTGGATGCATTCATATTTGAACACTCCTCGTATTACCGTTTTACTTAATAAGTAAATATATTTATTTATCTGTTTGCTTTGAAGAGCTATAGATCGTCGTTTTTTCAGATCCGTTTTAGTATTTTTCGTATCTGCAATTAGCATCGCTGATACAAGATGAACAGATATCGCAATTATTTTCTTTTTCAACGTGTTTCTACTTAGTTTCTGCCCTTCTGAATTATACATTTTGGGTTTATAAATATCTATGAACTACGCTGTACTGTTGTCCGCACTTAATTACTTACTAGTAAGAAAAGATTTTGATCAGTTTCCCAGACAGCGTGGTACGGCTTCAGAAACTTTTTAAGAAGTTATGAATTCGTTTTATAAGGTTTTCAATCAAATATCAAGACATGTTTAGTTTTATTACATTATTTGACCAGTTAAGCAAAATAAAACGTTTCCCTGACAATTACATTAAATTAAACAATATCTTAGGCTATTAAAATAATAATATTGAAGTTGTGTGTCTTTTCAGATATTTTCTGAAAACCATCAGGTCATTAAATGAACTAACATTTTTCCGTTTGTTAAGTTTATTTTAAAATTATATTCTCATGTAAAAAAACAAAAGCAAACATTTATATGCAAAATATAAAATTGACCCTATATAATGTGTCAATAAATTGTGTTAGGTGTATAAGTTACTGGTTCTAGAAGATATCAACATGTTCTGTGGACGTTTTCGTTGATTTCTCAACAATAAGTTACTAGTGATATTTCCATGAAGCCACCAAGCAGTGCTATAATTTAGTACGTAGCTGGATATGGCTGTTCTGGAACGTGATGTGAATGCCAATAATTGTAAGGCTTATTCTAAAAGTATAAGCCTTGAGCTAATTTCTTCCTTGCCATTTAAGCTCAAAACACCCAAGGGATTGTTCAGAGAATAAGGAGCTCTAAAATTTGTTCGTTTGCAGTGAAAAAACAGTTGATGTTTTCAATATCGATGCCAATGTCGATGACAAGATGTTCGGAATATATTTAGGTGTTGCCAGTTTTTAAATTATAAAACAGTTATATAAACAAATATTTGTTGAAACGCATTAAGTCTCGAACGACAAAAATAAGTTGGCATAAACACAAGAGCGTCAAAATTTAAATATTTAAATCTTTTTTTAACTTTGACTTGAATACATTGCACAAATACAGGTTGATCTGTTTTATAAACATGTGACATTTTTGTCTTTTAAACAGATGCATATTCATTGGTCATAATTCCTCATAATTTAAAAAAGAGAATCAAAGTTACCTATTTTGCGTGGTTTGGTGAAAATGTACTTAATATTATATCAATTGTACATAAAGAATAGTTCATGTCATTAGATGTTTAGTTTTTTGAGTTCAAGATATTTTTCAACCAGAAATTTTTTTAAAAGATGTGTAAGTTAATGTAATATCCTTTGATATATGGTTGTTATCTTTTCTAACCCAAATTACCTGCTTTTTAGTACCTAACAATCTTCAAGAAAAATATCCTACAATTTTTTAATGAAATAAGGTCAAATTTGACCTTGATAATTTATAAATTTATAAAAAATCTGAGATCATGACCCTAGTTCTTTGATGAGATGAAAACTCGATTTCACCAAGTTGTCTGCTGATCTGGCCTGGCGACTTTGTTCTCGGCAACATTTAAGTTTGAATCAAATATGTTTGTAGAATGTCTTCAAGGCCTTCAATGTGTGCCACTGAACTAAGGTGGTTTACATAGTTATCGACACTATATGATGCAGTTTTGAAGTCACTACCAAATAATCATGAAACCAAGTTTCATTAAGATTTGGTCAGAATTGTACTCGTCATGCATGAGATGAATAGTAAGTAGGATAATGTAACCCATTTAATTATGTTAATTATTTATTTCTGAAAAAATAGAATCACGTCAATAGACACTGAATAATTTAGATGTTTCAAAACATTACATTGTTTAAAGAAGGAAAATTTTATACGATGTTGCTAACTGGCGAAAGGGTGAAAGAAAGAGGGTAGCTATTATTGATACTTCTGAATATTTTAAAGATGCTATAGAAAATGGAACTATCTACACATAAATTTGTTTAAGACTAGGCGTTCAGAACAGGTGATTTAGATAAGCGAGAGCGTCGTTTAAATAAGGGGATAAGGTGTCCAGATTTTAAGCAAATTTGTCCAGAAATTTGCATCGAAATTATGCTCATAATACCGTGGGAGTATCTAAGTAATCATGATATTTGAATCTGCGAATGAATATTTCAAAGTGACGTATACCTCGTTTGTTTCATGCTTACTAGCTTAAAAAAATCCTATCATGGGTTCATTTCTTACACAATAAATTGTCCAATACAATATAGGAAATACAGTGCTTAGTTACCAAGGAGTTTGTAATCCATTATCACGATCTTAATAACGTAAGGGTGATAAATGCCAGCAAGTTTTTTTTTATTAGCTATCCTTAATTATGTTCTATATAGACATTTGCAAGATTTTACGGGACGACAGAACTAGAAGTAACAAAGATAAGCAAGAGTGTTTGGAAACTGTATTATTTTTGTTTGTGAATGGTTCTAACTGAATGAACTTAAAATGTTGTTTGACTTATTTTACCATATACAGGGCTTTCTCAATTCAACTACAGTTACACGAAAGGGTCATATCAAACACAATTCTGTTTATTAGATTGTCACTGGATAAAGAGAGATTGCTAGGGAATTTAAAGACAACACTGACACAAAATATGATAGAATTGATATTTTTTGTTGAAATGTCAACTTGCAATGATTGTTATTCAGTTAATAACTTATGAATAAACTTCAAAGATGTGTCAATTTAGACGTAATTTAATAAAGAATGTTTTATATTAAATACCAACGCATTGCATACAACCTGGACAGCTCTTAAAAACTGTGATGATATTTCAAATTCTTTTACATGCTGAAAAAAAGTTTAAATAAAAGAAAAAAAATATTGCTGTAATGCTTTTGAATTTGAATCGTCTCTGACGTCATTCATGACAGAAAGCACTGCTTAAGGAGTGAAGCTAATCATATTGATTTTATCTAAGGCTTCTTGTTAACTTAATGGATTACGAATCACAAGTTCAAACGAAAAGGTTCATTTTAACTGCACCTGATAAGGAGACAACAAGTGCTTTGTTTCCTTTTGAGTGAAAAGTTTAATCTTTCGTGATAATTGTAAAAACAGAAACTTGTTTAACATTGGTCTTATTATATCTTGCTGATGACATAACGATGTTGTTTATTCTTGCAGAACAACTTGCGTCATGCTTTCATGTTGATGCTTTAACAGTTTAGGCATTTGCAATACATAAAAGGATAAGCAAATTTAGTTATATTTTATCTAGGAGAAAAGAGAAAAAAACGTATTATAAAACTGTTTAATAGGTTTCAATCTGCTTGAAAAAAATATATATAGGTCAACGTCACGTGTTATTGAATAGCAAAATGATTTCCAATCAATAACTATAGAATTAGTCCCACGTTCTTCAAACTTGATGTGTAGGTTGACCATGACCAATTGATGAGCCGTTTTGTTTTTCACGTCATCAAGTCAAAGGTCAAAGGTCACAGTGACATTGAAAAGCAAAACGGTTTCTGTTCAATAACTATAGAATGTTTGGTCACAGGTTCTTCATACTTAGTGTGTAGGTTGGTCATGACCAGTTGATGAACCCTATAGGTTTTCACGTCACCAGGTCAAGGGTCAAGAGTCACAGTGACCTTTTACAACTCTGATCAATAACTAAAGAACCCTTGGTTCCAGGTTGCTCAAACTTAGTTTGTAGGTTGGTAATGACAAGTTAACGACCCTATAGTTTTCCGGGTCACCAGGTCGCTGGTCAAGGTCAGAGTGACCTTGATCAACAAAACGTTTCCATCAATAACAAAAGAACCCTTGGTCCCATGTTCTTCAAACTTAGTGTGTAGGTTAGTCATGACTAGGTGGCCCTAATTTTTTCCAGGTCGCTAGGTCAAAGACCAAATACACAGTGACATTGAAAAGCAAAATGATTTCCTATTAATCACTATCACGCTTAGGCCTAGTTTCATCAAACTTGGTATTTAGATTGGACATGACCAGTAAATGGCCTCAATAGCTTTTCAAGTCAAAGGTCAAGGTCTCAGTGACCTTGTATAACAAAAAAGTGTCCGATCAATTACTTTAGAACGCTTCGGCCTAGCTCCTCAAAACTTCATAGGTAGGTTGGTCATGACAATAAGATGACCCCTGTATGTTTTAGGGTTATCAGGTAAAGGTCACAGTAACCTTAAAAAGAAAAAAACAATTTCTGCTTAATATCTAGGGGTCCTTGGGCCCAGGTTCGTCAGACTTGGAGTTAGCGTACCCGGTTTCGCACTGGTCACAGTTTCGCACAGCAAATTATTATTGCAGTATTTCTCATTATGTTCTTATAATATGAACATGCCGCCTAATTTTATTTGATAAGAAGATGTTTTCCAGGAAGTTGAAAGCACGCGACCGTTTGTCACGAGATAATCGCTTTCGCCAGAGGCAGACGAAAAAAAAATGTTGTAGGACAGTAGGCCATTCGAAAAATCGTCTTATTTTTCAACAGATTTTGCACTTCGGAAGAAAATATTACAAAGGAATAGAAGAAAATTAATACAGATGTAAGAACTATTTCTGCTATCAAGCTTCTTTAAATATGTTTACAAGAAAATATTTTTTAAAATTATTTTCCCAACACAGAACTGTCAAAGTAAAATTTACTTGATTCATTCCTTCATTTTTTTTTGTTACAAATGTAATCGAACTAAATTGCCTTTGGGTACGTCATTGATTTTATTGGATAACAATTGTTGTTTTACATTCAGGTAAGATATGCAAAGAAAGTATACACGATAAGATCTCCAGTCTGCAGTGTCAAAAGTACAAAATGGACTTTCCCTTCGCAAAGCATCAAAAATAACAAATGTTCCAGTTTCCACTATAAAAGATCATGCCAGAGGAAAATATAAGAACAAAATTACAAAACCAGGTGGTATTTATGCTGTTAATGAAAGAGAAGAGACCGCACTTTGTAATTATATACAGTATAGTGTGACTTTGGTTTTCCACGGACAAGAAAAGTCGTACGCAAACTAGCATTTGATATTGTCAAAAAGTCTGGTCAGCCTCTTTAGTACGGACAAAGGTCCTAGTCATAAACTGCTTCGCAACTTCTTTAAGAGGCACAAGGAACTTTCTCTTAGGAAACCCCATGGACTTGAAAAAGTAAGGTCTGACTTAAAACCAAATCAAATAAAAAAGTGTTTCAGTCTTCTAGATAAAACTCTTACACGTCTTGGAATCAAAGGTAATCCAGCAAGAATTTTCAATTTAGATGAAACTGGTTTTTCTTCAAAAATGCAAGGAAAAGAGAAAATTGTTGTAAAGAAAGGCATTTAACACCCATATCAGCCAATTGTCTCTATCCCATATCAGCCAATTGTCTGGCCATATTACTTTACAGTTGGCCATATCTGCAAATGTAAACTTTGTTGCTCCTCTAATCATATTTTCTAAACATTTGCCTAGAAGCAATTTTAATGACAGCAGTCCTGAGCAGTGGACATTATATGTAGTGACAGTGGGTTCATTAATACTGAGATATTTCTGTCATGGTTCAAAGACTGCTTCTCAAAACAGTGTGGTAGGAGTCGTCCAGTGTTAGTTATAATGGACAATCATGTAACACATCTCAATAAAGAGTTAATTGATTTTGCCCAAGATGAACAGATGGAGCTTTTATGTTTACCAGCTCACTCTACACATTTACTTCAACCACTTGATGTCGGTTATTATCATCTTCTTAAAGAAAATTTTACACATTTAAGTGTTGCTCTTGGTTATACTGGAATGAAAAATGTGCCAAGGCATATGTTTCCTAAGTTGTTGCATTTAGCAATGAACAAAATTTCTGGTTCTTGTATATCATCAGCATTTTCTTGTGTTTGTGTTTGTCCATTTAATCCAGCTAAAGTCTCTCTTTCTAACAATTTGATTTGCAAACCCAATGAAAAATCAGTTGAAAATGACAAAATTGACAAATGTGAAACATGTGGTTACATGAAATCTGATGACAAACTGGTTAAGTTAGATATTATTCCTGAGGAACTCAAATCTGTGTTTGTTGACCCTCCTGCTGAAAAAGATAAAGGTAAAAAGTTAAAAAAAGAAAGCTTGATGCAAAAGTACTTACTCATGTTGATGTAAAAAGGCAAGCTCAAAAACTGCAAAACTAGGCTATGAAATGACACCTAAACAGGGCCTAAGTGATAATGGTGATGTACTGTGTGAAGTTTGTATGACTGGGAGCAATGAATTTACATGGATTGGATGTGATTACTGTGAAAGATGGGTGCATTATGAATGTGTTGGAAGTAAGCAACAGGGACTTATAGATAAAAGTTTGAAATATCAAACAAAGTGGCTTTGTAATACATGTCTACTTGAAGAGTGACCAGTCTCTTGTACACATGTTCAAGCAGACGTTAAAAGTTGGCTTTTCTGTGCTGAATGGTAAGTTTATAAATTAATCAGTATTAATTAGTATTATTCAGTTTCAAGAAGGAAATATTTTTTGGAATATAAAAAGAAAATAGCGTGTACGAAACCGGGTACAAATTGGCGCGGAACATACTGCTCTATATGTGCCAATCATCGAGTGCTCCTATGGTACGACGTCAGCAAAAAAATGACCGCATAAATATAAACAGAATGAAAGGCAAATGTTTCTTCTTTCTTTCTTTTGATGAAATTTTTTTTAAATTAGTATGAAGTTTCAGAGAACTTACAGCCTTAATACTGAAATAAATGTGCGAAACGGGGTACACTGACTCTAGTATGCAAGTTTTGTCATTATCAGTAGATAACAACTATCATTTTTCAGGTCATTGGGTCAAAGGTCAAGGGTCATATTGACTTTGAAAAGCAAAATGGTTTCCGATGAATAAGTATAGAACGCTTGGTCCCAGCTCCTCAAAACTTCATGGCCTTAAACTTTGTATAGAAGTTGTTCATGACTTGTACATGAACCCATTCGTTTTTCACGTCATCAGGTCAAAGGCCATGGTCACAGGGTCCTTGAATAGCAAAACGGTTTCTGATCAATAACTATACAACGCTTTGTCCAACCTCCTCAAGACTTCATGGTATAAGCCGCTAGGGGGGGGGGGGATATATGTTTTACAAACATCTCTTCTCAAAAGTTTGCAGTAGACTTACAGAACGTTTTAAATATCAATATAAAGAAATAATGAATGAATGAATTTTAACGATATTGTCTTTTTTATTTCTTCCTCTTATATGGCAAACATTTTTTCTCTCTAATAAATATCATTTTATCAAATACATATCAGAGTTCATATCACATGTAAACGACAGGTAATTCGAAATTGTATATACATACATTTCCCAGAGAGATACTCTGAAAACACCATCAGCCACTTACTTTCAGTCTGTTCTCTAGATGGCCGTTTCTGACAACATGCCTCATGGGCTTGTTCAGAAACGATAAATAAAAAAAATAACGTAAATCTATGAGGTTAACCTGTTAATTTTAGTGCTTATGAGATCAACAAGTTGAAACCTTTTCAAGATGTAATCTTCCTTTTGTTGAATTCGGGCGGCAGTTCAGATTTCTTTTTAATAAGAACACAAATACAAAGGCTAAGAGACCAACAAGTCTGCAATTGCAATCAATAATCTAGGATAGTTACACCTAAGGTAGTCCTGTTTCATTTTACGTCGACAATAATAACTTTCATCAGCTTATAAAGTCTTAAAGAGAAAATACGAAAAGCTATTTGTAACATTAGCTAAACACGATTTTACAGCTTTAGACATTAGCATTATTAATTGAAAGGAAAGAAATGGTAACTTAGTTGTAAATTCTTATTGTTCAACACATTAACGTTTAAGTTCATTTGATTATATATATTTATGCCTTCAAACACCATTTGACACATTAAAATACATGTACTAATTTGAACAAGTACATACACCTTGAGCTTATTTCCGTAACTAAAATGTTTTAGAAGACTCGTTTAACAGCAAATATAATATATATTAGAATGTGTCACACGTAATTAGAATAAATAATTTTCTCGTCGACAGAATCCTCAAATATCTTTTTTCATTATAAAAGACAATACTTTTATAAGAAGCCGCCATTAAGCCATGCTTAAGTAGGTTGTCACGAGACCGTTGACTTATCTCAATTTGTAAGAAATATATCAAAAGTCCCAATTCTAAAATAAAAGCAAAATAATGGAAAAAGACTATGCTCAAAGTCTCGACAAGTTTTACAATTTTCTGACAGCACTGACTAAAAGGAACGGATTAAAAACCAACGTTCATAGTTTTTTTTTTGTATTTCTGATTTGTTTCTCTTTAACGCATGGTGTGTGAAAAGGTGTAGCGACTCCTTGGTTGCATGTGTAAAAAGAAAAGAACAAAAAACATCGCAGAACAGATGCAATCAATATACGCCCGTCAGCCTAGATTGCGAAGTAATGAGATCAGACATTTAACATGGCTTTGCACAAATATTTGGAAGTCAACAAATTCAGCAAGAATACTTTTACAGATGTGTTGAAGCGACACTAAAAGGCTCTGATCAAAATACTGTAAAATATCTATTGTAAGAGGGGGGATATTTCAAAACTGAAGCCTGAATGCGATATTTGTCTTGCACACTGCATTTCTACTTCTTATCCCATTTCTTTATTTCAAGTTTTAGGATATCCTTTTCATAACTATCAAATTAAGATCCAGACAAAAATCCTTTATAAAACCAAATGTAGATAACTTAAAACTGGATAAGGTAGAGTTAGACATCTTCGGCAATGCACATTTGATTGTCATCAGCTATTTATATTTAAAGTTTCACATCAATTTACCTGATAGTTTTAAAGTTATGCTGCGGACAAAAAATTATTGAAAAGGAGATAAAAAAAAATGACCAGGTGAAGTTACAGCTTTTGTTCACTGCACTTTTTCTTCATACCATCTATTTTTAATCTTAAGTTTCAAGGCAAACGCTTTCATAATGTTCAAGCGATGATCCGGAAAAAAATTCATTGCTAAAATTAAAGCAGGGGAGCTTACTTAAAACCATGCTTAGGAAGAGTTATGATTCTTAGGCAATGCACTTCCTGTCGCAAGCTTTGTATATTTCCGTCCCACCTCAATTCACACCACATTTAAAAAGCTATGTTCCGGTCAGAAAATAATAAGAGGGGAGATGATTCGCAATTTGGACTAGGTAGAGTTACGGTTCTCATGCAGTGCATTACAACATCTACCTTTTTTTAAGTTTCCAGTCACTTCCTTTCATAGTCTTCAAGTTATGATCCAGACAAAAATTCATTTCAAAATTAGAAAAGAGTAAATAACTTTGCCTATCTATATTTTAAGTTTCACATCAATTCTCTTAATAGTTTGAATGTTATACTCCGCTAAAAAGTATTTAAAATTTGACCAGTAAGTTTGAAGTCAGTCAGCCAAAAAGCAACATTACTATGTTTCGGACAAAATCTTGACGCCGCTCGCCCGTCACAGTGTTCCCTATAATGCTGCCGTCTTTCGAGTAAATAATATTATCGATTGATTAATGTTTACTTGGCTTTAAATAATGGTAAAATTATTGTTCTTTATGTTTTGAACTAATTTATAGCAATTATCTCCGAATCCTTTTTTGTGGTGATGAGGTAAAAGGACTTACCTAATTATGCTTTAATGAAAGGTTATTTGGGCGATATCTGCGTTTTTCACTTAAACCAAAGTCAACTAATGAAAATGTAATTTGCGTTTTCTGCTGTGGTGTTATGCGTTTGTATTTTACGTGGGATTTTTAGAAACAATAAGCACAGTGGGGTTAATTAAAATGGCTATATACAGGAGAAACAAGATACTTTAAATGCTATAAAGAAAAAGAGAAATGTGTTTTATAGCTGTGATATTGTTACTAAAAACTTATTTTTTGAGTATGTCGTTCTACTGACTAATTCCTTTGAACTCGTCAAAAATAATTCCTAACATACTTCTAGTTTCACTAAATTCTTTCTTAAGCTCATTTGTTTTTGATTAACGAAATTATCAAAAATATTTACTTCATACTTCTTTTTTTGCTATTGGAGAGCACAAGAAAAAATGTATCGGCACCAGTTTTAGCGGCAATGAAAGGTGGAGTGTTCAAATATGAGGTATACTATGAAGATACTGAATTATTGCAGAACCGAGGTGTTTGCGCTGAACACATTTTCGACCTGAAAGGTATTTGTATAGTTTTAAAAACAAAAAATAAGACAGTAGGGGCAAGGTCAGGTAAAAACGGAGGACGGGGGAGCACAACGACTTTTTCCTGCTTCTGAAAGTCTTGCACTGCATACGCCTTGTGCGATGACGCGTTGTCATGCAGCAATCTGCTGACATTGGCCAAACCTGTTGCGGGTCTTCTTTTTCAAAAGTATGTTTGGTTTTCGAAGAACTTTCGTCTTGTAAAATTTTGCCTTTAGGAAGAGCAACCTGAATGGCGGGACCCTGAGTTGTAAAGAAAATGGCACACATTACCTTCGCACAAGGCGTCTATAGTGCAAGACTTCTGAAGCAGAAAAAAGTCGTTGCGCTCCCTCATCCTCCGTATTCACCTGACGTTGCCCCTTGTGACGTTTTTTTTTGTTTCCAAAGCTTAAAAAATATCTTTTAGGTAGAAAATTTGATCAGCGCAAACACCTCGGTTCTGCAATATTCCAGTGTCTTCATAGTATACCTAAAAAGACTATGAAAATGCCTTCAAAGTTGGATTCGAGACTGAAACTTTGTATATCTGTTGCAGGTGAATACTTTGAGGGAAAAAAGAATCAAATCAGTGAAACCTATGAAAAATCAAATTTTACGTGCTTACATGCATTCATATTTGAACACTCTTCGTACTTACAAGATTTTTTATAAGACATCAAGTTCACGATTAAATAATTATTCACTTAATCACGTGAGTTATGTCTTGTAATTGAAACGAAGACATTAAGATAATGCACGGCTAATGCAATTGCAAAATTACAAAAAAATGTACTTCCATCAAATACAGCCCCACCTTCTTTCGATAAACTTTGCACGAGGAATATACTCTTTCTCTGTGTACTACCGCAGATTGTGTCAACTTGAAAAATACGTTAAACTTACTGCCAAGAATGTTATTGTTATAGGCTATAATTTCAAATGCCATCTCTGCAATTTTTAAGATCAACCATTTCAATGACAAAAATGAGACTATCGGGGAAACGCGTTATTTAAATGCTACACACTGATTTACTTCTCTCTTTTTTTCATCTTAACATTTTATATGTGAAAACATTCCTAGATCAAGAAACCCTAATTAAATTTTAATTTTTACTGCTTAATTTTGAACTGTATGATTAGACACAACATTTTGACATGATAAAATAGAAAGTGGTCTGCCTGGATTTTGGTATTGTATGATCAAACTCAAGCTCGCCAGTTAAAGAGGGGAAAATATGATAAGAAATGTAATTTTTCAGACACGTTGTGAATCAATGCATAAACATTTTACTTCCTTATGTTAAGGTTTCAACCGAATCCTTGTCATTTCGAGCAAAATCAGGTAAAAGCTTTACATTGTAAGAAAGAAAAAGACTTTGAGGCAAATAGTTTTATATTGTCAACCTCAGTTCTATCTAAATTAACTTGAAATTTGAAACATGTGAGAAAACGAATGTTAGTAACGATCGTATAGAAATAATTTGGATACTTTTCGAGGCTGCATATCTTTACTAAAAAGTCAAAGGACTTGGCCCGATTAAGTGTTGTATTGATTGCCTCTTGTTTAAGACTGTACAGAAGCAAACAGTGCTGATTGATCGGTATTGCGTATAGCCATTACATTTTTAATGCTTTCTTCACGCTAAGGTTAGAGATGCAAGAACTTCATGACGCGATTGTAAATCATACCCTAAGATTGCTCTAAAAGATAGTATAACGAGTGCACAAGGTAAAAAGTGCTTTCAATATTTCTTTCGAAACCAAATACCATACCGTTTAGATGAGACTTAAAAACTTGCCCTCGTTATCATAATTCTATTGATATTGCTAAATACCAAATGTGTTATTTGACACAGGTAAAATTGTACGTGTTAGAATGGCAACATGACATAACACAAGAGTACAAAAAAGTAGAGTCATGCCATAAATAATAAATGATACACAGATCGTATACTTGAATAAATGCAACATCGGGAACTGTTGTTGCGTAAAAGACTACAAACAATATTCTAGAGCTAATTAAATACCCAGTAACGTTAACAAACCGTCAAATGATTTCGCCACATACATGTTATCATATGCAATTCTTTAAAGTAAAATCACGATTAAATTGAATTTAACACAAAAAAGCAAATCTCTCAATCTTGTCTCTCTATTAAAATGTTTCTTTGACTCTGGCACAAAATATCGACAAATACATATAGGTAATTAAGGGTCAACGACACGCAGTGTGGCAGTATTTACAATATCTTGCGAACAAATTGTAAAAAACAATGAAAATCGGTCAAGCAACTCTCCAGGTTACAGTGCACGTGGTCCTTGTCGAATGTCCCATAATCGGATTGCGTAACGATGTCTCCCGGGGAAGCATGAGACGAGAAAATGTCGTGCACAGCAGTGTTGTGAGATTTAGTTACACAGATCGCCATACCACGAGGTATTCTTCACAGAGACACATCATTTTCTGATATTTTGATTATATTTGATTGCATTAATCAATGGCACGGCTGACGGAAGTTCAGAGGGGTCGAGCCGTTGCGATGATTATCCAAGGTCAAAGGCAAATACAGGTTGCCAGACATTTCGGTGAACATGTTTATACTATAGAACGTCTTGTTAGACCTCTAAGGGAAACTGGGCAGGTCGCTGACAGACCTAGGTCTGGGCGTCCGCGCATGACGTCACAACTTCAAGGCAGGCTTATTCGTCTCGTGCATTTGCGCAATTGTCACCTTACTGCTACTGAATCTGCCCTTTATATCGTAGGTACTCATAACCGTCCTATCCATGCTAAACTTGTAAGAAAACGATTGCGGGAAGTTGTTATGCGGACACATCACCTGTACGACGGTCTGTCCTTTGCCGCTGATCGTCGCCAGCACCATATGCGGGTCTTGTTTACTGATGAGTCCCGGTTCACCCTGTTAAGAGCAGACGGTCGACGTCGTGTATACCGACGTCGTGGGGGACGTTATGCGACTGCTGCGTTGCAGAGAGGGATAGGTTTGGTGTGAATCAGTTCTAGTTTGGGGAGGAATCTCACATGGAGTTAAATTACCACTGGTAGTAGAAGCGGGTAATTTAACAGCCGCTAGGTATAGAAATGAGATCCTCCGACCACATGTTGTCCCATTTTTGCAGCAAAACAACCTCACATTCCAGCAAGATAATGCTCGGTCTCATGTAGTGAGGATCTGTCGCGATTTTCTCACCAACAACAATATCCACCCACCGGATTGGCCGTCATACAGGCCCGACCTCTCCCCTATTAAGCATTTGTTGAACCAACTGGATGGACAGGTTTTTCGACGCCAGCCTCCCGCTGTTACTCTGGCCCAACTGAGAGCAGCCCTCTTGGAAGAGTGGGCAAACATCCAAAGGATAAGGTTAAACTCACTCATGAACCCCATGTCTAAGAGAATTAGGGCTGTGGAAAGAGCAAATGGGGACATACCCGGTATTGACTATCCAGTTCCCACAATCAGTCCATTTTGATTTCTGATTACAGACGTCTCTTTCAGTTTTCTTCCGTTACTCCTTCGTCACTAACCAGATACAAATAATTGACTTTGCATTTAGTTCTGTATAGATTAATCTTTATTTTTACTTAAAAATATTGAACATTATACTAGACGTCTTACCTATAATCATTTTCAAAATTCACCCTTCGTTTCTTTATCCCTTGAGTATATTATTATAATAATGTAATTCTTGAAAGTAATATCATGATTAAATTCCATTTAACACAAACACGTAAATGTCTCCATATTGTCTCTCTATTAAAATGCTTCTTTGACTTTGAATGTGGTTTTGAACTCTTTAATCATTATATGCTAAATTTAAATAACGCATGTTCCATTTGCCTGAAAGCCAGATTGACAGAATATTTTGACTCGGTTACGTCTACGACAATTCCAGCTTGAATAAATAAACAATGGACAATTACTACTTCAAGAAAACTGAGACGTTTGAAAGAAAGAGAAACGTTTGGGAAAACTCATTTTCACTAATGGAGATCAGATTAAATTGTTGTGAATGCTCTCGATACTGTATATATCAAACGACCTGACTTCAGTGGCATTATGATAACCTATTGGCCAACACAGAGACATAAATTATTATCATACGGTGCTATTATCCATCGACCTTCCAAACTCATATTTCAATTAAAAATGCTCTTTTCAAAACTAAAGCCCTGTCAAGGTAAGAATATAAGACCACCATTTTTAATTGTGTAAAATGTTTTGGATTGTCAATAAATATGTGAATAAGAAAATCGTACTGTTTAACATTCATTTAATTCTGAATGCAGCACCGCAAATAATTCTCTTTTATGTCATATTTTGTTATATAAAAGAAATAAAACAAAAAGCTTATTAAATCGTATTCAAGAAAGGGCGTTATTACGATGTTTGACACGAATGCTTCATCTTATCACATACATGCTGTTGGAACTTGATAAGAGGACTAAAAATAATAATACGACATACTCACAATTCATATAAAGTGTCAGAAAATGCAAAAAAACGTTTAAATTCGCTCCAGAAATTACTTGATTGCTGACGTACTCTGCATACAAACCTTTTGTTAACAACAAAAAATCAAAAGTGTATGTTGAAAATGGTGTTAAAACGTTAGGCGTGACACTTATCTTATTCAAATGAAATCTGCTTGTCACCATAAATGCATCATTAGTTAAAAGTTCAAAGGAAAATGTTAATTCAGAATTCTATTGATGAAGGGACAAAAGTTTCTTGCTTTCCTCTGAGAGTAAATCGATATTAGCTTATAGTAATATTATAAACAGAAAGAGGTTCATTATTCATCATAACTGATTTTGTTTCAAATGAAATAAAACGAGCGAAATGTTTCTGACTTAGTTGGTTGATTTTATAATGATCACATATTTTGTTTTTCATTCTGTTATTTTGCTTTTTGAAGTAGTTGGTTGGACATTCATGCTTGATTAATGTTGTCAATAAATTTCGATCACGATAAGACAATGTTACAAACTGTTTATAAGACGGACTGATCTTTGACAAAAAACAAAACTGTTCCTTGGATATCAACTTAGTCCAATATGCTTAACCAAATAATGTGAAAAGTAAATGAGCTGACATATAAACTATAGAATCAAAGGCAAAAAGACAGAAAGTTATTAAATGAGTGTAAACCTGATGTATGGTTCACTGCCATGGTGAGAGGGGAAGTAAAGGGAAGAAAATGTAGAAAAGACTTTCTAGAAGAACATAAATCTTGTTTTATGTAGTCATTAGTTTATAAAAAGACGGATCTAGAAGTAAATTTCCTGAGCATTTTGTATTTCAGACAAATAAACAAGTGAGAAAAGCCAGTTTGATAAATAATATATTATATATTTTTATTAAGTCCAGTAATTTGTTTTCAAGTAAACAGGTCATTGGGCACAAATTACACAGATTACCACATAAAATACACTGTTACTTATGCAAACAGAATATGCAGATACATTGAGAAACAGTGGCAAATTTCTCGTCAGTATTCAGGGGTTGTCTAGGTTATTAGAAGCTGTTGTAAACAGAAGCTAACAATATTCCACTGTAGTCTGAAAACAACTTACCTTATCGTTTACCTGCAATTTTTTCCCGTCTAAAATATCGGCAAGTGTGAACGCTTCGAGAGACGGCTTCTTCCTGTCGTTGAATTCCGTGAAACAGCAAAGGTTTCCTTATGATTAGACAGAGAGACCGACAAGTCTGCAATAACGATAAAAATGTCTCGAAGAAAATTACATCCCAGGAAGTCTTTTACCATTTCAAGTTAAAAAATTTCCATGATGAACTTTCCAATTCTTATCGCAGGAGATGAAAGACTCCAATTACTCCATGAAAAAATTAAACATTAGTCAATTATTGCAGTTGACAGATATTGCCAGATTTGGTGCATTATTCTTACCGAAATATTAAGTTTTAAGGCCTCGTTGATTTAAATAAAGGATAAGTATGAATATAACACATGGCAATAAAATTGAAAAACAAAAATAAAGAAACAAAACAAAAACTGCCATAGAAATCTTTTACTTGAGGCTTCTTTAGCAAATGAAAATTGAATATAATGTAACTGATTACAAACATCTCGTCAAATATTAAGTTTTGAAACTTAAACAAATATCTGTAATTAACGTTTTGGGGTATTTTTGGAACAGTATTGAAGCACAAATTACATTGAGGATTGTGACATTACAACTTCCAATAGTTTATTTCTATCTGTACAACTGAAATTACTCGCAATTTATTGACGTTTTTAATGCTACTTTTGAAGTTGACGATAACACCTTTCTGATTTTCTCCAATGTTTTTTTTTCTTTATACGAGTGTTTGCTTTCCTTCTTATTTTTAACATATTTATAGTTGATATTTCTTGCAATAAGGAAAAAGAAATTATTTTGACATCTATTTAACCGTCTTTTTAGTCAGATTTTTAATGATAGATACATGTACTTTTTCAAATCAGTTTTTCGTGAAATTTTGATAGAATCAAACCCAGACTGTAGTACCGCAGATTGTAGTTCCAAGGAGAAAAAGAAACTTAAAATTACTTCTATTAATGTTATTGCTATACGCAACAAATTATAAACGACATCTCTGTAAAACCAAATGCAAGACTTAAAAAAATAATATCAGACTAATCTATGACGTTAAAAAGATCCAGATAAATGTTTTGCATACATCCTCAGAAGGGATCAATGATACTATAACTGAACTTCCTGTTTTGGAGTTGTATCTGCATTAAATACCCAAAAACACATTGAATACCAAAAAAAAAAACCTTTAAATCTTCAATAGGAAATCGATTAATACCTAAATACGTAACAAAAAAGAACAAGGAAAGACAAATAAATGATCACATCTCTGTAATAATGTCGCATTAAGTAATTCCCGAGCATAATATAAAAAATACAATATTATAATGTTTTCCCAGCTTTCAAATAAAGTTGTCCAGACTTATTCAAAACAGTTCTTCTAGAAAAGCAGTTTCGTGTTAACTTCCTACTAAAATAACATTAATTTTACATATATAGGGCAAAACAAGTTTATGAATTTAGCTGAATAGGAGCATTGTGTTTCTTTCTCCACTTTGGCTAAAGTATCAATTCTAATCCTGGTAGAACCTAATGGGCAAGAAAGAAGAAAACTTGAAAGCAAAATTATGATTTATTGCTAAACATTAGTGAAATAATTTTCATGTGATGTAATAAAAGAACAAAAAATAGGGAAAAGATTATAAACATGTTAAAATTGAAGACAAAAATGAGACTATCGGGGAAAGGCGTTATTGGAATGCTACGAAATGAATTATTTCGCAATTTTTTTCATCTAAACACTGAACTCAGTCAAACCATTTCGGAACGCTTGCCGAAAGAATTACTAGGCAAAATTTTAAGCTTGGTGACGGGAATACATTCCTAGATCAAGGAAAACCTGATTAAAATTTTAAAGTATATTCTGCTTTACTTTGAACGTATGATTGGACACAACATTTTACATGATAAAATGGACCGTATTTCTGAGAACTTGAATTGTATGATCAAATTCGAGCTCACAATTAAGGAGGAGAAAATATGATACGTTTAGTAGAAGTAATTTTTCAGACACGTTGTGAATCATTACCTAAACGTTTTACTTTCTTCTGTTAAGGTTTCGACCGAATCCTTGGTATTGCGAGTAAAATCAGGTAATCACTTTGCATCGTATTAAGAAAAAAAATATCGGCCAAAATAACTTGAAATTTGAAATATTTGAGAAAAATAAATTCAAGTAACGATCATATAAAAAAATCTTTTGAATACCTTTCGAGGCTGCATATGTTTTTCAAAAGATCAAAGGACTTGACCCGTTTGAATGTTGTATTGATGGCCTCTTGTTAGAGACCTTACAGAACACACTGTGTTAATTGATCGGTATTGCGTACAGCCATTACATTTTAAGTATTATCTTCTCGCTAAGGTTAGAGATGCTAGAACTTCATGACGCGTTTGTAAATTATACCCTACCGATTGTTCCTAAAAGACAGTATAACGTGTGCACAAGGTAAAAAGTGCTTTCAACATTTCTGTCGAAACCAAATACCATAGATAAGACTTAAAAACTTGCCCTCGTTATCATGATTTTAGTAGTTTGCTTATACTACCAAATAAGTTATTTGACAGAGGTAAAATGGTACGTGTTACATTCGCAACATGACAAAACACAAGAAAATAAAAAATGTAGAGCCATGCCATAAATAACAAGAGCTTGTCAGAGACAAAGCAAAAGTCCCCTACCGGTGCAATATCCATCTCCTTAACTCCAACCCATATGTGGAAATTGACTAAAGAAATTGTCTGAGACATGCATAATCTCCATATGATCCTCTATCCATGTACAAAGTGTCATCAAAGAAGAAAACGTCATAGGTCAAGGTCATTTAGAGGTTAAGGTCACAAAAATATATGTTGTTGAAGAGGTCTTATCGAAGGGGTTGTTGTGACCAAGTTTGAAGTAATTCTGTTCGGAAATAAGGAAATTATGGCCAAATTTATTGTTTCTGGACAAGAAAACTTTAAAGATCAATGTCATTCAGAGGTCAAGTTCACAGAAATGTACTTCATTGGAATGGTCTTGTCCAAGGTATTGTTTTGGCCAAGTTTGAAGTAATTCCATTCAGTAGTAAGGAAAATATGGCAAATGGTAAAGTTTTCGGAGGAAATGACTGATAAACGGACGGACAGTTCCTCCTTCAGGTTAAAAAAAATAAGGTATTCTCCATACTGCCATTTATCCAAGTTTCATAAAAATATTGGAAGTACTTTTTAAGTTATCACAAATATTGCTATATTTGCCATATTTTAAGTCTATTTGTTGCCATAGCAACCAGATTTTTCAACATAGGAAGAAAACAAAGACGTGTATAATTTCCATACTGCCATCTATCCATATATCAAGTTTCGTAAAAATATTTTCAGTACTTTATGCGGTATCTCGGGATCCAGTTTTTGCGGACGGACGGACTGACGGAAGGAGGGTAACCCTATAGTCCCCTCCAGTGAAACCGGTAGGGGACTAAAAAGGTCGCAAAACTAGAATTTTGTCACAAATGGTGACTAATACCCCGCACTACCTTGTCACAGAATGGTAGCCCAGTTGGAACAAGTTGCACATAATTTTTAATACTAAGTTTCAACTATCATCTGACCTTGACCTCTGTTGGAAACCCATAAAAAACTAGTTCCTGATGTTTAAATTTTCTCAGGATCACTATGTTTAACTTATATTTCAACTTTACTTTATTCTCAGTAAATCTGATGGAAAAGTTCCAAGTCTCTGGATACAGTTTTTAGGGAAAGACGAATGTACCAAATTTTTCAACATAGGAAGAAAAAATTCAAAGTTAAAGGATGATAATTCTGACAATTTAGGTGCTAGAATTATGAACTTTGTCACATATGATGTGGGTGATGATAAGAAACCAATATTTAAAGTTTGAAGTAGATTCATTGAGAAATAATAAAGTTATATACAAAAAAAAAAAAAAAACACATTTTTTTATGAAAATTCTAAGTTCAAGGGGGATAAATCTAATAATTTTGGAGCTAGAATTGTGAACATTGAGGTGCATTATCTTCATACTCTCACCTATCCATATTTCATGTTTCCTAAAAATATTTTCAGTATCTTTTGAGTTTTACACAAAAAAACACATTTTTTTCATGAAAATTCTAAGTTCAAGGGGGGATAAATCTAATAATTTTGGTGCTAGAGTTGTGACACTTGAGATGCATTATTTCCATACTATCACCTATCCATATTTTATGTTTCATAGAATTATTCTTACACCTTTTTGAGTTATCACAAATATTGTTATATTTGCCATATTTAAGTATATTTGTTGCTATAGCAACCAAAATTTTCAACATATGAAGAAAAAAAAAAGACGTGCATAATCTCCAGACTGCCATCTACACATATTTCAAGTTTCGTAAAAATATATTCAGTACTTTTTGCATTATCATGGGATCCAGTTTTTGTGACGGACGGACAGACTGACGGACGGACGGACTGACGGACGGACGGACGGACTGACGGAGGGTAAACCTATAGTCCCCTCCGGTTAAACCGGTAGGGGACTAATAAACGATATACAGATCGTATACTTTGATAAATGCAACAATGGAAACTGTTATTGCACAAAAGACTGAGAATGATTTTGTGAAACAAATTAAATCTCCAGTAACGTTAACAAAACGTCAAAATGATATCACTACATACATATTATCATGGCATATAATTATGTTATTCTTGAATGTAAAATCATGATTAAATTCGATCGAAATATATCGGTTCCATATGGTCTCTCTATTAAAATGCTACTTTGACTCTATTGTCTCAAAGATTATTTTTTATTAAATTTAACAGACAAATATTGTCAAGGTGGAAGTGTTTTGCAGGCATGAAACATAGAGTCTGACATATTTTGACACGGTTAAGTCTGCGGTAAATATTTGAAATATGGCCTTTTAGTTTAAACATAAGCTCGCCAGCTTAAGATAAAACAATGTGAAAAACAACGAAGCTGCATTTTTGTTTCAGACACGTAATGACTCTTATTTAAAGCGTTTGTGCTAATTTTGAGTTATCGAACTATTCCTGGTCATTTGGGGGTAAAAGCAGGTGATCATTGACACGAAATGAAACCCATTTGATATCGTCACCCTCAAATCTGGCTAGAACAAAACAAAATGGAAAAGTACTAGTTCGCGAAAATGGAGTTTCGTTTGAAAGAAAGAAAAACGTTTGGAAAAACTCAGTTTCACTAGAAAAGATCAGATGAAATCGTCCTGAATACTCTCGATACTGTAAATCAATCAACCTGACTTGTATCAGTGGCATTATGATAACCTGTTGGTCAAGATTGAGTCATAAATCATAATCATACGTTCGTTTTATCCACCGACCTTCAAAAGTCATATTTTCTTTTCAAGACTGAAGTCCTGCCAAGGTAACAATGACAGATCATCATTTTTTTATTGTATCAGTTGTTTCGAAGAATAAGAATAGATGCGAATAAGAAAAATGTGCTGTTAAACATTCATTTAATTCTGAATGCAATTTTTTCTCTTTTATGTGTCATATTTTGTTATATTGAAGCAATAAGAAAAGAAAATTAATTAAATTGTGTTCATGAAAGGTCGTTATCAAAATCTATGTGACACTAATGCTTTATATTATCAGATACATGCTGTTGGAAGTTGATAAGAGGATTAAAAAAAAATAATACGGCATACTCACAATTCATATGAAGTGTCAGAAAATGCAAAAAAAGGTTTAAATTCGCTGCAGAAATTTCTTGATTGCTGACGTACTCCGCATACACCTTTTATTAACAACAAAGGTATCGACAAACGATCAAAGATGTTTGTTAAAGTTCATTTATGTTGCTAAATTTTTAGACATGACACTAATCCTATCAAAATGATATCTGCTCGTCACCGTTAATTTTTCAAAGTTAAAAATTCAAATGAAAAGTATAATTCAGTATTCTAAAGATAAGGTGACAAACTATTTCTTGTTTTCTTCTGAGAGTAAATTCATATTTGGTTATAAGCAACACAATAAACAGAAACGTGTTCAACCATAATTACAATTAACTTTTTTTCACATAAAATAAAACGAACGAAATGTTTCTGACTTAGTTGGAAGATTATAATGATGTTGTTTTTTTTTCATTTTGCTACTTTTTTTCTTTTTGAAGTAGTTACAGAGAAATACACGTTAGATTAATGTTGTCAATAAATTTCGGTATGCCACGATAAGAAAATGTTACAGAATCTATTTACAAGACGGAATGATATTTGATAGAATTTTAACTGTTCTTTGGATACCAACCTAGCCCAATGTGCTTAACTGATAATGCGAAAAGTAAATGAGCTGACAAACTATAGAATGTAAGGAGAAAAAATCAGTTGTTAAATGAGTGTTAACTTGATGTACGGTTCACTGATATGGTCAGAGGGGAAACAAGGGGGTGATAAATGAAGACAAAGACTTTCAAGAAGAGCGTAAATCTTATTTTTTATGTAGTCATTAGCTTATAAAGACGGATCTGGAAGTAGAATTCCTGAGATTGTGTATTTCAGACAAATAAAGGGAGAAAAGTCAGTTTAATGAATAATACATTTTATATTCATTACAGGTCACAGAGCAAAGATTACCACATAGAAGTACACGGTTTCTTATGCTAACAAAATACGCAAGAACATTAAATAACGTTAACACATTTCTCATAAGTATTTAGGGGTCGTCCAGATTATTAGTAGTACGACAACATGCTGCTGTATACAGAAGCTTAAAATATTCCACTGTAGTCTGAAAATAATTACCCGATCGTTTACTTGCTAGTTTTTTCCTGCCTTATTACCCGATAGTTTACTTGCTAGTTTTTTCCTGCCTTATTACCCGATAGTTTACTTGCTAGTTTTTTCCTGCCTTATTACCCGATAGTTTACTTGCTAGTTTTTTCCTGCCTTATTACCCGATCGTTTACTTGCTAGTTTTTTTCCTGCCTTAATTATCAACGAGTGTGAAAGCTTCTCAAGACGTCTTTTTTCCTCCTGTTGAATTCCCGGAAACAGCTAAGGTTTCATTATAATGGGACATAGAGACTGACAAGTCTGTAATAACGATAAAAATGATTCAAGGAAAATTACATCCCAGGAAGTCCTTAACCATTTCAAGCCGACAAAAAAGTCCATTGTGAGGTTTCGTAAGTCTTATCACTGAAGATGAAAGATTGCAATAACTCTACAAAAAGTAGAAGGTCAGGTTTAGCAGACAGGAATACAGGACTCATATAACAATATTAAGTTTATCTAAACAATAGTTAAAATAATTGCAGTTTACAGATATTGCAAGGTTTGCTGCATTATTCTAACAAATATATTTCGTTGATTCAAATAAAGGTGAAATATGAATTGTATACATGACAATACAACTACTGACCTGAAAAAGAAGAACAAGAAAAAAGAAACAAACACAAATACTACCACTGCAATCTTCCACTAAACATCTTTAAAAAGAAAATATAAGTAATTTTGACACTTAAAGAAATATTTGTATATAAAGTTTTGGCAAAACCCTATGATTGTATGTTACTTTTTGTCCATAAATACATAGTTATCAAGCTGATAATGCATCTTAAAATAAACTCATTTTACAAATCTTAATAACAATTAAATCACTAGACAAAATCGAAATAAGATGAAAAAACAACAACTTTTTTCATCCAATCTATGTATTAGATAATATGTATATATAACACGGCCAATGAATGATTTCCCAAGTTGCTGCTTATTTTGTAAATAGCTTTCCTGATATAATATCGTGTTCATTTAATCATTTTCGAGGGTAATGTATATAACACAAAAAAAACCCAACAAAAAATGTATTAAATATAAATTTCGCTTTCAAACTCATTATCAAATTGTTACGATCTAGTGCACACCTTACAATAATTGTATAAATACAACCTCTGACAACTGCGTCAGGGAATCGATTCTTTGGCTCTGTGGTTAGAGTGTTGGCTTGGTATGAGGGAAACTGGAGTTTGAATCCCACTCTGGGTTGTGTATTCTAAGATGCATTGCATCTTTCTGTTGCGGGCTTTTATGTTTGTAAGAAAATAGCTAGGCTTTTTTATGATCAATCTAATTTCACAACCCCGTGTTAAAGTATAATTCTTGTATCAATTGTTTCGTACGTAAGGACGTTGAAGTGTCCAAATTTAAGTTGTCTTAGTTGAAAAAAAAATGCAAAGCAAAGTAAATAAAAAAGAGGAGGGGTGTAACGATCCTTTTTACACAGCCCTTTCTCTTAATGTATTTGTGAGGTTTTAACAAATGCGTTTCAACAGTGTTAGAGTAATGCTCCGGAAAAAAGTGTCAATGACAGGCGACAGGATAGATAGACGGACGGGCGGAAACCGTCACCACATATCTCACGCCTGTCGGCAGGAGGCTAATAAACATATCTCAACGTTTAAGTAGCTATATAAACTACAGCCGTATTCTTTGGAATATTAAAACATGTAACTAAGTAGTTATAACATGCTGTAAAATATCTATTTTAACCGAAATGATGCGCAAAACCCACTGATAGGTTTCGTATCGTACAGGCTGGGCAAATAGAAACTAATATCACCATAGTTTATGATGGACTAGAAAATGTTTGTCTAAATAAACAGTTAAACAAAATTGTTCACACACACACACACACACACGCACACGCACACACAAACACACACACACACACAGGGAAGAAATATTTATATACTGATTCTTTATTCAGAAGATGATATAGTTAATGTCCTTATTAAAGTATAAATGGATCAGTTTGCATCAATCGTTCACTGAACGTCACACTTATCATTGTTTTTACAAATATGCATATTTCAATGAAAGAGTTAAGTAGTCGCAGTCTCATGAGATGATTGACAAATATACAAATAATAATAACAAAACTCATAACCATTATAATAATAATACTCATTATCATTATGATATTTCCTTTTAATATTTTGGCTGATTTCCCCAGGTAACTTATGAGGATACATGATTAACAGTTTCATTAGAGTTGCAAAATACAATCAAAACTTTCTCAGACGCATGTTTCTTTAAGATTTTGTTGTACATTGTTCCCAATGAACAAAGGTTTATTTTAAAGTAGATGACCTTTTCTTTTTGATAAAAATGATAAAAACCAATCACTTTACCGAATTACCATATGATTAGTACAAAGACATCAAAATTCTGAGGTCCAAGTCTAGTATCAATGAAAAAATATATGGTCCTTTAACAATCATTAGAAAAATAATCCGGGACTTCTTTTTATTACATGCCGTTGATTACATCCGCTATAATGTAGAATTGCAAGACCAGGTACAGAGTAAACAGCCAAGTGAATTAGCGGCGGACTTAACAAGTTAAGTTATAATTATAACCATGTAACTAGATTCTGCATTGAATTATTTATGTCTAGTTTTTGACATCGATTAGTGGTTTATATTTTGTTAAGTCCAGTTGCAATGCAGAATATTCGAAATTTTATGACATTTTAAGAAGCTTAGTCTGTGTCAACCACTAGGTTAAGCTCAGTTTATTGATCCATGGTATGTTATTGCAAACACTAGCCTGTACTTGCACGTCAATCTTATAACACATACTAAACAAAAGATATCATATACCCATCAAGGCATTATCCTCCGTAGTATTATGTTTCTCTCACACTCATCATCTGAAAAATAGATTAAAAACTCGAGCACACAAACGGAAGTTTTAGATAAGAGAATTGTTTGCATATACGAGCTTTTTTTGTGGGGGTGTGGGGGGACGGGGGCGAATTTTAAGCTCAATGCACAGCTGCAGGGTACCGTTCCTATTTTATTTTTAGTTGGAAAGAACGTATCTATTGATCTAAACTATGTCTTTGTATTATCGTAACCTTAGAATCAGGTCTATTGTTGGCAAAAAATTGAAACTAGTTTGATTTATTCACGAGCTAGAAACTAATGTTACCGCAAACGTAGATATATCAAATGTAGGCACACATGTTTCTTGTCAAATTTAAGGATGGATCGACTTTGTCGATGTTTTTTTTGGATCACAATCTCGCTTGAAAATGATATTTAAGAATACATCTCATACTGCCTTATACAAATCAAAACAAGAACCTGTATTTAAGAATAATGATTTATCTAGCTTATCTAAATTATCTCTATTTTCAATGACCGCTGTCAAAATTATCAAACATGTCGGTCATTTGGCTTGTAATACTGTTTACATGGCAATATACTACTGCTCAGAAAGAACCATGCAAATATTATAATGTCACTAATGAAATGTTTGAAAGAGTAAATGTTATAGAATCGAAAGTGTAGGAAATTTCTTTCTTCTAGTAACTTGCAAAAGGTTTTATGGCTAAAATTTCTGGTTCATATTTTGTCTGTCAAGTAATGTAGTTCAAAACACGTACTGAGAACGTGATTGTTGCAAGTTTTCATTCATATTTTGTGCTTACATCCATATTTCTTAAGATGTCATTTGTAAATATGATAAGATAGAGCAATCTTGTGGCACAAACCTCGTAATTATATTATTTACTTCTTGTCAATTAAAACAGGAGAGACAAAAAGTGTTTACATTAATAAAAAAGATGATAAAATGTCCAAAACAATTACTTTTAATGAACAGACTGTAGGGAGTGGTGGCTGTTTTATTATCTAAGAATGCGTCCTATAAACTGACTGTTAGTAGTTGAGTTGTCAACATCAGTCTTGTCTTCAACATATTACTATAAAGACTATCGATTAGAAAAATAATAAAGAAAAAAGCTAAGACTTGTTTTTAGCAGAAAAATGGTGTATACCAGAAATCGATTTCAGAGCGAAAAGACATGAAAGGGGCTGCTACGATCTCAATGTGGCTAAAATAAGTATAGCTTTCACGTGACAACCTGCCATTTAAAAAACTTAAAACCACAAAAGAAACACTACAGACAAAAACTTGACGTTATAAACACCAAATTAAGCGTAGAACACACAGTCAAACAGTTTTCTAAGTTTTACACTATTTTTATACATAATTATCTGGTGGGTGAAGGTAGAACTTTGAACTGTTCCTGTATAAACTACATACAAATAAGACAAATCGATTTATAAATGAATAGAAAGATAAATAAATGAATGAATGAATGAATGAATGAATGAATGAATGAATAAATGAATAAATAAATGAATTAATGAATAAATGAATGAATAAATAAATAACAAAGACTACATGCCAGTCAATATGGCATTTAAGTAATCGTTAAACGATACGATACGATAGCGATACAATTTCAACTAACACACCAGATTCAAATTTACTATATTGCTTTGAAAGTCTTGTAATATGAAGCAAGTAAAGAATGGTGGAATCATTTAATCATTAGTTTAATACCTTTTTATTCACTCACGGAAACTAGCTGGAAAACAGGAACCGGCGAATTGCATTTTTATTTTTTTCTTCATTTTTTATCATTACCATTTAAAAAAAATCGAAAGCGGTGTCACTTCTAAGCAAACTTTAAAATACCCAATAAAATTCATTTAAAGTTCAAAATATACATAACTGATAAGTAATAAAAATATTTTGAATTGCCAGCTTATTCCATTTCTTTTATTTTTAATTTAAGTATACTTTTATATTTTTTTTTCAATTGTGTAATTTGTGTTGTTTAAATCAATTAACCTAAGCTTTCTTTTGCGCTAATAGTCAATGCTTGACTGCCTATGTTTAAACAGTATATAATTATGCCCTTGTTCTCCTTCTCTGTTGTATCATAGCTTAATCATCAAAAAGAAAAAAAGGTTGGTAGGTACTGATAAATTCGCCTTGCCTTAAACATATTGTTAACCACAAATAATTAATATTAAGAAATCAAGAAGAAATAAAAGAAAATTAAACCAACATTTATCTAAATAGATTTTTAGTGTCTTTTTTTTTTGTCATAAGATACATTAGCACTCCAAGTAGTGATTATTGTTGTCTGAATCTAAAGTCAGATTTCTGTCTCAAACCCGCTTTACTTCGAGAAAGCTAGGACGAACTAATCTAGAATTAATATGGCTATGGTAAATGTTCTGCCTTAAACATGTTAAATCATATGTCGTCATTAGTTTTGCAACTGAAACGTTTCCTGTTTGAGATCCCTTTGTTATAGTCTTTTGTTCAGGCTCTCTATTTATTTGTTTCACTTCCTTAATAATAAAAAACTACCAAATGTAGCCTTATTGGGAAATTGTTCACCTACACATGTGTTTTTTTATGATATGTTGAAATTAAGGAACCAAGCGCATTGTGTCCTAAGAATCTGTTTTTGGCATATAATTACAGAATATTTTAAAACGTATGATCAAGTTTATGATGCGACGTCTAATGAAAGTCACCTTTCCGTTGTGAAATAACCTTGACGAGCAGTCGTTATAACAATTACATGCATATCTTTATCATTGAAGCTTATACATTTTTATATGGCACTAGATGACATTGTGTTGCATTAAGTTTATGTTATGGTAAGTATGCACAACAAGAATGAAAGAGAATCCCGTTATATGGATTATCCAGTTGTTCATATGATATAATCTTACCTTGATTGTCATTTGTCCTCTTCGTGGTATCTTGAACACATGCTTGAAATGAACATAATAAAAGCCTATATTCATTTATTCTGTATATAAATAGGAATGAAAGTTTTGTAAATAAAGTGCGACTTCATATTTAAGTATCAAAAATATTTGATAAAGTACTGAACATATAAGGAATTTTACGTAGAAAACTATTTTGAAAGAAAGTTGTCGAAAACAAAACGATTTGTTACGACCAACACTTCTCGTAATTCTTTTAATTTGAAGAATTGAAGAGAATGGATACAAATGTTCCAGCACTCAAACGAAGAAAGGAAAATTATCATGTATTTATAACACTAGATCGTTGTCTCCAAATCAATAATTTATAGTTATTTAGACAAAGAGAGAACATTCGTAAATAAAAGTGAGTTATTAAAAAACCATAACCCTGCAGACGAGAATATAACCTAGAGAACTGAATATGCAGAGATGCATAGAAAACAATGTTTGACATAAGGAAAACACATCACTTTAGTATAATTGTCTTTCAGGCAGATGTTTTTTAAGTTCATTCAATTTAAAAGATCAGTTTCAACATTTTGACGGCACCAAAAACAAATGGGTTACCCACAGTCTGGTGAAATATTTGCTAAATTCATGTGCAGTATATTTAGTACATATCAGCATTTTCCCAGAAGAATATATATATATATCATAATCCAGTGGTTGAAAAAAATAAAACACAGCTTAATCTTTAAAAAGAACATTGATTACTTTGAAGAGATTCTTTTTGGTTATGGAACCGAATCACTGCATTTATTTCTTTTTGCTTGGTGACATTGGAACTTATATTATGCTTACTTTATGCTTGATTCCATATTGCTTGATGACATTGGAACTTACATTAAGTTTGATGGAATTTTGCTTGACAACATTGGAACTTAAATAATGATTATGCTTGGTTCCATCTTGCTTGATGACATTGAAACCTGCAGTATGCTTGATTCCATATTGCTTTATTTAACAGGAACTTGCGTATGCTTAATTCTGTCATGGCATTTGAACTTCCATAACGCTTCATTCAATCTTGTTTTGTATTTTTCCATAGTCGTTTGTACTGTGTGAGAATAATCAAAATGCGATGTCATGTAGCTTGTATCATCCATCTTTCTTCACGCTATATTAAATTTTTTGTGAATTTTTTAAAGACTGTTTGCATGTTTGTCATCTGGAGTCGACTATATTTTATTTCATACCTCCTTTTGTACACCGAAATGTGCGAAATGAATTTGTTTTAGAAGTAATTAATGATTCATCACACATTTGGTGTAATACCTTAGAGCTTCGCTCATTTCTATTATCCAGTGTTTATGGTATATAAAGCTTGGTGACTGATGCTGTTTTAATACGTACCTTTTTTATTATTTGAGCTACTGATATTGTCTGGCCAGTTTTTGTTTATAGTTTTCCAAATAATGTTGCATTAAAGATTGTTAACTGTTAGGGGCAAGAACTCTTCTATCAAGATCGACGGAAATTTTTTCACATTTCCGCCTCTTGTCGTAATAGTCCGTAAAGCAACAGCGGTGACCATACATCAATGATCTCGCCTTTCAAAACCACGCTATTTGCACGCCATCCAGAGATCGATTACTCAATTTACGGTACTTAAATTTAAATTGCTTATTACAATAGCGTCGAGCTGTAAATGAGTGTTGTCAGTAATCAAACTATTTAGCAGGTAAAATAAACGGTTATCACTGAAGTAAAATCGTTTTCAAGGTTTAAGTCCATTTATGATTTAGTCGAAGTTTCGGTATGCAAACAAAATATTAAAGTAAATATCAATACTTTGCAAAACTCTAGTCTAAAGAACCAAGATGTACCGACAAAGCGCCATCTGATGTCATAATATAAACACAAATATTGAAAATCGCATTATAATTACTGCTCAGTGCTTACCGTAAAGTGAAGTTTGACTTTTGTACACTTTGTTATTGGTATCGTTGTCATCATCGTTTTCGGTGCGTATTGTTTATGAAATGCTTTTCTATTTGTGTTGAATGTGTTGATTGAGTGCATTGAAAAATAAGAATGCTAAGACACAACAAAATCGCTGAACACAAATCAAAATTAATTGTTTATGATGAAAAGGTTCGATGCACGTACTAGGTAGATGATATGCAGTAAAAGGCATTCTGATAATTAAGGTAATTGGAGGGAACGTATCATTTTACATCAAGTAATATCAATGACAAGTAATTAAAGACTGTTCGATAAAAAGCTTAGCATATTGCGTTGTCAGTAAAGAAAACTGCAATTAAACATATAGCATATTGCATAAGTTGGAGAGGAACAAGTGAAGTTGCAATAATAGCGCATTCAGGTAACATAAAGCATGATGTTATTCAGCAAAATATAGCTTTCCAATGCCATAAAGCAAGGTGAAATCAAGTTCATGCAAGTTCTTTCACCAAGCAAGATGGAATTAACGCAGTAATTCTGTTCCATTTTGGGTTATTGATCGCATTAGGTAGTACAGTATATGATTGTGTAGTGGCATGGTATTAAAATTCCGGCATTGTTGTCGAATGAAATTTCATGAATTCCCACATTTTCATCTGATTCATATTTGCTTCACGAAAGTCTTACTAGTAATTAGTTTGAAAGTCTAGGTAGTACTACAAAACTTTTGTAAAAAATATGGCCGGTCTGTGTTACTTGGGCTTTTAATAACTCACCAATTTAATACAAGCATCTTTTTCTTGCACATTAACTTATTAAAAAGTAACTGGTTCTTACAAGCGCTTGGATTTCTATTTCCTTAATGTGCTCACACAATTTAATTGTACACAATAGGGAACATTACATTTTTTCTAATCAGCTAAATAGAATGAAGAAGCATACGAGAGCAGAACAGTATTGAATTGGACAATATGAAGCATTATGTCATATTGTCTTTTAAAGAGAGCTACAAAATTTATTATCATTTAAAAAAAGAAATGAACTATTTCTTCTTTTAAATGTTTGGTGTCTTTTGAGAACGTCAGTTTCCTATGATATTAAAATAAGCTATAGCAAGAAATCTCTTAACAATTTTAGAACTGCTTTTTTATTTTTAATTGTACTTTTTATTTGCTGACATATTCTAGCGATATAAAAAAGAACCTGGTCCACTTTTTTTCTCTGTCAGTAAACAAACACATAACTAACTGTTCCTGTCAGTACAGTTTGTATTTCCTAGAATCTGGTCATGACAAACATTTACAAGAAATTTAAATGTATTTCAAATAAGCTAATGTTTTATGTAGATAATAGTGAAACAATTTGAATAACGGCTTGGATGCAAACTCGTTTTACGACATTAGTAAAACTGTGTTTTTTTCAACATTCAAGCGAATTGTTGATCAACAGATTATTTCTGTTCTTCTATAGGTCGCTGTTACTGCCCTTTAGACGTTCAGTCATACGACAATTAACTGTAAATCTAATACGTTGATTTTTGCCCTTACAACATATTAAAATTTTTCTATTACTTAAATTATAATAAAGTAATAAGAATCTTAAATGAAGGTAAAAGTTGTATTGTAAAAACAAGTGGTTGCGGCGTTCTACAATTTTTGAAAAAAGACAATCCTAGGAAAAAAATATCCCTCCTGCAGCACAATGTTTTGCTCGAAGTATTAACATGTAAGTTACAAGATGCAACGCCCCCACCTCTGTTTTTAGTTTTCTCCCCGTTTTTTTTCTTATTTGCGTTTTAATACATATGTCTGCTTAAGTAAGACATAATACCATCCAGAGATCGATTACTCAATTTACGGTACTTAAATTTAAATTGCTTATTACAATAGCGTCGAGCTGTAAATGAGTGTTGTCAGTAATCAAACTATTTAGCAGGTAAAATAAACGGTTATCACTGAAGTAAAATCGTTTTCAAGGTTTAAGTCCATTTATGATTTAGTCGAAGTTTCGGTATGCAAACAAAATATTAAAGTAAATATCAATACTTTGCAAAACTCTAGTCTAAAGAACCAAGATGTACCGACAAAGCGCCATCTGATGTCATAATATAAACACAAATATTGAAAATCGCATTATAATTACTGCTCAGTGCTTACCGTAAAGTGAAGTTTGACTTTTGTACACTTTGTTATTGGTATCGTTGTCATCATCGTTTTCGGTGCGTATTGTTTATGAAATGCTTTTCTATTTGTGTTGAATGTGTTGATTGAGTGCATTGAAAAATAAGAATGCTAAGACACAACAAAATCGCTGAACACAAATCAAAATTAATTGTTTATGATGAAAAGGTTCGATGCACGTACTAGGTAGATGATATGCAGTAAAAGGCATTCTGATAATTAAGGTAATTGGAGGGAACGTATCATTTTACATCAAGTAATATCAATGACAAGTAATTAAAGACTGTTCGATAAAAAGCTTAGCATATTGCGTTGTCAGTAAAGAAAACTGCAATTAAACATATAGCATATTGCATAAGTTGGAGAGGAACAAGTGAAGTTGCAATAATAGCGCATTCAGGTAACATAAAGCATGATGTTATTCAGCAAAATATAGCTTTCCAATGCCATAAAGCAAGGTGAAATCAAGTTCATGCAAGTTCTTTCACCAAGCAAGATGGAATTAACGCAGTAATTCTGTTCCATTTTGGGTTATTGATCGCTTTAGGTAGTACAGTATATGATTGTGTAGTGGCATGGTATTAAAATTCCGGCATTGTTGTCGAATGAAATTTCATGAATTCCCACATTTTCATCTGATTCATATTTGCTTCACGAAAGTCTTACTAGTAATTAGTTTGAAAGTCTAGGTAGTACTACAAAACTTTTGTAAAAAATATGGCCGGTCTGTGTTACTTGGGCTTTTAATAACTCACCAATTTAATACAAGCATCTTTTTCTTGCACATTAACTTATTAAAAAGTAACTGGTTCTTACAAGCGCTTGGATTTCTATTTCCTTAATGTGCTCACACAATTTAATTGTACACAATAGGGAACATTACATTTTTTCTAATCAGCTAAATAGAATGAAGAAGCATACGAGAGCAGAACAGTATTGAATTGGACAATATGAAGCATTATGTCATATTGTCTTTTAAAGAGAGCTACAAAATTTATTATCATTTAAAAAAAGAAATGAACTATTTCTTCTTTTAAATGTTTGGTGTCTTTTGAGAACGTCAGTTTCCTATGATATTAAAATAAGCTATAGCAAGAAATCTCTTAACAATTTTAGAACTGCTTTTTTATTTTTAATTGTACTTTTTATTTGCTGACATATTCTAGCGATATAAAAAAGAACCTGGTCCACTTTTTTTCTCTGTCAGTAAACAAACACATAACTAACTGTTCCTGTCAGTACAGTTTGTATTTCCTAGAATCTGGTCATGACAAACATTTACAAGAAATTTAAATGTATTTCAAATAAGCTAATGTTTTATGTAGATAATAGTGAAACAATTTGAATAACGGCTTGGATGCAAACTCGTTTTACGACATTAGTAAAACTGTGTTTTTTTCAACATTCAAGCGAATTGTTGATCAACAGATTATTTCTGTTCTTCTATAGGTCGCTGTTACTGCCCTTTAGACGTTCAGTCATACGACAATTAACTGTAAATCTAATACGTTGATTTTTGCCCTTACAACATATTAAAATTTTTCTATTACTTAAATTATAATAAAGTAATAAGAATCTTAAATGAAGGTAAAAGTTGTATTGTAAAAACAAGTGGTTGCGGCGTTCTACAATTTTTGAAAAAAGACAATCCTAGGAAAAAAATATCCCTCCTGCAGCACAATGTTTTGCTCGAAGTATTAACATGTAAGTTACAAGATGCAACGCCCCCACCTCTGTTTTTAGTTTTCTCCCCGTTTTTTTTTCTTATTTGCGTTTTAATACATATGTCTGCTTAAGTAAGACATAATACTCTTTCCTCCATTTGGTCACCTTTTTAATATAAACTATATAATTATATTTATAGACGGGATAAAATACTTTGAAACTGAAATGATTAATCAACCGATATACCTTATCAATACACTTCTTAAAACGAATATCTTCTTAAAATGTGATATGCTAAGCATTGCATGTATGATTATGTGATTCAATGGAATAATCGAGGTCACACGTTGGGGGCTCTAAAACCGTGAAAGAAATACTTCTTTTAAAATCTGTTTTGCAAGAGAAGAAGGGTTTAAGACGTCTTCACTATGTAATGTAATACTTTGAAATGATCTATGTTAAATGGATATTCATCATTGCTCTCATTGCATTCTTAGCTTGTCGTAGTGAAATTTGGCGGACACCAAGCCATTGTTTGAAATAAGTGCTATATGAAAGGTAAATTTAATAGGTAAAGGCAATATATATATTATATTTATTGACATGAGCATTTAGGACTGGGTCATTTCAATTAACTTGCCTTGAAGAAGTCGGTTATTTTCATTTGCGATTGTTTACAATTTTTCAGGTTAAATTCAATATCCAATAAACATTTATAAACGGATTCTTCTACATGTGCATTAAACTCGAAGTATGAACGAAGTTTATTCAAAGAATCAATTGTATAGTCTTTTCAAGAAATAGCATATGTGATTACGTGTCAATCCGATTGTATTGATCATAAATCTCTTTCATCGAGCAAAATTATCAACGGCATGAAATACTGGAATAAATATGAATATTCATGTTATCTAGATGAAAAAACTTATGCTAATGTTATTTTTAAATGAAACTGTATGACTGTTTTTTATAGCCGTACTGAAATAACACCAAATACATTCGACTGACTTTTATGCTTGCCGATGAAAACGAAAGTATAGGGAAGTATATGGGATCTATTTACATGTAGTCAATATTTTTAGTTCGTTGTAGCCAGGTGATTTTCTGGGCTTTTTGCTAAATTGGGACTTAAATATGAGTTCCATATAACCAATAATTCCTCATCACCGTGTTCACCAGTTTTATATTGAATGAAGATGAGCAAATTTCGGGCCAAAAGATATTGTTCCTTATAACGGGAAGTTTGCTTTGGCCATGTTCGGTATAAGTGAAGTTTATTATATGTGCTGCAACGCAAATAAACAAAACCTCTACGAACGTGTACGTAGCATGGAAGAACTTAAAAACTTATTGCACACAAATTGAATATCTCTAAGCCTCGTTTCGAAATTCTGACAAAGAATACATTGCTTTTGTTTTCATTAACAGGTCAACAGACAGTCTGATAATTTCTGAATATGTCTTTAGGTATTGGCCGTCAGAAGAAAATAGAAATCATCCATTATGTTATATAGAAGAAATATCTGATTCGTCTGTCTTGATTCTTATAGCAGTGCGTTGTTATAGGGAATTAAATTACCAATATATCGGCATTAGGTTCAAATAACAGTAGAAAAAGCCACTTGTGTTAACAAAAGAGTTTGCACTTTCATTATTTGTTGCGGGAAAATATTTAAAAAAAACCCATTAAACAATAGGACAATAAGGGGAGTATGCGTGCACAGCCTTGCAAACTTTGATTTTTGTCATTTGCATTTTGATAATATTTTCATTTGTATTGTATAATTCTTTATTTGCGTTGTATCTTGTGCATTTATGTTCTATTTCTGTTATTTCTATTTACATTGTACACGGTTCCATTTATATTGTATGTCAGGTCATTTGTTTTCTTAAACTGATACGTGTGAATTCAATACGTGATAAACCAGTTTATGTTCTATAATTGCATGATGGGATTTGTTGTGATTTGTTACGGCTGAAATAATATGATATATTGCTCTTTCTCAACCAATCAAAGCCATGGACACAAAATAAAAAAACAAATCCCAGGGTTCCGTTATACAATAGAGATATGACCAAATACAAGACTGAACACAAATGTAAAATTATACAATACAAATAAGGAAAATATACAATTCAACCAAGCGAACATTGAATACAAATAACGAAAATGCAATACAAATTGACAGATTATGGAACATAAATAGAAAGTATACAATACAAATGAGATCAGAGAAAAATATCAAATAGGTAAATCTTAATACTACCACAATTTTATGCGGGGTTTAATGTTTGTTACTGTTTATTGTGTATTAAAAGCATCGTTAAGATGATGTTTTATTGGACGACAATTTATTGAGAAATCTCACACAATTTCATTCTCCTGGCATTATTGGTGATGAACCAACATCGATACGAATTGAAAAGCCTATTTATTCAATAAAATTTTCAAATAAATTATTCATAGATATTTTATTCTGAATAGGGGATAGCTCTGGTTGACATTTTCTTCTATACATAACGACGTACATGAAGAACCTGATGTCAAAGCATAGCAACAGTGAACAAAAACATCAAGGTTTTTTTGTTGAATTATCTTTTTAGAAGGGAAATAAAAAAAAGCTTTTATTTGAACTTCATCTACCAATAGCAAAGAAAATAAGATCTAAGAGCATATCTAAAATTTAAAAAAAAATATGAAAACGGAACATTTATTTATGGTGATAATACTTACACTTGGAAACAGACACTCACTTGTGGCGTCTTTAAATCAGTTGATACCCTTTATTCGCGACACATCTCTTGACGGAAACAACTGCATTAAAGGGAGTATTATCTCCGAAACTAGATATACTAGTTATGTGCAGTGCTTGGTTAGTTGTTCAAAACAAACTTTTTGTATAGGAGTATTCGTAAGACCGGAAATCAAACAGTGCATCGCGTGTTCCGCTGCTTTCTTTACAGCAAACGTTTCAACTGTGTCCATTTATTACAAAAGATATGGTAAGAGTTTTTGTTCATTCTGTTTATTTAAAGAAAATATAAAATAAGCTTTTTTGTGCGCTTTTATTTAACCAATTTCAAGAAAAGCACTTTAAACTTGATACTAATTTTCAGTTTCTGTCTCACTCAGGGAAAGAGGTCTATTTTCAATACGTTAGTTAGTAGTTTCCATTTAGAGTGCTAAATACGTTTCACTTAGCGTATGTTGATGTAAGTAAACCTATGTAAACTACAGGTTTAACGTTACTCTCTAGAAACACATTTTAAAATTTAAACAAAACTTATTTTTATATTATACTTTTGCGAGTCAAAAATATATTCTGATTTCAATTTAAATGTGTTTATTAATTTATCACGATTTGTCGTTTCTAGACCATAATGCTGAAATCTTCACCTATGTGCTTGTAACAGAGCAACTTAATTGGTACCAGGCAAAGGTAATTTACTCCATATACGAACGTTTTTTAGGAAGAAATTTCATAAATTGAGCTGATGTGTGTGATTACGTTTTATAAAACATTATTTAATGAATTCAAACAATAAGCTTTACTGAGTCAAATATATACAATGTACTTGTTGAGCAATATTTTTGCTAAAGGTGATTCTACTGATATAATCAAAGTAAATATTCGTTCAAATAGATAACGGATATACTTATATATTTTTTTCATATTAATTTACTGTAGCAATACTGTGAAGATCTTGGAGGTAACTTGTTGATCCTTTCTTCACAAGAAGAGAACGATTTCATCATAGAGCATTTAGCGGCATTAGGTACGTACGAAAAAGCATGTTCGCGCACGTAAACTTGAAACTTGAATGACTGTTCCGATAATCATTCAAGAGAAGTTAAAACTAAGTGATGTGCTCTAAAGCTGTGTTTACCCCTGAGGTCAGCGGAAAACCCTGATAACACTCTAGAAGCCCCTTTTGTCCAAAACTTCATTAATGGTACTCAAACTCCTGATAATCTCTCAAACGAACTTGAAACTGAATCATGCGTTTTCAACACCTAGGATGTAAATCACACCAAAATAAACAAAATATTCAAGAGGCCACACGTTATAGGAAATTTTGATGAAACTAGTCTTGGATTTTTTAGTATTGTATCCATCTCAAATCAGTGGAAAACCTTGTGCTCGCATTATTGGTCCCGTCACTTTGAAACATAGAAAGATTTATTTGTAGAATTCGGAGTTGGTAATGTCGAATGAAACAGATGAATTGTATCTCTGATCCGATGAGAATTCTGTGAACAATTGAAAACCAAGTATCACCCAATTTTAAGGATGGCAACAAGTAACCGGTTTACCGTGTTCATGATTAACAAATGAGTATCGGTTACCAAAATCCATACTCGCGTACACGGTAAAAATGATAAAAAAGTACATTTTCTTTTTTACACTGCTTTTTTGCCGAAACTTGTAACTGGGTATTCATATTGTTGTAGAAGGACAACTGAATTGTCTGAATTTTTAAAACTTTATTAAAATACATGTCCTGATTAAACTTCTAAATATATGATGTGGTGGTATATACTTAGATCTCTAATCTGTATTAAGTCCCGAATATTTATAAAAAGCTAAGCATAGGTTTATCAGCAAAATCTCTGAACTTTTGAAGTTCGGAAAATTCCTAGAAATCTTGAACGCCTGAATGACAAAGACCTCGAGTATTAAAATCGGCACTTGCTGTCATCCATATTTAATTTAATCGAAACTATTATTTAGATAATCATATTTTATTAATTTGATGTTTTTTCTTGATGGCTTACACTTAAATTATATATAACTGAGTGAATAGCTATGCTGTCTTTATGTTTATCATTTTCCACAGTACTTTTCAAGAAGTTTAGTAGAACTTAACTGAATGAGTATATTGTGTTTTTTCTTTCTCTTTTCTTTTTCCTTTATCAGAAGGTAGACTGTTTCTTTACCGTGACTTTGATGTCCAAAAAAAGTAAGAAACGATAGACCAGTGCAAAGTATGAATTTAAATGTATGTTGTACGATTTTAGAAAAAGTAGGAGTAATTCACATTGGTGGAAAAGGAACTGGCGGGCAAGCTGCGACATTTAAATGGGTGGATGGATCAGCCTTTTCGGATGGTTATACAAACTGGCAGCCGGGGCAGCCGTATCCAAAACTTAACGAGGAACGATATGTTGCGATGATAAAAGATTGGAATTTTAAGTGGAATGATGACAGAAGCTCTGAACACTCCAGCATTTGCGAATTTAATTGACGATATTTTGAAATTCATGTTATGAATCAGCCAATCATTTCATTCTGGTTTATTTTTCACGTTTTGATTTTAATGTAAATCGATAGATAAGGGAAATCTATGAACATGATTTCGATGCTGTATAACAATACATAAAAACTTCTGAAAGATAAAAGAGTAACTGAAAAAAATCAACACTAAGGACAGTTGACAAATGAAACAAGGATTCAAAGTGATTAGGGTTCCCGTTTGTGAAAATAAATATAAATGTTGTTTTTAAATTAGATTTTCTTTATAACTACGACGGACGGCTTTTTTTGTAAAGATAAAATTATAATAACTGCATCATGGATTAATCTTATGTTAAATCCTTTGATGTCTGCTTATTTCTAATAAATGTTGTTACATAAATTTTACAGATTTATTGATTTTATTTGGAAATAATTCTTTTGTGATAAGAAGTAGTATATAATCTGTCATTGCAGGAGTAACAGGAATGACCAAAGCTGAGACACAAAACAGTTTTATCTTGTATATAAGTTTCGAATTGATCTATGATTGTGAACGTATAGCTTTATAAATAGTAAGAACGCCTCTTTTACTGATGCAATTTATTAAGATTAGAATTAAATGGCACACTATTGCAGTGTAGGTGAACATCTGCGTGTTGAAGTCCATATCAAATTACCAGAACAAACAAAAAGGTGACTGCTGTGAACGTTATATTTTACAAGTCTCATTTTAATTGAAATTAACTTTAAACCAACTATGTGTGTCATTATATATTGAAAGCATTTTTTTTTCTAATTAGGTTAACTGTTTTTCATTACAGTTGTTTATCATAATGAATGTGACTGGTATTGTGAACTATTGACCGTTGAGTTAAGTTTGCGCTTGGGCCTTTGTATTTTGCATTTTTCTTCACTTCTCGATCAAAATTATAATACCGCGCATTAACAATATTAAAATATTATCGCCAATTTATGCAAATATTCACACTTACGCATAGACAACTTGCTAAAAAGAAACTTTGCTGTTTATTTTCACTTGTAACTTGACTAGTATGTTTGTGAATATTAGCGGATTAAATAACACCTTCTTTCGTTTTCTGCAAATTGTCCACCGTTGCTAGGATTAAGTCGGAAGATGTTAATTCGCATATATAAGTTTTTTTAGAAACAACATTTCAGATTCAACATTCAAGGTTTTGAAACTTTGAAATTTTATTACTTGATATAACGCCTACTTTTATACATACATATTCAGAGGCGTTTTAAATAACAAGATAGTTATAAAACAATTTATAAAGAATGGCATAAACCAAATAACATAACAACACTGATTAATGAAATTAATGTTCCTCTGTCAAAATATATAAAAAATATGACTAATTATATCACTAACGTAATCAAATGATTATATTTTTTTAAATAAATGAGGTCTAAAAAACAATAAGAAATACATACAACTATAAAAATGAAATTGTTTTAAGATTTAAAGCATCGCAGAACATTACTCATCAGTTCATATTATGGAAAATCGGTGTTTAAAAGCTTCAACAGAACGAATTAAAGTTTCTGTTGTAAAATAACTTGAGATTCTTCTTAAAAGTATCTAATGAGTCAGATTCACGGACAGAAAGAGGCAGTTTATTCTAAAGCATAGGTCCAGCAATTCAAAACCCCCTGTCACCGAAGTTCTACGTTTGTTGAACAGTACGGCGTACGTAAATTCAACGTTACCAGCTGTTCGCAAGTTCCGGGTCGTTGTTGCAGTAGATAACAGTTCCATAAGGTAGGCGGGTGCGTTTCTCTTCAAGCAGTTGAACATAAATGTCATCATTTTAAACTGGATTCTGGCCCGGATAGGTAACCAGTGAAGATCAAAAAGTGCTTGTTTTGAGCTGTTCTATCTGATCCTGTTAAGAACGAGTTTTGCACAAATGTTCTGAATCTCAAGACGATGTGCAAAACCTGGCTGGCTCAAGGTCAAAGTCACAAGTGGAGGTTAAAAGTTTGAGCGACATTGATCAGCAAGCCAAACAAATGATGGTACTTATATCAATTCACAGTAAATTTTTATAAGTGTTATTGTCCCTAATGTTTAAAAAATGGACCTTATCATGAATTAGGACATGATAGAGTCTTAAGTTGGGAGGGGAGGTGGGGGGGGGGGGAACCTATGTTTCAATTGTGCCGGCTCAAGGTCACGGTCACTAGTGGTGTTTACAGGTTTAGGCTATGCATTTCGTGATTGCTCCATAACGTTTATACACATGGAAAGAATTTCATGAAACTTTGGTCCTGCCAATCTGGCTAATTCACTCTCCCATATACTGACCTTTTCCTGTCATGGATTCCACTATCACTTTAAGTAATATTGAGCCCATAGTGGAACATTTTTCATACATACATACATCAACTGTTTCAATGTTTCACTTCACATTTCCTTTTCACCATCAATAACCTTTTCAACATTTGCTAATGCACCGAGGCTTATTGCTGTCCTTCAGACTGCCTTCTGAAATATGTCTTTAAAGAGGATAAAAAGTAGCAGATTAGTCAGTTTACAGATAAATAAGACCATGTCCTTCTCTCGCTACAGGCATGCCTTTCTAATACAAATAAGTAGATGCTTTAAGCTCGCGCTTGCGCGGGTCCCTATCTAGTGATTATAAATGGTAATTTGAATAGACGATGCGCAAGGGAGTAGTTTAAATATTTCTTTAATACATATAATTGAATTTACATTAATCACCAGAGTCATATTTCAGACTTAAAAAGTACAAGTTATACAATTTTCCAATATAGGATAGAAATTTCATGTCTTTTTAAAGCCAGACCAGTGTCTACAAATCATTTTTGTTACGATTAAGGCACCGCAAGAAAATTCAGTGGATTATGATTAATGATTGTCTGAAGAAAGATAACTGATCAAAAACGAATATAAAGCGTATAAATTCTTACAATAAGAATTTGCAAATACGAAAAACAATGTTTAATTCTAAGCGCACACATATTATTCATTTTTTCTTTTATTTGTCTGTTTTAGTACATTTTACTCAGGGAGCTCACACAACATAAACGTCCCAGCCAGATTTCCCTAGTTCATTTTTTTGCCTGAAGCTATGAACAAATAGCAATATCTTTGACAATTCACTAGCCTCTGATTCGTGATGTATCCATGTTAATCTCTGAGTTTTCGCAAATGGTAAAGTTGTTTTTACAACAACAAAAATGTTTAATCAGTTTGCAGCAACACACTTTTGAGAGCACTTCTTCGTTTTTATTTTCAATTTATGTTTTCTCATTTGAATCAAAATGAATCATTCATCAAAGCTATTGATTGCACTGCTGTAGATTAATGACGTTCGAGCTTGTCAAATGTTGTCTTGTGCAAGTAAACACTTTTTACAAGTCATTGATCAAATTTTCTGAACATAAAGAAAAACTGGAAGTAGTAGAAGAAGAAACAAACTGAGAATTCTTAAAATTGATTGATAAGCATTTGAATTTGAATGAGAGCACTGCCAAAAACGGTTTGAATAAAATACCAGTCACTAACTAGTTCCTTTCTGAAAAGTGTTTGTCTAAAGATCAAAGACTTAAAACAGACCCGAACATAAAAAAATGAAACAACATCTAAAATTGATAAAACTATTGCTAACAGTATATGTTAAAAACGGTCCATAAGTGTATTTACTGACAGAATACCGCTAAATACTTGTACTGTCAGATTATTGTCATGTTTATCACGACACTCATGTCCCGCTGAGTAATAAAAGAAGAAAAAAGGACAATTAGATTTTCAAACCATACACATATGCCGAGGACAACTTTCTTTACAGCTAGTTGCTGAAACTGCTTGAAGTTGTCTCTGAAATACAGTTTCTTGTGTTTTGTTTCAAAGGAAAATGCAAAGAAGCTGATTTTGATATTTAGTTCAAAACGTATGAAGACAGGCGGCAACTTCATCTGAAAAATGTTATACGAATTTAACACACACACACACACACACCATCGACATTGACACGTAAGCGCTTCAAAGAAAAAACAGGAAACATATCTATTTAAAATATGGCAATTGTTAGATGAGTTTTACAACCCGCGTCTTTCTTACGGAAAAAAGGCTATTACATTCTGCTAATCTCAAGGTCGTACTTTTTCTTGAAGACACTAAATTTATGAGCATCTGATGGCTTTTCGAAAGTAATTGGACTCATTTATAGCTGTTTATCACTAGTAGGATCTGTCCCATGCTGTTAAAATATCAACTGCTGTCTCTTTGAAAATAAACATGTCTCTATTTTGGGGCATCTTGATTTATTATACAGAGGTTGTTTGACCTCAATAAAGTTTTGTCGAAGATGTTCATTACAATTAAAGATCTGAGCTATCATTCACATGGCTTGTAGCAATTGATTAATTTCAACTTGCCAAGAGATTTACTTATTTCTATCATTTCTATAAATACATCTTTATTACATGGATAAACCCTGTACAGCTGACCCCCCCCCCCCCCCCCAAAAAAAAAAAATAAAAAAATAAAATAAAATAATGATTCTTTCTTCTTGTACTTGAAAATTAACTTAATATTCTAATTTCATAGATGGTCAGAAAGAAGGTTTGCTCTTGTAAGATGAGTATTTTGAACAAAATAACTACATTGGTATTTCACAATTATAATTAAATTAACAAAGAATGTTCCAATTGATCCTTTTTCTTGTCCGTAAACCATTTATAATAACGTTATCTAAACTAGTAATCAAACAGCCGAGAAATGTTGCAACCTCATTTGGGATATTTCAAAACATTTTAAGCTGGTTAAAGTATTCTGCTTCTGCCCTGATATCTTTTAATTATCGTTCCAGTAGTGGCGTGCACTTTAGTATTGTGATATTGAATTTTAAAAATACGTTTACAGTTTATTTTGTCAATTCACATCCAGTTTAATTATTAATGACGTGGCTTAGAAATAGTCCATCCATCCATCCATAATCCAATACTTAGAACAAATATGATTCATCTGTCTTGATTCTTATAGCAGTGCGTCGTTATAGGGAATTAAATTACCAATATATCGGCATTAGGTTCAAACAATAGTAAAAAACAACTTTTGTTAACAAAACAGTTTGTCCTATCATGATTTGATGCGGATAAATATTTAACAGAATAGAACAGTTCTGGGAGAAGTGGTAGTTTTCTAGTGTAGAATATAATGTTTTGTTGTTGATCTCTTTACCTATTTACTGAATTCAATTTGTTATGATTTATTTTAGATTTCTGTCTCTGCCTTTTGCAACCGTTTGCAAATTTGCTTGCGCGATTTTTACAAAATGAGTATTTCAAGCTTTCTTAGAGCCGTTTATTTCTCCACTTTGTCAGGCATTAAGCTTTTCGCTTATACATGTTTTACTATCTAACACTTTCTTAGCTTGTTCACACTAGTTTTACATGTAGTTATGAGGACATATTACCATTTTCTTAATTTCCCTTGGACATCATTAAACGGTAATACTTTCATAAAAATGGATGATAAGAAAGGATACAACGGTAATAAGACCTCCTTAATATAACCTTTTTATTGCTGTCGGCAGTATCCAGCGAATTCTGTGATGTTGCCAGCCCGCATTGAAGTTTGCTTTTATTAAGTAATAGAAATGGTGATTGACTATCTAGTTGGTGTTTCAATGAAATACCTAATAGCTTATTCAATGCATTATACAGGGTGGCCATACCACGTGGTATATGATGTAATTTAGGCTATCGTGAGCAGCATTATTTTGACTCGATTCGGAGGAGAAAAATGCTGTAAGTATTTTATTTCTACATCAATATATTCGGGGTATAGTGCATGTGAAGCGGACGTTTGTGCCCTACATGCATACCCTAATGATTTTTTTTCAGATGTACAGTTGTTCTGAACATTCGGGAAATAAAGAGTTCGTAACAATATGTTTCCTATCGCAAAAAGCGCATCAGTTTTCCGAAATGTTATAAAATTCTGTACATCTAAAAAAAAAATCATCAGGGCCAATGTGCAGGACATAATATTCCGCTTCGCATGCACTATATACCATTAAAATTGGTAAAGAAATCAAATAGTTACAACAGTTTTCTTCTCCAAATCTAGTAAAAATAATGCTGCTCGCGATAGCCTAAATGACACCATATTCCACGTGGTATAGCCATCTTGATGTATTGAGTACTAAGTCAAATCTGATTGCATATTTTTTGTAAAGCTGCTTAAATATTTAACTAATGACTTCCATAATACGTTACCTCAAAAATGTACGTAAAGCGGGACTTATATATATATCTATTAGATAAACATTATTCCATTGGAATTTAATAAAACCATCAAGCAGTCTTATTTTTTGCTTAAACACTTTTTATGAGTTGACTTTTATATACAACAATAAAGATATCTTATATTTAATTTGGGTTGAAGGTGAATATTCAAGTAATAATTTTCTCTTTGCCAATATATAGTTACAGAAATTGAAGAAATATAAAGTTTTGTTTGGTTTGATTTGGTATACTTGGATTTATTGCTAGCTTCAACAAGTGTGATCATATTCTAGCTGTAAGTCCAACAACAATTGTACCTACGTATCCTACTAGTAATAGGAGTATTCGAAAGGCCGGAATTTAAAAAGTGCATCGCGTGTTCCGCGGCTTTCTTTACAGCAAAGGTTTCAACTGTGTCCGTTTATTACAAAAGATACGGTGAGCTTTTTTTCTTTTTATTTAAAAGAGAATATAAAAATCAATTGTACGCTTTTATTTAACAAATTTCAAGAAAAGCACTTGATTATACTCCTTTTCAGTTTCTGTCTCACTCAGGAAAAGAGGTGTTTTTTCAATACGTTACTTTGAAGTCTCCATTTTCACTTAGCGTATGCTTATGTATGTTAGCCTATGAAAACCATAGGTTTAACGTTACTCTCACGTAACACGTTTTTAAAATTCAAATAAAACTTAATATTTTTATATACACTTTTTCGATTCGAAAATATATTCTGACTTCTATTTAAATGTTTATTAATTTATCACCATTTTTCTTTACTAGACCATAATGCTGAAGTCTTCACCTATGTGCTAGTAACAGAGCAACTTAATTGGTACCAGGCAAAGGTAGTTTACTCCATAAATGAACGTATTTTTAGGTAGAAATTTCACAAATTAAGCTGATGTGTGACTTACGTTTAATAAAGCAGTTATGAATTCCAATAATAAGTTTTAAAGAGTCATATATATATAATGTACTTGTTGAGCAATATTTTGACTAGAGGTTATTCTGCTGTTATAATCACAGTAAATATTCGTTCAAATAGATAACGGTTATACTAATATACATAAATTTTTTCATATCAATTTACTGTAGCAATACTGTGAAGATCTTGGAGGTCACTTGTTGATTCTTTCTTCACAAGAAGAGAACAATTACATCGTAGAGCATTTAGCGGCATAAGGTATGCACGGAAACAACATGTTCACGCACGTTAACCTGAAACTTGAATGACTGTCCCGATAATCATTCAAGAAAAGTTAAAACTGAGTGATGTGCTCTAAAGCTGTATTACCTCTTGAGATCAACGGAAAACCCTGATTACACTCTAGAAGTCCTTTTTGTCCAAAACTGCATCAATGGTTCTCCTCCGAGCTGGAGACTGAATCATGCGTGTTCAACACCTAGGACGTACATCAAATGAAAATAAAGTAAAAATTCAACAGGCCACACGTATAGGAAATTTTGATGAAACTAGTCTTGGATTTTATAGTACTGTATCCATCTCAAATCAGTGGAAAAACATTGTGACCACATTATTAGCCCAGTCACTTTGGAACATAATCAGAATGATTTATTTGTAGAATTCGGAGTTGACCATGTCGAATGAAACAGAGGAATTGTATCTCTGATACGATGAGAATTGTGTGAATAATTGAAACCACGTTTCACCTAATTTTATGGATGGCAACAAGTAATCGGTTTACCGTGTACATGATCAACAAATAAGTATTGGTAACCAAAATTCATACTAGTGTATACGGTAAAAATGATAAACAAGTACATTTTCTTTTTCGTTTCTGAAATACGTTTTAAAAAAAGAAACCCTTTACCATACTAGGAAATGTAATCCAAACATCTGTGCAAAGGTGCCAAAATTATGTCGACTTTTAAAACTTTATTGAAATATATGTCTTGATAAAACTTGTCAATATATGATGTGGTGTTAGAAACTTCAGATCTCTAGTTTGTAGTAAGTTCCGAAAGCCAAGCTCTGAGCGAATTGTCAAAACAGTATCCAGGCCGGTTACAGCTATTCTTCAGACCCATTTACAAAAAGCTAAGTATAGGTTTATGAGCAAAATCTCAATTTTAAAATTCCTGGAAATCTTACACGCCTGAATGACAAAGACCTCGAGTATTAAAATCGGCACTTGCTGTCATCCATATTTAATCTAATCGAAACTATTATTTAGATAATCATATTTTATTAATTTGACGTTTTTTTCTTGATGGCTTACACTTAAATTATATATAACTGAGTGAATAGCTATGCTGTCTTTCTGTTTATCATTTTCCACAGTACTTTTCAAGAAGTTTAGTAGAACTTAACTGAATGAGTATATTGTGTTTTTTCTTTCTCTTTTCATTTTCCTTTATCAGAAGGTAGACTGTTTCTTTACCGTGACTTTGATGTCCAAAAAAAAGTAAGAAACGATAGACCAGTGCAAAGCACGAATTTAAATTTATGTTGTGCAATTTTAGAAAAAGTAGATGCAATTCACATTGGTGGAAAAGGAACTGGCGGACAAGCTGCGACATTTAAATGGATGGATGGATCAGCCTTTTCGGATAGTTATACAAACTGGCAGCCGGGGCAGCCGTATCCAAAACTTAACGAGGAACGATATGTTGCGATGATAAAAGATTGGAATTTTAAGTGAAATGGTGACGGAGGCTCTGAACACTTTAGCATTTGCGAATTTAATTGACGATATTTTGAAATTCATGTTATGAATCAGCCAATCATTTCATTCTGGTTTATTTTTCACGTTTTGATTTTAATGTAAATCGATAGATAAAGGAATTCTATGAACATGATTTCGATGCTGTATAACAATACATAAAAACTTCTGAAAGATAAACGAGTAACTGAAAAAAATCAACACCAAGGACAGTTGACAGATGAAACAAGGATTCAAAGTGATTAGGGATCCCGTTTCTGAAAATAATTGTAATGTTGTTTTTGAATTAGATTTTCTTTATAACTACGACGGACGGCTTTTTTGTAAAGATAGAATTATAATAACTGTATCATGGATTAATCTTGTGTTAAATCCTTTGATGTCTGCTTATTTCTTATAAATGTTGTTACATAAATTTTACAGATTTATTAATTTTATTTGGAAATAAATCGGTTGTAATACGTATGTATCTGTTGTTACAGAAATAGAAATAGGAATAACCAAAGCTGAGGAAAAAAAAAACAGTTTAATCTTATATTTAAGTATGATTCTGAACGTATAGCTTTATGAATAGTATGAACGCCTCGTTGACTGATGCAATTTATTAATATTAGAATTAAATGGCGCACTATTGCAGTGTTTTTTGAGCATTTGCGTGTTAAAATTCCGTGTATCAAATTATCAGGAGAACAAACAAAAAGGTGACTGCTCTGAACGTGATATTTTGCAAGTGTCTATTTTCTTCCACATAAAGTTTCATGTACTGTATATGTATCCTAAAAATATAAAAGATATGAAACAGCCCAAAATCAGAATCCTGTGTTCACAGGAACGTAAATTTTGGACAAATTAACACTTTCCCCTATTGTAGAATATGTTTTTTTCAACAGATACCAACTGAAAATTCCATCCCAAAAAGTGGGTAAAGGAATAGTTTCGAAAAAAACCCTTCCCGCCTCCTGTCCACAAATTTGTTCGACTATTATCTAAATAGACAACGACCTTCAACCCGATATGTCCGACTTCGTTTAATTAATAATAGCGCGCACACAGGGTACTAGTAATTTTCTTTGTGAGGATATCGCCTTCTATGAGTATTGTAGAGGAACTAGCAACGAATACTTCATCGCGTTGAGAGCCATATTTTGCATTTCTTGGAATGTGCAGGAAAATTCTAATATAAAAATCACGGGACGAACAGCTAGAACAAACCTGCATCAAAGGGTTGTTCATAATTTAACAACACGTTTTCTATTAATGAATGAAATGCTCCAATTGAAGAAAACGTATAAAGACCATGTTTAATTTATCAGTTTTTAAAACAAAATGTGCGATCTAATTCGAGTCAAACAAGCCGGCTTTCAGAATTTCAATTAACGTTCTTTTCCTGCATTGAAAACATTGTCAATGGCCCACACAATTCGCATATTAATTGTGCAGTACACTATACTAGTACCCCCGCTACACGATCAATAAAGAGTGAAGCCGGGTGCATTTACAACTTAGATGTCATAACTATTTTTTAGTATCGAACGGAGATGTGTACAAGAATTGGAGCCGTTTGAAATATTGTATTTATTGATACTTGTAGACCACAGTATAAGCACAAATGTTTTAATGTATTTCGTTAGTTTCATTTCATAAGCTAGATCTATTACGATATATTTGGAATCATACAGTTACCATGAAGGGATGAGGGGTGAGGGTGCAATATGGACCAGACCCAAAGCATCTGTGATTACATATTGAAAGCAGTGTTGTTGTTATTTTCTAATTATGTAAACGTTGGCTATCATTTCGAAACGTTGTTAATAATAATGAATGCGATTGGTATTGTGAACAAAATGTGCGATCAAATTCGAGTCAAACAAGCCGGCTTTCAGAATTTCAATTAACGTTCTTTTCCTGCTTTGAAAACATTGTCAATGGCCCACACAATTCGCATATTAATTGTGCAGTACACTATACTAGTACCCCCGCTACACGATCAATAAAGAGTGAAGCCGGGTGCATTTACAACTTAGATGTCATAACTCTTTTTTAGTATCGAACGGAGATGTGTACAAGAATTGGAGCCGTTTGAAATATTGTATTTATTGATACTTGTAGACCACAGTATAAGCACAAATGTTTTAATGTATTTCGTTTGTTTCATTTCATAAGCTAGATCTGTTACGATATATTTGGAATCATACAGTTACCATGAAGGGATGAGGGGTGAGGGTGCAATATGGACCAGACCCCAAGCATCTGTGATTACATATTGAAAGCAGTGTTGTTGTTATTTTCTAATTATGTAAACGTTGGTTATCATTTCGAAACGTTGTTAATAATAATGAATGCGATTGGTATTGTGAACTATTAACCTCTGAGTTAACTGCCGTCTAGTCCTTTGTATTTTGCATTTTTCTTTATTTTTCGATTAAAGTTATAATATCGCCCTTATCGCCAATTTCTGCATATATTCACACCTATGTGTAGATAACTATAAAAGAAAATCTGCTGTTGTAACTTGACTATGTTCGTGGATATCAGCGGATATAAAACACCTACTTTCGTTTTCTGCAACTTCTCCACCATTGCTCGGATTTAGTCTGAAGACGTTAATTTGCATACATAAGCTATTTTTAGAAACAACATATTATTAAGGACCTGCCAGATTTAGTGCCGATAAGCATCTCGACAGATATACTTCTCCTTCAGTAATTTTTACACATTTTTTTTCAGTATTGTAAAGCTTTTCGAGTACATTTTGCTCTGTCTATCTTCTTGAATTAATTTACGTTTTGAATAATCCACTATTGTTGTCTGCGTAACATATTCAAAATTTATCATGTTACATAGACGACGCGTTTTACGGATATCGGCGAAATGCGTTCGGCATTTTACGAATCGATTTAAGACCGGTGGGTCATAAAATATGTTAGATAATTTAATTCTGAGCTACCTCTGGAAACCACATCCATGAAAATTAACCATTCAGATCAGGTGTTGATAATGTTTAAAAAGCATTCCAGAGCTCTTATTTGGTTTATTTTTGATGACGATATTATATGGCCAATATTATAAACCTTCAAATGTATGCCGCCCCTAAACCTGTTCGAATATAGAATGAAACCTGATTGTAAATGGTAACTTGAATAGACGATGCGCAGGAGAGTAGTTTGAATATTGCTTTAATACATATACTTGAATTTACATTAATCACCAAAGTCATATTTTATTCTTTAAGCGTACACGTTGTACAATGTTCCAATATAGGAAAGAAGTGTCGTGTCTTTTTAAATCCAGACCGATGTCTCCAAATGAATTATATTTTGCGATTAAGGCACGCCGAGAACATTCAGTAGAATATGATTAATGATTGTTTGAAAAAAAAATAATAACTGATCAAAAATGAATAAAGACCGTATAGTTTTTTACAATTACAATGTGCAAATACGCAGAAAAAAGAAAAACAATGTTTAATTCTAAGCAAGCACATTATTTAACTTTCTTTTATTAGCCTAATGTTTTAGTACATTTTCTCTAAGGAGCTCACACAACACAAAAATCCAAGACAGGTTTCCCTAGTTCATTTTTTTTATCTCAAGCTATGGACTAATAACATCTTTGACAATTCACTAGTTCCGTGATGTGTCCATGTTAATTTCTGAATTTTCACAAATGGTAAAGTTATTTTTACAACATAAATGTTTAATCAGTTTTAACAATACATTCTTGAGAGTGCTGCCTCGCTTTTATTTTCAATTTATATTTTCTCATTTGAATAAAAATAAATCATTGATCAAAGCTATTGATTGCACTGCTAACGCTATCCATTTTAAAAGGGGATTGTTCATTCAATCCATAAAGCATAATTTTTCATATTTAACACAACTCAATACAAAAACAGACAAAAATCAATATGTATAAGCATGACATTTTATTTTTTATGATAAAACATTCAAATGTCCTGCTTGCATAACAAACTGAAATCTTAAACAAAGTTACAAAGTCTGAATTGTAAAAAAACAAGACATTCCATATTATGCCGGCATAACTAATTCTAAAATCTAAATGAAATCATTCTGAGTTCTTAAAGGAACAAATACTCAAACGTTATAATGGAAAAATGAAATTGAAATCTTGAAGTTGTAAAAACACAGATGTTATGTAGGCAAATCAAAGTTTAAAACTCAAACTTTTCAAATTTTGAATTCTAGAGCTGCAAACATTTTTAATGTTATGCCGGCATAACAAATTCTGAAATTTCAAAGTTAAGAAATATTCTGATATTATGCCGGCGTTACCAATTCTGTCATCTTCACTTAGAAACTTTTTGGATTTTCAAAATACAAACATTCAACTGTTATGCCGGCATATCAAATCGTGAAATCTAAAACAAAATTATAAACTTTGAATTGTAAAATAACAAAATATTCAATTGTTATGCCGGCATAACAAATTTTAAAACTCAAACTTTTCTAATTCTGACTTCAGAAGGCTGCAAATTTTAAGTTACAACTTTTGGATTCTTAAATTGCAAACACTAAAATGTTATGCCTGCATAACAAATTGTGAGATCTGAAGAAAATCATTTTTTATTCTTAAAGTACAACTATTCATACCTTTCACTGGAATAACAAAAATGAAGTCTTAAAGTAATAAAAACTTTAACGAATTTAACGGTATAACGAATTTTAAAACTCAAACTTTTTGTATTCTGGATTCTGAAAGCCGCATTCATTTTAAATGTTATGCCGGCATAACAAAATCTGAAATTTCAGTCTAAGACTGTAACCTTTTTTAAACGAATCAGTTTAAAACTCAGCCCAGGGATCACCAAAACAAAGAATCTTCCTAAGTTTCATTTATACTTGGTAAAAGTTTGACATCTTCAGAGTTCACAATGTTTTCCAGTGATCTGGGCTAGTGATTTCATTTTTGAAATAACCAAGACAAACGTTCACAGCAAATATTATGAATATAAGACAAAGACGGTAACCTATAGAGTTTTCACAAGGTTTTCTTTTGATATGAGTTGGTACATAGTTTTTGACTGAACAAGGTCACGTTTATAACATATCCAAACTCATTACAAACGTTTGGAACAAGGTTCAAGAAGGTTGGATGAAAAGTGCCATCTCGAAGTGTTCACCAAAAATTCCTTTGATTTGCAGTCTAAAGGCACCATGACCAAGTGTTGTCTCACAACATTCCTTTTGACATATTTCATGAATATTGGGCCAATAATATGACACCTATAGTCTAATTAAACTAGTCTCTGAACAACAAAACTTTTAAAAGGAGTCAACATAGATGAGTAAACACAGATGTTTGCAGTAAAGTCCTAGACACGATGCATTCAGTACATTTAAACAAGCTGGTTTATTATCTAGAAGTCCACTTTTCTTCTTCTCCACAAACTTCTTCAGGAAGCCCTTGTTAAAGGAGGTCTTGTTACAGTATCACAACTGAAATATAAATTTTAAAGGTGGATGACTGGCGTAGTGCAAAACGTACTTCAATCTTCAATTCTTCCCCCTGAAATGTACATCATTAATTTGGCAAGATAAGTCACTTAAACATCTCTTAATTAACATGTAGATCATGCCACTGGGTAAAATCTGCGATATGATCATTCACAGATTCTTTTAAGGAAAAGACCGATAAAACAACAGAAATAGATATAAATTAACATGACCTTATGTTACACATGTGCCTTCACCTTTTTGAATAGAGCTGAAGAGGATAGCAATAGTATATAGAGCAAGTACATGTCTCAATACAGAACATAAAATTAAAATTGTCACAAAAATGAATATACTTGTAAATATGAATACTTTATATAAAAACCTCGAACAAGCCCTGCATAAGTGACAGATGGAAATATCACTCCAAGAGTACAACTGTTGTAAAATGTATGAAAATAAAAACATACAAACTGTAAGTTTCATAAAACAAGGTGTTTAACTGTCTTTTTTATATTACGTGATATTTTACACTGATCTTTTCATCCAAAGGAACCTAAAGACATAAAAATAAAGTAAACATAGTTACAATAACTTTCCTGAACATTCTGTATGTTGAGTAACTTTTTGATGACGTTAAATTTCGCTGTATTTTTTATTTTACTTTGTACAGTAAAGTCTCGCTATTAAAACCACTTTGGGGGCCTGGGAGAAGTGGTCTTATTATCGAGTCGGTCTTAATTCCGAGACACGTGCTAGTCTTCAATCAATTTCTCATCTGTTGTAAAGGGTTATCATTAGCTATAAGAACCCCGTTGAAAAGGTAAATTATGGAAAATACTAACTAATGGCATCAATTTTATTCTACAATAACATGATATTTTTTCACATAATTTTCATGTTAGTGCGACATAAAATGAATTAAAACTTGAAAGTATACAGTGCATTTTTTCTTTCAAGCCGTTTTCATAATTAGCAACACTGAAATCCTACTGTACACGATTTATTTTTGACAGTTTTTCACTCGTAGCCGTAATAACGTACCTATCCGAAATTGGGCATTATTAACACCTATTTCGTCTTTCATAACGTATTTCTTTGTTCTGCATTAATCAGTACCATTTTTATGATACAAACATTGAAGTATATAATAACTTAAATTACTAATAGCCTAAAGTTTATTAATATTATTTTTAGCTCACCTGAGCATGCTCATGTGAGCTTTTAGGATCCTTGATTGTCCGGCGTCCGTCCGTCCGTCGTCCACAATTCATTCAAACAACATCTCCTCTGAAACCACTGGGCAAAATTTAATGAAACTTGCCTAGAATGTTCCTTGCATTAAGCTCTACTAAGTTTGTTCAAATGGTTCCGGTTCATTGCATTTCTGGGTCACAGGAGCTAAAAACAGATTTTAAAAGTTGGATCTTTAAAAATCTTCTTGTCAGAAACCACAAGGCCTGGAGCTTTGATATTCGGTATAAAGCATCATCTAGTGGACCTCTACCAAGTTTGTTCAAATTATGATCCTGAGGTCAAAAATGGCCCCGCCCCAGGGGTAACTTGTTTTACATAGAGTTATATAGAAAAAATTAAAAATCTTCTTGTCAGAAACTGTAAGGCATAGAGCTAAGATATTTGGTGTTCAGCATTGTCTAGTAGATCTCTACCAAGTTTGTTCAAATCATGGCCTATGGGTCAAAAATGGCCTCGCCCCAGGGGTAACCTGTTTTACATAGAGTTATATAGGAAAAACTTTAAAAATCTTCTCGTCAGAAACCGTAAGGCATAGAACTTAGATATTTGGTATGTAGCATTGTCTACCAAGTTTGTTCAAATTATACCTCTGGGGTTAAATTTGGCCCCACCCTGGGGTCATTGGTTTAACTTAGGCTTATATAGGAAAAACTTCAAAAATCTTCTTGTCTGAGCCTTAAGATTTGCTATGTAGCATGGTCTAGTGGACCTCTACCAAGTTTGTTTAAATTATACCCTTGGGGACAAATTTGGCTCCACCCCGGGGTCATTGGTTTTACATAGGCTTATATAGTGAAAACTTTGAAAATCTTCTTGTAGAAGAAGTAACATTTTCAGTCCAAATAATCTGGAAATTTGTCAGACAGGTTGTTTCTATGATTTCTAGCTCAAGTTCGAATATGGGTCCTCTGGGTTCAAAAACTAGGTCACATAGCCCAAAAATAGAAAAACCTTGTTTACACTCTAGAGGTTACATTTTCAGTCAAAACATCCCAGAAATTTGTCAGAAAGGTTGTTTTGATGATTTTTAGCTCAAGTTCAAAATTGGGTCATCTAGGGTCAAAAACTAGGTCACAGAGCCAAAATATGAAAAAAAAACCTTGTTAACACTCTAGAGGTAACATTTTCAGTCCAAATAACCTGGAATCTGTCAGTAAGGTTGTTTCAATGATTTCTAGGTTAAATTTGAATATGGGTTATCTGAAATCAAAAACTAGGTCACAGAGAACAAAAATAAAATACTTGTTAACACTCTAGAAGCTACTTTTCTGTCAAAATATTCTCAAAATTTGTAAGAAAGGACGTTTTAATGATTTCTAGCTCAGACATGAATAAAGGTCATCTGGGGTCAAAAACTAGGTCACAGACCCGATATATGGAAAAACCTTGTTAACACGCATTGAGGTAACATTTTCAGTTCAAATAACCTTGAAATTTGTCAGAAAGATTGTTTTAATGATTTCTAGCTCAGTTTTGTATATGGGTTATCTGGGGTCAAAAACTAGGACACAGGGCCAAAAAGTAGAAAATCCTTGTTAATCCACTAGATGTTACTTTTCAGTCCAAATGTCTTTGAAATTTGTCAGACAGGTTGTTTCTATGATTTCTAGTTCAAGTTCGAATATGGGCCTCTGGGTTCAAAAACTAGGTCACATAGCCCAAAAATAGAAAAACCTTGTTTACACTCTAGAGGTTACATTTTCAGTCAAAACATCCCAGAAATTTGTCAGAAAGGTTGTTTTGATGATTTTTAGCTCAAGTTCAAAATTGGGTCATCTAGGGTCAAAAACTAGGTCACAGAGCCAAAATATGAAAAAAACCTTGTTAACACTCTAGAGGTAACATTTTCAGTCCAAATAACCTGGAATCTGTCAGTAAGGTTGTTTCAATGATTTCTAGGTTAAATTTGAATATGGGTTATCTGAAATCAAAAACTAGGTCACAGAGAACAAAAATAAAATACTTGTTAACACTCTAGAAGCTACTTTTCTGTCAAAATATTCTCGAAATTTGTCAGAAAGGACGTTTTAATGATTTCTAGCTCAGACATGAATAAAGGTCATCTGGGGTCAAAAACTAGGTCACAGACCCGATATATGGAAAAACCTTGTTAACACGCATTGAGGTAACATTTTCAGTTCAAATAACCTTGAAATTTGTCAGAAAGATTGTTTTAATGATTTCTAGCTCAGTTTTGAATATGGATTATCTGGGGTCAAAAACTAGGACACAGGGCCAAAAAGTAGAAAATCCTTGTTAATCCACTAGATGTTACTTTTCAGTCCAAATGTCTTTGAAATTTGTCAGAAAGGTTGTTTCAATGATTTCTAGCCCAAATTAGGATATGGGTCATCTGGGATTAAAAACTAGGTCACAGAGCCCTAAAATGTTAAAACCATTTTAACACTCCAGAGGTTACATTTTCAGTCCAAATATCCTGGAAATTTGTCAGACATGTTGTTTTGATGATTTCTAGCTCAAATACTAATATGGGTCATCTTTGGTCAAAAACTAGGTCACAGAACCTAAATATGGAAAAACCTTTTTAACACTCTAGAGTTAAGATTTTAATTCCAAATAACCTGAAAATTTGTCAGAAAGGTTGATTCTATGATTTCCAGCTCAACTTTGAATATGGGTCATCTGGATTAAAAACTAGGTCACAGAGCCTAAATATCGAAAAACTTTGTAAACACTCTAGAGGCTACATTTTCAGTCCAAATGTCCTGGAAATTTGTCAGAAAGGTTGTTTTGATGATTTCTAGCTCAGGTTTGGATATGGATTATCTGGGGTCAAAAACTAGGTCACAGAGCCCAAATATGGAAAAACCTTGTTTACACTATAGAGGCTACACTTTCAGTCCAAATAACCTTGAAATTTGTCAGAAAGATTGTTTCAATAAATTTCTAGGTCAAGTTTGAATATGGGACATCTGGGGTCCATTAACCAGGTCCATTGCAACTTTGTTAACAGCAGTCATATTCAGGTGAGCGATATAGGGCCATCATGGCCCTCTTGTTATAAATTGTACCGCAAATCGTTCACACCTTGATGACGATTATCGTATTATGTTGTTTATTGGTGATAATTGGTGACACGTGTCATTTTAGTAAACAGTAAATGGTCGTCTTATGGGGTCCCACTTTCATTGTAATGGGAATTCGGACCCGAAAAAGTGGTCGTAATACGTAGTAGCGGGTGGGTCGTAATATCGGACCTTACGACCATTGAATTATATAGCAAAAAAAGTCGGGACCGGAAAGAAGCGGTCGTAAGATCGATTTGCCCGCAAAAAATGGTCGGTCGCAAAGCGAGACTTTACTGTACCTATATGTATTCATATTTCTTTGTTTTTTTTGGGAACCTGCGAAATGTAGATGAATGTTTTGGAAGTAAAAGGTGGATTTGGGTGATTACATTTTCAATTTGGCAGGGTCATTTATTAAAACATTGTGTAATATATTTTAAGGGACAAATGATGAGACTACTCTAAGGCGTTAAATCACAAAATCATATTGATTCTTTCTTTCTTGACTAGCACCACAAACATTTTTTTTGGTTATTAAAGGTAGACTGAACAGTTTCACTTTGATTATCAAAATAGGTAAAGTGTGCCAACGTCATGAATTCATTCAAGTTATTTTTTGCTCATAACATTGCTACTTGTTCCATTTTAATTGTCAATTTCATTTCAATTGAATGAAATTCATAGTATTATCTTATAACCTAGATTCATAAATATTTGGTTTCATGTTTTTACCTTGTGAAAAATAGCACCTATACATGTGTTTGCACTACCTGGTGCACCAATATATGAATAAAGCTTAATTCCTCTAAGGCTTTATACTAAGGATGGTCAAGATCATTGCTTTTGTTTGCCCCAGAGGTTTTCCCCTAGGTTTGCCAAGTAGAAAGCAAGAAAAGAAATACTGCCATTTTCTTAGTATTCAATAGATGGTTGCACACTGCCTTTTCTGTACAACTTAATAAAAATCTATTGGAAGACGGCCGTAATGATTTTGGATTGTCTAATCTCAAAATGAAAACATTTAAACTTAAACTGTCAGCCATGGTTACAATACATGTAATGGTAAGAAAACGTGACTCAAGATATCTTGATCTTTTCATTTCTTATCCAAACTATATATCAACAGCTCTGCTGCAATGATCTCATTACATACCATTTTGTTTATTGTATACGTGCATAAGCCAATAAGTACAGCCATTCCTACGCTCCCTCAGCAGCTAAATGAATACACTACCGTTACTTCACACCGCCGCTTTAATAAGAGTAGATTTATGATATTGACCTTTACAATGAGCTTTTAAGAAACCAATGAAAGTGCACCAATATCCCCAAAACCGAAAAATCTTTAAACCATTTTTCATTGGTTTAAACGATATTGTGATTCCAAAAATTATAAATAGACGGGTGTTTTCTGACAATTTTGTAAACACATTTCAACTATGCGTTTACGGAAACATCTTAATACAGCAATTACAAGTCTACAAACAACCATACCATCATGATTTTAACCTTTTTGATAGTTTTACCGGTTTATTTACGTATACAAATTAAAAAACACTTTGAAAAGTGAAATACGTAAGTAACATGCAGACATGCAATGTTTGTTTACATTTTGGGTTGTCAATTGTATGTATGGACATTTCGCTGTAAGCGAGTCACTGACCGGCTGAAAAGTAACTGTGGATTTCCGTGTAAAAATAAAAATGTCGTTCAGAAAATTGAATTCTAGCAGAGGTATGAAAGTGAAACATTCGACCGATGCGCAGGACAGTAAGCCATTCCTATTCACTTCTTTCTTGACTACCTGTGGGGGTCCGGCACAATAACATCATTTGCTGATTTCTAAATGCTGCTAAAATGTACACCCTGTCTTTTGAATAACTTACAGGAATAAAACAAGGATATTGTTCATTGATTCATTTATCTGGATGCTCCCGAAATGAACACAAGAGAGAAAACAATGTGCAACTGAGGAAGGTTAGTGATGATTTTGGATTGTGGTAGCATCTTTGTTGATCGGAGTGCAGTGGCTGCAAAGGCCATTATGATTATAATTCAGTTAAAACATTAATATGTAATACAAAATTTCTGGACATCAATAAATCCTATTATCTGCCAAAAAATATATATCACTTGATTGACAGCCCTAATCAATAATGGTTCAATTAACAAGCTTTGGATAATAAAGTTCCAACTGCAGACCACATGCTGTGTTAAAAACATATCATCTTTGGTGACATAACATACTTAAGATTTTATAACTTGTTAATATAATGACCTGTCATCTTCCTAATAAATAATCAGTTATAACCAGGACAGATAAGATATATATCTACCTATCATGATTTGTTGCGATGAAATGTTTAAAAGAAGAAGTAGAGAAGCAGTGGTGGTTTCACTAGTGTAAAATATAATGTTTTGTTGTTCTTATTATTTATTTACTGAAATCAGTTTGTTATGATTTATTGTAGATTTCTGTCTGTTTTTTGCATCCGTTTGCAGATTTGCAAGCGCGATTTTTGACAGAAATATGTATTTCAAGTTTTCTCAGAGCAGTGTATTTTGTCTCCACTTTGTCAGGCATTAAACTTTTCACTTTTTCATATTATATTATCCAACACATTCTAAGCTTGTTCACACTAGTTTTACATAAACCTGTGGTCTGTGGTTATGAGGACATACTTCCATTCTCTTAATTTCCCTTAGACACCATTAAACGGTGATATAGTCATAAAAATTGATGCTTAGAAAGGATAAAACGATAATAAGATCTTAATATAACCTTTGAATGCTATCACTAGTATCCAGCGAATTCGCGTGTTTTGCCAGCCCGCATTGAAGTTTTTTTTTTTATTAAGTAATAGAAATGGTGATTATTTAGTTGGTGTTTCAATTAAATGCCTCATACCTTATTCAATGCATTTTATTTAATACTTTAGTGAAATCTGATTGTATATTTTTTTGTAAGACAGCTTAAAAATGTCCGTTTGAAAGCATTCCCCTGTGAAATAAAAACCTTGATTCTTGTTTGACCATGGTTAAACATGATCAAAACATGGTTGTCTATGTTGTTAGTTTCGAATTTGACTCTGGTCGCTTTTTACCTTGATTTGACCATGGTCTGACTGTGGTAAAAAGACCATGTTTTCCAGACCATGAAACACTGTCAATCTTAAATAGTTATCACATATTAGTTGAAGAATGTTGCATTTTACAACTAGTGTCTGTTTTTTACTTTAAATGCAACAGTTTACTATTTCTAAGCAGTAAAGCCTGTAGCAGTGTACACATTATGTAAGTGTCCATGACTGACAATGATTCATGAGCAAGAGTCTTTGTTTGAACATGAATCATGGTCAACCGAAATAAAATGATGAAAACAGTATGACTTAGCAGATTTCTGTTTTTTAACTGTATGGTGTATTGTCCATGACTGACAATGATTGATGGTCAGATGTCCTTGTCTGAACATGATTCATGGTCAACAAATAACTGTAAAATTACTAGAACAATTTATACTGGAAAAGACATGTTCAGACAAAAAGTGCAGTCTTGTTTCAGCTTCAGTACACGTCGTAAAATAAAAGAATGCTAATCTAGGATTTACAAAAGCTTCCTGAAGGTGCAAGCTGTATCATCTATATGCATAGGAAATCCTATCTGGATATTTTTGGTATAAAAAGTTGTTTTGAATAATGTTTATAAACAAATGTAATTATGAATAACTGGATGGGTAAAATGAAATTGATAATATCAGCACATCACCACTTTTGTTGTAAATCCAAATGACTTAAGTGCCTTTGTCAAGGTTAACAAGCAGCAGTTCACTTCTAATTCTAATCTGTTTGAAATCCTACAAAGAGTCACTAACTTTCTTCTGCATCACAGACTAGCATTGAACTCCTCAACTGTTACTGTTACCTGGTATCAACACTGGCTTGATTCATTTTCCACTTCATATACTACAGTCATTTCATGCTTTTCATTCACATCTTGGTTACACAATAAACTTTCTTGAATTTTTTTACAAAGAAGAAACTTTGTATCAAACCTAATAACCAGTACAAAATAGCACTGGGTAAAACACACTACTGAATAATTAACACTCTGCAAATGTATTGTCATAAATGTGTAAAACTATATTCTCAAACTTTCACATCTTTAACAAATAAAGCTTTCTCTTTCAAGTATGTCCTTGTTCATGATAACTCTTATGGATGCAAGTATAGGATTTTTCAATCTGTCTTCTTCATTTTTGGAAAAGACTCCTTCCCTGGCACAAGTTCAGAGGTTCAGCCACCTTACAAAGAAATGAAGATCATAGTTAAAATGTGTATAAGAATTAAAGATTAAAGCTGTCTGAATACTACGGGTTTTGTCAATATCAATAGGAAGTTTAGGTTGTCACATTCATTTCATATAAAACTGGTGAGATAACTCAAGCAAAATTGTTGAACTTAGCTAGTTAGGGAATTCTACTGAATACATGAACAGAACTAAAAACTGAGAAAACATGGTATCATGACAGAAAGAAAATCTGTCTTGAACCCCCCCCCCCCCCCCAAAAAAAAAAAAAAAGAAAAAAAAAAGAAAAGCAAAACAACTGACCACTTTTAGTGTAAATCCAATTTAAGTACTGAATTACTTCAATTGCTTTATCACTTATTACGACTATAACAATGAAAACTTTATTGGCATATAACTTTACTATATACAATTTTAATAATAATAAATTTATGGTAAAAATACAACATATGCATCATGTTATCAGTCATATTTTTAATTCATTATAATAAAAAAAAATACTTACGTTCTTAAATTCTAGATTGTTAAAGGTCCAGTTGGTCTATGGTCTGGCTATATGTTTGTTGAATGAAGCAGAGTTTTGCTGACCTTGGATCCCTGTTTTTTTCCGACTGATTTATTGTTGAACTGAAAGATTTAATTATATACTGAACAGCATTAAAGAAAGGTGCTAGTCATTGAAATTTGTTATAAAAGAGTTCTACTATGCTATTTAACAAAAACCTAAAACACATCATGATTTAAATGTTCAACGTATCTTACTTTAAAGAACAATTTATGAGGAAATACTTTCTTACTCATCAATTTATTTTAGCATTATATTATTAACCAGTCAGAGTATTTTACATCTTCTATCAGTACGAATATAATTGTTATAAGAATTGGTTCGAAATATTTTGGGAACAAACCGGTGTTGTAAAAGTTTATATTTCTTTACAAATAACCGTTGACAAATAAGTTTACTTGTTGTTATCGAAACACAAGCTTATGAGAAATGTTTTAATTGAATATCTCTTACCAAGTTACATGATATTTTTGTAATATTTCTCTATTTACGCCTCGACATTTTATACTGTTTACGTTCAACCGGAAGTGGGTCCCCTGCGGAATTGTCGTAAGTATACCAATTTTATTACTAAAATAATTGAATAATTATTCAACATTCTTTTTTTCTGTTTTATTTATGTGTTTAAAATCTTTGTTATTTTTATTTAGTGTATGAAATAAACGATCGCCGTATCTAGCACCTGTTGGCGGAAGTTGTCTGATAAAAAAGGCGCCATCAAAGTGAATAATTTAAAAAAACAAAAACAAAATCTGTAAACATCCTGCAATATATTCATCAATCTGAACGTTTACCATGGTAAAGTGTAATTGCTTTATTTTGTTTTTCTGTTTTAAGGATCATTTTTGTAATTGTGATTCAACCCTAAATGTTTTGTTTTAAAAGATGGGAGTGAGCAGTGTTGACAAGCAGCTGGAAATCTTGGTCGTCAGATTTGATTTGTTGCATGCAGTTGACATTTAAATTCATCTTGGCAGATAGTATTATATATATATAATCATTAATTTTAATTGTTTTTAAAGAATTAGTTTAAGACCCAAAATAGGACGACTCACGGTAACAAAATTCGGATGGATAAAGTACTGTGCTCATAAAATGGAATTAATCATTACATGTCTGCTCAACACTACTTACTAGTTTTTATCCAAGGAATGATAAGCACCATGGTTTGTGAAATAGAACCTTTAAGAAGGTATAAGATTTTCAGCAATTTGAAAATATGCCACAAGCTGAGGGCGTCAGTCGTTCTAGAGAGGTTGGATCTGGTTGGATACCCAGGGTCACTTGTAAGGATTGAACGCTGGTATTATACATGAGTGCAGCTGTTGAAACTGGTCTAAACCAGTCAAATGTGACACTAGATCTATTGATCGTTTTAAAAAATGTTTTAATTTTTATATATTTTTATTACAGTCAAAAGACAATTCCTCCTAATCTTCCATCAAAACATCATTTTGAAGTAACTAGAACACAGAAAACAAGAAGTAAGTAACATGTTGAATGCTTTAGAATGGCAAAAAAAAGCATTTACATACCTTTTTTAGAATGTTCAGCATCTGTTGGGTCTTCTTACAAATTTTGCATGAGGGAAACAGTTCCGACAGGAACAGGTGCTGAGGTGCAGGCTCAGTACTCCAACAAGTACAAATAATATTAGAGCAGCAATATGTTCAGGTAAGTTATCTGGAGCTGCTACTGCAACAATTATGCTTCTAATCCTAGAACCAAATTACCCATGGAGCAGGGTTAATTTTCAGCCGGAATTTGTACAGACTTCATTGATAAAGGTGCACTAGCCGATGCTCCTCAGTTTTTTCTTTCTTACAAGATTTTTTGAAGTTTTTGGTCTATAAGTCTACGTGAAATGAAGTGACCCCTAAGGTGGGGCCAATTCATAATATTAAAAAATTCTTAGGAAAATGAAATCAAAAATAGTCACCAGTGGCACTGTACTGATAATATATTGCTTTAGTACAGTTCATTGAATAAACATATAGTCTAACTAGTTCCTTTCCTTTCATAAAGCTTGACACTCTCATTATGAGGTTGTGTGTTGGAGTGGTCATTTGATGTAATAAAGTATAATAGTAGTCTTTCTTTTAAGAACAGTTACTCTTTTGAGGTACTAACATCTGTACAGACATTTGCTTATTCATATCAGTATGTTTTCACAGCACAAATCAACATATGCCTCAGGATTAATTTTATTATCATAGTTAATGAATGTCACACAATATGAACATTGTATAAATATCTTCGCTAGTATGTCTTATTTCTATTTTGCAGGTCATGCTTTTTCATGCATTGACTTCTCATCTGATGTACATGTAAACTACAAAGCGTTAAATATAAACTATGATGAACACTGTGGACTAAAAAGAAAGAGTCGAAAAAGATGAAAATTAAAACTTGGAGAAAATGGTAATGCCTAGCAGGTATCCAAGGCAAAGCAGACTGCTTAGAACACATTCAGACTAGTGGATCATCAGAAGATGGAAAGAAAGTACCGAGTATTTACAGTAGATTTTTTTTCAAGGAGAAAGGACTAAATACCTTCTTGATCAGGACACAGAAAGAATGTGCCAAAATCAAAAGCCAGAAAATAAAAAAAGGCTTTTCATTTGAAACAAAAAATAAAGACTAGAAGGAACTTCTTTTAGAACATTAAGGCAAAAGAAAAAGTGATACATATTGTTACAACTGTGTTATTAAAATCGCTAGAATTTAGTTTAGTGTTAGAAGGTCATTATCTTTGGTGCACAACTTAATACAAAAAATGCTGTGTGGAATCATTATACCCACTAAACAAAGTTTGCTGGGCATATAGGAGTTGCCAGGTGGTTGGTCAGGCAACTGTTGCAATTTCATTGTCCAGAGTATAACTTGAAAACTAATGGTTTGAATTCAATGCATTTTCATACAGTGGTCAAGCACATTCAGTGATAGCTCTAGTTTAAAATATACTATGAATAAAGTCTGAACTGTCTGAATTATGCCTGGATTGTTCCAATTTTAGGAAATTTTCAGCATCTCGGCCATTATTCAGAAAAAAATCTGAATCAAAAGTCTGATTTTTAACTGTGTTGTCAGACATGATTCAGAAATACAATAGAAGGCTGATTTTTTTTCTGAATTTGGAGAACAAACAAAATTCAGCTTTTGCAGTTATAGGATAGCAATATTCTTACACAAACAAACAAAAAATTACATTATTATATTAGGTGGATCTGATTCAAAACGTTTTTTAAAACTAAATTCAGTAATTATTTACTAAACAATTATTTCATTGCCATGAACAAGGTTTTAATTTTGTGGATATGTAATTTAGAACCATAACACAAGGTTTCAACGTGTCCTATGAAACATGTGTGACCATGGTAATAACAGGACTATGAAACATGATTAATCCTGGTCTTAAGATTATGGTCAAACCATGCTTGACCATGGTACTAGGGCGGCAATAAACCATGTGGCCTGTGAAACATGTTTGACCATGGATAATTTTGATGACCTTGGAACAAGATGAACCATGGTCGCTAGGGCGGCAATAAACCACGGCATGAAACATGGTTGACCATGGATAAAACATGGTCATTTGGTGGTCAACCATGGTCTGAGAAACATGTATAACCTTGTTTAAAACCTGGTCAACCATGTTTTGACTGTGTTCATTTCACTGGGGTATGGTGGCATTGACTTCTGTAATACGCTACTCCATTAGCGTACGTAAGGCTCTATCTATCTATTTAGATAAACATTATTCTGTTGGAATTTATATATACCTATCTATTAGATAAACATTGTTCCGATACAATTTGATAAAACAAGCGGTGTCAATTCTTGCTTAAACACCTTTTATGACCTAACATTTATATTTTAATACAACAATATAGATTCTCTACATTGAATTCGGTTTGAATGTAAATATTTTATTAATAAGTAATAATTTTCTCTTCCTCATTAAAGGTTATTAAAATTGAAGTAATCTTATTTGTTTTGTTTTGGTTTAAATTGGTTGATTTGGGTTGATTGCCAGCTTCAATAAGTGTGGTCATATTCCGGGGGTCAGTCCACCTATCAAATGCTCCTGGGTATCCTACTTGTATTACTAACTTATTTCTCTGTAAGCAACTGATAAAACAGAGGTGAGGGACAAATCACATAAAGATGCATTGTCTATAAGCAATTATGTCGAAGAAATTTTATGGTGATCAAACCGGGAACCTCTGGAGCTAAGAAATAAAGAATAAATTAATGATAAAATATTATATGAAACGGATACTTTCAACTATAATACTAGCCATAATCGTCTTAAAATAAACCAAATAAGAAATCTAAAATGCTTAAAAACATCATCAAACTATCTGCATAATTATTTTCCGTGAATAGCAAGATGTACTTGTGATACACCAGGATTAAATGATTGTTGTTGTTTTTTTATGACCGTCCGGCCTTAAATTGCTTCGGAAAAAGCCGAATGCACTTCGCCAATATCCGTAAAACGAGTCGTCACATAAATTTTTTATGAATAGTTGACGTAGAATAAAAATAGCGGATCATCCAAAACCTAGATTAATTAAAGAAGCGTACTCAGAAGCGTGGTCGTCAAAATCTTTACCATATTTAGAAAAACCTAGGAAAAAGTAAGATAAGTCGAGAATACTTATCAGCACAATAACCAGGTCCTGTAAATGATTTGGTTTAAATAACATACGTATGCAATTAGCATCTTCCGACTAAATCCGAGCAATGGAGAAGAGTTACAGAAAACGAAAGTATGTGTTTTATTTTCCGCTGAGCTCATGAACTTAGTGAACTTATAAGTGAAAATAAACAGCAATTTTCTTTTCAGCAAGTTGTGTATGCATTGGTTTGAATATGATATAATTGTGTTAATGGACGGTATTAGAACTTTAAATATCGCTGGTAGACATCAATTTGTGTGATGTTATTCGAACAATTTTTGTAAAAAAATGCGTTTAAACTTTTATTCTACAAGAAGAAGGACATGATGTTTGCGTGTAAATAAAATGTATTAGCAAATAATCAATTTCATGTAATATCTAAATGTAATGAAATATTTACTATGTATCATTTTATGATTTATTTTCTTAAGTGTGACATACCTAATACAAATGAAAATCAAAAAAAAAAAAAAAAATGATACGTACTATTGCCTTTGTAGATTTTTCATGTACTTAGTGCTCTATCACAACACAATTCAATTTAGTTCAGCCCAATACTATCGGCAGAAACGGCATAAAAAAACAAACCTTGTATAATACACAGCAATAATTACAGAAACGCAGTGTCTGGTTCTTCTTGTAGGAGATATGTTAGTTATAAGAAAATATTTATTTTTCAATATTAGTCATTTTCCTCTTAGATATCAATATTTTAGTAAGGTCTGAATACTCTAATTATACAAAAAACTAAAATAAAACTGTCTAAATCACAAGGTTTATTTATTGTAACGGTAACATATTGTAGAATATTTTGAAACGTGTCAGGAAAAAAGAAAGCACGTTTTAGTTAATGTAATTTTAAATAACGTTTACCAGTTGCTGAAATCCAAGAATACGAGTAGTGGTTATCAGGTTTTTCTATGGAATTTCCTTTTCCTAAAATGTTCTTACTGAAAGTTAAATACAAGAGCGTTTTATGAAATCTCTTCACTTTTTCAAAAATACTTTTTATCTACAATTTTTACAATTGAAATTCCTTTCGCTGCTCAGCTAAAAATTAGTTTCTCTTCACAAGAAAATAAATCGTCAATGATTGGAATTGTATTCAATCAGATATATGAAGACGATAACCATCAAACATACTATAAAAACATGTTATGACCTAAATGGTGTCTTAAAGACTTTTTCAGATGTAAAAGAAACTTTGACCTGACTTTCGACTTCTATATCATCACTAGAATACCCAGATCTAATTGATTATTAATTTCCTGAATTTTAATATGTACTTGTTACATCGTCCGAGAACAATATAAGTCTAACACGCTATTATTTCGTTTCTTTGCGGGTGTTATCATTTTATTATTAATTAACTGCCTTTGTTGTATCCCAAAAAGCAAACCATTGCAAGAAAACATTCATGATAACCTTTTGCTGAGACCGTTTGTTTTTAAATAAAGTAAAGACTTCCGAGATCTTTGATTTAATGAATTAAATACACTAAGGTTGTTATACATTAGTACTATGAACATGATTAACATTTTCCAATGATATATGAGCAGCGTCAGTTCAATTTATATACGAGTAGCGCCATCAAACATTATTTCTTGCATCGTATTTTAGACATTTCAAGTTCAATTCAAGAAAAAATCTGCATGCGTCGAGGACATAAGATACTCGTGTTTGATCGTTTTGATCAGAATACAAATTAAGACAGACTATTCATATTCTACACGTTTAAGAAACAGCAGCAGAAAGCCAGTGCAGTCTAGTTCAGTTAAGCATTTAGTTACAGAAGCCTGTAAAAGTAAACATTTTAGATTTAGATAATGATTTTTAGGGAAACCATACAAACTTGAAATTAATGTATCGTTAATGACGGCTATTTTATGTAAGATAAACCTCGTCGTAGACGTTTATTTTTTCAATCAATCAATCATTCAATCAATCAATCAATCAATCAATCAATCAATCAATCAATCAATCGGTCGGTCGGTCGGTGGGTCAATCAATCAATCAATCAATCAATCAATCAATCACTTAATCAATCAGTAAGTCAGTCAATCAATCAAAGAATCAATCAATCAATCAGTCAAACAATAATTCAAAGTTTTCATCATTCCATCTATCAATTAATCATTACCAAGCAGTATCAATTAATCAATCACTCATACCGTCAATCAATCAGTCATTCAAACAGACAATCAGTCAATCAATTATTCATTTAGTCATGATGTCAATATTTCAGTCAGTCAATCAATTTTTCAATCAGTCAATCAATCAATTAATCTTTGAATCAGATGCAGTTTTAAATAAATACTTATAAAAATATCAGAAATTATATCGAGTAAAAATATTTCAGTATATACGAATATTTATCAAAGTGCACTGCTGAGTTATTCTAATAGAGTATGTATTATTAATTTGTAAAGTACGCTCAGTTCTTTCACAAGGAATTTGCATTAATACAAACATGTTCGGTTTTATTTAGTGTATTTTGACAGACACTATACATAATTTAAAAGACATTGATTGTAGAGCTTCAAACGAAACCCTAACAATTTTCAAAAACTTTTTTTATAAAAACACATTAAAACAAGCCTAACATTATGAGTTACGTCAAATTGTCAAACTAGATTTGAAAGATTAGATTATTGAGTTATCTGTTAGAGTAGGTGATTTTCCTATTTAGTGTTACAGAAAAAAAATGTCTAGATAATGTTCACATCGTAAATTTTGCATACGGCTTATAATACATGAATTTTATAAGTAAGAAAACTGCTTTATCTGCTATGGGTGTTTCTAGGACTTGCCAGAATTTTACCTTGGTTGCGCTAACCTAAATGAACTTTTTAGTTAAACCAATCAAAAGTAAAATAGCAAGGCCTTCGATAGACACTTGTGATCTGACGGATGTGTAACTACAAACATTATTCTAAATGTGTAGATGGTCTTTTTATTTTTCTGTTTCCTGTCACAACCTTAATTCGTTTCGAGAGGTTGCGTCGCACAGGCTTCACTGAATAAACTGATACTTATTGTTAATATAATTCTACAACGTTCAGAAAATTAGTGGTCACAGTTACGTCAGAAAGCAACAAAAGAGTACAATTATAATGCATATAATGCATTTTATTGAGTTGCAGTCATTTCACTAATATAATGCTGATTGTTTAACACCGCCTCGAATATTGGATTTTTTAAAAAAACCTCACTTTTAATATCTTGTATAGTTTGACTAATACCTTAAACAAACTTGAAGTCCACAGAACAGAAGCTGGCATCGGGAATAACACAGTGAACACAACTTCATTCGAATATCAATATTTAGATATTGTAGTACAACGTAAGGTAAAGTAATTCAAATTGTAATGTATTAATTAAGAAACAAAAGCAAACTGAAATAAAAAGTCACCCGTACCTATGTCCAGTAAAAGTATTATAACAATGAAGCTACGCCGTGCAGAGAAGATTCTATTAGTGTCCTGCGAACATTTATTGTATAAAAATGTGTTCTTTTTCTGAAACAATATTAATGCATGCCAATTTTGCATGGCTATTCGTAATGCACATTGTCTTGGAATAAATTATCCTCGGCCGTCAGTGTCAAGTTCGTGTAAATTCCCTGAAAACTATGTTTGTTATTTTGATAAGGCGTTTTCCATGTCTTGAGTAATTTCATGACAAAAAAGTATCGACATGTACATTTTAGTATCGTTATGTTGTTTAAATAAATGATATCTTTTGCATTTTTTGTTTTCTCCTAAATGCTCATGTTATAAGAATATCCGCCATAATGGTTATAGTTCCTTCCGCTCATCTTTTTATAAGTCATTTTGTAAAACACAACTTTGACCATAAGTCTGTTGTACTGTTACATGTATAGCATTAATCGAGTGCGTGATAACATTTGGTCCATAGAGTAACTTAAGTGATTTGTTTTCATAATGGGCCATTCAAAGCAATTACTTTTGTAGTACAAGATGATAAAATTAAACATTTCCCAGACTTTTTTTTTATTTTTTATCCTTGAAATATAAGATTCCTCAACCGAACTGTCTCCTTACGGACAGGCTCTATCCAATATGAATGTTACTATGGTTCAAAGGCAAAAAACGTTTATATCGTCATATATTCGGCTAGAGTATTCAGAGCAGGCAGTGTTGTAGTTGATTTTCCGATGCATTTCCACTACCATTATGCTTCCACATTAAAATGTCTTTTGATACTTAGGAGACGTATTGTATTCATTTACAATTTTATCTTCAAACATAGTATTATTAATAACATGTTGCTATGAATCCTTTAAGTTATAAAAATGCGAATATTATATTAAATAAGACAACGATGGCGTTACGTTATATATTATGCTCGAGTTTCAGATACAAATAACTACTACACCTTTTCTATGTAGATATAAATAAACATGTTGGAGTACACACAGAGTACATGTTTTATGTTTAAAACTCTACACACTATAGGTAAACAGTATAAATACATAGTGTCTTTAAAAAAACTTGCATTTTTTTAAAGCACCAACCACCAACATAAAATGACCTGTAATAGGGACTGCAAATTACCATACATAGTGTTTGTATTCTAACAGCTTAATTAGGCATATTCAGGAAGAATTTCCTAGATTTTAAATAATTTCTGCAACAAAATTATTTTATGCAAAGATGGGTAAGTATATCTTTAAATCTTATTTTCTTTATGTGTAATAGTTGTGATTACCTTATAATTCATGTATTACTGACTTGATATATTAGTAGAATGTTAATAACAAAAATGCAACAAAAACAAATGTTTGTAAATGGAAAGCAGTACATTGAGTTTAGTGTCGTAAAAAGCACACTATATAATGAAATTTATTAACTAAAGTAACAGGAGGCATGTTTTATTTAGAATTCCAGCTTAATTACAATACTCGCTGCAGCAGCATGTTTTTCGTCTGTTATTAATGCTGTTAACATTTAATGACCGTTTAAACGGAAGTACACTTTTACATGTTGTGTATTTTATTGTCTTTATTATCTAAAAAAAGTTGATGTCTGTGCTTTCGTTAGTAAGATACGATTGCAAGGTAACGTTTAAAAACTGCTTGTTTTACTATCAATCATATCAAGTTGAAGCTAGCCAAGCGGAACTTTATAGTAGATTATTTTTATTTAAATCACCATAAAATCATCTTTTTGAAAGTGAAATGCAAGACATTTACTAATTCATGGAATTACTGACTTTATAGATTAGTAAAAAGTTAATATGTAAACGCAATAAAAATCAAATAATTGTAAATGGAAAGCAGTGCATTGAATTAAGTGTCGTAAAAAGTACATTTTTTACGGCATTAATTTATGGAATCTTTGGAACTAGCTTTTGCAACAACTTCAGAAGATTTTCTGAAACAGGTAACGGAAGATCAAACCAAATCAAAAGCAATGAATTGTGACTATATGGATTTTTTGTAATATATTCAAGGGATAACGAAACTCAGGGTAAACTTTGCAGATGATTATAGGCAACACGTGTAGTATAATGTTCAATATTTTAAAGTAAAAGTGAAAATTAATTGAGACAAAACAAACTGCAAAATCAATTATTTGTATCAGGTTAGGAATTTATGAGTAATAAAAAGGAACTGAAAGAGACCTCTGTAATCTAAAATCGAAATGGACTGGTTGTGGAACTGGCTATTCAATACCGGATATGTCCCCCATTCTCTCTCTCCACAGCCCTGATTCTCCTAGGCATGGAGTTTATGAGTGTGTTTATCCTCCTCATTGGGATGTTGGCCCACTCTTCCAAGAGGGCTGCTCTCAGTTGGGCCAGAGTAACAGGGGGAGGCTGGCAATGTCGAACCTGCATATCCAGTTGGGACAGGTCGTGTCTATATGGCGGCCAATCCAGTGGGTGGATATTTTTCTCAGTGAAAAATTTGCGAGAGATCCTCGCTACATGGGCCCGAGCATTATCCTGCTGGAATTTGAGGTAGTTTTGCTACAATAATGGGACAGCACGGGGTCGGACGATCTCGTCTCTATACCAGTTAAATTATCCGCTTCCACAACCAGTGGTGATTTAACGCCATGTGAGATTCCTCCCCACACCATTACCGATAAACCCCAAACCTACCCCTCTCTAGATCGCAGCAGTCGGCAAAATCTCTCCACGACGTCAACGGTCTGCTCGAATCAGGGTAAACCGGGACTCATCAGTACACAAGACGAGCATCCACTGCCTCAATGGGAAAATTCTGGGGACATGTACCGCCTCCCAAGCCATACGATGCTGGCGACTAGCAGCGGTGAAGGGCAGACCTGCGTACGGGTGACGTGCTCGCAGACCAACTTCCTGAAATCGTTTCCTCACAGTTTTAGCATAGATAGGACGGTTATGAGTACCTATGGTATAAAGGGCAGATTCAGTGGAGTCAAGGTGACGATTGCGCATATGCGCGAGACGAATAAACCTGTTGAAGGGTCATGCGCTGACCTAGGTCTGTCAGCGATCCGTTCAGTTTCCCTTAGACGTCTAACATTACGTTCTATAGTGCAAACATGGTCACCGAAATGTCTGGCAACCTGCATTTGCATTTGACCTTGGATAACTATCGCAACGGCCTGACCCCTCTGAACTTCCGTCAGCCGTGCCACTGTTTGATGCTTTCAAAAATAATAAAAAAATTGAAATGTCTCTTTATAAAGACTACTTAGTAGTTTGACGATCTGTGTAACTCGATTCCAAAACGCTGCTGTGCACGAGTTTTCCCCGTTTCGTGCTTTCCCTTGGAGACAGTGTTACGCAATCCCGTTATGCAACATTCGATACAGGAACACGTGCATTGTAATCTAGAGAGTTGTTTGGCCGATTTTCGTTGTTTTGGAACAATATATTGCAAATAATGTCACCCTGCGTTTCTTTTTCCCTTAAAGATATATATATAGCGGGCTTGTATTTAGTCTTGGTGACAGTTTATACATAAGTTCAGATACTAGCCTCAGATTGTCGAATATCTAAGAAAAAAATCAAGTATGTTAATGTTTTTATGCACCATTTTAATTACTAGCTGTTATTTCTAGCCACGTTTTCATCCTATTTTTCGTTCTGATTGAACTATAAACTGACATAGACTTGCATATTCCGTCTATAGTTGATTAAATCAATGGCGACGATTTATCTAAGATGTTTGTATGTCCATGCGATTTCCCGTCACGTCTGTTTTAAATTATCTGTTTGTTACCAGAATGTGTGAATGAAAGATTTTGGAATTGTTGTACAAGGCCGCCCAACTTTCAATATTGATATGTAGGAGACTGTTCAGGCTGATGTGTCTTTTTATTTGTATCTGAAAGGAAACAAATACTTCTTAAAAAGTGTTCGGATATTTTATATTCAACCTCACCCAAACTGTAAGCTACTTTATCAATTTTGCAAAGTTGTGTATGTTATCCTAGTTGTTTCCCTTGTATAAGTTTCTGAAGAATGTTAGCATTATGATTGTTTATATGATATATTGTAAAATGGCGTCGTTTGTTTGTTTGGCAATTCCATACATCGGCCCAGTGTTCTGCTCATCGCAGAAGTTAATGGGGAAGTGATGAATAATAACAAAAATAAGAAATATTTGCTGAAACAAAGCGATGGATGTTGTTTTGAGTAAAATCAGATTATTAAAAAATCACCTTCGCTTTTATCTTTCTCCATTTTTCTGATTTGTTTCTGTTTGGTCACATATAATATTTGTGAACACCAATTCCAATGACACCTTATTTGTGTTTATAAAGTTTGTTAAATAAAAACCTAATGTTTAGTATGAAGTTCGATAGACTATTTTCTTAATATGTTATCTTGATTTCTTTGTTTGATTAAAAGATTAATCAACACATATTCATTGTTTAATCAATAAATATGCTACACATAGAATAATCAACTTAGGAGGCACATGTTGCGTCTAAAAACAAAAACAACACAATATTTCGAGGGAGAAAATATTGCTGTGAATATTTTTGTTCTATTTCATATGGCTGTGGACGTTGAAAATAACAAAATTAAAAACAATAATGATTTGTTTTCAGAACTTCAACAACCTTACTGATAGTTGTAATAGAGAGATCATTCAAACAATTAGAAATTTCTTTTCTTAAGAATATTTGTTGTCAGCTAACAATTTTCGTGATATTTTCCCTCTGACTTAAACTATTTCAGTTTAATCATTGTATATTCGGGACCTGTAAACTGTGGCTAAGGAACAAATCTATATTTTTTAGAAGAAAAAATGTTAGAAGTACGATTCTATTAATAATTGTTATTTATTACGTTTTAGCGTTATGGTTAACAACAATTAAAAAATAAATTGAACAGTTTTGGAAAGATAATTGAGATATTTTTCAACGCATGAGGAAAAAATGAAGGTCTGCAAAACAACAACAACAACAAAAAAAAACAACAAAAAAAACACGTCAATTATGAATAATTTGGGCATTTGGTTTTAACATTTTTCAAATAAAAACAGGACAAATTGTGATCATGAACTACCTCTCTATTGCAGCAAATGACAGTTCGCTTTGATAGCAATACATTCTTAAATAAAACTGACATAACTTATCTACCATAGTCTAGATTTCAGTGAACTGAATGTTAAATGAGATCAGGGTTGTCCCGTACTATAATAAACAGTATCTGCATGCTTTTATTATCGTAGTTTTACGCAGAATATGTTCATTCTTTGATATCTATCAATCTATCTTTCTATCTATCTATCTAATGTGTTTTGCTATAACCATGCCTTTTTTAAAGGCCGCTATACAAAATCAGTAACCCCTCTGATTTTGTCTGTTTTTATTACATATTCATGGATTTAGCTCTACCGAATGCAGGCTGATTCAAATTGATATATTGATTACAGGTGTCATTATATCATAATGACGGATAAATCTGGACGTATGAATATCTATAATCCTTTGACAGGTTTGGAAATATAAAACCGTAATTGGGGCTGCGGATACCCATGCCACAGGCTAGAGAAAAAGTCATACTTGATATTTGTTTTTAAAACATAGGTTTGAGAAAAAACATAAATACAGACGGCATTTAGATACAGTAAGTACCACGTTTAAAGACTTTCTTTGATTATTAAAATACTTCATTTTCGTCTGAGATAAATAGATATTAACTGCTATTGACTCTGCTCTCATTTCTCTTATGATGATAACCAATGCAATTTTAATACAGGTTTCAAAGAAAGAAACTACTTGATATATTTAAGCTTTGAAAATAAAGGTTTTCGGAACAACATCAGCAATAATGGTATTAGTGACATTTTTATCTGATGATCTAGCCAAGTTGTTTTAATAGTCAAGTACTTCGAGACAGTGCATACATTATTCACCATGAGGAGTGCAGAGCATGCCATACACCGTTGTTTTCAGTTTAATGAATTCGTAACGACGTTCCTTCTGTTCAACAGCTTAGTTATAACTGCACATTAAATAATATAATTATATTTTCTTGATAAAACGCCAATGTTCCGCAAACGGTGGTCTCAATAGCGGTTCACATGTACTGGCAACATAAGCTTATTTAGATTTGTTATAAAGCTAGATGGTTTCTTTTATTAACACCGATAAACAAGAGAACCAGACGGCCACAGGGGTCTTATTTAATTGAAATAGCATGGTCGTTGACTACTTATTCATGCAACGTTTCATTGATCTCATAATCAGATGGCGAAATGCAGCTTATCGAAGTATGAAAAATGATATTTAGGTCAAAATAAACTGCGTTTTAACTTAAAAAATAATATTCTGTTACAAGCATGTTTCACCATTAAAGTCTTACCAGTATAGTAGGTATCCAGAGAGGTCCATAAAACTTGATTATTATGCAAATCAAACAGTTCAGTAATCGATCCTCAAGCACCGAGACGGCGATGTCCTTGCCTAAAACATTAAACGTTCTTCAGTTACGTCAAGCATTAGTTTAGTATTGTTTGTTTAGGGTTATGTTTTCAGTTCAGTTTAAGTGCATATCCTTTTGTGCAGTTACAACTTTTATAGTTGTCAAAGACAAAAAATATCAAGAAGTTAACAAACAAGTTACGTAAACAGCACTAACGTGAAGCAATAACTTCTCTATTTCTATAAAATTTAAAAGACTGGTGAAAGTACTAAAAAGTAGCCCGAAGCTAATTGTTTTTAAACACATTGTAAAAATAGACTACATCAGAGATGTCTGGAATGTTGCAATTTATTTCTCGGCATAAAGCACTCTCAGTGTTGCAGGTTTATTTAGATTGTGTTAATTTCAAACGAGGTTCTGATCAGGAGCTTAGAAGTTATACTAATTTTAAAACAAGAGAGCCATGATGGCCCTATATCGCTCACCTGAATATGACTGCTTTTAACAAAGTTGCTATGGACCTGGTTAATTGACCCCAGATGACCCATATTCGAACTTGACCTAGAAATTATTGAAACAATCTTTCTGACAAATTTCAAGGTTGTTTGAACTGAAAATGTTACCTCAATGCGTGTTAACAAGGTTTTTTTTCCATATTTGGGGTCTGTGACCTAGTTTTTGACCCCAGATGACCTGTATTCGAATCTGAGCTAGAAATCACTAAAACATCCTTTCTGACAAATTCGAGAATATTTGGACTGAAAAGTAGCTTCTAGAGTGTTAATTGTTTTTTCTATTTTTGGGCTCTGTGACCTAGTTTTTGATTTCAGATGACCCATATTCAAATTTAACTTAGAAATCATAGAAACAACCTGTCTAACAAATTTCCAGGTTATTTGAACTGAAAATGTAACCTCTAGAGTGTTAACAAGGTTTTTCCATATTTGGGCTCTGTGACCTAGTTTTTGACCCCAGATGACCCAATTTTGAACTTGAGCTAAAAATCATCAAGACAACTTTTCTGACAAATTTATGGGATATTTTGACTGAAAATGTAACGTCTAGAGTGTTAACAAGGTTTTTCTATTTTTGGGCTCTGTGACCTAGTTTTTGAACCCAGATGACCCATATTCGAACTTGGGGAAGAAATCATAGAAACAACCTGTCTAACAAATTTCCAGATTATTTGGACTGAAAATGTTACGTCTCCTTCTACAAGAAGATTTTCAAAGTTTTCACTATATAAGCCTATGTAAAACCAAAAACCCCGGGGTGGGGCCAAATTTGACCCCAGGGGTATAATTTGAACAAACTTGGTAGAGGTTCACTAGTAAATGCTACATACCAAATCTTAAGGCTCAGGGCCTTGTGGTTTCTGACAAGAATTTTTTCGAAGTTTTTCCTATATAAGCCTATGTAAAACCAATGACCCCAGGGTGGGGCCAAATTTAACCCAAGAGTAATAATTTGAACAAACTTTGTAGAGGGCCACTAGACAATGCTACATACCAAATATCTAAGCTCTATGCCTTACGGTTTCTGACAAGAAGATTTTTAAAGTTTTTCCTATATAACTCTATGTAAAACAAGTTACCCCTGGGGCGGGGCCATTTTTGACCCAGAGGCCATGATTTGAACAAACTTGGTAAAGGTGCACTAGACAATGCTGCACACCAAATATCTTAGCTCTATGCCTTACGGTTTCCGACAAGAAGATTTTTTAAGATTTTCCCTATATAACTCTATGTAAAATGGGCAACCCCTGGGGCGGGGCCGTTTTTGACCCAAGGGCCATAATTTGAACAGTCTTGGTAGAGGACCACTAGGTGATGTTACATACCAAATATCAAAGCTCTAGGCCTTATGGTTTTAGACAAGAAGATTTTTAAAGATTTTCCTTTTGGTTGCCATGGCAACCAGAGTTCTGCATGGAATCAAATTCTTTGAACAATTTTGGTAGAGCTTCATGCAAAGAACATTTCTGTGAAGTTTTGTTGAAATTGGCCCAGTGGTTTAGGAGGAGATGTTCTTTAAAACAAAAGTTTTCGCACGCACGGACGCACGCACGCACCGACGACGGACATTGACTGATCACAATACCTCACCTTGTGCACTACGTGCACAGGTGAGCTAAAAAGAGAAATATAGCATGAACATTTGCGATATCTTTTTATTCTTTTTTCAAAAAATCAAACAATATTTGTAATACAGAGAAGTACAAAAAGATACAAGACAACATAAAAACACAATCTGCTACGTGATTTTTATCTAATTTGAATAAGTAACAGCTATTTCTTGTCAAATAGTTAATCTTATATAATTGCAACTCATTTATGTCTTGTACTTAAATAACATTTAATAAGATATCATAATCTGTAGATTGTGTTACTGCTTAAATTCTACATTTTAGCTGTTTCTTTCAAAAGTAACAATTTGCATCTATTTCTAGATTTCTTGATGGGTACGTACAAGCTTCGCTCAACTCCCTTCTACCATAGGAATCTCAACACCCTCCCAACACCTAAATAGATTAGGTACTTCATGTATGATGCAGAATTCAACTCTGACCTTGGTCAAAGAATACCTTCACCTAGACATACTGACCTACTTTCATGAGTTTTCGAAGTCACATCATTGAAATGTTAACAGTTTTGTGTATTTTTTCATGCCGACTTTAACTTTATCTTTGTGTTTTCACGAATTGCCATTCGCCACATGCCTTAGTTGGAATAACTAGTCCCCCTCCCCCAACTTTCCTGCTGAGTTTGATAGCATGTTTTTCATGTAAGCGACTAATCATAGCCGTTTTTTTAATGATTTCATTCAGCAAGATGGTTTACATACATATTTATATTTTTTCATGTTTGCTTAACACTTACCGAATATATGATAATACCCAAAACAATTATCATGCCCCCTTTTCCTACAAATAAAACAGACGCATAGCAAACTTAGCTTTGTCTTTACGTAAGCTGCCTGCACATAAGCTTTTATTCGTAGTTGGTCATTTCTTACTACAGATATTAAGCGGAAACCAAATGTTTTACGCCCACTCGACATACGACATTGTAATTCGTATAATCAAAGAAAAATACATACCTAGTTAAATGAGCACTCCACGGTAAAAGAAATTGTAGTCCACTGAAAAAAATAAACAACTCTAAGTAGTATGTCAGAAACATATACTATTTTAACCAAAGCTGCCCCTACCAAGAAGTGACAGATGAACAGGCTGGCTTTCGGGCCGGGCGATAAGAAATTGGCAAGATCGCCACAAGCGGATAATTGTTGAGCAGTTCCTAAAATGGCAGTCATCACTCTACATGAAATCCATAAATTTCAAGAAAGCTTTCGATTTGGTTGATCGGGCGACAGATGATATTGAAAATTTATGGCACTCCAGACAAGTTTATCAACACACTACGCAGCCTCTATGAAAACACCAACTCCAATGTTATACACACTTTGGAACCCCTCCCCCCCCTCCCAAACCATCCTGTAAAGTAATTACCGGCAAGGCTGTATGATTTCAATTCTGATCTTCTCGATTGTCATCGACACCAATAAGTTATCCAAAGAGCATACAGTGGACATTTACCAAACATCTAGAAGACCTGGACTTTGCAGACGACGTTAGCCTAATGTATCACACCTATCAGTATATGCAGACGACTCAGGCTCTCACCACAATAGCGAAGGCTTTACATCAACACCGGAAAGAAAAACAAGAGTATGCGCATCAACACAACATGCACAACACCGATAAGTCTGGAGGACAAGCCCCTGGAAGGTGGAAAGCATTGTGTACCTTGACAGTTTTGTGAATTAGACAGGAGGTGCTGATGAAGATGTCAAGGTCCGAATTCGTTGAGCACAGTAATACCTTCACTACCCTTTAGAATATCAGGAACAGCATATATCTAAAGCACAAACCTAATCTGAATCTTCAACTGGAATGAAAACTGGGTGTTTTGATGTTTGTGTTGGAGACTTGGAAGCACACAGAAACAATGGACCACAAGTGGCAGGCATTCATCAACCACTGTCTTTGGAAAATACTAAGAATAAGATGGCCAGAAAGAATTTCCAAATGGAGTATCTGGAGAAGAATCAGACAAAAAGAACATCACTACCATCATCAGAGACTTAGTGGAGACGATCTGGCCATACACTTTAGACAGATCAGCTCAATATCACAAAATATGCCTAAGACTGGAGTGCACAAGGCTGTAGAAGAAGAGAAAGACCAGTGAATACATGGTGAAGAAATGTAAATGCCGAGGTCAAGTCAATCCGTCTGTCATGGAGTGAAGCAAAGCACCAAGCACAAGACAGAATCAGATGGAGATCAGTAGTGAAGGCCCTATGCCCAGAAATGAGCGAAAAGGACTACGTTAGTAGTAACCATTGCCAGTAGGTCTTTCTCTTTATATTTACCATCTAATCGTTCTTGAACTATCAAGAAACAGAGCATAAAAAGCAAAAATAGCACTGGAACAACAAAGCTGTTTGCATGAGATGCACATCAAAAAGTAAAACTGTAGACAAGTATTGATTTTTCAATTATCTTAAAACACAGGGGAAACCTATCAAACTACAAACGGACAAAGCATTGTCAAATCGAATAATGTGTCGTTTCAAGAACCTTGTTTTTTTTTTTCAGTTTCCCCTTTATGTGCATTCTTAATCTAACAAATCGGTTAAGGTCAATATATAGGGCTTTCAGGACAAGTTGGCTGCAAAAAAAAGCATCCAATGGGTTATTCCAAATAATTGAACTGTACATGTTATCACACCTTGATGAAATATTTCTTGCGATATTGATAGTTGTCTTATTGCTCATGTTAGCAAATAGTGTCAGTGTGTAAACAAATCAAGTAATTTTATTACGATATATAGTATACGTCTTTACAAGCACAGGATATAATGAATACACTATAAAATATAATCTTTGAGATCATCTATTTAGAAATAAAGTATCGTAAATAGAGCTAAAAACGGAAAATATCGATAAGAGAACATCATAACATCGCTAACATCGCCTGCTGGCATTATAATGTATTTTCTGACTTCTGGGGAATTGTTCAAAATTTTGACTTTTTATTTAAATGAGGTTTCATTTTTAAAATATCAAAGCTAATGTTTTATCAAATGATTTTAGAACTGTGAAACATGTTTTATACGGCAAAAACAGTTGCAAAAACGCTAAAGTCTCAATTGTAAGTCTGTTTCTACGTGCAGTAAATAAAGTCTAATTTTATTGCTGTCATTATAAATATATGCAAAATTGTATGTAATTTACAATCAATTTCTCTGTTAAACAGATCATTTACCTAAAAAAATACACAAATATTTGCCCGTCACAATGAAATAATCGGATTCCAATGCATCTTCCTTTATTTTTTAATAAAAATTTAGAGGAATCAAATGATTGCACATTGTTAAAACTATGGCCGTAAGTGGGGCCGCAAATTGGATCGAAGGGTCGCAGAATAAGGATGTCAGAAAATCGCCTGCTCCAGACGCTCTGTTGCATTTTGAAAACTCGTCACTATATTTTATACAATATAAAAATATATACCGGTATTCAAATAAAGATCGACTGCTTAAAAGAACTTACCAGTTTAAAGTTGTTTCTTCCGGTAAAAACACCCGATTTCTGCCATTTTGATACACGTTGCATGGAAACGTTGCTCAAGACCGCTATACATAATTTGTGCTGACATACGTATTAACAAAGCATTCAAGTTTGCTTTTTGTTGAAGAATATATATTTTTCATGTCAAAAGAACCAGCCTTTACGTAAATGCAGTGAACAGGGTTTTTAGCTCACCTGAGCATGCTCATGTGAGCTTTTAGGATCCTTGATTGTCCGGCGTCCGTCCGTCCGTCGTCCACAATTCATTCAAACGACATCTCCTCTGAAATCACTGGGCAAAATTTAATGAAACTTGCCTAAAATGTTCCTTGCATGAAGCTCTACCAAGTTTGTTCAAATGGTTCCGGTTCATTGCATTTCTGGGTCACAGGAGCTAAAAACAGATTTTAAAAGTTGGATCTTTAAAAATCTTCTTGTCAGAAACCACAAGGCCTGGAGCTTTGATATTTGGTATAAAGCATCATCTAGTGAACCTTTAACAAGTTTGTTCAAATTATGATCCTGGGGTCAAAAATGGCCCCGCCCCAGGGGTAACTTGTTTTACATAGAGTTATATAGGAAAAACTTTAAAAATCTTCTTGTCAGAAACCGTAAGGCATAGAGCTAAGATATTTGGTGTGCAGCATTGTCTAGTGGACCTCTACCAAGTTTGTTCAAATCATAGCCTCTGGGTCAAAAATGGCCCCGCCCCAGGGGTAACTTGTTTTACATAGAGTTATATAGGAAAAACTTTAAAAATCTTCTTGAAAGAAACCGTAAGGCAGAGAGCTTAGATATTTGGTATGTAGCATTGTCTAGTGGACCTCTACCAAGTTTGTTCAAATTATAACTCTGGGGTCAAATTTGGCCCCACCCTGGGGTCATTGGTTTTACATAGGCTTATATAGGAAAAACTTTGAAAATCTTCTTATCAGAAACCACAAGGCCCTGAGCCTTAAGATTTGGTATGTAGCATTGTCTAGTGGACCTCTACCAAGTTTGTTCAAATTATACCCCTGGGGTTAAATTTGGCCCCACCCTGGGGTCATTGGTTTTACATAGGCTTATATAGGAAAAACTTTGAAAATCTTCTTATCAGAAACCACAAGGCCCTGAGCCTTAAGATTTGGTATGTAGCATTGTCTAGTGGACCTCTACCAAGTTTGTTCAAATTATACCCCTGGGGTCAAATTTGGCCCCACCCCGGGGTCATTGGTTTTACATAGGCTTATATAGTGAAAACTTTTAAAATCTTCTTGTAGAAGGAGAAGTAACATTTTCAGTCCAAATAATCTGGAAATTTTTTAGACTGGTTGTTTCTATGATTTCTAGCTCAAGTTTGAATATGGGTCATCTGGGTTCAAAAACTAGGTCACAGAGCCCAAAAATAGAAAAACCTTGTTAACACTCTAGAGGTTACATTTTCAGTCAAAATATCCCAGAAATTTGTCAGAAAGGTTGTTTTGATGATTTTTAGCTCAAGTTCAAAATTTGGTCATCTGGGTTCAAAAACTAGGTCACAGAGCCCAAACATAGAAAAACCTTGTTAACACTCTAGAAGTTACATTTTCAGTCAAAATATCCCAGAAATTTGTCAGAAAGGTTGTTTTGATGATTTTTAGCTCAAGTTCAAAATTGGGTCATCTGGGGTCAAAAACTAGGTCTCAGAGCCCAATATGGAAAAACCTTGTTAACACTCTAGAGGTAACATTTTTAGTTCAAATAACCTGGAATCTGTCAGAAAGGTTGTTTCAATGATTTCTAGATTAAATTTGAATATGGGTCATCTGAAATCAAAAACTAGGTCACAGGGCCCAAAAATAGAAAAAAAACTTGTTAACACTCTAGAAGCTACTTTTCAGTCCAAATATTCTCGAAATTTGTGAGAAAGGATGTTTTAGTGATTTCTAGCTCAGATTCGAATAAAGGTCATATGAGGGCAAAAACTAGGTCACAGACCCCAAATATGGAGAACCTTGTTAACACGCATTGAGGTAACATTTTCAGTTCAAACAACCTTGAAATTTGTGAGAAAGATTGTTTCAATAATTTCTAGGTCAAGTTCGAATATGGGTCATCTGGGGTCAATTAACCAGGTCCATAGCACTTTTGTTAAAAGCAGTCATATTCAGGTGAGCGATATAGGGCCATCATGGCCCTCTTGTTTTTCTAAGTATCTATGTTTTTTCCTATAAAATAAACCACTTTTTCTTATTCTATTGTAAGTATACCAGTTTACTTTATTCAAGCATAGGAACGAGGTATTATATTTTGACATTCAAAAACATTTCCATGTTTAATTCATTATTCAAAGGGCTAAATAAGATGCGGGACTTAAGGAAAGACACTTCAATAGCATTGATCAGATAGATATAGGATTAACATGATAACTTTACTTATATACTAAAGTAACAATATAAATGCAAATTGGAAATTATAACCGAGGCTATACGATTTGTCCCAAAGGCCTAAAAATGTCGAGTTTTCGTTTTTAAATGGCATGAGCCGTTGCAAACTTTAAAGTATTGGCTGACATCAAAGTTCGGCGTAATCCTTTTATTACCGAAGTTTGTAAACGTGCACTTCGCTCATGTGCAGTCACTGATTATTTGTTTCCTTGGGAGATAGACAAGCTATGAGTTCACTGCATCTTTAGATTAATAGAATAGCGATGAATTCAAAAGATTTAGTTTCTAATAACACGCATGACAGAAGAATGAGATGCAAAAATACGAATGGATCGTCTGGAAATATGTTTTAAAGACGCATCACTAACAAAGATAAACATTGACAATATTTGTTTTAGCTAATGTCTAAATTAGTATGTTCAAGTTAATACAAATTAAAGCAACTTCACGCCATGTTCTTGAAAATACATTTTCATCTGGAAATGGCGCGTTCATTTATAATGATCTCATTCATATTACTTGGTAGACTTCCAGGATTCTGCTTTTCTAATGCAATCAGTTTTAATCGGGCAAAATATCTTGACGGAAACGTGTGTGCTAAAGCCGAAATTATCCAGGAAAGCAGATATACACGAGAGTTGCAGTGTCTGATACGCTGTTCTATGCAACCATTGTGTACAGGTGCGTTTGTAGAACCGGACATCAGCCGGTGTATAACATGTTCCGCTGTGTACTTTATGAAAAATGTCTCTACAGTCCTCGATCTATTACAAACGTCAAGGTAAGAGTTAACATCATATTGTACCAATGTATGTTATGCATATATTAAATAACAGGATGGAGTTCTACGGAGTTCGGGAGCACAGATTATATAATCATCCCCTTAGGTTTTATCTTGGTTGCCTGATTAAAAAAAATCAAATCAAATTCATTTAAAGAGCAATCAAAGAACTTATTTTGAGCCCAAACAAGGTAAAACAAAATTGACCACAAATTGATACGATCCTGTTGATTTCAACGTTTATATTGTTATCAACTATAACACGAACTATCTCTTATCACAAGTGCTTATATCAATCTAAATGGCAATACAAATTCTACTTCGACATACAATGTCGAACTAATATAGCCCAGAAAAATGTGGGAATAGCTAATAGAAACAGAACAACTGGAATCTAACATAAAGCTGACTGGTGATATTGTGATTTTGTTTATTCCCCGTTTTAGATAATTATACATTTTTAGCACAAAGAAATTAATCACATGATAATTTTCGTGGGTAACAACGAAAATGTCTAATGCGATCAATTCGAAAACATTTAAACTTTTAAAGAGTTTCAACTCAAATTATTAAATTACTGCTATTGGTTTCGTTAATACTGTTTTATTTATTCTAATATTTTCTAGATACAGATATATCTGCTTACTTGCTCGTTATGGAGAACCTGGACTGGTACAGCGGCGAAGGTATGTGTACATTTTATTTTCCTGTTCAACCGTGTCTGTATATGAATGTGCAAATGATCGTGAAGTGGGGAAAGTTATTATGCATTCAAAATCAAAGTGATCTGTAAGGTCTAGACTCTTAAACACTGCTAAGCGTAACGTTAGTAATGTGCATAGCAATTTAATGTATTGATATTAATTTGAGATTCACCATAAAATAAATGTATCGTTTCAAATATTTCTAGGTAAATTGTGAGAATCTTGGAGGTCATTTGGTGATAATTTCATCGAAAGCAGAGAATAACTACATCGCACAAAAATTAAACGCATCAGGTAAATACTGTTGAACTTTTACTAAATGACGCACGACACATGTTAACGCAGCCAATGGCCCAGTTTGTGTAGAAATTTCGCGGAGGGCGTATCCTTCGGTTTCGATCTTGTAGGTGCTAACAGTAATTATGTTTTAGAGTGCACATTTTTAGAAGAAAGTACTCCTCTATCACACTTAAATTTTAGTTTCCAAAACATCTGCAGTCCTTCTTAAAGACATTCAGGGAAAGAGTAGATTTTTCCTATATTTTTTTCTACTTAATTTTCCACGGTGTATGGACTGGAAGTCCTCGAACGCTTGTTTATGATACAGATTTTTTGTAGTTTTGATATGGACAAACGGTCTTACGCAGTATGACCACATAAGTGTAATAATATTCTTCATTCAGATTACCCTAATTTAAATTTCTCGACGCATTCATTAGGCCAAAAGTAAAATATCTATGTTTCTCCTGGCCTACCTAAGCAACATATGGTCGAGTATGTATATAAGAAATGTTTTTTTCCTTTCCTAGCTATCTTTTTCATTCTTGAGAAATCATTGAAAACATGCCATATTTAAGTAAATTGAACTCCAACTGTAATTTATTCAATGCTGTTTACGGTCACAAAACAGGTCTTCCTTATATATAAACAATTGAGCATTGGAAGATAGAGATTGTATTTGTGTACACCACATTTGTAACATTTTGTACTTGGAGCTGCCATCGAAAATGTAAAGGAAAAGGTGATGAATTCACTGGGTAAGTAGAGAAGGGGAAACATTTGTATTTTTATGTTTTATCTTAAAATGTTCTTTGTATCAACGCTGTTACTTTGCTGCGATGTACATTTACTGTTCTAGATGATCATTTAAACCATTCGGGTTAACAGGGTGGCTATACCACGTGACATATGATGTCATTTAGGCTATTGCGAGCAGCATTATTTTGACTCGATTCGGAGGAGAAAACTGCTGTAAGTATTTTTATTTCTACATCAATATATACGGGGTATAGTGCATGTTTAGCGAAGATCTGTGCCCTATAAACAGGTCCTTATGATTACAATTTGTCTGAACATTCGGGAAATAAAGAGTTCGTAACAATTTGTCTGTTATCGCGAAAAGCGCATCAGTTTTCCCGATTGTTATAAAATTCAGTACACCTGACAAAAGAATAATCAGGACCAATATGTAGGGACCGCTTCGCATGCGCCATATACTATTAAATTGTTGAAGAAATAAAATGCAACAGTTTACCACGTGGTATGGCCACCTTGGTTAAGCGTTTGTCTACGATTGCAGGTGGACACGGTTTGACATATGCTAGATTTGTAAGTATAAACATTTTGACAGAAATTTATTATAAATAAATATATATTTTTCAGGAGATATGTATTCTTTCTATATTGGCGGAAAAGGAATGGGAGGACACGCGTCGACATTTGAATGGGTAGATGGTTCGGCATTTTCAGAAGGGTATACAAACTGGATGGAAGGTGAACCAACACCAACTTCTGACGAGGAAAGATACGTTATGACAAGAAAGGAATGGAATTTTCAGTGGAATGATAAAAGCGACAGAGGCCGAAACAGCATCTGTGAATTTGAATGATTTTCTTTATTAATTATATTTACTTTATTGCATTGTATTGAGTCATATATTTAACTGGTTCAGTGTAAGGCAAAACTGAAAATAGAATTTCAAGTCACTATTTGCTATTAAAGATCTGCTCTGTGAAAAGAGTTTGTTTAGAAACAATAACGTGTTTAAGGTCACAATGTGTTTTAAAACAAATATGTTTAAAGAGAACTATAAATTGGACCGACGCTAAGACTCCGATAGTCATTACAACTTTAGGTTCTGCAGACTGTCTTGTACCAGGTAGCAGCTGAATGAAAGAAATTAGTCTCTTTGAAATTATGTTGCTCTATCTAGGTTGCCATTAAGCTTGGTTTAGTTTAGCTGAGTTAAGTATATTCTTAGCAGTTGTTGTCATATTCAGCAGACATGATCATCGTTATTGGGAGTGTTCATTTCTATGCCTCATCTTCCGTAAGAACATGGGAGTTGTATCACATAAATGTTCGCTCTCGACCTAGAAGCTGTGAAATTTCATCAATGAGAAATTTGACCTTGACCTGTTGACCATGGGGGCTGGTATTAAGTAACTCGACGTCTTATTGAAAAGCTATGGAGTAGCCGCGACATATAGGGATCACTTCTCCGTCGTCTGTCTGTCTGTCTGTATGTCCGTCCGTCCGTCTGTCCGTCCGTCACAAAACCTGTTCGGACTACTCCTCAGAACTTTACAAGTCCAATGATTTTTGTGAGAGTTATAGCCCCTTTATGATTTTATTTTTAAAGTTTGTCCGGACTACTTCTCAATGGAAAAGTGATAAGCTGAAAGAGACGCTAACCAGCGATGAGACTGAGCATCAAGTTTTTCAGAAGTAAACACGTACGTTTGAGGGTTACAGTCTATACGAACAAGGAACCCATTCCATACAGATAGTGACTACTGTCATGAATCTTATCTACTACTTCTTATTTTAAAGAAAGGATTTCTACTATATGAGCTCTGTAGTTACGTTTATCCATAAACTTCGAGTAGCATACACCTGATTGTTACTGCGACATATGTACAGATTTGCATTTAGATTTTGATTTCGAAATTCGGTCAACTTACCTTGATTCCTATATTGGCCTTGTTTAAACCAGTGGTTCTCAGGTGAGCGAAAGAGGACTAACATAACCCTCCTGTTTAAATGATACTACCGGTGTCAAAGTTAACCTCGTGCTTAAGTGTATCTACTTTCCTAGTTTCCGTGTTTGGATACTACAGCAGAAACAGACGTACAATTTTAAATCAAATATCATTTTTTTTGCTGATTTGGTCTAGTTATCTTCTCTAGCTTTATTACAAAGTTCATTGACACTTAGTCTAACACTACTTTAATTTAATACATAATCATATATGTGAAGCTTTAGATCTATTCTTGTCTGAAACATTTTTTTGCAATGTTGAGAAAACGTGTTCACATGATTCATGCTTTAGGTTGTTATGTATCATTGTTAACCGACAAACATATCATATTATTGAAATAAAAAACAACAACAAAAACAAAACAAAAACAACAGTAGCAGTGTTCGTATTGATAGTGCAATCATTGGATGAAACCTGATCATAACGAGCTTTTCATTTAAATAATTGATATTGCCATTACAATTACGTTATCTGGTTGCAAAGCTAGGATGTCCCTTGGTTTGACTGATTATGACTCAAATGAATGATCATACAAATTCTTTATTTTCGTTTTTTAAGTAAGCTGACATCAAGCTGAGGGGCACTGTTTATCAAGTGAATCTGCCTAATTCTTCTCTACTTTCAGAAACAATTTAAATTTGTGTCTTAATATATATTACGCTGAATAAAACCTGGATATACAACCAAAGTACAAAAACAACGACTTGTATGAAAATAAGAAGAACCTTTGCACTGTCATTCTTAGACAAGGCATTGAAGCTTTTCAAGTAATAGACCATCGGGAATATTTTTTTCACTGTGCAAAATTTAAGCGCAGCACTTCCATATCTGAAATATACATCTATATGAAACATACATCCTTATCCTATCTCAAACAGTTGAATTTCACGCAAGCTAACTGTCGTTGTGTTGCGACTGCATAGCATAAATACGAAAGCAATTACTGAGGCCAAATAATAATTCAAATGTTATATGGTTTTGAAAAAAGCAGCATTACATTTTAAGCTTCAGTAAATTTTTCGGTATATTTTTTTCCGATATCAACTTCATAACCGCCAGGCTAGTATTATGCTAAAAATGATTTGACGTAAATCATTTTTCTCACTGTAGCACCGATTCGGTAGTAGGCTGGTTCAAATATTCAGCTTTTTCGAAAGATTTAACACAGCTATTCATACACAGTTGCTAGAAGCCACTAGGATCAAGGCAATGGTAAAAAAAAACAACAACAAAAAAACCGTATCAACTGATTTCTCACACGACAACCAAATAAAATGATTATATTGGTATATTTCTCTGACATGTGCATATGTTGAATTCTAAATATTTTTCTTTTTATCAATTACTAAAACGTTTTTTTAAGCTGTATAAATTATTTGTAAAATTAGTATCAGAACCAGAACAGACACAGATTACAAACATACATTTGTAATAACATGTGCACAAATAATATAACAAATAAAACAGAGGAACAGAACAATGGCAAACTTTAATGGGTGGGGATAAAGATCAAAGTCAGTAAGTTGTTAAAATATTGAGACAAACATCCGGAATATATCTGGTATCTCACTTGATCGAGGAAATGTATGCAATGTAAACTTTCGCAATAATTCTCTATTACACCGGTAATTCAAACTGATAATGCAAGTGAATATATTTTCACCTTAGTATGTTTTAATATCGCGTCTTAAATGATTCACTCTTACCTAGATTTGTAAACCAGTAAACTTACATGTAATCGTTGACTAGCAGGTAAGTGACACACTTTGCCGGATAAGAGGTTCTTGCAAAACATCGGGATGAGTGCTGGGCATCTGCCTTTTTATTATACCCCCACCACAAAATGTGGGGGGGGGGGGGGCTATAATGGATTCGCTTTGTCGCGTCCGTCGGTCGGTCGGTCGGTCGGTCCGTCCGTCCGTCCGTCCGTCTCCATTATTGTGTCCGCTTTATAAATCCTATACCAATTGAAGGATTTTCTTCAAACTTGGCTGAAATGTTCACCTCAACAAGGGGATGTGCAGAACCCATGTTGTCCATGTGTCAGCTCAAGGTCAAGGTCACAATTGAAGGTCAAATATCAGACACTCAAATATTAGACATTATGTCGTGTTCGCTCTGTAAGTCTTACACTTATTGAAAGATTTTCTTTAATCTTGGCTCAAATGTTCATCTTAACAAGGGGATGTGCAGAACCCATGTTACCCTTTTGCCGGCTTAAGGTCAAGGTCACACTTGAAGGTCAAAAATTGACTTAGAAAATATTCTTAAATTTTAACATGTATTTAAATATTTCTGAAACTAGAAAACGTTTTTGCTTGAAACTTAAAATATATATGAAGTGTCACAATTAGGATAAGCAGGTCAAGTTTCATAACTCTGTATTGCATTTTGACAAAGTTATGCCCCTTTTTAAGTCTTCAAATTTACATACAATCAAATATTAGACAATATGTTGTGTCCGCTCTATAAATCCTATACTAATGGAAGAATTTTCTTCAAACTTGACTCAAATGTTCATCCCAACTGGGCAATGTGCAGAACCCATCTAACCCTTGTGCCAGCTTAAGGTCAAGGCCACACTTGAAGGTCAAAAATTGACTTAGAAAATGTTCTGAAATTTTAACATGTACTTGAATATTTCTAAAACTAGAACAGATAATCATTTGAAACTTCAAATATATACGAAGTGTCGCAAGTAAGATATGCAGGTCAAGTTTCATAACTAAAAAAAGTGTGGGGGGGATAACTTTGTATTGTATTTTGACAAAGTTAAGTCCATTTTTATGTCTTTAAATTTATTTACTATAATATTTCTTAAACCAGAACAGATATTTACTTGAAACTTAAAATTTATATGAATGGTTACAAGCAAGCTCAGATGACGAAAATTCTACAATTCCGTTGAATTATGACACAAGTTATGCCCCTTTTAGGCTTAGAAAATGTTCTGATATAACCATTAATACTTAAATGTTTCTGAAACCAGAACAAATATTCACTTGAAACTTTATAATATATAAAGGGTCACAAGTAAGCTCAGTATGCAAAGTTTTTTCACTCTGAATTACATTTTGACATAATTATGCTATTTTCTTAACTTCACTGCTTTTGTTTGTTTAAGTACATTGGGAAAATGAAAGGCTATTTGTAACTGATTTGACAATATATATTTATACTATTACCTGTACAATTTGTTTGTTTTTTTTCACCAGAGATAATTTCTTTTTATGTATATGTATTTGTGCCACTAAAGTTATTCCCTTAACCACCTTTCCATGTCGTCTTCTGTCAAGGACATTGGTGGGGGTATGAATCGCATTCAGCGATAGTTCTAGTTTTCTTCTATTTTTTATTTTATGTTTTGTGGCTTGACGTGGTAGCTTTGCGCCAAAGTGCAGCAATAGGAGTCGAACAATATCTTGAGTCTTTTAAATCATACTGAGTTCGCAATTTCTGACAAGAAAAAATAGTTTGTTTTGTACTTTCAGATAAAACAACTTGTTATAATAACTATTTATATAGCATTCATGAAAACATGAAAGCAATCCAACTGCTGTTTATAACAGTTTTAAATTTCATATGTATTACTAATAGAAAAATGGTATATCCTGCAGGTCCCAGTTTGAAGTATTTATTCTTGGCAAATAATTGAATGGAATCGTTTGCAGTGAAGACGATATAATTCAAGAAACAAGTTATTTTAGTGATTCAAGGTGTCTGGTTTCTTGTTCAAAATAAACTTGTGTATAGGAGTAGTCATAGAACCGGAAGTCCGACGGCGTCTTACATGTTCCGCAATTTCGTCTACACATAATATATCTTCTTTTTCCACTAACTATAAGCATAAGGGTAGGTTATATAATATGTATTAAACACATTTTGTCTGTTACCTCTTTTGAGCTACGAGATTAAGAAATTCATAAAAGCATTAATATCTTATAAATCAACCCTATGCAAAACGAAAAGCAGAAAATTTATCACTATGCGCGACAGTGATAATATACTATGGTATCTAAATAGTTCTGAGATATAACGATACTTTTTCGTTCTTTTTCGTAAAGACAAAATGCAGAAGAACGGCGACAAGTTATTTGACAGCTCTGGATGATTCCTAATTCAGGCTAAATTTCCTAGTATGCGCTACAGTTAGTCAATATCCATAATTTTATATATAGCTCGAACCGCTATTGTTGCCCTCTTCGTTAGCTCAAAATGACGTCACTAATTGTTTTGGTTAATAAACACAGTTCTTCAGTATTTAAACCTGTCAATTGTTGCAGTTGAATTGGCTCATATAATTTGTTATTTTAATTTGGTGATCAAACCGGTTAACTATATTAACAGGCATTTGTATTTATCTATAGATATTCAAATCAGACTCTGTCAAATTCAGGCGTCGACTTTACTTTGGAATTTCTTTACTCTCAAAATAAAGTTGCTGATAATTTTAACTCTACTCCATTCAGGTCAGATTAAGGATAAGATTGTTTTCGATCGGCTTCAAATGAATAATATTTTGTTTTCCAATATGATCGTAATGTGTTCAAACCTATTCAGCTATATCTAATTTGATTTATTTTCATATATATATTTATTATATACGTTGCATTTTTTCAAACAAAACTATTTGTCGTTTAACATCCGAGAACAAACGAGAAACGAGAAAATGATTACATTGTACAAAAAGATGATGCATCAGGTACAGGCAACCTCAAACATTACACTTTTGAGTAACTGCTCATTTATACAACAAGTACTGTCCTTGAAAACACAAAGTGTATTAAGGTATTAATCTTGATACCATTGCTTCGTAAACAATATTTAATTTAACAGAACAGAAATTAAAAGACTTAGTCGTTTTAGTAGCCAATCGAATACACTAACAAGTAGAGAATTATTTTGACGTGATGTCTTGATTACAAACAAACCGGCAAATCTGGTTTACTGTTTTCAATGTCCAAGGATATATCTGGTGTTCATAACAAAAGCACGGGCTTGTAGTCATACCAAGTTCTTAACACCTCCTTTCGATTGCAGCCTGAATATTTGGCTTCAAACTAAAAAAAAGCGTAGCTTGGAGAAAATCAACCACCTCTCCGAAATATTCACCTTTTTAAAGTCTGCATAACCACCTTATTTATGTTATAAGGTAACGACTGTAGTAGGAATTAAGTAAAGGCATGCACAATTTAAAGACAGCGGTTTGCTGATCCACTTTGTTAAAAAACTCGGGTTTTATCGTGCTTGTTACGAATGGTTTTGTGCAGCATAAAACGGAAATTAATTAGCAATCATTCTATATGTATTTGCTTCGCCTTTCGGTAAATGTGAGATCCATTTACATCAGCGGGAGAGGACTTTGCAGACAATCAGCACTTACTTTTAAATTATATGATTACATATATTCTAGCATTATGAACACTGCTTTCATGTCGATGATTTTGAACCAAAAAATACGAATTTTACATTTTTTTTTTTGAAAACAAGGTTAACAATGGTAATCATATGGACTATATACCACATGTACCATCAGACGACTCCAAATTCAGCTAATGTATTGCAAGGGTAAAGCAAGGAAAAAAGTGTAAACGAATTTTTCTTCTTTTTTTAAAGGTCATGGGAAACAAATTTTTGACCTCGAAATGTTCATATGAGCGAAAAAAAATATATCTAACTAAGACAGTTTTACCAAATTTCGCAGCTTATTTTCATCTCAAAGATGTTTTTATAGCAAATTAAAATCCATACTTTACGCACTTAGTCCCGCGCACCTGTCACGCACGAAGCCGGAAGTGACGTACATTTATCCCTTGCCATTTGACACAGCTACCTGGGCTGTTAACAAAACTTTAAAATTATGATGAAAAGTGATAAAATAGAATGAAAATAGTAAAAAAAAATGAGCAAAGTTAAGCTAGCATCATGAATATACATTGATCATTGTTTAGATAAATAATTTAAAATTTTGATGGAATTTGGGGGCCGATGAGCAAAATTTATATCAATTAGAATTATAGAATTAAAAGATATATCAGTGAAACTATCTAGATATTTTTTTCCAAATAACTGGCCTAAAAAGATTGTGTGCATGTTCATTTTTATCCCATGCAATTTTTTTTAAAGACTCCAATCGAGATATGTTTTCATAAAATGTTCAAAACAATGATGTGTTGCTTATTTGTCTGTGATATATTTCGCCTGAGATACGAGTAAGAAATCTTTGAATACCTCTGTGATCTTTTTCATTATAAATGCGTAAATCTGTTCTGCATATTTATTCTAGATTTTTTTTTGAAAACAGAACAACAATGATCAAAGAACAAATAATATGATAAGACGAAGCCCTAAAACTATTGTCAAAATCATAAAACAAACACATTGTTTTCCAAAATTTTGTTCATATTAAAATTTTACAAGTGGAATGATTTTTGATTTTCATCTTAAATAGATCTATTACATTCAATTATCTAGTTAATTTAAATATTTAACTGCATAGAAGCTACTTAAGTAAAACTCATTGAGATTTGCTAATTGGAAGCAACTATTACATAATGTTTTCACAAGTGCGGCTGATCAAAAGTAATTCAATCAAATTCACTTGCCATAAAATTTTGCTAATTGTCTCAACTTTAACATTAATTGGGTCATAAAAATGTTTAATTGCTTTGTTTTGGCAGCTATGCGGTATATACAAGGGTCCCATTAGGGTAGGTTAATTAAATCTTAAAGTATAAGGTGTGATTTATGGATCTTTGACATTTCATTGGATATTAATCTATAAGCAGAGACACATTTCTGCTTAATGTACATGCAATATTATTATTTTTCAAACAATATCCCACGTGAAAATACATGGTAGTGTGAATTTCAATTCCAGTGAAACCAGTGTTGACACATTAGGTGACCTAAATTCACTTCAATTTTTCATACACTTAAATGACAAAGAATTTGTTTATAATATGATCGTCAAGTGAACAAATGTTACACAACATGTTAAAACATGGAGGAGGTAGTTTTATTTAAAACCACTTCATGGAATGTTTATTAATTTTATCAATATCTGCTAAGGTAACTTACAACACGTTCTACCGGCACAAAGTTTGAATTTACTTATAAAAATCGAGAAATAATCGCATCTTTTTTTTTTAATTTACAATTTATAGCATGTTATTTTTATAAGTGTGCCTCTATTGTGTTTCTTGCACTTGTGGTTTAGTGTTATTTTTACATTAAAAAACGGATGCATTATGAGCAGTGTAATTCTGCACTAGTCTACTGCTTCGTACTGCAGGGATAAATCTACGTCACGGTCAAAATTTGCGACGGAAACTACCAATTTTGAAACGGAAACAGCCAATCATCAAAAACACGTTTTTTTTCTTTTCAAATGCAATATTTTCGTAATTCTGTAATTAAACCATTTTAAAACAGTACATGTACATTATTATTATTATTATTATTAACAGACAAAGTTGCTAATAATCGAGTCCCATGACTTTTAATCACTATATGTAGATTCTTGTTCGAACTAAAACAATTATAAAAAAGGACTGAAATCATAAAAAAGCCAACTTCAGGACAAACATGTGTACTTAAACACACTGAATATTTAATGAAATATTTCTATGCTTTTATTCTCTTGATCTTTCTTTCTTTCTTCTTATTATTATTATTTTTTTTATCAAAATTTTAATAATTAAAAATGTCTGTCATATATTCAAGTTTCTTTCTCGTTACATTTTGAAATAAAACATAGGCGTAGTAATACAGATTTCTGCAAATGAACTTTTTATAACGACCCATATGTATAGTACTTCACACTGAAATGTACTTACTCGTTGTTGTATGACTTGTGGAGCCGCTGTTGTAGGTTGATCACAACAAGTCCTATAGTAGCGCCGGTAAGTAAGCCCTAAATTTAAAGGTTTTCGATATGAAATTATTTCTCATTGTTGTTAATGGAGAATATCTAAAGAAAGTGTCAGTTCAAATATAAGAAAACAAAACATTATCTGATCATGTGCTGTCAGTGAATTACCTCTTAATCTCACTATAATGCATGCCAGTTTTGTTGATTATACCTTTAAACAAACGATTGTCAATTTTAAACATGTTAAAGGCCTCAAACAAAGTAACGTCAATAATGGTGTTTTCTTTAAATTACAATATGAGAACATTTGACCTTAATTTATCACAACATAACTCAAAGCCACATCGCCTATGAATTAGCAGTTAGACATTAATGGAAACAGCAAAATCATTTTCTTTTGATTTATCCGAAATAAATCTACTGTTTAACACGTGACCACAATGACTTTAAACAATGCCATTTAAACTCTGATTGAGATAATATAAACCCTTTTTCACACACACACACACACACACACACACACACACGTAAACGCTACCAACCGTGGATGTAAGTCAGAAACCTACCAACTGGGAACTTCTTTATTCCTATAGCTATTGTGTTCATATTTTTACCAACTCTTATTCTGGTCATTTGAAAATTACCTAAAACTTTGGATCTCAGCTTTCTTCGTTATTTCGGCAATACGAGTGTTCACATTCAAAACGGGAAATTTTGTGTTAAAACCAAATGAGGTAATAGGTGTAACCAACCGGGCACTTGTGTATCGACGAACTGTGGAACTGTGTGTTTCTCCAACTGGGAAACAAGTGTAACAACTAACTGATGTACAACGTAAATATTTCTAAGTAAGTTCCTGTGCATGGTTAAATGTGTTTCGTTAAAAATTACCTTTTGCAAGATATATATAGACAGCCATACTAGAGTATGTGGAAAGTCAAGCGAGGGAAGTCTAGTTTCTATTTGCAAGCTTCTGCCTCTTAGGCGAGATATAAATCTATCTAGAAACAATCATGTAATCGGAGCACAAAGTTTTAGATAGGACATAAACAAAACGAAACAGAATCTGATTGCATTAATTGAATATTTTACATCCTTAACATAGCGTAACTGCAGTCTCTTCTTAATGTTTACAACCAACCGTTTTCTTTTGGCATTTGTGAACATTTATGTTTAGTGGACATTTACACCTTCATTTTTTCTCCAAAATAATAAATCTGAGATACAATTACAGTTCACATGTTACAAAACGAAGTAGCAAAACACAGAAGTCACTGAGCGTATGTTCTGATTAAAATATACTGTTAACAGGAGGTCAATAAAATAGAGTTGACAATTTAAGTATAGTCTATCAAATACAGTAGTACATTACTCATTTAAAAAAGTCATTGGGCGTTCGTGTAAAAACCTTTCTGATCAAGAAATCATAAGATTAGTTAAACAGCACAGATAGTCACAGTAATATATTACTCTTTTTAAAAACACTGTATTGCTGAAAGTTCGTTCACAAATCATTCTGATTAAGAAACAATGTTTACAGGGGATCAATAAAACAGCGTTGAAAATAACAGTATACGATGGTATATACCAAACAATGCTGTAGTATATTACTCTTCCGAAACACTGATGGCTCTGAACGTTTATGTAAAATCATTCTGATTAAGATATCACGTTTACAGAACCTCAATAAAGCAACGTTAACAGTCACAGTATAGTGGTATATAATAACAAATGCAGTAGTATATTACTCTATGAAAATATTAATGCCACCGAATGTTCATGTAAAATCATTCTGATTAAGAAATCATGTTAACAGAAATTCAGTAAAAACAGCATTAACAGCACAGTATAGTGGTAAATAATAACAAATGCAGTAGTATAATACTTTTCCAAAACACTGATGCTACCAAACGTTCATGTAAAATCATTCCGATTAAGAAATCATGTTTACGGAAATTCAGTAAAAACAGCATTAAATGTCACAGTATAATGGTATATTATAACAAATGAAGTAGTATATTATTCTTCAAAATCACTGATGCTACCGAACGTTCATGTAAAATCATTCTGATTAAGAAATCATGTTTACAGGAATTCAGTAAAAACAACATTAAAAGTCACAGTATACAGTATATAATAACAAATGCAGTAAAATTTTGTTCTTCCAAAACACTGATGCTACCGAACGTTCATGTAAAATCATTCTGGTTAAGAAATCATTATCATGTTTACAGGAATTCAGTAAAACAGCATTAACTGTGAGAAAAAGTGGTATATAATAACAATTGCAGAAGTATATTACTCTTCCAAAACACTGATGCCACTGAGCGGTTATGTAAAATCATCCTGATTAAGAAATCACGTTTACAGGAGCTCAATAAAACAGTGTTGACAGTCACAGTATGCACTCAGTCACACTTCTAACGCAACACTTAAAATAACTCAGGTTCCTCAAAGACATTTACACACTACTTAGCACGTTGTTTTAGCATAGTATTTCTGCAGAAATCTTTTATTTTTTTCCATATCCTTTCTTGAAGTATAGGTTCAAAACCTTTACATGTCTCTATTTCCGTCTTTCCGGGCAATTTTCCTGTTATCATGTATCTTTCTAGGTGACATTTCGCGGCATCTTTTTCTTGAACTGACCACCTTCTTTTAACTGTCACATTAGTTTTCCTTCTTCCTGAAATAGAGTTCGAATTAAATTTAAATAAATACATTTCTCTGAAAACGGGTTACTGATAATCCTATATAAAAGTACATTGTATAGTGATAGGTATTAATACAATACGTTTGTTATGCGGTGAAATTTTGAATTTTTTATTTTTAGGGAAATACTGGTTATTTTTCAAATATGGTAGAATTGCAATAATTTGAAAAAGAAAATTTTAATTTTACGTGTAAATCTTGTTTATTAACACAAATGATCAAAATTTTATTTCAATTAAGAACACATCCCTCAAAAAGATATATTATGAGAAGAGATTTACACATAATTGTCTTAACACCAGTGGAAGTTTAATACAGTTGCATGTATTTCAGTATCTTATGCTTCTGGTGTGTTGTCATATTTCCCCAATTGGTTGGAGTGTTATCCCTCTGATATGTACATACACTTAATGTTGCAGCGCTCAGACTTCAGGGATATAAAGAGAGCAGTAACCCCTTTTATAGACCATAGATTTCTGGTTTCACAACAACTATATAGTCACCAGATATTTACCTAAGGATCGACGGCAAGTCACCACACAACTGTTTTATAACATAAGTTTCCAGTGTATGTTTAAATTTCCCCAATTGGTTGGAGTGTTCCCCTTTTGGTATGTACATATACCTTATGTAGCGGAACACAGACGTCGGACAGTAACTCCTTTTATAAAATATACATTTCTAGTATTACAACAGGTGACACGATAGTAAAATTCGTTTGAAAGGCACATCTTCTTAAAAACGACAAAGTTGGCTAAGTGTAGCGCTTGTATCACTTCAGAAGAAACTGGCACTATTTATAATTATTCTCATTTATAATGAAACAATTTATACATGTTCACGGATATGTTATATATTACCCTGTTCTATATGATTTTTGTGGCAAGCATCTGTGGATGAACTTTCTGAATCGGCAGCGTTGGTTTCACAAGAGTCGTCCGCTTTCATGCCATTTTTTTACCCCACCGGTACCAGAAGTCTGCTTATCTACACGATTATAAACACAAATGATCAAAATTGTATTTCAGTTAACAACACATCACTCAAAAATATTCTATGATAAGAGATTTCGACATAATTGTCTTAACACCAGTGGAAGTTTAATGCAGTTGCATGTATTTCAATATGTTTAGCTTCCGGTGTGTGTTCATATTTCCCCAATTGGTTGGAGTGTTCCCCTTTTGGTATGTACATATACCTTATGTAGCGGAACACAGACGTCGGACAGTAACTCATTTTATAAAATACACATTGCTAGTATTACAACAGGTGACACGATAGTAAAATTCGTTTGAAAGGCACATCTTCTTACAAACGACAAAGTTGGCTAAGTGTAGCGCTTGTATCATTTCAGAAGAAACTGGCACTATTTATAATTATTCTCATTTATAATGAAACGATTTATACATGTTCACGGATATGTTATATATTACCCTGTTCTATATGATTTTTGTTATGTCTTTATTACAGAAATTTTTGAGAACTCTTTATGTTGTTTTGTTTATGACGTCAGAAAAACGCGCGAAAGCGCAACGTTGGAAAAATCGGAAGGACGTCAGCGTCATCTCGCTTCCGTTAATTTGCGTTAAATTCAATAAATGCATGAAATAAAAAGAAAATCTGTTTGTTTTTAGTGAAAGAATGAATTATATTTCATCTCGTGAACTCCTAACTATATATTTTCACAAGTCGCTTCGCCACTCCTGAAAACTTCTTTTCAATATTTGAAACGCATAGATTACTTGTAATAATTACCTTTCTCCATGGCAGTGTGGGTACACCATAGTCATATCTGAGTTCCTCGCCTTCTGCGATATTTCATGAAGAGAATAAACAGAGATGAGGAATAATATCTACCTCCACGAATCTTTATTTCACAATTTTGCTTTTCATCGCTCTTAACTGCATCATTAACCATTCTTCCTTGGTAGAAGATGCCATTTGTTGCATCAACGCTAACAAACAATAAAATATTTTGAGGGGTTCTTTACTCAAATGCACAACCATACATAGAACATGAAAGTAAAATGACGAAAGATGGAAACCAGATTGAGCGAAGTAGTGAGCTTTAAGTTTGTACAAGATTAAAGATTATAAAAGTTATCTTTATGTAGTACGTGCTTATATAAATAAAGTAAATATACTTAAACTTTTTATACTAATCTATGATTTTAGATACTAGCATCATAAAAGGTTTTTAGTATAATCGTTAATTTTCGTAACTGAAATTATTTACCACATAAACTTTTCCCTGTATTTAAAAAAATAAATAAAACTCCCAAGTTCCGCTTCCTGGTATTCCTTTTCCAAGCGTCTTGCATATTTAAGGTTCTTCAAAATGTCTCCTTTGTATTCTAATAGAAATTCACCAGCCGTAAATTCTTTTGTAGCGAAAACACCCTCACCTACATATCCAATTAAGGTCAGGTATATTTTTGAATTTTTCAGGATCATCATTATTATTTATTGATTGATTGATTGATTATTGATATATTATCTTATCATTATCAGTAGTAGTGGAAGTGGTAGTAACAGTAGCAGTAGCAGCAGCAGTAGTAGTAGTAGTAGTAATAGCAGTAGCAGTAGTAGCAGTAGCAGTAGTAGCAGTAGTAGTAGTAGCGGTAGCAGTAGCAGTAGCAGCAGTAGCAGTAGTAGCGGTAGCGGTATCAGTAGCGGTAGTAGTAGTAGTAGCAGTAGCAGTAGCAGTAGCAGTAGCAGTAGTAGGAGTAGCAGTAGTAGTTATATCAGTAGCAGTAGCAGTAGTGGTAACGGTCGCGGTAGCAGTAGCAGTAGCAGCAGTAGCAGTAGCAGTAGTATTTGCAGTTTTACTATTGCTATTATGAAAAAAGAATAATTAACTGATTAAGTTATTTACCAATAAAGCTATATATCTGTCTTACGTCAAATCCTGGTGGATCTTCAAAACTTCTGCAGTTTGATTTAGCCAGTTCGAGCTGAAATTACTGAAATAGAGTAGCAATCAAAGGTTCCGCTAATCCTATCACTACATCTCTCACACGGGAAGTGAACATCATAATTATGTGCTACAACAAGACGAGTATAGAACAGGAGAATCATTGTCTCAGTAATAAATCTTTTATCTTTACATGTTCTGTAGTTATGTAAACTATTTGATTACTAATAATCAGCTACCTGTTTGTCCATTGTAAATTAATGAAACATATTTAAGACTGATTATTGAAGATACATGTAAAGCTGAAAATACAGTGCATTATTAAAAATATTACTGTATGTAAGTTTTAGAAAATGCATTTATAGAAAGATAAATACCTTAATTTCCTCTTTTTCCCTCGCTCCATATTGTTGTGGTCACAGAAAATGGCACACTTTTCTCCACACATAAATTAGGTAAAAGTTTCATGTTCTAATTGAAATTGAAAGATAGAAATGTAGCGAATAGGGGAATTCCCCGATTGGTAGATGCAATAAATTATTGTTTGTTTGTGGAACCATATCAAAATATATGGTAGGAAGGCATGATATTTTGGGGAATTTGACATCCCAAAGTGAAAAGTATGCAAAAATAACAAAAATATCTATTTTCTAGGTTAAACTCAGTTTCGCGGCAAAGTTTATAGTATGGCGGTCGGGATACCAGAAACACACATTTTAGGCCTTATATGATTACGAACCTGTAAATAATGAAATTGTTTATAATACATATTTCACATAGGAAGAAGCGACAGCTTTTCTATTGCGAGTAACTAATTCTATTTAGTGTATTAAACCCTAAATATTGTTTTTTTTTTGGCTCGGTATTTTGATGAACGAGTATGTTGCAAGTGCAGCGTAGTGATAACGTACAGGCATATGCATTAAAATATATACGCTTGTAATAATCTGTTCCACAACATGTGCTATAACCTTTGACCCTGTACGGCCGTGTTCGAGCCAGACTTGGAAACAGGGCTGTAACCTGAACCCTGCAGAGTCTAACGGTATTTCAACCATAGTCCGATTAGAAATTTTCCGAAGGCCTAAACTATAATAACTTTCTCTATTAACACAATTTTTACAGCCAGCACAAGTTATCAAAATTCAGGCATTATCAATGGTGAAAATATACCCCCTGTATGTCCCTTTATGATACACGATTACTTAGATATTATTCCACATGTATATAAAGTATTAAAAGCGTAATGACTTATGTATTATTGTGTACGGAAGTAAAAAATAAACAGTTTATAGCACTTTACAGGCATTTTCAAAAATGCAAAAATAACAATATTTGGGTATAAATTTCCGACGAATCACCGTCAGGTAAGAATCGAAACCTTTTCATTCCTCCATGCGAAGACTTAAACTGCATTTCAAAAGTTATTTCCTCATTTTTTGTCACACTCTTCTACATTGTACAGCTTTTTGCAAGGAAAAAGCAGTCGGAACCAAGAATTTAGTGTTCTTTAGTACTTGTAATCTATGCAAGTCGCGTGCGGACGATCGGACTTTGTTCGGAATGGGTATACTCGATAAAGATTATGTCTTCGAGCAGGTGTGACCCAAGGAGCCCATCCTTAAGGCTATATGATAAAACTGTATAGTACTATCAAGTGGCTTTAGAAACTAGTTGATTGCTTTAATACATGTAAAAAATGTTAAAGTTAAAAGATAAGGTATTTTTCGTAAAAAGGGTAAACAAATCTTAATGTTTTTTGTGTTTATAGTTATGTTTGTACACCCATTTGTAGCCTTTATATGTTTTATACCCAAGTATATATTTAGAGAGCAGCATTTCTGTATTTCAAGCATGAAATTGTTTAAATATTGTTTATTTTTTTTTTTAATTTTGGTAATAGTAATATTTAAACCAGCAATGCACATTGTAGGCCTTTACAATTTTAAAGTTTGTACAATCGGTTGTTTCTTTAATATCATTTTTAATTCTCAAATAATTTCATATTTGAAACAATAAAAAAAACATAGATGCTTTGTCGAAAAGAGATATGCCGAAAGGTAACGGTATAACAGTATCTTGTGGATCTGAAAAACATAATTAATGAGTAATTAATTAATTGATATCAGTATCAGTACTCCGATGGCAACATGTGTTAAATGACTGCCCTTAATAATATAAACCTTTGTGTGTATGTACTATGAGTTGTATACAGGTAAAACGGGGAACTGTAGTAAACGGTGATAGATACACACTGTTGCAAAAATCTGACTCTGTGTGAAAAATGTGTATGACCAGAACCGGCGTACCGGGGAATAAATTTTCATCGCTCAGAATAGACTCAAATTTCGAGACGTGACTAATTTGAAGGTCAGGATTAACGTGGTATTGTTAAAATGAACCGGGGAATTCCCCGTTTCGTAGCGTATCCCCAGTTGGTTGGTGTGTATTCATACGAAATTACCCAGTTGGCTACGTTTACAAACCCCCACACACACACACACACACACTATTTTGTTCTAAACTATTGATAGAAATGAATGATTGAACGCTGTAAGTGGATGTCCTTTCATCTGAAAAAAAAAGAATAGGCTGATTAAGACTTCAGGGATAGATTGATTTTTGGACGGCTGTTACATCCGTGATCACATTTTTTCGTTCTATGGGTTGTTGAATTTTATATTATTGTTAAGGGAAGTAACCTGTTAGACATTTTAAAGAAAACAATCTGTAACGTATGCCATTATCACCTAGTGGAGGAAGATGGTTATTGGTTTCGTTTTTTTGTATTAAATTTACGATCATTTTATTTAAATAATTAATGCTGCCAATTAAATTAAAGTAATGTCGCTACAAATGCATAATATCATAACTTTATTGAATTCGACTCAGTTGCCTGATTTTCTGTTTCTTTTTTTCCAATAATGAGCTGAAATCAAGCTGGAAGGACTATATGAAATCAGAATGTCTTTTTAATTTGGAATTGTTAACAGCAGCAGTCCAAATGTGTCATAAAACACTGGACTTGTATTAGATTTATAGAAATTGCAACAACACAATTTAAGCAATGTAAGAGTGTATAGCAAATTGTTATGCAGGTTATATTTTAGAAACAATGACTTGGTGCTCATTTAAATATTAAGGGCAAATACACATTTAATAATAGCTAATCGTTCCAAATTGTATGATGTTCAGTTATACTAATTATAATGGATTAAATTTGTGCACACACTTTGTTTGCAAAATTAAAGTGCGTCACTCCAGTATTTAAATATACGTCCTGCGACATAAAAGGCATGACCGCAGTATCCTTATCTTAGCTCTTCCTGTCGGTCAAATATGTGAATTTAGTCACGCAAGGTAGCTTTATCCTAGCTTTAGCTATGTATAAATATAATTGCTTGAGCAATCGCCGAGGTGAACTTACCATTCGGTTTGTCGCATTGCATTATCCGCTTCAGTAAACGATCCAAATGGTTCTTACATCAGCTTATTACCGCCGGCAAACATTACAACAGTGGAATCACGTGACTAATTTTGGAAGAAATGGCCGCCAGACACCGCCGACTCGTCTAAAAAATCAGGTTAGTCCGTTTTGTTATCATACTTGTCAGGTTCTTACCTATCCAATCATATGATACCTTCCAAGCGCTTTCTCCGGCTGTACAGATCTCTTCAGAGAACGGCCACTTCGACACAAAATTAGATCGAAAAGCACCCACAAAATTACAGCGATCTAATTCTATGTCGATGTGTTCTCCAAAATTTCGCCTTTATGTGAAAAGATCTGTATAGCCGGAGAAAGCGCTTTGAAGGGATCAGATGTTAGGACCAGAGCAATAACAAAACAGACATACCTGAAAAAGTACCGATTTTTTAAGCGAATCGGCGGTGTCTGGCGGCCATTTTTTCTTGTAAGTTACCAAATTTCGTCACGTGATTCCCCGCATTGTTACAATGTAAAATGAAAAATTAAAATTATTCTATCGATTAATTATACTTTTATTATGATTTACTCCTAAATTGTGAAACAGTAATCGAAAACAAACATGAACCTTTCCGTTAATTCCGTGTTCCGAACTGATAATGAAAGTCAATGTATCTTTTTTATTACTTCAGCTCAATATTTTCTACGATTGCATCTAAAAATGACGATTTACTAGATCAAAAAAAAAGACTTAAAAATAAAAAAAAAATTCTAAACTGATTCAGACGTAGGTAACCGACACAAATTTAGGAGGAGACGAGTGTCTAACAAATGTTTGGGATAAGTGCAGATTATCCGCCGTGTTTTGTTTGTTTGAAAACCTTGAGCTGTAGTAAGGAGACGCACTTTAATTCTGCAACGCGTTGGAACGCAGTCTTCATTTCAGTAAGATTTGTTTCGTGATCTCTGGCAAATAGACTGTCTGAGCTTTACACATACGCTAAGATACACCACCTTCTAAACATTCCGTGAAACGTTCCAGAAAACATGAAAGCAATACAAATATTGTTCGTGGTATTATTGATTTCAATATGGAACAGACAAACAGATGTATCCTGCACGTCACAGTTTGTCCATTTTGTTCGAGGCAAATACTTTAATGGGTTTATCTGCAATGAAGATAACATTATTCAAGAGACGAGGTATGTTAGTGATTTACAGTGCCTTGTTAGTTGTTCAAAACAACCCTTGTGTACTGGAATGTTCATAGAACCGGAAGCTAAGCGGTGTTTAGCATGCTCCGCATTATTCTTTACACAGAATTCATCAACTGTGTCTACTTACTACAAATATTATGGTAAGGGTTTCAATGAAATATTCAGTGTTTATAACCTTTATTTATGTCACTGTCGAGTAACGTGACTTGAATGTTCATAAAAGAGTTAGTATTTAATAAATAATACAAATTCTAACTTAAAGGCAGATAGATGAGCCCAATCAACATGATCAACGACGATGCAACTAACTATCTGAATAGTTCTGAGTCAGAGACAAGTCGATCATTCATTTTCTTTCTTTTCTGTACAGGATTCACATTTGTATTTGAAACACACCAGAAAACGGCCACATTTATTTTGACAATTATTTTCATATCTCAAGGCTTAGTGCCATAGTATGCACTACAGATTTCAATATCTTTTGGAGAATTGACTATATACTGTTATTTAAAGTAGTCTCAAACTGTTGTTTTCGCTCCTCGTTAGCTGGACTTGCCGGCATAAATCTTGGGGTTTATTAACTACTCGTTTCATTAAACAAATTATTGACACATAGCAATTGTTTTGATTAACCGATTCAAAGATTTTGTCTTTAATTTGATGATATAACTAGATATTTTCTTCTTATTTAAAACCGGCAATTGAATATTTCTGTAAATATTTAAAGCAGACTGTATTTTTTTCTGTGTTGTTTTCTTTTTCTCATATCAAGTTTGAGATACCTCAGTTGTTTTTCTTGCCTTTACAGAATTCAGCGCCTATTTGCTTGTGACACAGGCAATGGATTGGTATGATGCAAAGGTAAACTAGCGTAACATTTCGCCGAAAGGCCAAAGGTTCCTAATGTTTTCATTTCCTTGATACAACGCTTGTCTTTCTAGTGCCAATGACCAGATATTCTTTATATTATGTCACAAATATCAGTTTTTTTTTCAGTAGACTCACATGATTTCCTACATTCAAATCAGTGAAGGTGTTTCACTCTGCTCTCGATCGGATATGTATTAATAATCTTTAATTGCCATATACGAGTTTAATTTATTCGAATACATTAAGATTAAACATATTTCAAATATTAGTATAGAAATTATAAACTAACTATCAGACACACGACGGTCATCCGTAAGTTTCGTGGACAATTTTGGGTAATGTTACTGTAACTTTTAAGATATTTATTATTTACTTTGAATATTTCCAAATATACCTTTCCTTTTAAATATTGCAGCAAAACTGTGAAGAACTTGGAGGTCATCTGTTGATCCTGTCGTCAGAAAAAGAAAATGACTACATTGTACAAAATGTAAATGCATCAGGTATGTGCAAACTATTTCATTTTTAGTGTGTTTGATTTAAGAACTACTCTATTGTCTTTTTTGAAAACCATACACTGTTTTGAAAACATAATAAATCGACATTAATTTTCATGGAAGCATTGAAATTCATTATATTGATAGGACCTTAGCTGGGCAAAAACATGTTTAACTTCAAAGTCCTTTTAAGCAAAGGCAGAACTAAAAAAGAAAAAAAACAAGAAAAAAAAATATGTAGCACAGTGCTTACACTTCGATTTTTGCTTGAGACAAAAAACAACACGAGTTTATCATATTTGCAGTTTCACAAAATGCAGCATCCACTTAATCAATGCCACTTCGAAACAGATGTGCATGCTTCCCAGCAAACAAAAGACGTTGTATAGACGTCGTATCAACGTCGGACCGAGGCGTTGGATAAACGTTGAATTATAGTTTGATTTGAAAGTTTTTTAGATGTCGGATTTCCGACACTTATACGAAGTCGTAATACCAACTTTAGTCCAACCGTTTCACAACCAGAATCAAATCATTTCACGACTTTAATCCAACCATTGCACGACGACAATCCAACCAAATTCCAACTATTGCATGACCTTAATTCAACCAAAAAACAGATTTATCTATGCTTTCCCTGTGTCATGAAAGTAGTTATAAACACGTACAAACCAAACTGTCAGTTCAGTGTGTATTGAAATACACCGAGCATCAAAGTTAAAAGGTTCGACCACTTCATTACGACAAATACATGAAGACCTCTGTTAGTCGTTGTTGCTATTTTGCGTCAAAAATTAAGTTCCAGGACAAGCATTTTTTTGCTTCGGAACCGGATTTCTTTGTTTCCAGCACCTTGTACGTACTCATAAAGAAAATCATTTAATCAAGGAGAATAAAGACACTGACTTTATTTATTGTTTAGTTTTCAGTTTCTTTTTTTTTTTGTTCCGCAATAACACGAAAGTCCGTAGGAGAACGATGCAATGCATCTTAGAATACACAACCTAGAGCGGGATTTGAACTCCAATCTCCTGCGTGAAACGCCATCACTCCAACCACTTAGCCAAAGAATCGATTCCCTGACGCAGTTGTCAGAGGTTGATTTTATACAATTATTAGAACGTGTGCACTAGACCGTAACAATATGCGCCTAAATACGGCCAAAGAAAAACTGAGATAATCTTACTGCCAATAACCGCGCCACCTAGTGGACAACTTTAGAAGTGCGGTGAATAACATATTAGGAATACCAAAAAAAAAAAAAAATCCATAGGCAACAGCAAATACAAGTTTCTGAACGCAGCATATAAACTCATTGTAATTATCTAGGCGGATTTGATGCTTAAACATTTTCCACCTAAATCCGACGTCGGTAAAACCTCACATGCCGACGTTGGACAGACGTCGGCGTTTTGGTGTCAGATTAACATTTCCAAAAGGTCGCCGATGTCGTGACCAAAATCCAACAGTGAGCCGACGTTCTACCGACGTCATGTTTTGTTTGGTTAAGTCGAAACTCAACTTGGCATTTGGTATCTATTGAAAACGTTTTGAGGACTGTGGACATCTTAAATATGACCGTTCAATTCCCTGTGAATGATTATTCTTTGATCAAGAATGAGAATTAACATATGGTGTTGCTCCTAAAAAGAATAAAATATTTAATTACATTGACTTGGTAATAACACAGCCTTGAAAAAAGTAAAACGCGTGTTTGGCACCGGGTTCTTGGCCACTTGGGATTCAAATCAGACATTTCACAGACGTATGTACTAATTTTACGGTCAACCATACAACTTTACCTAGATGACGATACAAGGATCGAAAAGACATGCAGAATCTTATGTTCACAGATAGCGATTTCGTCATTCGTTTGACAGTGGTAAAATGTCAGACCCGCATGTTTTTTCTTGTCTTTGTGCAATACGATAAGGGGAAATCTTCTAAATTTGTTCTGTAAGCAAATTATCGTTTTTCAGTAAATGTGGAATCCATTCTCATCGGTGGTAGAGGACTTGGTGGACAAGCGACCACATTTAAATGGGTAGACGGCTCAGCCTTTGCTGATGGTTACACAAATTGGAAACGTGGTCAACCGTACCCTAAAACGGATAAGGATGTGTTCGTAAAATTGTGGAAAGAGTTTAATTATCGCTGGAATGACGCGGATGACGTTGCATCATCCAGCATTTGTGAATTTGACTGAAACAAGTCCACCGGCGATTACAGAACGTTTTCTAGAACCAGTAATATGTCTGACACTTGATCTTACCAATAGTGACTTTACTTTTTGAAATACAAAGTATATTTTTTCTTAACAGACAAAACAGGTATGGTTTATGCGCAGTGGAACCTAAACTTATCTAACTGAATTTTCAAGGAATTATTCATTTGAAAATGGTGCCTGCTCTTTCTTTACTTTTCTTCTCTTTATTAAGTTACTGAGTTGCCGATAATGCCTTAAAGAAATAATATATTTGAAGTTTCAATCACCTACTACAGAACAAAAGCCCACATACGGCATGATCAGGAAATCAAAGCACTGAAAGAACTGAATCGGGACTAGAAGGGGCAATTCTCGCTGACATGTGCTGTGCTGTTTGTCAGAATTCTAAACGGTAAATCAAATGCAAGTTTTAATTACAGATGAAGTGAGTCAGTTGGGGCAGCCAGTTAAATTCCTAACAGACGATACAGATTTACAAAAGACTGAATGTATAATCCTATTACTTGGAACTATTTTGTGTTTTAAATAGCACTTAAAAGTAAAATATAGTAATCTATACACTAATTCACTGACATTTTATAAAATGATATGTTTATCCGTTTCGATATAATCTTCTTTGTTGCTGTTGTGTTGTTGTTGGTGTTTTTTTTTCTTTTTTCTTTTTTTTGGTTTTGTTTGTTTGTTTGATTTTGTTTCATTGAAAGTTGAGTTTAATTGAAATACTATCAGTTACTTATTTACTCATCTTCTGGCCAAACTAATGTTTTAATGGAAGGCTAATTTATGTTACTTGTTCTGCTTGGTTGATATGTTGTGTGTCAGCATGCATTAAAGATAAGGTCATCAAAATAATTTGATATCAAATAGCACAGGTCTGGCAGATCTGGTGTATTGGATCTGATGGTCAAAATAAGAGAATAGAGTAAAACTAAGAACAATTTGTAGTTTAGGTTAACAGAATGTTTGGATGTCTCATATTATTAAAGAGAAACATACTTAATAATACAATTGAATAATTCGTTTTCATAGATATAAAAATTGTTATACATTTAACATGTGACTGACTTTTCAAAGTGGAGGTCATTTATACTTTATATTTAGACATTTTGATGAAATAACCCTCATACCTGCTTTTTGAATAAAACTTTCATCAAGGTAAATTGAATTGTTAACTGAAAATTCCCAAATACAGGTACTATTCCTCCATCCATATCTGAGCTAGGTAGGGGACGTACGTACGCAAAAAAACAGTTAAAAGAAAACAAAAATATATTTAAGTGTGGCAGGGTGGTGGGGAGGCAGGGAATTGTAATGGTTGCGATAGTGGGGGGACGTGGGGGGGGGGGGGGGGGGGGGGGTAAGTACCGACGTATAAAAAACAAACAAAAACTATATAAAAAGCAAATTTAGTGTGGGCCTTGGGAGGATGTACCTACGCATAAAAAAAGAAAGTAAAAATACAGGTCGGGTTTGGAGGGCAGATAACGGTGGGGGATCTCAGGAGCGGGGGAGGGAAGGACCTCCCCATTCCATGTAAGTAAACAAAACAGTTTTTGGCTTTGTGTTTCCCCATTAATTGATGTTTTTTGCTATATACGTCTATGCATAACCAAGGGTCCTCTGGGGCGCAGTTAATTTTCACATAATATGAACAATCTTGGTGGTAATCTACTGAAGGATGCCTCACATCCAATGCGAAAGCTCTGGTTCAAGTAGTTTTAGAGAAGAGCATTTTCAAAGTTTTTCCAATATAACTATATGCATGTATAAGCCCAAGGTCAATACTTACCCAGGGTCATAGTTTGAAACTACATAGTAAAGGTCCACTAGAAAATGCTACACGCCAAATATCAAAAGTCTTAAACCTAATGGTTTATGAATAATCAGCTACTTTAAAGATTTTCCACGACAACACCCCGGACGACATCGTCTGAATCAGCGACCATAATAGCTCAACTTTTTTCTTTGAAAACATTAGCGCAAAAACTGGGGGCAGCTAATGTTATCGTTCTCATACACTGCACTTCCTGCCACTCCTCTCTATCTATGTGCCCAAAATCAAAGTAGTGACTCAGACGAGAAAATGTACACGGGAAATGGTGAGAAAACTAAATAAGATGAGTTATGGTTCTTGTGCACTGCACTTACTCTCAACGTGCTCTATCATCTTATAAAGATAAAAATAAATCCCTTCATTTGTGTTTGATTTTGTTCTCTGGACAAAACCGGACAGACGGGCGGACAGACGGACGGACAAGTCGCCTTCGGGTGGCATACAATTCAGGTCTGTGTACACAAATGTTCTGTTAACAGTTTTATAAAGACAATTTCCCTGCAATTTTATCAAATTGATATTTTTCTGTGGCAAAATTGCATATGAAAAGTTTGAAAAAACTCACCAAATCCTCTCATGGTATACTTCTTAACAGCATTTTTAGCAATAGAAACATCAAATTCTACATTCTGACATGTTTGAAAGCATTCATATACAGACAAAAGGAAATAACATATTTTCTCGTAAGTGTGACACTACCAAATAAATTCCTTCTTCATTCTTTACAACATTCTTAATGTACACAGGGCTGTAAAACATAGCAAAACCTCTTTTTAAAGCGACTGACTCACAAAATTTTGCTGAATTTTTTTTATTCTTTCAAATTTAAGAGGATTTAATATACTTTGGAAAATAAATATAATATTATGCTTCTATACACAATGAAAACTGAAAAAAAAGTTTTGACTTAACCTGGATTCGAACCCACGACCTTTCGGTCAGTAAAATATAGAGCGACGACTGAGACCAGTGAGCCACGGCACCTAGTTATTAGATTTCCTCAAAATTAATCTTATAACTAAGGTATCTACCCCGTGACTAACGGGGTAAATGTTTTACCAATAAAAGTGTGTAAAACTTTATATTTTGATGTTTTTTTGTAACAAAATCTGAGTCAGTTACTTAGTTTAAATATGTTCTTCACGATTACAGCAAGAATTTCAAGATGTATAAACATTTTCTTTTTATCATCGTCTGTGAGTCAGTCGCTTTAAATGGCTTGAAATGCATATTCTTGTAGATCTGTATCATGAAAAATAGCAAGAAAAGTTGGGGTTGTTTTACAAACAAGAAAGGTTTTTCTGCTCAAGGAACTAACTCATTAAAGTGACAAACGATTTGAGCAACTTTTCAGATTGTGGTATGTGAAACAATTTCCGATTATAAATTCTATTCTGAATATATATATGAGCTTGAAACTACCACACGATCCAAAGAAAGTCAAGAAAAATTGATTGCTGATTTCATACCAATAAGGATTTCCGAAACTCACCGGCTCCTGACGTTGTGCTGCGTATTTTCTGCCATTGGCCGCTCTGCCGCAGTTAGAAAATTTGCCTCTTTACGGTATGATGATGCTCTTTGGGCCTTAACCCAAAATTATTAGAAAATCTTTGACTGAATTTACTGCGAAGAGTGATTACAGAAATTGAATTTGCCTGTTTAAATATGTTTAAACTTTGTAAATAGCAGACTTTAATACAACACAAGCACACCATGAGCGATACGCCTAGTACATGAGAAATCAGCTGTTCAGCAGTGTTAGTTTACATAAGTGCTTTAATGAAACAAAATGCCATTATTTCGTTAGAAACAATAAACAAACTGTGCAAATTTGTAGTAGGAAGAAACGTGCTTATCCCTATGACCCTCCATGGCCTAGTCTTATGACATTATTACGCAATCTCAAAGCACACGTTTAATCAGAAACTTTTTTACAAAACCAAATGGGCGTCTCGCCTTTGTCGAAGTATGAAACGGACTTCAATCTAATAGAACACGCGTTTGATTATCTTGTACAATGATGACGTCAACGGCTGCCTTTCAACGTCCACGGCAAACAACAGTGCTCAACCATAAATGCGCAAGAATCCCGAAATATATGCTTCGTAACTTGTGTGGTCCCAAAAGGTGAGTTTCAAGAGATGTTTGCACACGCGCTACTGTCACTGAAATTGCTCTGACATGAAGGATGAAATTTAATAAATGAAGCATAATTTTGCCATGAAATTGTGTCTTTTCAAACACCAATACTCTTCAATGAGTGCAATTGTGAAATAAACTGTTCTTTTCTATTTTTTGCCGAACGAGTTAGACTTGGGCGGGTTTTTTCCGTCAGTCTTTTAAAAATATCAGTGATTTGAGATATATCCCGATATAAATGGATTGCTTTCTTTTGTTTTGATTCATATAGGAAAATTTAACTGCCATTAACTTCAAATTGAAGAGCATTTTAAAGCCAATAATTAAATACAGTTCTGGTTGATACCTGTTGATGTGTAACAAGTATATCATTCTCAACAGGTTCATTAGCTCACGCTGTAGAGTTAAAGTAATTTATCCCCCACCCCCGCCAAAGGCGAAGGGGATATTAGAAATAGTCTCCATCCGTGCGTCCATCCCAATTTTTTCCAGATCATTACTCCTAAAGTACTTGAGAGATTTACTTCAAATTAAATTTACTGACATAGCATATTGGCAGAAAGTGCAGTGAGCAATAACAATAAATTGACTTTGTCTATTTTTGAGGGAATTTCTTCAAACTGCATACGTACATTATTACATTTCCTTGTTTTATACATGTGACAATTTGCTTCGACATTTTATTTGGTTTACCCTGTGTTGGGATTTAATGCATCTATATAAATTATACTACTTTTATCCAGTTGAAATATATGTTATTTTTGTTATCAGTGTATCTTTATTGACTTTTCAGATATTGCTTGATTGATAGTGTATGTGAACAGAAACTACATTTGTATAAAACAATCAACATAACTTGTCACAAGGATTTCCCAAACGGTTTAGGTTTCAAAGAATTCATCTTGAAATAATAATGATGTTCTGTTTCCTTTTTTTTAACAGAAGCATCTTTAAATATTTGTATTGATTCTATTAATTCTAAAATTGGAATTTTCATTATGTCTTTCTACATAAAAAAATATGTTTAATTATACAGTTCATTTTGATTTAAACAGAAATACTCTCATACGGAGGGATGGTATAAAAGCATGTACAAATCCATCAAATTTAAAACAAGTGAGTGAGGCGGACTTAACCAAAACTAAATAAGGAAATAAATAAATACAACTTGAAAAAAAGAAAAATAAATAAAGATGATACAAATTAAAAAAAAACATTCTGTGTTTACCTACTAGACGTATGACTTGAATATTTTGAATTTAGGTTTAACTTGATGCCCTCTTTCTTTCATTTTGTTTTTCAATTAATTAGGTTATTGTTGGCCCAGGTTATTTTTGTCCAGTGCTTGTTTGTTGTTGTTGTTGTTGTTTTTTGTTGTTGTTTTTTTTTCTCTTCTTTTTTTCTTTTTTCTCCAATTAGGCTCAATTCTAAAACTATCCTTGTTTTAAATACTTATATATTTTAACAGATAACAAAAAAAAACCAGTTTAATATTCATGTCAATCCTTGACGTTGATGTGACATTGACTTTTATCTTGACCTATTGACCTTCTTCGTAATGCAAGCAGCTGTAGCATTGAAATGTGAACTATATTGTTTTAATTCAATTCATTTTTTTCAATCGAGAATTCAGTTTTGACCTTAGCCAATATTTGTCTTGACTTTCGGACAAACTGTCAGGTTTTTGTTAACTGTGTTTATGAAAGTTTGGCTTCTATTTTTGCGTTTCAATTTTGACTTCAGTCTGTCAGCGACAGAATGCCATCATGGCCCTGTGGTTCAAATCATTCTCCTGTTGTCCAATACTAAAATTATAAATTTCAACTTTAGTTTAAATTGGTATAAATACAGGTTAAACTTGACAACTTCTCGGAAACCGTAAAGCCCGGAGAATTATAATTGTGTGGTTCAATTTATTTCACAGGGTCTCTGTCAGACCTAAACAAGTTTACAAGTTTTTGTTTTTGTTTTTTCAATCTAGGCATAAAGAGGCAAAAATTTCCTCAGCGATTTCTGTAAAACAACAGGTCCTAAGGTTTAGAATGTTTATTTAAGTTAAATTTGACCTCTCAGGAGATTGTCAAAATGTCGACCCAAAGGTTTAAAACTAATCCGCTCCCGAGGTCAATTGTTATTACCAAGACATATGTAAAAAAAATGTAAAAAGGCTCCTCTTCTAAGAAACCAAAAATATCTCAAATTTAGATAAATTTGCTGAGGTGCACCAAAAATGGACATAGTGTCAAAACTGATCCTCCTTGATGTCGCTTTGTTAACAAGCTTTAATGAATTTTTAAACCATTGTTAGAGTTAAATAATTTAAAAATAAAAACTAATGTCCGTTTTAACTACTCAATAACTCTAAATCGCTTTTCGATCAATTATCAACAAGAAATGAACATACTGTTACCTCGTTGATTTTTAGCTCACCTGTCACAGAGTGACAAGGTGAGCTTTGTGATCGCAATTTGTCCGGCGTCCGTCCGTCCGTCCGTAAACTTTTCATTCAAACGACATCTACTCTGAAATCACTGGGCCAAAGTTGATGAAACTTGCCATGGATGTTCCTTGCATGAAGCTCTTCCAAAGTTGTTCAAAGAAATCAATTCCATGCAGAACTCTGATTGCCATAGCAACCTAAAGGCCTAGAGCTTAGATATTTGGCATTTAGCACCCTCTAATAGAACTCTACAACAATTGTTCAAATTATTTCCCTGGGGTCAAAATTGGCCCCACCCCAGGGGTCACTTCATTTTACATAGACTTATATAGGAAATCTTTAAAAATCTTCTTCTCAGAAACCACAATGCCTACAGCTTAGATATTTGATATGTAGCATTGTCTAAAAGATGTCTACCAAGTTTGTTCAAATTATGTCCCCTGGGTCAAAATTGGCCACGCCCCGGGGTTCTCTTGGTTTACATATAGTTATATCAGAAAAACATGAAAAATCATTTTTCTCCGAAACTAATAGGACTAGACCTTGAATATTTGGTGTGGAGTATTGTGTAGAGAACCTTTATCAGTATTGTTTATATGTTGGCCCTGATGTCAAAACTGGCCCTTCCCCGGGGGCCCTTAATATGTAAAAAAGGCAATCTTTAAAATTCTTCTTACTGGAAACCTCAATGCCTACAGCTTAGATATTTGGTATGTAGCATTGTCTAGTGGATGTCTACCAAGTTTGTTCAAATTATGTCCCCTGGGTCTAAATTGGCCACCGCCAAGGGTTCTCTTGGTTTACATATAGTTATATAGGAAAAACATGAAAAATCATTTTTCTCCGAAACTAAGAGGACTAGACCTTAGATATTTGGTGTGGAGTATTTTGTAGAGAACCTTTACCAGAATTGTTTATATGTTGGCCCCGGGGTCAAAATTGGGCCCTCCTCAGGGGGCCTTAATATGTAAAAAAGGCAATCTTTAAAAATCTTCTTACTGGAAACCTCAATGCCTACAACTTAGATATTTGGTATGTAGCATTGTCTAGTAGATGTCTACCAAGTTTGTTCAAATTATGTCCCCTGGGTCAAAATTGGCCTCGCCCCAGGTTTCTCTTGGTTTACATATAGTTATATAGGAAAAACATGAAAAATCATTTTTCTCCGAAACTAAGAGGACTAGACCTTGATTATTTGGTGTGGAGTATTGTGCAGAGAACCTTTACCAGCATTGTTTATATGTTGGCCCCGGGGTCAAAATTGGCCCCGCCCCGGGGGCCCTTAATATGTAAAAAAGGCAATCTTTAAAAATCTTCTTACTGGAAACCTCAATGCTTTCAGCTTAGATATTTGGTATGTAGCATTGTCTAGTAGATGTCTACCGAGTTTGTTCAAATTATGTCCCCTGGGTCAAAATTGGCCACGCCCCAGGGTTCTCTTGGTTTACATATAGGAAAAACATGAAAAATCATTTTTCTCTGAAACTTTACCAGTATTGTTTATATGTTAGCCCCGGCGTCAAAATTGGCCCCGCCCCGGGGGCCCTTAATATGTAAAAAAGGCAATTTTTAAAAATCTTCTTACTGGAAACCTCAATGCCTACAGCTTAGATTTTTGGTATGTAGCATTGTCTAGTGGATGTCTACCAAGTTTGTTTAAATTATGTCCCCTGGGTCAAAATTGGCCACGCTTCAGGGTTCCCTTGGTTTACAAAGATTTATATAGGAGAAACATGAAAATTAATTTTTCTCCAAAACAAATAGGTCTAGACCTTAGATATTTGGTGTTGAGTATTGTGTTATGAACCTTTACCAATATTGTTTAAATGTTGGCCATGGGGTCAAAATTTGCCCCGCCCCGGGGACCCTTAATATGTAAAAAAGGAAATCTTTAAAAATCTTCTTGTCTGAAACCACAAGGTCTAGAAATTTTAAATTTGGCATGACATGCATGAAGCAAATAATTAGATTACATGTAGGTTAAAGGTCATGGAGGCTAAACATAGATTTAATTACTGTACCTCATAGAGCCTTCATTTATAGACCAATGTCTTTGATATTCAATATATAGGTTCCTTGCATGGACCTCTACCCACGGGTAGGGCTTGAGGTCACTGGGTCAAGGTCACCATAGCTTATAATAGATATTTTTATTTTCTGTCATAGAGCCTTTATTTATTGACTGATATTTTACATATTTGGTGTGTAGGCACTTATATATTTTCAATTAAAAAATGAAATACTGCTTATAAGCAAACCTACAGCCAAAGTAATCAGGTGAGCGATCCAGGGCCATCATGACCCTCTTGTTTCTAAACATTTTAACATATTATCCTTAGTTTTCATTCTCCCGTGGTATATTTACCTAGTTCATTTGTTCCAGAAAAGTTACTTCAGATACGCTTAAGAATAATGCATCTGCAAACATAAGGTAACGGTTAAACGTCAGCATTGCTAATAATTGTTAGAGCTTGCAGAAACAGACATCTGTTTTAGACGCTTCAAGACACTGCAAACATTATTTCTTTTTGCAATGTGAACTAACCGTGTTTACATGATTCATGTCTTAGGTTGCTGTCATTTATATCATTGATACCTGACATACATTTCCCATTCTGGAAGTGAAAACAGTAGCAATGGCCGTTTTTAAACAACCCTCATTGGGCGAAAAAGGATATTAATCATAACGATCTTTTCAATTTGAATCATTCATACTGCTGCCAATTACATTATCTGGTAGCTAATTTTCTATGCCATTGCTCGACTGACTTTGACTCAAATGACTGATCATACGGATTTTTTTTAATACGAACTGATATTAAGCTGGGAAGACTGTATATGAAAAAAGTGTTTGTTTAATCTGTGTTTGTTCTCAGAAGCAATTTAAATGTGTTTCTTAATTTATGCTGAGCAATGCAAAAAACTGGAAATATAATACATGTATTAAAACAACAACAACAACAACAACAACCAGTTTAATGTGCGATGCTACATTCGTTTTATATATTTTTCCGTAATTTTTCCTGTGCTCTGCCTTTCTTAAATATTGCATTAAAGGTTACGCACCGTTGAATACGAAGCAGTAAGTCGTGTTTTCAATATGCAGCGCAATACATCGTTGGATTACAAAACAATGTCCCAAGACTTTTAAAATCGATTTAATTTACGATCTTTGGGACAAAATCGTATGTTTTGTACTTTCAGATAAACAACTAGCTAGCTATTCATGAAGCGTTCCTGAAAACATGAAAGCAATACAACTGCTGTTCATTACCGTATTAAATTTAATATAAACTAGAAAACATGATATATCATGCACGTTCCAGTTTGCCCCATTTTTTCGTGGTCAATATTTTAAAGGAAACATTTGCAATGAGGACGATATTGTTCAAGAAACAAGGTATGCTAATGATTAACCGTGTCTGGTCAGTTGTTCAAAACAACCTTTGTGTAAATGAGTATTCATAGAGCCGGACGTTCGACGGTGTGTAGCTTGTTTCGCGTTATTCTTTACACAAAATACTTCTGCTGTGTCTACTTACAACAAACGCGATGGTAGGGTATACAATATTATGTATATACCACGTTTTGCGTGATGCCATTTTCGGGTTACGAGATTAAGAAGCTCATAAAAGAATATATTTTAACAATAATATGTATATACCACGTTTTGCGTGATGCCATTTTCGGGTTACGAGATTAAGAAGCTCATAAAAGAATTCTATTTTAACAATAATATGTATATACCACGTTTTGCGTGATGCTATTTTCGGGTTACGAGATTAAGAAGCTCATAAAAGAATATATTTTAACAATAATATGTGTATACCACGTTTTGCGTGATGCCATTTTCGGGTTACGAGATTAAGAAGCTCATAAAAGAATATATTTTAACAATAATATGTATATACCACGTTTTGCGTGATGCTATTTTCGGGTTACGAGATTAAGAAGCTCATAAAAGAATTCTATTTTAACAATAATATGTATATACCACGTTTTGCGTGATGCCATTTTCGGGTTACGAGATTAAGAAGCTCATAAAAGAATTCTATTTTAACAATAATATGTATATACCACGTTTTGCGTGATGCCATTTTCGGGTTACGAGATTAAGAAGCTCATAAAAGAATTCTATTTTAACAATAATATGTATATACCACGTTTTGCGTGATGCTATTTTCGGGTTACGAGATTAAGAAGCTCATAAAAGAATATATTTTAACAATAATATGTATATACCACGTTTTGCGTGATGCCATTTTCGGGTTACGAGTGATCGCATACCATGACGATGACAGTATTCTACGGTATCTGAATTGTTCTGAAATAAAACAATATACTTCCTATCGTTAAAGATTAATCTTTGTCTCGAAATGTACTACAAAAAAGACTGTCAGAACTGGGAATTATTTTTGGCATTGTTTTTTTTAATTTCATATTTCTGCAAATGTACTTATTATTGTTGCTGTTGCTTTACAGACGTCACCGCCTATTTATTTGTGATACAACCAATAGATGATTACGATGCAAAGGTAAACTAGCGACAAAGTTTTCTCTGGTTCTTAGAAAAATATGTATTTATCACTTTAAAGTGCTAGATTCTTTATACAATCTTCGATTCCAGTTTAAAGTTTCTTATGCAAACTGAAAAAAAGCTGTAAGCCTCGCCCCCAATGGAGCCAACAACCACACTCAAGTATTTGAAAATACCCGACATTTTGCCTCTAAGAACTGTTTTACTTTCAAATTTACTGATAATGTTGACTCCTGGGTTTCACACCGACTTCCAACATTTAAGTCAAATACAAAAGGATTAAAAATTTGTTTTCGATCGGCTAAGAACAAAGAAATGTTTCCTTTCCAAATAATATCTTTATTTGTACAAACTCTTTAAGATAGAACTGAATAAATTTCAGCTATGCAAGTGGTTACACACTTTTAGCATATAGATCTACCTATAATTATGTTACACAATTATAGATATTGCATATTTTTTTTAAAAAGTAAAATTGTGAAGAGCTAGGAGGTCATTTGTTGATCTTGTCGTCGAAAGAAAAAAAAACGACTACATTGTACAAAATGCTAATGCAACAGGTACAAACAAACACAAACATAACGTTTCTGAGTAATTGGCTTAAAGAAATCTGGATTGGGAATCACGTGACAGGAAATGATAGGCACCACGGATAAAATGTGGTTTCATGCCTCTAGTTAACATAGAACCGATCCTTATTTCTGTTACATTTTAACTAGCAGAAACTTGAAAAAGGGGCTTACTTGTTGAGAAAGTCAGACTCCAAGGGGCTTGTGATTCTTACACTTGGAAACTGGTCTGCTGCACTTTATGAAAACAAAAAAAAATGTCCTTTTAGACAAACGCATACATTGAAAAGTAGAACAATGTTTTGACTTGATTTCAGTTTTAAAAAAAAAGTCCCTTTATGTTGTTTTCTTCTTCAAATGTCCCAGGATGCATCTGATATCTACAAAAATAGAACGCTTCAAATCGCGTATAGTCTGTTTATCGAATACATGGAGATATTTTGATTCAAAGTAGCTTGAAGAACATCAATCGCCTTTCAGAAATTTGCATCATTTTTAGTCTGCCTTGCCACGTAATTTGAACTTAAAGTGATTATAGGAATTAAGGAAAGACAATTAGATGTTTAAAGACAGCGATTTGCTCATCTTCTATATGGCTTTGAAAATTAGGCTTTTGTTAAACCGGTAACGTTTTAATTACGGCTATGTGTAGCATGGGACGGAAAATCGTCTAAGATCGTTCTATATTTAATTGTTTTCTCTTTTCCTGTGAGGTCCATTCATATCGGCGGGAGAGGACATGGTGGGCAAGCAGAGACATTTAAATGGGTAAATGGCACAGCTTTGATAGATACAAAAATTGGGCGCGCGGTCAACCGTACCCTACAGCATATATGGAAAAGTTCGTAGCAATGTGGAGAAGTTTCAACTATTGTTGAAACGACGCTGCCGATAAATCTGCCAGAATTTAAGAATTGGAATGAAACGATAATATCCATACACATTTAATACGATTACAGATATTTTGACAATGACCAAGAATGTGGTGTTACTGAAACATTGTGTAGTCAAAATGGAAAGCTTCTTTCATAACAGTGGCTGTTATAATTTAATCTTGCTATATACCTTGAATGTTAGGAGAGAACTTTCCACTCTAACATTTATTAAAAACTTCGACCAGTGTCGTTTTAGTATGTAACGTGGCCGAATCGGCCTTTCAAAGGTCATTTCTGCAGTATTATTTCATCCAAAGAGTTCATGTCATCGTGAATCATAAGCATCACGATCAGAAATTCAAAACATTTAAAGAACTGATGAAGGATTTATTTTCAAACGAATTTTGATTTCATAAGTGTAAGACATTTATTGTCTTATACTATTTGTTTATTTATCCTAATCAAGCGTCAAGCCATGTCCGCTCTAACAGTTGGATTTATGCCCATGTCGGCTAATTTCAATATCTGAACTGTTTGGAAAAGTCATTACGTTAATTAACCTCTTATAAAATCAAACAATAACTTAAAATTCTTACATTTAATAGTTAATTCAGCAATATCACTTTTGCTTAAATGTTGAATGCTACACATTTTAAACAAAACCTTCTCCACATTTGTGAGGGAGCAGTTTAACTTCAATTGTTTATTGTAAGACTAGCGTATACTTTCTTTTCGTTTTAACAACATCCGTGGCACTAAAACATTGCCGTTAAAGAGGGAACTGATTCCTTATTTTTGTTAACGAAGAATATTAGATGTGACAGCGTTAATTTCAAATGAAAGCACAAAAACACATTTCGGTACGTTGATGATACAGCATCAAACTAGTCACTGTCAGTTTTAAAGAGAGGCGGACATAGTGACTTCTTGAGAAGTATTTCGTTTAGAGACGTTAAGTGGACATTTGACCTTAGTTTAATATACGACAAAATATAAATCAACCTAAATCCGCAGTTTATGAAAAAGCAAGTAGATCTTAATGGAAACAGCAGAATCATTTCCTTTGATATATCCGAAATAGATCAACTGTAAAACACGTGACTGTAATGACAAGATAATTAGAAAATTTATTAAAAGCATTTCATTATTTTGTCAAGCACAACAAGTAAAATGTAGTTTCCACACAATCACACACACACACACACACACGCTCGAACACACGCACGTACGAACTCCTTTTTTTCGTTCGCACGCACGCACGCACAACTTTTTTTGTAAACTAATGATAGAAATGAATAATTCAATGATACAACTTGATCTCCAATTGTCTGGTAACAACTCAATAACCTGTTGATGCATACTGGGCATTTACTAAAATATAATTTACGATACGTCCCCCTTGTTTTTTCTCAAAATTTAAATATAACTTTAAGTTCCATTTTTTTCTGTTCTGTGACATCACAAAGTGAGGACAGGCTATTCGTCTCGCGAATGTAAATGTCACCTTACTGCCGCTGAATCTGTTCTTTATACTATAGGTACTCATTACCATGCTGAAACTGATTACGGGAAGTTGGTGTGCGGGCACGTCATCCGTACGTAGGTATACCCCTCACCGCTGTTCGTCGTCAACGTCATATGGTTTGGATGGCGACACATACCCCCCTACCTCCCAGAATATTCCTAATGTGGCAGTGGAGGTCGTTTTGATGAGTCCCAGTTCACCCTGTTTCGAACAGACGGTCCACGTCGTGTATACCGACGTCGTGGAGAACTAAGTGTTATATTTTTGCTTTATAAATGTAACAGAATCATGTATACTCTTAACTTGCAGTCTCCATTTGAACAACGATACTTTTGTTGATATTAAACTTACAGTAACATTGTATTGCTTGTTGTGTATAAATTGATATCTAAAGTATTTCTGTATTTATTTTGTTTTCTTATGATGATCATTTTGACGAGTTATTCCGCATGTACGTTGCTTTTGAAATAATACTACCTGTTGATTGCATATGATGAAATTTAAATTCGGTATGTTATAAAACTGGCAATCTTTATTCTAAGAAGTGTTTACTGACCTCTGTGTAATCAAAGAAACTTTGATATATCCCCTTTTTTAATATTATTACAATTTTACGTAATAAACAGATTTCTGCTCTATTCGTGATTTGAGTTATTTCAGATTTGTTTCCATTAGGTATGCTTATAAATGGCTTACCGTTTTGTGTGCAATGATTTTAGAATATGTAAAAGAATATTTTCCTTCTCTTATTCGTTTTGCAACATCTTCACAGGAAGATTTTATTTAGTTTTACACCTACCGCCTTACTATTTAATTACATTATCATAGAATATTTTCTAGTCTCCAGGGATGGTTGTTACAGTATTAGTACCATACGTTCGGTTGACGTACTGTTTGCTTGGACAAGTCCGTATATAACTCCTTTTGTCTGAAGTGAGCACACATATTTGACGTTCCAAACCACAGTATCATACTTAATATCACTGACTTATTATCGAATGTTGGCAAGTTTCAGATAACGTCCAATTCATCACTAAAATGCCTTTGTAAAATATATATTATACAACTGTACTAAAATCAAACTTTTATTTTCTACAAAGTATCTCTGGGCCACTAATTGTCAAACTTTTCAATATTAATTTCCATTACAGTTAATTCACTTGACATTATCTTCAAAACAGTTTAAGTAAAATAAATAAGATATATATTAACATGATAAAACGTCCATTAATAATGATCCAATTTTTGGTGACACATTTCCGGGGAAGTTTCAGAGAAAGGTCATATAAGCTTTGAACATATTTCAGCTGAAAAGCTTTCAGTCAGTCATGTAGTTTTTAAACATTTTGCCTGAAGCTACTCAATCAACCTATCCAGTTTTGATATGACTAAATATGCCCGTACACTCCGGTATATAAGTTGAACTTATTAATTGTCCTGCTTTTCTGTTTGACCTTTTGATATACAGTTAATACTACAGAATCGGTACTCTACAACAAAACCTGCCACACATCTTTACTTCCAATAGGACACAGCATTCTTAATGCTGCAATCCTTTATACGAAAAACAATATATTTGCATAAACAGATATTGGTAAAACATAGTATGATAATAAATTGACACTACAGACGACAATCAAAGTGTAAATGTCGTTCTGTTCTTATAACTTGACTGTTTGTCCTTTACCTGCTGTGAGTATCGAAACTGTGAGAACATCAAGAAAAAAGACACATATTTAGTCTAGAAAATGGCGATTACTGAAGCTCAAAATGAAAAGTCGTTTCTGCAATAGATTAATTCAATGTCAAAGTAAAGCTGTTGTATCAATTATTCTGGAAGATTAAAAACACACTAACTGCAACAGTTGCTTTCAATCAACATGATCAAACCTGTGTAAGTTGTAAGGTTCTTCAAATATTTAACAATGATTAATATCTTTTATTATTATTTATATTCTTTGTAAACCATTTGACGCCTCTAGGATTATGTAGTACGTGTAAAAATGCGTATGGTTATAAAGCTACAAAATTATCGTTAAGTGCTCTACGAGAGAATCGTTTTCTTTTAAAAAAGGTCTTCATATTTTTACATGAAGGTATTTCTGTCTCAGGATTAGTAATGATAAGGCAATAATATTTGAACATTCTGATAAGTGATTTATGCCACATTACGAGCCCTTATTGTTTTAAGTAAGAAGAAGTTCTATTCAGTTTACAACACGAATCTATTAAATAGAGGATTGTTTTGATTTTTAAGCGTTTCTTGAGAAGTGAGTGTCTTCTTCAGTTTTGACAACATTATAGGACATTATAGGAAAAAAGACGTCATTTGATGTTAGTCTAGCAATAAAAGAAACAACGGACAACCAATGGACATTATATACTGTCGGACAATTCATTTTTCATCGGTGAAAAAGGAACTTGTGTACAAGAGACGACAAGAATGGGTAATTGGTTCGTCTTTCTCCTGCAACAACAGAAGAAAGGTGAGTAATGTTAAAAAATAGAAATCGGAACTTTCAGTTTAACGTCAAAAAAAGGGACATAGGAATTAAGATAATTTTATAATTTGGGAGAAATAATCAACATAAACACTATTGACTTGAAACATCGAAACTTTTAATTAATGTTTCTATTTGAGTTAAACGTCGGTACCGGCTGCCCGTAAGACCGACGCACCCGGCAGAAGTTTATAATTTTATGTTGCGGAAGATAGTGCAACCCATTCCAGAAACGCCACTGGCTATTTCCCCAAGCTCAGTGTATAGCACTGATACATGGGACCTGTCTCTTTCTCTCTATTTCTCATACAGAAAACGTTTATGATATCTACAGCTGATCGTAAAAAAGGAAAAAAGTATTTCTACTCATAGCATTTATAATTTGGAACAGACGAAACGGTGTGGTGTCTCTGAATTATTTTATTCCTGTCATTCGGGCACATTCCTTGAAAGAAACATTTGCAACGAAAGAAGTATTGTCTAGTTACGTTTGTAACACAAAGTGTCTATTAAATGCTCAAAACAATCCTCTATATCCTCAGAACTTATTGATTCACCCCGTTTACCTCTTTAAGTAATATTAATCATAATATTTATTGAAGTCATTTTATTTTCATTCAACTTTATTCGTTACAATTTTACCAGGATTATGTATACCTTCTATAAGGCTGTAAAACATACAGATTGTGTACGAGTAGTTAAACAATATTTTATTGCTGAAAACAACAACTATTTGTGCGGTGGTCCACTTATATGTGCATTAATACTGGAAGATAGATTTAACTAATTTACTGGAACAATCAATCAAAAATACAAATAAACAATTTGGTTTGACATATAGTCATACATGCATGCAATTAATACAAACATAAATACAAACTGGATTTAGTTGGACATATAATGATACACACATATAATGGATTGACAAATAAGAAATCCAGGTGGACAAATACTCATACAAGCATACAATAAATGCTTAAAACTGTACAAGTTAGAAATCTGGTTGGACATACAGACATACACTCATAAAAGCAATACTAGAATATGTACAAATAAGAAATCTGATTGGCAAAAGTCATGCACTCATACAATAATTACTTGAAGATGTACAGATAAGAAATCTGATTTGACATATTAGTCATATATTCATACAATAAATACTAGTAGATGTACAAATTTAATAAGCACTCTGTTGTGACTTAATATAACCATAACATCAAATGACTGCAGTCTCGTTTGAAGCGAGAATATTAATAAGAATATAACTGTAGTAAAATGTACCATGCTAAGTATAAAAGCTGTGCCTATAATAATTTCCCACGAGAGATATCAGAACAAGTGATTTTAAAACAGCCTCTAAAAATGTTTAGGAATGGAGACAAAGACCTTCACAAATTATGTCTTAAGATATATGTAACCTGATAAAGCAAATCTCCTTTGAAATCGAAAAGAAAATGAGAGATATATGTACAGCAGGGCACACTCTTATGATATAAGTAACCTGATAAAGGAAGCCTCACTGAAAATTGAAAAAAAGAGATATACTGCAGGACACACACTTATGATATAAGTACCCGATAAAGCAAACCTCATTTGATTTTTTTTAAAGAAAAAAAAAGGAGATATACAACAGGACACACATTTATGATATAAGTACCTGATAAAGCAAATCTCATTAGAAATCGAAATAAAATAACGAGATATACAGCCGGACACACATTTATGATATGAGTACCTGATAAAGCAAATCTCCTTTGAAATCAAAATAAAATAACGAGATATTCCACCACAGGACACACACTTATGATAAAGTAGCTGATAAAGCAAACCTCGTTAGAAATCGAAATAAAATAACGAGATATACAACAGGACACACACTTATGATATAAGTACCTACGGAAGCCCATTTAGGCCGTTTTGACTTAGAAGTTAGAAGGCAAAAATTCGAACTTAGATGTTAGATCTTGGAACTTAGGTATTAGATCTTAGAACTTAGATGTTCCTTACAGGCTTTATAAAATGTCAGAAAGGAACCGAGTGCATTTTGTATCAGTGGTCAATTCTTCCGTATTTCCTTCTGTACCAGGTCAAGATCACAGTAGCCACTTAAATAAAAGTTAGCCATTACCTTAACTGTAAAGACTTGCACTTCTGTATTAATGCTGGATGAAGTTATCAGCAGCTGGATAGTGATTTGGGTCGTTATGATATATAAGTATATATATTAAAAGACAAGGATTTGTCTTATATAGTATTGAAATAAATTGCCATTTGATACAATTTCCTAAGGCGACAAAGGGGCATAATTCTTCACAAATGCTTGATGGTATGACTTGCTCTTGGCTGTAAATTGGGGTCATAAGTATATACATAAGGATCGCTGAATACGAACAATAGAATCTTACAGAGGAAGTAAATGGCTGTCACATTGGCCGGGTGCCGAATGATGGATAATCGAGAAAATGTTGCATGCGCAAAATATTCTACCAATACATGCGAAAACTACTGTACAACTAGATATAAAGCGTGCAAAAACAATAATGAAAGAATCCAAAAAGTTATAACTTAGATATAAGAACTTAGACATTAGAACTCAGTTCTTATAACTTAGATCTTAGAACTTAGTTCTTAGAACTTAGATCTTAGAACTTAGTTCTTAGAACTTAGAAATTAGAACTGAGTTCTTATAACTTAAACTTAAGTTAGAAATTTAAAAAATCGGTCTGAAGCTAAAAGAAGGAAAACGTAACTATATTCTCAAACATATAACTTTATTTAAGTAACAATAACCTACAATGCATGAAACAAGATACGTATCTCATTAATCACTAAAAAGAATATCACAGTCTCGACTAGAACTTGTCGATGGCAGACCCCTGTGTCACACTCAAGATATAGGTTATATTAAAGCTTTGTTGAAGTTGACACAAGCTTCGTTTAATATTATACACACTATTTAATAATAATATAATAGCCTTGTATGGTAAGCTATGGAAAAAGTAATGCTTAATCAGTTCTAGTCTTGTTAAATGAAAATGACAGCTAAATCCGTGATCACAACACAAGTTACTGGTTTAATAACAATCAGCCAAATTCCAAACATCTATGTCCATTTAGAAACAATTTTCGTCGTCTGGAAAAGGAATAGAGAAGATTCAACAATTAGAAAAATAATTAAATTATTTTTAATATACGTTAGAAAACCGACAGTATCAATTATAATAAAACTGACATTTATACAATTTTAAATACCGTACCAAATTTTGAGAAAGAGGATAATTACACAAAGACTGGCAAAAGATACTTGTCATGAGTTCTTCTTAAAGGAAAGCCCTGGGTATTACAGGCCAGCCTGGAACGCGTAGTAACGCGCTGGACTGGTAACCGAGGGGTACCAAGATCGACCCCCGCTCCTCCTCTTACTAATTGTTAATCCGAGGTCCCATGTATCAGTGCGTTACACTGAGCAAGCAAAAGAACCAGGGGTGTCTGTGGAATGGAATGCATTCAGTATCTTTTAACTATTCCCAACAATATAAAATAATTAATCTCTGCAGGGGCGTCGGTGATATGGGCAACCGGTACCCACGATAAATAAACTCAAAATAGATAGATAGACTAGCCTGGAATGGTTGAATCGGGAAGCCAAGCTGTGTATATTAAATATAAAACTCACTGACTGTGAATGATTGACGGGAGGCGCAGTTAGGTATACCATTTAAATACATCCCTTGAACAAAGACTGAAACAACTGTAATGCAATTGACCCACCGTAACATTTATTGGTAGCCATACAAGATAAAAATTCCACTCTCGAATGAATAGATTTATTGTGAAAATATCACCAGTGATTATATCTCACCGCTCTTTGTAGATTTCCTTGTCTAACGGTCGTTCTTGATTTCCTTGTAAAAATGGCGTTTCCCACTTTCATGAGATTTTTACATTCTAAGTTCTAAGACCTATATTCTAAGATGTAACATCTAAGTTCGAATTGTAGCCTTCAAATGTCTAACTCAAAACGGCCTCAATGGGCTTCCGTAAGTACCTGATAAAGCAAACCTCACTTAATCGAAAGAAAATAACGAGATATACAGCCGGACACACACTTATAAGTACCTGATAAACCAAACCTCATAAGAATTCGATAGAAAATAACGAGATATACAACAGGACACACACTTATGATATAAGTACCTGAAAAAGCAATCCTCATTTTGAATCAAAATGCAATAATGAAACATACAACAGGCTACACAGATATAAATAACATAAAAAACCAAAACTAATCTGACGTCAAAAGGAATTCTGACAAACTAAAGGATATACAGATATGATATTAGTAACCAAAAATAGGCAATCCTTATATGAACGGATACAACAAGTAAAAACAAAGAAAAAAATAAAGTATCTACTTGGCAACATAATTTTAAATTCAGATGGCAGCTACACAATCATATCATTTTAGAAATTATTCAGAATATATGCAAATAAGTCATAATAATAATAATAATAATAATAATAATAATATATTTTATCTAAATAAATGCAATGAATTGATGATCTTGTAAAATCTTAATGAAAATATATCTGACTGGCTTTTATTGAAAACAGAAAAATGGTTTACTCATGTTACTAGGAATCATTTTGGAAATGAAAACAAAGAAGGCCATAAATGTTAATATGTGACTTAAAGTTTAAAAAAAAGCCTATATCACTCTATTTTGGTATGAATAATGTAAATATGCTTAAAGCAGTATCATAAAACATTTGTTTAAATAACTTGATTAGAAATAGAGACACTTTCGTCGTTTAAAGTTTAAAGCACTCTTTTTATCTAACTCACATAACTAGAACGATATGGGTTTTAAAACAAAAAACGAACGTCTCCAACCACTAGGTCTATAAACTCCCGTAACTTCTGCAAAAAAATGTCAACATGAAAGTCTTGTAAAAATGAACAACTACAATAGGCACTAAACATTTCTTTAAGCTTACGAAAATACATTCATACATAAATATATAAGAGAGATCACACACACACACACACACACACACACGCACACGCACACACACACACACTCACCTTTTAAGTCCTAAAACTTGTGCAAAAAAAAACAACAAAAAGCATTCAGGCGACAAATTCTGACAACATGCACAATCACACTTAGTACTGAACATTTCTTTAAGAGTACATAAAAATCTGATGCTGAATGTAGGAGGTTGCCCTGACAAATAGTTTGTCCATTAACTCCAGCAAAAAATCAGTGAAGCAGAAAATAGTTACAAAAACACACCTACATAAGGTACTGGGCATTTCTGTAACGTTTTGTCAAAATTCAATTATGCGTATAGAATAAGTTACATTGACAAACTTTGTGACAGAAAGACAGAATGACTGACTGATAGACATGGACAAAATCAATATCACTGCCAACGTCTTTGAGTTGGAAGACTAACTAAACACAATGTACGGCTGTCTTTAGAGAAGTTAAACGAATGAGTGTTTGGAAAAAATCTGACAAAAGTTAACACATCAGTACAAACGTTTACTCGGGCAAAATTTCCAATATGCTCCTTGACGATTTTTAACCATAAGAGTTTAATCAAGTGTAAAAGTTTACACAAATCTAATATAAACATGAGAACGAAAACAAAGTACAAACAAAAGGCCATCAAACAGAAACAGAAACAAGAGGGCCATGATGGCCCTGGATCGCTCACCTGAGTACTTTGGCTGTAGGTTTGCTGTTAAGCAGTATTTCATTTTTTAATTGAAAATATATAAGTGCCTACAGACCAAATATGTAAAATATCAGTCAATAAATAAAGGCTCTATGACAGAAAGTAGAAATATCTATTATAAGCTATGGTAACCTTGACCTTGACCCAGTGACCTCAAACCCTACCCATGGGTAGAGGTCCATGCAAGGAACCTATATATTGAATATCAAAGATATTGGTCTATAAATGAAGGCTTTATGAGGTACAGAAGATAAATCTGTTTTTAGCCTCCGTGACCTTTAACCTAACCTAATAATTTGAACAACCAAACAACCTTTCAGACAAACTGCCAGGATATTTGGACTGAAACAGTAGCCTCTAGAGCCTTAACAAGATATTTCTATTTTTGGGCTCTGTGACCTAGTTTTTGACCCTAGATGACCCATATTCGAACTTGACTAAGAAACCATTAAAATAACCTTTCTGACATATTTCCAGAATATTTGGGCTGAAAATGTTACATGTAGAGTGTAAACAAGGTTTTTCCATATTCAGGCTGTGTGACCTAGTTTTTGACCCCACATGACCCATATTTGAACTTGAGCTAGAAATCATGGAAAGAACTTTTCTGACAAATTTCCAGGATATTCGGGCTGAAAATCTTACCTCTAGGGTGTTAACAAGGTTTTTCCATATACAGGCTGTGTGACCTAGTTTTTGACCCCACATGACCCATATTCGAACTCATCCGAGTAATTCCTGGGACAAACATCCTGACCAAGTTTCGTGACAATTGGAGCAAAAATGTGACCAGTAGAGTGTTAACGAACTAAATGTGAACGGACGACAGACGACGGACGACGGACGCCGGACATTCATCGATCCTAATAGCTCACCCTGAGCCAGCTCAGGTGAGCTAATAAAAATCAATAAAAATCAATATCTAGATATGTCTTTTTGTTTCCTGGTCCAATGGAATAATGTGTGTGATGGTAACTTTCCTCAACTTAAAATTTGTTCTTTTAAATCCACTTCTTTTCTTTGTTGGATTCTTTTTAGTCCTATCTGTCTTTCTTGGCTGGTTCTTTCTAGCTCTAATGATTATCTGCAACAAAAAATGAAGCAGAATATTATGAGGTATTTGCTTTTTGTTTTTGTCTTTTTTTTACAAACAGATGACCTTTCAAGAAGCACGTATATAAAATATAAAATACATAATTTTCGATCTTGAATATTTACCAGGACAATATATGATCTGCTATCACTAATTTCTTAATCATTAAGAATGAAAAAAAGCTAAATCAAAATAAAATCACCAACACAAATTAGATGAATTATGGATTCTATTTAAAGCCTTGCTGACAAAACCTGCCTTAAACTCGGCAGATTATTTTGTTAGTGTAAAGTATATTAACTATAGCCTTGTTACCTGTGGCTCTCTATTTTCTTTGTCTATCATGTGCTGAATGGCATCTGGTATTCTTTCCTTTTCAGACTCATAAAGATTTGTTTCTTGTCTAGGTAATTCAGGCATTAATCATTTTTTTTCTTTAGATGTTCTTTTGTTCATATTCTTAATAAAAAAATCCCCAGATTTCAATTATGTTTGATCTTTTAAAAAGAGATTTATTGTTCTGTATCAATTTCATGATTTCTTTTTCTTAAAAGTTTGTAAAGTCTGGCTTGACAGTCTTTGGTTTTGTTCTAGGAATATTGCATATAAATCCATAATCTGAGTATTTCCAGTCTGCGCCTTGAGAGCCTTTATAAAATGATTTTAGCATGTTATTTATTCTTTCAAATTTAGAATGTAAAGGTTCTGATATTCCAGTAATTGAATATGGCATATCTGGAACAAGCCACGTCTTAACATCATACACTGTTTGTACAAGATTAGGATTATCTAAAATTTCAAGTTATTCTTCTATAGTCTCTGTGTCTTTTCTGAATAGTTTTCTTACTATAAGCGAAAATCTTGCATCAATATCTGACAGGAACTCTAACCAGCGATGAACATCAATTTTGTTAGAAGTAAACACGTACATTAGAGGTTTATTGTCTGTACGGACAAGGAACCCATTCCCATACAGATAGTTATGAAAATTATCTGCTACTCCTCATTTCAAAGAAAGAAACTTTAGTTTATGAGCTGTAAAGTTACGTTCATTTGGCCGTAAATCTCGATTGGCATAGCCCGCGACCATCTCAACATCGTTGAAGAACAGCCCCAAGGCGTTATATACTGGTTTAAAGTATAGGTGAGTAACACTGCGACACATGTATAGATTTGCACTTTTATATTTTTACTTTGACATTAGTTCAACTTACACTGATTTCTTCACTGTTGGTCACTTTCATATGCAGACAACAGGAAATATATTTTTTTCTTTTAGGTGTTAAACCACTGAAAAAAATTCTTTATTATGTATAAAACTCGTAAAGTTCACAGGGCTGTTAAACGTAGCAAAACCTCTTTCAAAATAGCTTTAACTTACACATTCTTGTAGATCTATATCTGTAGGCATAATAATAGCAAGAAATGGGGGAGTTGTGTTACAAACAAGACAAATATGCCTACTCATGTAAACTCACCCATACAATTAACAAACAATTTCAGCTAAGTTTCAGATTGGGGCATGTGAAAAAAGTTCCTATTGTGAATTCTATTCTGAATTTATATGAGCATAAAACTGCTACCACACTATCAGAAAGAGTCAAACAAAATGATTGCAGCAAAACAAATTCACAGATTAGGGCAAACATGTTAAAATAGCCAAGAAAACTGAGTACTATTTCTAGCCGCCACTATGCGGATATCATTGTTTTGAGCTCCAGTAGACTAAATTTGCGGTTTCATACTATAAGAAAACGAGCTTATTTTTGATTTATCAATTAATAATTTATGTTTTAGCAAATAAAAACTATTTTATCGCAGATGAACATAGAAGATAGTCAAGTTTAATACAATATTTCGTTAAAAAATAAAATAACAAGAAATGTTTGTAAAACATACATGCCCCCAGGCAGCACCTAATTGCTTGTGGTTGGGCCAAAGCATTCTCAAGTTATTGCTCAGAAACAGTTTTTAGGATCAAGGTCCCTGTGGCCTTGATCTTTGACCTAATGACCTCAAAATCAATAGGGGTCATCTACTGGTGATGGTCAACCAGCTGGTGAACCTAGGTCAAAGCATTCTCTAGTTATTGATCGGAAACCGTTTTTAGGATGAAAGTCTCTGTGAGCTTGACCTTTGACCTAATGATCTCAAAGTCAATAGGGGTCATCTCCTGGTGATGACCAACCAGCATACCAAGTTTAGTGAACCTAGGTCAAAGAGATCTCTAGTAATTGATCGGAAATCGTTTTTAGGATGAAGGTCCCTGTGAGCTTGACCTTTGACCTAATGACCTCAAAATCAATAGGAGTCATCTACTGGAAATGGACAACCAGCATACCTAGTTTGGTGAACTTAGGTCAAAGCGTTCTCTAGTTATTGATCGGAAACATTTTAGGATGAAGGTCTCAGTGATATTGACCTTTGACCTAATGACCTCAAAATCAATAGGGTTATCTACTTTTGATGACCAACCAGCATACCAAGTTTGGTGAACCTAGGTCAAAGCGATATCTAGTTATTGATCGGAAACCGTTTGTAGGATGAAGGTCCCTGTGAGCTTGACCTTTGACCTAATGACCTCAAAATCAAGAAAAGTCATCTACTGCTGATGGCCAATCAGCACACAAAGACTGGTGAAACTAGGTCAAAGCGATCTTTAGTTATTGATCGGAAATCGTTTGTAGGATAAAAGTTTCAGTGATATTGACTTTTGACCTAATGACTTCAAAGTCATCTACTGGTGATGACCAACCAGCATAAGTTTGGTGAACCTAGGTCAAAATGTTCTCTAGTTATTGATCGGAAACCGTTTTTAGGATGAAGGTCCCTGTGAGCATGACCTTTGATCTAATGACCTTAAAATCAATTCGTATCATCTACTGGTGATAGCATACCAGCGTACAAAGTTTGGTGAACCTAGGCCTAAGCATTCTCTAGTAATTGATCGGAAACCGTTTTTAGGACGAAGGTCCCTGTCAGCTTGACCTTTGACCTAATGAACTGAAAATCAATAGGGGTCATCTACTCATGATGACCAACCAGCGTATAAAATTTGGTGAACCTAGGTCAAAGCGTTTTCTAGTAATTGATCGGAAACCGTTTTTAGGACGAAGGTTCCTGTCAGCTTGACTTTTGACCTAATGCACTCAAATCAATAGGAGCCATCTACTGGTGATGACCAACCAGCACACGAATAGTGGTGAACCTAGGTCAAAGCGTTCTTTATTTATTGATCGGAAACCGTTTTTAGAATGAAAGTCCCTGTCAGCTTGGCCTTTGACCAAATGACCTCAAAATCAACAGGTGTCATCTACTGGTGATTGTCAACCAGCAAACCATGTTTTGTGAACCTAGGTCAAAGGGTTCTCAAGTTATTGATCAAAAACCGTTTTTAGGATGAAAGTCTCTGTGATCTTGACCTTTGACCTAATGACCTCAAAGTCAATAAGCGTCATCTACTGATGATGTTTAACCAGCGTACAAGGTTTGGTGAACCTAGGTCAAAGCGTTCTCTAGTTATTGATTGGAAACCGTTTTTAGGACGAAGGTCCCTGTCAGCTTGACCTTTGACCTAATGACCGCAAAATCAATAGCGGTCATCTACTTTTGATGACCAACCAGTACACCAAGTTAACTGAACTTAGGTCAAAACGTTCTCTAGTAATTGATCGGAAACCTTTTTAGGACGAAGGTCCCTGTCAGCTTGACTTTTGACCTTATGAACTCAAAATCAATAGGAGCCATCTACTGGAGATGACCAACCAGCACACGAAGTGTGTTGAACCTAGGTCAAAGCGTTCTCTAGTTATTTATCGGAAACCGTTTTTTGAATAAAGGTCCCTGTCAGCTCGACCTTTGACCAAATGACCTCAAAATCAACAGGGGTCATCTACTGGTGATTGTTAACCAGCAAACCAAGTTTTGTGAACCTAGGCCAAAGGGTTCTCTAGTTATTGATCGGAAACCGTTTTTAGGATGAAAGTCTCTGGGATCTTGACCTTTGACCTAATGACCTCAAAGTCAATAAGGGTCATCTACTGATGATGACTAACCAGCGTACAAGGTTTGGTGAACCTAGGTCAAAGCGTTCTCTAGTTATTGGTTGGAAACCGTTTTTAGGACGAAGGTTGACCTTTGACCTAATGACTGCAAAATCAATAGCGGTCATTTCCTTTTTATGTCAAATCAGTACACCAAGTTTGGTGAACCTAGGTCAAAGCGTTCTCTAGTTTTTGATCGGAAACCGTTTTTAGAATGAAGGTCCCTCTTAGCTTGACCTTTGACCTAATGACCTCAAAATCAATAGGGGTCATTAAATGGTAACGTCCAACAAGCACACATAGTTTGGTGAACCTTGGTCAAAGCGTTCTCTAGTTATTGAACGGAAACCGTTTTTAGGATGAAGGTCACTGTGAGCTTGACCTATGACCTAATGACCTCAAAATTAATAGGGGTCATCTACTTGTGGTGACAAACCAGCATACCAAGTTTGGTGAACCTAGGTCAAAGCGTTCTCTAGTTATTGATCGGAAACGAAGTGTGTACCGACCGACAGACCGACCCACCTACCGACCGACCGACCGACATTTGCAAAACTATATGACCCCTCATCTTCGATGGAGGGCATAATAATATGAAAGTTTGCAATGGCAAATAAGAACAACCGACATAAGTTTGGAAGGACGTCAGCGGGCGCGCAGTTGTATTCAGTGTGATATAACGTAAAGGACATATCACAGTCATTTGCGGATAGCGTTAGAACGTTAAATGTATGTCGATTGGAATACATACGGCATTACTGAGACCGCATAAGTGAGATTGTGACAAATGCTGTGAGATTTCAAATATCGAGGGTAAATTTTGAATGAATGTCTCCTTACAGTAAAACATATTAGCTAAAATGAGTGTTCTTATTCGAGTATAACTAGAAAGTTTAATGCTCTTAGTTCATCTGAGCACAGGATAATCAGAGTGAGATTTAATGAGCGGTTATCGTCAGGACATCGATATTTTAGACTTCACTTTGAATTGCTGTTCAGGGTGACTGTCGATAAGTTCAGTACTCTATGATATGGGATTAATGTCTAGTAATTAACTGAACGTTCTCATAGCATTCTAGACAGAGGTCTCGTTTTGACCTGTTTTCCTGAAACTTCTTCACAATGTGTTTATTTCCCAAAATCAAATTATATCTATGCCTTAAGTGGTATTAATGAAAATACGTAAAGAAAAAAAAATAACTTCATTTTATCTTTACTTAAATAACTATTTTCTTTTAAGTTCCGTTATGTATCTGCTTGATTAAAAGCCTTTTTTTAAATTTCATTTTGTTGTGCCTGTTTTTGATCGTCTAAGGTATTTACAACATAATCTTTTATGTCTCCATCAGCTTAGATATGTTTAATTTTTCAACGTATTTAAACAATTCGTTCCGATAGAGTACACATGTCTTTACTACGGTTCTTAGTTGTACTTATGAAATATGAAATTATGAAATTGCAATGTAACGGGGCAATTTTCGCATCTCCATCAAAACAATTGCAACAACAAAAACTTATGAAAAGTAATGAATTATAAATATCTAACTCAACTTGTTGTGACGGAAGTTCTCCAGCTTAAAGAAACAAAACAATCAAGATTAATTGATAATTATGATTTAGTGGTTTATTCATATAATTTCATTTCTTGATAAAAATGAAAAAAAAAAAGCCAATTTAAATTTTATGTACAATTAGATGAGGAGTTTACGATAGACACTCTTATTGTTTAGCATTATACACCATTTGTTGATATTTAAATAGATAATAAAATATTATGTGGAACAAACACATAAAAAGATTTAAGGATATTGCCAAGTGCAACTTCTTGTTACATTCTTTGATAATTCATTTTGACATTCTAAAACTCTCGTTCAACTAATTGAATGTCTATCTTTATGATAATGTGAAATAAAAGCAATACAGTGAAAATAGTATTAGTATTGGAATAATATCTTTAAGTAGTGATGCATATTTTAATGAAATTTTAAGTTATCCGTTATTCAAATTATTATTTTTTTATCATTGAGAGTGCTAAAATGTTTGAATAGTAAAATTAATAAAACGCAATACATTGTAAGGAAAAGAATAAATGCATAAAACAAATAATAAACAGAAACGTCTATAAACTGTTTATGTTGATACGTTGAAATCAATATATACCTTGAAAATATAGGAGACAGTTAACACTAAATCCCGAGATGTTCCATCTGCATTTTTACATGCAAATAAACGAAACTATTTTTTTTGATAAATAGTTAAAACAATAAAATAAGCAAATGACGTTAAATAAAACATAAATTTCAAAGACAAATTCATTAAACATTCAGATGTTGCTTCAAATTTTAAATAAATGATTGATTGAACAGACAAGGAAATTTACCAACTGTAACCACAGCATAAAAAATCTTAGTCATGTTTTGTCTCACCTACATAAATAGGCTTCTTCATGCAAGCTTTCCAGTGACTGCAACCAGCTCATCATAACTACCATGAACAAGTTACTTCTTGTACTGCTCATAGTGGGCTGCGTTACCATGGCAATTATTCCAGAACTGGCTGAAGGTAAAACCTTTCCATTTTTATTTGAATTTTGTGCACACTTTTGAACTGTCTTAAAAGCTACATAATAAACATAGATGTTACATTTATTTTACCATGCTTAACTACTACTCAACACGCTTTTCTCTTTATAACTTTGTCTTGATACTGTCGTAAGTCTTTTTTTATACGCCCGTTGAAAAAACGGGTAGTATTATGAGAACGCCGATGGCGTGCGAGCGGGCAGGCGGCGTCCAGTTTTGTCCGATGTATATCTTCTACATCTATGAAGGGATTTTAGTATTACACAATGATTTAACATCATAAGGCGTAGTGTTGCATGCATAAATCAGGTCTCTAAATCAAATGTCAGGGTCAAGTTTAGAGGTCAGATGAAAAAAAACTTGTTCGAGAGAAACTTCTACAAGCATTTAGGGATTTTATTATAACTTTGCCTATTGTAAGCCAGAGTGTCGTGCTTAAATTCAACTGTTGTCAAGGTCAGTGTCACACATAGAGGTCAAATGTCAGATAAAAATATGAAAATGTGTGTACGGACCATATAGTCATCAAAAACTGAGTGATTCTTTCTTATATGTTCACCATCATGAGACTGAGCAATACACATATGCTCGAGTTCCATATATGCAAGCCAAGGTCATTAGAGCTGATGAAATGTCGATATTTTTTTTGGAGCATATCTTCTACATCCATGTAAAGAATTTAGTATTACTTGATACAAATATATACGATCATAAGACTTAGAGTCCCGTGCTTAAACCAGGTCACTAGGTTAAAAGTCAAGGTTACACTTAGAGGTCAGATGAATACTGTTTTCTGGGCCGCAAATTCTACATGCATTAAAGGATTCTATTATAATTTTGCACAAATTTATATATGCATATATGCATTAAAAATGATGAAATGTCCAGATTGTTTTCGATGCATATATTCTTCATCCATGCAGGGATTTTAGCATTGCTTGATACAAATGTTCACGTAGTGTTGCGCCATAAAAGAAGTCTTTAGATTATAGGTCAAGGTCACACTAAGAGGTCAAATGAAAACTCTTGTCCGCAGGAAAACATCTACATGGATTGGGGGATTTTAATTTAACTTGGCACAAATGTTCACCATTGCGAGATGGAGTGTTGCGCGGAAACCTTAGGTCCTCCTTGCCAAGGTAGAGGTCACACATTGAGATAAAACGTCAGATAAAAGCTCGAAAATGTGTGTACGGACCATTCTGCCATCATTTCTGGATTCTGTCACAAATGTTTACCATCATAATATTAAATGTTACATGCATTGTCCAGATGACCCAAATTTACTAACATGTCATTATACTACTTATGTAGATATATTCGTTTGATCATACATTTTTACACATTTATCAAAAGTGCATGAAATTACTTCAGAGAATATAATTATGTACATTGTACTTTTTCTTAAATAACAACCTTCTGGTTATAAATAAAGTTACGTTCTTTGATTGCACAGTTTCACTTACATCTCAGTACTGAAGCTTAATATACGCCAGTCTGAAACAAGAATGAATGTACACATGCTTTGAGGAATTGTAATTTAGACTTCAGACCTGGTATAGGTTCATGCTTACAATTTTGTCCACATGTCAATTTTCGTTGTAATTTTTCCATTTCTTAGACTTATATAGGTACCATATATCTTCAGGTTGATTTAAAATGAATGTTTCACTATCCAGCAGTAGGAATGGTCAAAAACTTGCTTCCGTTTTAACAACTTTTTTATCCATTATGCCCATATCTTCACCAAAAGCTTTTGTGACGGGCGCATTTTGTGACAATGGCACCCTTGTTAAATCTATAATGGTGCTTTGTAACAACTTAAATCTGTACCGTTATATAAAGAAGTACAATTTTCAGAAAGCTTGCTAACATTATAGGAGCAGAACAAGCCATGACCTTTTCATAAATTAAGAAATTAAGTCGTTGCCTTTTTACCATAAGGACATGAAATCTTTGTAACTCTTTTTTACTTTGTCGAATACCGCCAGTACATGTTCCGTACAAATACGTCATGTACCGTGGGCTAATTGACTTCCGATATCTCGTTTTCATGAACATTATGAATAAGTGCAGTGAATGAAACTCATCGTTCGATAATGTTCGCATTACAAATAAATACTCTTTAATTTTGAAGGTTGGTCTTTCAAGTCAAACAGCGATGTTATTACTTTAAATAGACATTTTCCTTGAATTTTAAACATAGCATCGTGTTAAAAGTTAACGAGTAATTTCATTTGCTTAGATTGCGAAAGATTTTTTGTTTGTTTGGAATGCAATGAAAATACATCAATTATTATTTCTGAATACGAATAGTTCGAAACCTATCGGTAGATAAATAGAATGAAGAAAGGGTCATACGTGGGTTTCCGATCATGCTCTTTTCATAGGAAAACTCTAGTGTACATAAATGTATTATGTTTCAACCTGATTCAAAAGAATTCCTATCGTTATAGCACTTTGTACAAACAAACAGCAAGATGCTCTTTACCTCAAATTAATAGCCATTTTCTGGCCTTTTGTATCGATTTCGACTTGTACAATAAAACAGAATCGATGGTAAATATAAAAATATGAAAACAACAGGAAAGAAGTATTTTACATATACGCTGTTTTGTATCGATCTATTTTAATTGCACGCTGCAACGATAAACATATTTTTTTGGCAAATGTAATTCATATCTCTTAAGGAAACACTGCCTACATAGGGGTTCGCCCGTGTTTGTCGTTCAGGCGGAAGAATACAAGTCGAAATACCCGAAACATACTGCGTAAACTAAGTTACTAAAGAGAAAATGCTTTTCGTTTTATATTAAAGGAAAACCCCAGTATTTTGCAGTCTTAAATTTTAGTAATCATGTAGCAAATAAATATTTTATTATCTCTAAATAAATGCAGTTTCACTGCCTATAGGGTCTACGGCGTTTAAATATATCATATATTCTATGTTTAATTGATCCATCAGTAAATATTTCCTCTTTATTAAGATACAGATGAAGTCACGACATTTGCTTCCCTGCCTTTTAAATAAAAAAATTGCAGATAATTAAATGGACCAGATTCTTCTAATATAATATATTGCCGTAGCTAAATATGTAAAATGGCAGAGGCATTTAAATATGTTTGCAGATCACCAAAAAGAGAAGCACGAAGAACTTGTCGGTCATGAAATAGATATCAGAAAATAACATTCCAAGCAGGCAAATTGAGTTTTTAGCTCTACGGATGTTCGTAACTTTGGATATTAAAGATTAATAAAATATCTTTTTGAATATGATGAGATACCCACCATGGAAATAATATTGTTTGAGACGTAAGTGTATAACATATGAAATTAACGACACATTGAAATAAGGACAGTTCAAAGAATCGGAGAAAACACCTCGAATCGACTTTGCACTTGAGCTTCATATTAATTTTTGGAAATCGTTACACACGCTTGTGTAGACACAAACATTGAGACTATAATGCACATAAATTTTGTGTTAAACCAACACCAAAATCTTATTTACGAGGTTTCTGTTTGTCGACGTTTCTTTCATAAAACTATTTAAAACAAAATTACTATTAGAACTTTAACGATATGTTTTGAAAGATTAAAAGAAATTAGGTCTCATACCTAATAAAAAATGTATACCTGTTTATTTCAGCCTCTCCATTATGGAGCAGCCATTGCAAGTGTCGACCTCGCTGTGGCTATGGAGAAATTTATAGAGGCAGATGTTGGTCTATGTTAAGCTACTGCTGCCCGATATTGTATGGATAATTAGGATTGTAAAAGTTCAGTAAGAGATCTTAAGGTTTGTGAAATTTTATCCTGTATGTCTCATTTAAATGACGTCTGAGATTATTTGTGATCTAAAGGAATAAGTTAATGAAGAAATACGTTGTAGCCTCAGAAAATATTTTCCTGCAGAATGCAAAGAAAAAAATACATTTTAAACGTAACACAGGTAAAAGAAGTAACAACAATATAGCTAGCGTCATATTTGAAATATATCTGGCTGAGTAAACCATTACTTGAACCTGGCCACTGTTGTTTTGTATCAGTATACTGTATCAGCATACCTTCTTATAATTGTATAAATACAACCTCTAACAAATGCGTCAGGGAATCGATTCTTTGGCTCAGTGGTTAGAGTGTTAATGCGCTAAGGTCGGAGTTCGAATCCCGCTCTGGGTTGCGTATTCTAAGATGCATTGCATCTTTCTGTCACAAACTTTCTTGTTCGTAAGAATACGTATCAAGTCGGAAAAGAGGCCTACTTTAATTTAGGTATACATTAAACTATTTCTATAATATGTTCTTACTATAATACTCTTGTTAAATTTGGAAAAGTATACTTTTTGAGAGTAATTTACACTTAAAACGTGTGGTTAGTTGTGATCCAATGAAAAAGTTAAACCATATTTTTACATATTTAGTCTCTTTGTCAAATGAATAAGCTTATGACACGGTCAGTTCCATTATACACGTTAATAAGAAAATTGAAATATTTGTTTCCATTTCAGAGAACAGGTTTGGTGGTTGGTGACAGAAAGTTTTAGCTGTAAAAAAAGATGAAATAAACAGAACTGCATTATAATTGTTAATTGAAGATTTATTATTGTTGTGCACATTGAAATAAGCTGATGAAATTAATACGGTCTAGTGCATACCTTCCTATAATTATATAAATGCAACCTCTGACAACTGCGCCAGGGAATTGATTCTTTGGCTTACTAGTTAGAGTGTTTGCCTTCGATGCGCAAGACCCACTCTGGGTTGTGTATTCTAAGATACATTGCATCTTTCTGTTACGGACTTTTTGTTCGTAAGACGGGGGCTTGTTCGGGAAAGACCTCTCATCATCTTACGAACAAGAAAGTCCGTAACAGAGAGATCGGAGTTCGAATCCCACTCTGGGTTGTGTATTCTAAGACGCATTGCATCTTTCTGTTACGGACTTTCTTGTTCGAAAGAAAATCATTTCCAACTTTCATAATTTTCTTTGTGACTTGACATGTAATCTATTATTTACGATGCGTAGAAAAGAGCGTAATAATATCCATTTATTTAAATGCTCATATCACGGTTCATTATTGCTTTGATATGATTGGGTAATAATATAATATAAACATGAAACTAGAATGTCAAGTGTACGTCCGATAGCTCTATAGTGTTACAAATGTCGATTCAGATTTGAGTAGACAATTATGTTTTAGACAGTCTATGTCAAGGGGTCCTACAGGTCTACATTTCACCGTGAATACTATAAAAAACGCATGGCTTACCTCCATTTACAATATAGTTATCCCTGCTACATTGCTTGTCACATTACAGTTAAAATTATAAATAAGACATGATGGGAAAGGTATTGAATGTACAGTAAAGTCTCGCTTTGCGACCGACCCTTTTTTTGCGGGCAAATCGATATTAACGACCGCTTTTTTTCCGGTGCCGACTTTTTTGCTATATAATTCAATGGTCGTAAGGTCCGATATTACGACCGACCCGCTACTACGTATTACGACCACTTTTTCGGGTCCTAATTCCCATTTTACAATGAAAGTTGGACTCCATAAGACGACCATTAACTGTTTACTAAAATGACACGTGTCACCAATTATCATTAATAAACAACATAATATGACAATCGTCATCAAGGTGTGAACGATTTGCGGTACAATTTATAAAAAAAAAATAATATAAATAAAAAAAAAACTATTAGTAATTTAAAGGAAAGTTATTATATACTTCAATGTTTGTATAATAAAAATGGTATTGATTTATGCAGAACAAAGTATTACGTTATGAAATATGAAATAGGTGTTAATAATGCCCAATTTCGGATAGGTACGTTATTACGGCTACGAGTGAAAAACTGTCAAAAATAAATCGTGTACAGTAGGATTTCAGTGTTGTTAATTATGAAAACAGCTAGAAAGAAAAATTGCACTGTATACTTTCGAGTTTTAATTCATTTTATGTCGCACTTACATGAAATTATGTGAAAAAATATCATGATATTGTAGAATAATATTGATGCCATTAGTAAGTATTTTTCCATAATTTACCTTTTCAGCAAGGCTATTATAGCTAATGATAACCCTTTACAACAGATGAGAAATTGATTGAAGGCCAGCACGGGTCTCGGAATTAAGACCGACTCGATAATAAGACCACTTCTCCCAGGTCCCCAAAGTGGTCTTAATAGCGAGACTTTACTGTATTAACGGTTTCGAATGTAAACAACTTGTTTACATGACTTTATTTATGAAACATTTTTCCCATTCTTTTACATTCTTTTACACTTATTCTTTCATTGTAAAAAGGGAAATATGTCATATTGAATTTAAAACTGGATTCAAGCTAACAAGTGATATTCACGAGTAGCTGAGCAACAGAACTTTCGTGTTTCCGAACTGTACGAATGATGTTTGGTTACATAAAATAACCGTACGTATAAAATTTGGCTCGCGCATATAACCGTTTTGGTTTGGTAAGGTTTGTTTCGATTCCAACATCATATTGGCCGCATCTATCTATCTGTATATACTGCTTTAAACACTTGTCGGGAATTAATGTGCAGGTGATCTCGACGATCAGTCCACCTAACCAGTATTCCTAGATTCGTAACATGATTTGCCATGATTCAGACGTAAGAGACGAATGACTATGACACACAATTTCCAAAATAATTTGTATAACCGAATACAATATAATTGCATATAGCATACACTCGTTGGTAAGGTGCTCTAGTGGTAACGCGTTGGACTTCAGAATGGGAATCCCGGTTCGAATAATGCTGTTGCCGACTTTCATTGTCTCCCTTCAAACGTAGTACTGGTTTTAACCAGGAGGTTGGAAGATTCTGCATCGAAGCTTTACACCTTGCCCGTTTAGGAAGCTCTCGTAAAATTAGCTGAGGCTATCCCGGACATTAGAGATTTCTGATCACGAAAAAAGGCGAGGGACAAATGACCTATATAGACCCACTGTCTGAGATCAATTACCACGGAGAAATTTTGCCGGCCCTGATGGGGATCAAACCAGGAAATCCAGGACTGAAAATCCGATGCTCTGACGACTGAGCTAGCCAGGCCGGACAAGTTCAGATATTAGTCGCTTCGTCCATTAAGGGTGAAATGCATATATGTTAATCTTCACCTTTTTATACTTTATGATTATGTTGGCATGTAAATGTCATCAGATAATAATTAAAATAAAATAATAATGATAATAATAATAATAATGGACAAATAATTTATGTTCAGAAAATATCATGACTTACTACAACAGTTATTGATAAGTTGATGACGTCGTGAAAATATTTCGTGCTATAAAATATATAAGCTAATATGTGCATAACTGACCACATGCATAGAACTACATAATAGGGCTAATTTATACCATTTCACTTTTATTTCATCACTTATGAAACTTATGTTAAATTAGCCTAAATATTCCGTCAATTTTCCTGAATAGTTATTACACCAGGCACATTTAGTGATTACACACTGTTTTTTGTAGCAAAAATGTAATAAATCAAAACTTGTTTTCTGTTTCTTTATTTTACAGACTTTTCATACAGCAAAGGCAATTTTATTTCCTCAAGTGTTATAGTACAATTGAAAGTTAGTTTTCTGGAATACATTTTTATCATTTTTTAAATTATTATATATTTATTTTTTTATTTTTTGTAGACCAGTAAAAGGGAAAGTTAACATTTTCCTATTTCATAGTTCTGAAAACTTATCTGCAAACATAAAGTGGTCAGCATAACATTAATAATGCTGGTCAGTGCACAGCAAGTCATCAAATATTTATAACAACTTATTTGAAGAGGCAAATTAACTACATTGCACGCCTAAGTATTTTCTAGATGCTTGTATTTTTTTTCTCTGTGCTATCTTGCTCTGTATCAATATAAAGAATAACACATCCTTGAGGAATAAGAAGTCACAGTCAGGCTATAATGTCATGCTGAGAAGCTAAAGATAATATACTACTCAAAATTTGATAGGGATCACTTTTTGTTTCTTAGATATCTTTTTAATGATAATCTCAAGATAACTGATTTTTTTTCATACATGCAGTTTATTCATATGGCAAAGCCGACCAGTCCAGCAGATTTTGTTTGTTTACCTGTACATGGCTCGAGATGCACAAAAAAGCGATACCCCTGGAGAAGTGGTGCACCGTCATGTACACATCCGTTTTATTCAGACTTTGCTTGTGCATCGTAACGTTTATATCGAACCTAGCACTGGTCATGGCAAATCTACGGCAAAGACGGCGTATTGACGATGGGGAGATGAATAGGGGGGTAGGGATGCTTGAGGCTGGGCGTTCCCAACGGCACGTGGCAGATGTCATTGGGGTGTCCCAGAGCACCGTTGCCAGGATGTGGCGACGGTTTCAAACTTACTGGCATGTCACGCATAGGCATGGCGGACGGCGTCAGAGATCAACAACTCAACGTGAGGACCGGTTTATTGTCGTTCAAGCGCGACGCTAGCGCTTTGTTACCACTACTGCTCTCCAATAAGACTTCCAAAATGCAACTGGTGTAAGACTTTCCACTCAAACCATCAGGAACAGTCTTCATACAGCTGACATGAGGGCTAGAAGGCCAGCAATCCGAATCCCATTGACGCGAAACCACATCCAGGCACGTCTTCAATGGGCCCGCGATCACGCCAGCTGGACGCTGCATGACTAGACTCCAGTGCTTTTCACTGACGAGTCTAGATTTTGTGTGGACTTCACTGATAGGCGAGTGCGGGTATGGAGATCAGCCAATGAGCGTTTGGCACCAATGTGTTGCTACCCATGACCGTCATGGCGGGGGATCAATCATGGTGTGGGCGGGCATTAGCATGCAGGGAAGAACGGACCTGTACATTGTTCAAAACGGCACATTGACGACTGTACATCACGACAATGACATCTTAGATGTGTACGTTCGTTCGTACGCTGGTGCTTTAGGCCTTGAGTTCTTTTTAATGGACGACAACGCCCGGCCTCACAGGGCAAGGGTCACCGACGAGTACCTGGAGGCAGCAGCCATAGAGAAAATGGACTGGCCAGCAAGGTATTTAGACCTCAATCCAATTGAGCACGCCTGGGACATGCTGCAGACTGCAATATCTTCTCGCGCAGTCTAGCCAACCACGGTTCCTGGGCTACAGCAGGCCCTTCTGGACGAGTGGGCTCGACTCCCACAACAAAGCATCCGGAGACTCATTAGCAGCATGAGAAGGCGTGTAGAGCAGTAATCCAAGCAAACGGACACCACACGCGATATTAAAGCAAAATTTAGTTCATAGACTTGATTTTTCCAAAAAGTTCCATTTCATCTCCTGTCTCTGTTATCCCAAATCCGTGCCCCTCCCAAGGCTCAGCCTCTGTCACGCTTCAACAGTTTACAGACTTACTCATTTTTTGGTACCAAATTGTTGTCATAAAGGGAGATAACTTAAAAGAGGAGGCAATCTAGAGTAATGGCCCTTGCACACTGCACTACCTCTGAATGCACGTTATCAGTGTGTGATGTTTAAAATGGGTTTTTTCAGTAGTGTTGTTGTAATGTTCCTGACAAAATTATCACCAACGAACGGATGGAGACCATTACTATATCTCTTCCACCAATCGTTGGGGGAGGGGTTTAATAAAAACTAAAAAAGAAATTTTAATTTCTATACTTATTCGAACTGTTTTCGTGTAAGATCTTCAAGCGAACTGTTCACATTTTGTACATTTTCGAACATAAAAGTTACAATCTGGACAAGGTTCAAGTACAAACCTACGCAGGACCAATATTGTGAAGAGTACAATGCGGACTTGATGTGGAAATGTCAAAACTGACACAATCTGGCTGAGCATCGCAAAAAGCTTGGCAGTCCGCTAAGGTTTTATTTTCCATAAGTAAAGGTGTCAGGCTTATATAGAATTCAGGTATATTTATCCATTCATCGGAGTATTCGACGCATTCTGAAAAGAAAGAAAAGAAAGAATATTGTTTCTTAAGGTTAAGATCCATATTTCAACTGTGAAGGGACTTTAAAAAAACCATTAAACTACACATTTGATAGTTTTTTTCAGAAGATGAAATACTCAGAGGATCAGATGGACAACCCTGACACTTAGAATTGATAAATATATCATGCAGTTGTCTTCCCGGATTACGTTATATATTCGGAGCGAACTCATGTTATGTTCTGATAACATCACTGAAAGGCTAATTTCACAATTTTAATGACGTAAGATCGATAAATATTTGGCGGAACCCAGGCAAAAACGTTCAACGGGAGATAAGAAAATATATAATTTATACATGTGACAATTTGCTTGGACACTATATTCTATTTTACCCTGTGTTGCGATTTAATGCATCTATATATACGACTTTTCACCAATTGAACTATATTTTTTATGTTTTCAGTTTGTCTTTATTATTTGTTTTTTCCATATATTGTTTGATAATGTATGTGAACAGAAAGGCCATTTGTATAAAACAATCAACATAACTTATATGTCACAGGAGTTCAAATACGGTTAGGTTTCAAAGAATTCATCTTGAAATAATAATGATATTCTGCTTTGTTTTCTAATCAGGAGCATCTCTGAAATATTTTTTTAAATTATATTTCTAAAATAGAAATTTTCGTTATGTCTTTCTATTTATGTTTAATTAAGCAGTCCATTTTGATTTACACAGAAACACTGTCATTGGGAGGGATGCTATAAAAGCATGTAAAAATTATTCAAATTCAAAACTGGTAAGCGAGGCGGATTTAACAAAAATATTATAAATATATAAAAAGAAAAATAAAGAAGTAAGAAAAAAAAAACTGTATTTACACACTAGACGTAGGGCTTAAATAGTTTCAATTCTGGTTAAACTTGATGTCCACTTTAATTTTGTTTATTAGTTTATTCCCCGTGGGTAATTAATGGCAGATACCCTGTTTTTTCAATTTCATTTAGGCTTATATCTATACCGAGGAGTTAAAATCTATTCTTGTTTTAAATAATTTCATACTTTAACAGAGATCTAAAAATCTTCATGGCAATCCTTGACGTTGATGTGACATTGACCTTTATCTTGACCTATTGACCTTCTTTGTAATTCTAGCAGCTGTAGTATTGAAATGTGAACTTTGTATTTTTTATGTGCAGAATTCAATTTTTGACCTGGGCCAATATTGGTCTTGTCCTAAGGTTTAATTGGTATATATACCGGTAAAACTTTAGACATCTTCTCGGAAACCATAAAGCCCCCAGAAATATAATTGTGTGGTGTAGCACTGTTTAGCAGACCTCTAATAGGATTGTTCAATTTATTTCACGGGGTCACTGTTAGACCTACCCAAGGGTCAAAGTATTTTAATTCTTGAAATAAAGAAGCAAAACTTTCCTCACCGGTTTCTCTAAACCCATAGGGCCTAATGTTGAGTATGTTTAATAAGTTAAAATTGTGAAGTAGACCTCTTACGAGATTGTCAAAATGTCCACCAAAATGGTTAAACATGATCCCGTTACTTAGCTCAATCGTTATTACGTACACTTATTTAGAAAAAAAACGGTTAAAAGGCTCAACATTTTTAGAAATGCGGTGCACCAAAAATGGACAAAGTGTCAAAAGTGTCCCCTCCATGATGTCACTTATTTAACCATCTGTAATGGATTTTTTAAACCATTGATAGAGTTGAATAATTGAAAGCTAAAATCTAATGTTCGTGTCAACTGCTCAATAACTCTAAACCGTTTTTTAGCTCACCTGTCACATAGTGACAGAGTGAGCTTTTCTGATCACCTTTTGTCCGTCGTCCGTCGTCCGTCCGTCCGTCTGTCCGCGCCAACATTTCTGCTTTTAGTGCTTAAAGATTTGTCCAGGAAATCATTAGGGGCTATTTTAGTTTAAGGGCTACTAGCACCTAAAATTTATGTAAGTACTCAAAATTTGAAGATTATGGGCTATTTTTCACATTAAATGAAAGTTATATATAGCCCCTAATGTTTCAGACAGATTCTGTCCACATTGTCCAACGGTAGCTTTTCAGTTACCTCCCTTATTCCAGACTTACTTTTGATTCGGATTTTTTCGGTTGATATCGTTTTCGCACATGCGCAGTTTTGAGACCAGGAAAGATGGCAAGAAAACGAAAAAGGTAGGAATATAATTGTTTTACTAAACTTAGTAGAAAATCCATGCATTTTTTGTTGACCTACATGATGAAAGAGGATGATTATCATCGAATCTGCAGGTAATACTCGGAAAGAGGGCATGGTAGAATAAGATTAAATGTGATCGATTCATTTTGATTATTTTGTCATATGTTTTCGCGCGGAACATTGCGATGGCGCAAATTGCATTGGCTGGATCGTGTATATGTACGAGGATGATATTGCAGCAGAAACTCCGCACTACGGATTAATTATGACATTACTGCCGAAATGGGTCATTTGTAGGAAAAAAAACGTATTTTTTCGACTCCTTTCTGTTACTAAATAGGAACATTGAATGTTATTGTTTTGAAATCTATTAATAGTAACAAGTAACTGATAAGAGATACAGGTAACTTTTTGATGGTTGGCAAAAACATGGTGGTTGATAAAAAATGCAAAACATAGTAATTTTGTAATTACAGTTACAAAGTCATTTTTCATCAAATAATTCAATATTTTATATCATTTAAAAGGTCTGTAAACTCATATTTTAAATATTAAAAAAATAATTGTCAAAACTGTTTACTTTTTTGTTTGTAAATGGTTAAACTTAGTGAATCTGAGCTGCTAGAAAAATGCTGAAATGAAAGGTATAAATTAGTTTAGTTTTTTTCTTTAAAAGAAAAAATTCAAAATCTGCTTATAATTTCAAAATATGAATTTAAAGAGCTTTCAAATGATATAAGAATCTTAAAAATCGGCTGACAAAGAAAAAAGTTATCTAAAATCAAAAATTCTGCTGCTATCAAATGTATATAAATATTGGTTTCTTTTGCCAACCAGTAGTTCAGCTATATTTTGGTAACAGGTGCTTGTGATGTCATCAGTCAGTGTGCATTCTCACTCGAGTGTAATAAACAGGATAAACACTGATTCTAAGCAATATAGTTTAACCGAGGATTTGTGTCTGAAGATTGAAGCAATTCTTATAAGTTAGTTTTGATGTCCAACAAATATTTGAAATCTGCAGCCGAAAATTGTCGATTTCTTTTCGTTAGTCACATATTTTCTTCACTCAGTATTTTCTTAAATACTTAATAATTAAATTCTTAAATTCTCCAAGAAATCGGTGTTTAGAATACACTTAAACTGTGCTTCACTCAAACAAGTGGTCAGTGTTTTGATCATGACTAGTGATACAACATTGATCTGATACTTTTAGACACTAAAAATTTCAGTAACTGAAGCATAAAATTTAATGATGTATTTCTTTTCAGAACATCAGGTAGCCATCCTGACACCATGAAGAAGAAGAGGAAGAATCTAGATGAGAATTTTGATATACCTGGGTAAGTAATCATATGACCAAGATACAAAGGTTAAGCACTTTCTTATCCTGAACATAAATTCCTGCAAAGAGAGTGATAGTCATTTTTGTGGCACTGACTACAAAACTGTTTGTTATGAAAAAGTCAAAATTTTTAACACTTATTCAAATTACAATATGTACAGCATGCAAAATTATGCTCTATGCATACCAAGTATTCTACAACAATCATAATAGTCATACAATTCATGTATATGTAACTTGACATGACCTAAGGTCATGTGCAGGTTTTTGAATGCTTTTTTGTCCTGTGTCTGTTGTCCAAAATTGTATTAAACAACATTTTTGAATATGTTTGTGGGCAAAGGTTTAAAAAAATTGTTTGTTTCCAGTGACATGGCCAAAAAAAAGTAGGGTAGGGTAGGTAGGGGCTTTTTTTACCAGTCCCTAGATGCTGCCTTAGCTTCCAAAAAGTACATGCAATTCAATACACATATCTTTTTTCAATACAACACTATTTAAATATCAAAAATTTACTCTCAAATTGGCACGTTTCAATAATTTCATACATGTACCTTCTATTTTGAAACTCAGTTTTTTCAATGCTAGTCTTGCATTACACAGCAAACGTGAGAGATTTCAGACTGTCACAAACAGTCACAAACTGTTTGTGCTTGACGTAAAAAATATCACTCAAATTTTGTATGAGGTATGTTTCTCATCGACTTTATTTCCTTCATGTGAGGGCATTCGCGAAAAGTGACTGCCAGTACAGCTAAAGTGACCTGGGCCTCCGTATTGTTATATTTGATGTTTAGTGTGCAGATCAAGTTGAACACATATGGCACGATTTTTATTGCATGGCGTCGTAAAAATATGCACCCTGATTTTACCACTGAGGGGAGTGGTGGTCTAGTGGTTAAGGTGTCAGCCGCTCAATTCCAACTTCCAAGGTCGTGCGTTCAAGCCCTACTCTGGTCACGACCATGACCTTTCATATGACTCTAGTACTGGTTTTTCAAGGAAACTGACGCGAGAGTGGTTCAAATAATCTTAAAGCTTTCATCACAGTCGAGCGAAAAAAATTAGGATAAACTAAATTAAGTGTAAGGTCGGTGGCAAAATATTAGGGTAGATTAGGACACTGGAAACAAACAATTTCTTTTATGCCTTTATGACACTTTACAGAGCTTGTGTGGTCCTATGTCAATGCCGTTTGAATGAAATTGTACTAAGCAGAAATGGAAAAGAAAATTGCATGGACTTAAATGGAAGTCGTGACGTGTATATGTGTATTTAAAAATAACATGACTCTCCTGCCTTTCACCTTTATGTTGTTTGTATAGATTAGATATATTGCTAAAATTTGAAAGAGTACATAGCTGAGGTTTTATACTTATTAACTTTCATGAGTAACTCTGTCAAGGTTTTTTTATTTCAGATTTATCCATGGTCTTTTTTTTTTCAACATAGAAAATACATTGAATATGGGCAACATCCACTTAATATTTATTTCTACCTATGAGTTTGAACTCGTGTTCACTATCAAACACTAAGAAAAAAGTCTTGTGCTGTATTATGGAGAGCACTTACATTAATTTTTAAAGCATGATTTTTTATTTCTTTTTACCTACTTTTCTAGATATGTTTGGGCTAAACTCAAAGGTGTCCCAGTCATGTGGCCAGTAAAGAAATATGAAGTTGACAGAGACATTCAGAAGATTCATGTGTTTGTAAAAGCTGACAATGCAATGTAAGTTATATTATCTGGAGATTCAAGTCTCATAAAAAATATACGGTCCTTCTGTCGATAAGATATTTCTTATAGTCATAGTTCGGCTATGTAGCATGGTGGGTTCCAGCTTCTACGTAATGATGCATCATGATGGACCAAAGTCACAAGCAAGTTACTTTCACGGTCCTTTTACTTCATGCTTATTTATTTAAGCCCAAAAATGACGGAAGCTAAGGATTAATTAAATCATTCTCAAGTTTGCTTCATTGAGAAAAAATTAGCTTTGGATCAAACATTTCTTTCTTAAAAATGAACAAGAAAATGCCTTATAATTTTTGTGTCTTGAGTTCTGACTTCCTAGAAATGTTATCTTGAGGCCAGGTGTCAAAAATTTGGAAAGATGCTATTATCTCTGGTTATGGATCGAACCTGAATCTCCAAGGAGAGTGGCTGGCACCTTACCTGCTGCACTTCCACTTCTCTTGTCTACTTAAAACTGGTACCCAGGGCTTTTCTTCCTTATATACCATGGGTCTGTAAAAGGCTCCTTCAAATCCAGAATTGCACTTATTTTTCAAACAATGGTCCTCAATTGACCCATTTAAGGCACCTTTTTTCACAAATTGACCAGGTCCAGACCCCTTAACAACTTTGGCAAAAAAGCCCTGGTTCCTTCTGCTTCATGTATGTAAATATTCTGTAGATAAAAGTATATTTTGAGCACGAGAGTGTTCAGATTTATGGTTTCTTTTCTTATTTTAACTGTTTTGAAGCAAAATGTTACGTTCTGATCTTCAAACTTTTGTAAAGTAGATGTTTTATAGAAGAAATGAATTTCAGAAAAAAAATCACAACCCCATAAGTATGCAGAATCAATAATAGCTCCCAAAGATGAGACATAATTAGCCAATCCAAATACAGCAGCCATATTGGAAAAAAAATGGAGGACAGTGTCTTTCAAAATTTAATAGTTTCTTTGATAATGTTAATTTTAGCTGTTTTACTTGCAATACTTGTTTCAATTTTGGTGGTTACTGATAGATGGAATAGGTTTTTTACATCCTGGAATTCAAATTTACATGAAAGACATTAAAAATATCAAGATGTGCATATTATGGATGAAAGCTTGTTCAGCAGTAATAGAAGTTTTTGCACATGCTTTGCTATTAGACAGTGTCTGCAGATTTCATTGTTACATGGAAAACGGATTAAATATTATGCTGTGGTTTGGACTGGAAGGATCTCTGCTAGATATACTCTTCTTGGCAGCATTTGTAGAAGACAAAAATCTAGTATATACTATTGTTTTCAGTGACCTATAGGACTTAATATGTTGGACACAGTTATATACCAAGTACATTTTTATGATTGTAGCTTAACAGTAGGATTGAGTGAGATAATGCCTTTCCCAGGAGATGTATCTTCAATGGCGGAAAATGCCAAAGGTAATATTGTTGATTGAATTAGTTATGTTCAGAGTTTTGTTTACCTTACATTTTTTGTATGAATGATTTCTGCTTTTTACTAAAGATTGGACATATTTAGTGCTGTTCTGAGTCCAACAATTAAGAGCTTTTTGTGTCCAACAACTGAGAGCTTTTTAAGAGACTAAAATGACTTTAAGAATTATTTCTGCTTTTTTCTAAAGATTGGACATATTAAGTGCTGTTCTGAGTCCAACAATTAAGAGCTTTTTGTGTCCAACAACTGAGAGCTTTTTAAGAGACTAAAATGACTTTAAGAATTATTTCTGCTTTTTACTAAAGATTGGACATATTTAGTGCTAATTTGTGTCCAACTTCTTTATAATCCCCGCCAGCATGTGAGGTTACAATTCCAATAATTAAAATGGCTGTATACCAATAAAAGAAATTGTTCTTTGTTTCATATAGAATTCAGCTACTTCCAAACAATTTTCATACGGATTCTAGATGTTCAGTCTGTTGTTGACCTATTTTCCACAAGATATACCTTTGCTTCAACAAAAATAAAAAGAAATGCAAGTCACTTGAAGTCAAGTATCCTCATATTACTTCATTACAGATCTTGGTTACCATCCTTTTTATAGTAGAGGTCTTATTGAGGCAAAAATTCATTGTACTTTCAAATCGCTGAATAATAAAGCATCCTGTGTAACAAACAGGTTTAACATTTGTTGTGTCCAACTTAAAAAGACAGTCCTTTTTATAAAGGACTGAAATGACTATTAGTGGTTGATTTGCTTATCACTATGCATTGGACGCATTTAGTGCTGTTCTGAGTCCAACAATTAAGAGCTTTTTGTGTCCAACAATTAAGAGCTTTTTAAGAGACAGAAATGACTTTAAGAATTATTTCTGCTTTTTACTAAAGATTGGACATATTAAGTGCTGTTCTGAGTCCAACAATTAAGAGTTTTTTGTGTCCAACAACTAAGAGCTTTTTAAGAGACTGAAATGAATGATTTCTGCTTTTTACTAAAGATTGGACATATTTAGTGCTGTTCTGAGTCCAACAATTAAGAGCTTTTTGTGTCCAACAATTGAGAGCTTTTTGTGTCCAACAATTAAGAGCTTTTTGTGTCCAACAATTAAGAGCTTTTTAAGAGACTGAAATTACTAAGAATGATTTCTGCTTATCACTAAAGATTGGACATATTTAGTGCTGTTCTGAGTCCAACAATTAAGAGCTTTTTGTGTCCAACAATTAAGAGCTTTTTAAGAGACTGAAATGACTTTAAGAACAGTTTCTGCTTATCACTAAAGATATACAGTGCTACTTTGTGTTCAACAATTAAAAGAGTTTTTCTTTAGGTCAAATGTAACATTACTTATAAGAAGTATGTAATGTATCAGCTGTCTGTATTGTGTCATCCTCAAGGGACGCACTTTTACTGGCCTCACCTGAGAAGTCAAAAGTGTTTGAAAAGACTTCTTTTTGAAAACTTTAAACATTTCCTCTCTAAAACCATATGGTCTTGTATTCAGATATTTGGCTTGCAGTAGACTTTTGTCAAGTTTGAAAAAATATTTGCTTAAGGGTATTTATGGCCATGATGCAAGAAAGGATTTTTCCAGCAGTTACTTATACTCTTCTTATGTTGGTTACATTACAAACATAGATCCAGGACTAGGGTCTGGACCCCTTCCTCTGGGATTTTTAAAGTATCATAAAAACCCATAGAAAATGGATGCAGTGGACATTGTTTGCTTACAAGTTTTCCTAAATGTGGCTTTAAATTAAGGATTGCATTCGGCTAAATCTTATACTGGATCATTGTCAAAAGGTTTTTAATGAAAGAGAAAAATGTAGTCAAGGAATGAATGTGTTAGGAGTCACAGCTGAAACCATCAGAATCTTCAAGCTCCTTATTGTTGGACACAGATTAGTTTTTGGCAATTTTATCTGTTGCTGGATTAGTATGTTTACTGTAAAGCTCTATTTTCTTTTCCAGTGAAGTTAAAGAGTAAAAAAGAGACCTTAAAGGCCTTTACGTCTGATATGGAATGGTGTCTAAATGAAATCAGTCTGTCAAATCCAAAGATCGTATGTGATGAAGTAAAACCGCAAGACAAACCTTCACATTCATTTGATGCCCCTTGTGAAAATTCACACTTTGAATCGTCAGAAAATGATGAAGAAAAAAGTCCAAAGATCATAGGTGATGAAGTAAACCCACCAGAGAAACCTTCACATTCATTTGATGCCACTTGTGAAAATACACACTTTGAATCTTTAGAAAATGAGGAAGAAAAAAGTCCAAAGATCATAGGTGATGAAGTAAAACCACCAGAGAAACCTTCATGTTCATTTGATAACACTTGTGAAGAAACACACTTTGAATCTTTAGAAAATGAGGAAGAAAAAAGTCCAAAGATCATAGGTGATGAAGTAAAACCACCAGACAAACCTTCACATTCATTTGATGCCACTTGTGAAAATACACACTTTGAATCTTCAGAAAATGAGGAAGAAAAAAGTCCAAAGATCATAGGTGATGAAGTAAAACTACCAGACAAACCTTCACATTCATTTGATGCCACTTGTGAAAATACACACTCTGAATCTTCAGAAAATGAGGAAGAAAAAAATCATATCCAGAAGATGGAGGTAGAAGAAACTGTAAGTTCAGATTCTGAAGATAATTCATATGAAAGCGAGAATGAAAATGATTCAGTGGTGGACTCTGACTATATTCCAGATTCAAATTCTGATTCTGATCTGTCTTGCTGTAGTGAGAGCTTTCCATTTGTAGCAGAGAAGTTTGTTCTACAGAATACTCAACTTGACAACAATAATAATTTGAAGCACAGTCCATTAGGGGAAGGAAGAAACAGGCAGTGTGTAAATCTGATGGCAGCGGACTTGAGAGTGGTTCAAATGGGCTTAAAGCTTTCTTCACAATCGAGCTAAAATAAATTAGTATTTATAAACCTAACTAATAAACAGGCAGACCAAAACTTCTGCACAAAAAAATGGGATCTATATGATGTGAAGGTTATATTATCATAGTTATGAAAAATATTCTATTTCTTTGCATTCAAATAATAGTACCTTCAAACTGGATGTCGCTTAAATTCTTATTAGCAAAACGTCCATGAGCATTCTTCTCCTGGAGTAACATAAGCTTTGAAATGTCAAGTCTTTCAATCAAACCTGATGTGGCGCGATAGTCTTTCAAATGTACCTTCTCAGTATGGCCTAAGTGGTTAGTTAGCCATCGCAACTGGTAATCCTCAAGTCCCATCACCTACAAGTAAATAACTTACCAGCTTACATACAAAACGTACATCATCTAACCATGCTTATCCTTTGTGTGAAATTATTCTGAAATCTGGCAATGCATTTTGAAGTTATGACCCGGTAGCCATTTTGGCCACAGTGACATCATCATTCTTTCCTTATATGGACTTTAAAATCAATAAAAAACAAGTTACTAAGTTTAATTTTTAGGGCCAAAATATATTATTAACCCTAGTATGTATATAAAAGTGTATACTTTAAATTCAAGCTCCATTGTTAATTGTATTTTTTTAGTTTTGTCATAAATACCGTATTTGGTAATGCCTTGATATAATGGAAAGAACGATGATGTCACTGTGTCCAAAAAGGCTGCCATTTCATAGTATTTACAATATTTAAATTGCCATATTGGTATCTTTTTTGGTTTAAGTCCTAACTTCATAATGTTTTCACCAATTTATATTTTTATAAACTCTTTCTAAATATATACATTGCCCAATGTTAAATATTCTCCTTTAATAAAAGGACCTCAGTTAAAAAATGTACCTGAGCTATTGTTGCTGTGTGTTTCCGTAGCTTTGTAGCAACAATCCTGTTGGGACACCTTAGATCAAGCTCATACTTGACAATGTTTAGGGCATCTCCGGGTCTTATTGCACCATCTCCTGCAAGAAAATTATTTTTCGAAGCTATGAGGGTGAAAATACCACAATGGTTTGTTTAATAAGCCTTTGTTCTACAATTACCATAGTTGATCTATGGCAAAATTTTTACTAACTGCTTCAAGTTTAGCATTATGAATTACTCCCTTGTGTTTCTAACAGCAAAACAAGCAAATTAACACTACTGCTAATTTTTGTACAAAGACTTTTCGATTTTGTCCTGAAATGTCCAAGGTAAGACATCCAGTCTATAAGTTTTACCACAGTACTTAAACATTAAATTCAAACTAAAGTTAACTAATCTTTAGTTTTTATATACAAGCTAGAATCAGAAATGAAATGATATATCTATGGATCTTATCCTGTATTTATCAATCAAAATGACAGAGTGAAGTACAGTTAAACCTGAAAACAAATGCCACCTAAGGGGGCACAAAAGGTGGCCTGTTTCCATTGATAACTTTTATTCGGAGGTTCATTTCCTCTTAATTATATCAACAAGAGCTGTCCATTCCTCAGTGCTAGATTTTGAATAAGAGCTTTGCAAGTAAAAAGTTTATAAAATTTTAACTAAAAGTTTTAAGATAAAAGGGGCATAATTTTGTCAAAATTGAAACAGAGACAAGGGGATTGTTCCTTCTTCTGTAGACTTTGATCGTAAATAAGTGCCAAAACCTTTGATAGTCACCAAAAATAACCTAAAATTTCTAAGTTAGAAGAACAAACAATTCTGTGTAAATGATTTTTAAACTGGAGATTTTGTGATCAGAGTTGAACGCATTAGCTAAATTGTTGTCTTAAGAGGGCTATTTTCATTTGATACAGCAACAATGCCTCTTGTTTTAAATCAGTTAAATAAATAAAGTTGACAGTTTACAAATGTATTGTTGTTTTTTTGTTGTTGTTTTTTTCTCATGCATTTTCAGAAGTATGCAAGTTTAAGCTATTCTACTTGCCCTGGCATCAGCGTCACACCTGTTAAAAGTTTTGCATGCAAGTACATACAGCTATCATTGAAAGGAATATAGCTTTAACTTATTTTTTCTTTTTCTTGGTCAATTACCAACCTCACTGGGTCAAGTTCCATAACTCTGACATGTATTTTGAGCAAAGAATGCCCTCTTTTGGACTTAAAAAATCTGCATTAAAGTTTTTTTTGCAAGTTACTATCTCGAAAACTAATGCAGGTATTGAATTGAAACTTCAACATGTGTCTTCAGGGTTATAAAACTAGTTGAAAGCATAAAGTCCTATAATTGTGACCTGCATTTTTAGCCAAATTATGCCCACTTAGGACTTTGAAAATCTTTGTTAAAGTTTTGCATGCAAGTACATACAGCTATTACTAAAAGGCATATAGATTTGGAACTTATTTTCTCTTTTTCTAAATAAATAACCAACCTCGCATGTGTTGTGGGCAAATTATGCCCACTTTTGGACTTCAGGTTAAAGTTTTACATGCAAGTTACTATCCAAAAACTTATGCAAATATTGAAATGAAAATTGACATGTGCCTTCTTTGTTATAAAACTAGTTGATAGCATCCCAAAACTCTGATATTCATTTTGGTCAAATTATGTCCCCTTTTGAACTTAAAACTCTATTTCGCATAGTCAAGCTTGGCTGTCTTAAAGACGGCTCTTTTTTTTTCTTAAATAGTCCTGTGAAACTATGGATCAGACAGTGAAAGAAATAGATTTCATGTCATTGATATAAAAGCCTGTCTCACTGGACTGTTACAGGACATTGATCATTGCTAATTGTATTCAGAAGTATTTGACTGTATTGGAATCTGGTAGCCCTGTCCAACATCAGCTCTTTATTGTAAGACAGAGAAGCACTTGATATGTCCATCAGATCATTTGAAGCTCATAATTCTGGATGGTTGTCAGCACCTAATTGTAGGACAGATAAGCACTTGGTGTGTCCATCTGATCATTTGTAGCTCATAATTCTGGACGGTTGTCAGCACCTAATTGTAGGACAGATAAGCACTTGGTGTGTCCATCTGATCATTTGTAGCTCATAATTCTGGACAGTTGTCAGCACCTAATTGTAGGACAGATAAGCACTTGGTGTGTCCATCTGATCATTCGTAGCTCATAATTCTGAACGGTTGTCAGCACCTAATTGTAGGACAGATAAGCACTTTATTTGTCTATCAGTTCCAAATATTAAAGTTCTGCGTAATATATTGGATGCCTGTGTCATATAATTTTAGACAATAACCAGAGCGCAATGTCACAAAAGATCTTTAATAATTGCTTTACTAACTCTGATATTTCAAATGCCTGTTTTTTTTGGCCTTTATGCATTTTCAATGTTTACTGTTTATCTATATCAGAATGGTACATGTCTTATTCATAGACCAAAAATACTCGTTCTGAATTTTACAGAAAATAAAGTATAGAAATAAAACATATACTTAAGCAAATACTTAAGATTGTTATATCGAGCTTAAATACAAATACAATGTACCATATTTGCATGACAGAAAGAAGTACTGCATACAGACTACTAACCATTGTTTGTTTAGGCTGTAAGTAAATTGTTCTAGAAAAATATCAGCATTTGATAACAATTACTTAAGAAATAATGGACTTGACCTAGTAATTTTTTTAGCCAGATTTGTACTGTGGGACATGTATTTGCATATAATGAATCTCTGTTGCAAATATTTTGACCACATTCAGCTCAAAAGATTAACAGTCACAATCTCTTATTATAAGAACATCAATTTTTCATCAGATCATTTGTAGCTCATAATTCTGGACGGTTGTCAGCTCCTAATTGTAGGACAGATAAGCACTTGGTGTGTCCATCAGATCATTCGTAGCTCATAATTCTGGACGGTTGTCAGCACCTAATTGTAGGACAGATAAGCACTTGGTGTGTCCATCTGATCATTCGTAGCTCATAATTCTGGACGGTTGTCAGCACCTAATTGTAGGACAGATAAGCACTTTATTTGTCTATCAGTTCCAAATATTAAAGTTCTGCGTAATATATTGGATGCCTGTGTCATATAATTTTAGACAATAATCAGAGCGCAATGTCACAAAAGATCTTTAATAATTGCTTTACTAACTCTGATATTTCAAATACCTGTTTTTTTGGCCTTTATGCATTTTCAATGTTTACTGTTTATCTATATCAGAATGGTACATGTCTTATTCATAGACCAAAAATACTCGTTCTGAATTTTACAGAAAATAAAGTATAGAAATAAAACATATACTTAAGCAAATACTTAAGATTGTTATATCGAGATTAAATACAAATACAATGTACCATATTTGCATGACAGAAAGAAGTACTGCATACAGACTACTAACCATTGTTTGTTTAGGCTGTAAGTAAATTGTTCTAGAAAAATATCAGCATTTGATAACAATTACTTAAGAAATAATGGACTTGACCTAGTAATTTTTTTAGCCAGATTTGTACTGTGGGACATGTATTTGCACATAATGAATCTCTGTTGCAAATATTTTGACCACATTCAGCTCAAAAGATTAACAGTCACAATCTCTTATTATAAGAACATCAATTTTTCATCAGATCATTTGTAGCTCATAATTCTGGACGGTTGTCAGCTCCTAATTGTAGGACAGATAAGCACTTGGTGTGTCCATCAGATCATTCGTAGCTCATAATTCTGGACGGTTGTCAGCACCTAATTGTAGGACAGATAAGCACTTGGTGTGTCCATCTGATCATTCGTAGCTCATAATTCTGGACGGTTGTCAGCACCTAATTGTAGGACAGATAAGCACTTTATTTGTCTATCAGTTCCAAATATTAAAGTTCTGCGTAATATATTGGATGCCTGTGTCATATAATTTTAGACAATAACCAGAGCGCAATGTCACAAAAGATCTTTAATAATTGCTTTACTAACTCTGATATTTCAAATACCTGTTTTTTTGGCCTTTATGCATTTTCAATGTTTACTGTTTATCTATATCAGAATGGTACATGTCTTATTCATAGACCAAAAATACTCGTTCTGAATTTTATAGAAAATAAAGTATAGAAATAAAACATATACTTAAGCAAATACTTAAGATTGTTATATCGAGCTTAAATACAAATACAATGTACCATATTTGCATGACAGAAAGAAGTACTGCATACAGACTACTAACCATTGTTTGTTTAGGCTGTAAGTAAATTGTTCTAGAAAAATATCAGCATTTGATAACAATTACTTAAGAAATAATGGACTTGACCTAGTAATTTTTTTAGCCAGATTTGTACTGTGGGACATGTATTTGCATATAATGAATCTCTGTTGCAAATATTTTGACCACATTCAGCTCAAAAGATTAACAGTCACAATCTCTTATTATAAGAACATCAATTTTTCATCAGATCATTTGTAGCTCATAATTCTGGACGGTTGTCAGCTCCTAATTGTAGGACAGATAAGCACTTAGTGTGTCCATCTGATCATTTGTAGCTTATGATTCTAGACGGTTGTCAGCACCTAATTGTAGAACAGATAAGCACTTGGTGTGTCCATCTGATCATTTTTAGCTCATAATTCTGGACAGTTGTCAGCACCTAATTGTAGGACAGATAAGCACTTGGTGTGTCCATCTGATCATTTGTAGCTCATAATTCTGGACGGTTGTCAGCACCTAATTGTAGGACAGATAAGCACTTTATTTGTCTATCAGTTCCAAATATTAAAGTTCTGCGTAATATATTGGATGCCTGTGTCATATAATTTTAGACAATAACCAGAGCCCAATGTCACAAAAGATCTTTAATAATTGCTTTACTAACTCTGATATTTCAAATGCCTGTTTTTTTGGCCTTTATGCATTTTCAATGTTTACTGTTTATCTATATCAGAATGGTACATGTCTTATTCATAGACCAAAAATACTCGTTCTGAATTTTACAGAAAATAAAGTATAGAAATAAAACATATACTTAAGCAAATACTTAAGATTGTTATATCGAGCTTAAATACAAATACAATGTACCATATTTACATGACAGAAAGAAGTACTGCATACAGACTACTAACCATTGTTTGTTTAGGCTGTAAGTAAATTGTTCTAGAAAAATATCAGCATTTGATAACAATTACTTAAGAAATAATGGACTTGACCTAGTAATTTTTTTAGCCAGATTTGTACTGTGGGACATGTATTTGCATATAATGAATCTCTGTTTCAAATATTTTGACCACATTCAGCTCAAAAGATTAACAGTCACAATCTCTTATTATAAGAAATCGATTTTTATATTTTGCTTTGTTTTTTGGTTAAACACCACTTTTCAAAAGTATTTGTTATGGTGCACAGTTTACCTAACCAGTGTTCCTGATTCTGTACCAGTTCAAACCTGTTCTCTGCAAGTTACTGCCAACTTCCCCACATGAATTATCAGAGGTGGAGAACAAATGATTGTAGACACGATGTCTTTCTTCAAATCTTTTTGGAGAATATAGCCCAGCCCTACTAAGCTAAGCATGTAAATAGCTAAATATGCATTATTCATTATAACTCTTAGTATACTTTAAGCAAATGCATTTCTTCAAACAGTCAAAATTTTGAAAAAGTTTCGACTCGCTTGCTAGTCAAATTCATCTGGTATAGGAAAGTATATACTCCTGATACTTGGACAAGTTAGTTCCACTTTATATATGGACTCTTTAGCTCATAATCAAAATGTTGGTACATATTTTGAAAGAACCTTATCTTGGACAATATTCTAGCCCATAAAAATAAAAGCCCTGAAAGCAAATATGTTGGTACGTCCGTCCGTCCGTTAACAATTGGTTTGTTAACACTCTAGTGGTCAAATTTTTGCCTCAATTGACATGAAACTTGGACAGGATGTTTGTCTCATTAATATCTCGGACGAGTTCGAACATGGGTTATCAGGGTTGGAAAACTAGGTCACAGAGCCCAAATATAGAAAAAGCTTGTTAACACTCTAGAGGCTACTTTTTCAGTCCAAATATCCTGGAAATTTGTCAGAAATGTTCTAATGATGATTTCTAGCTCAAGTTCAAATATGGGTCATCTGGGTTCAAAAACTAGGTCATGGAGCCCAAAAATAGAAAAATCTTGTTAACAATCTAGAGGTTACATTTTCAGCCCAAATAATCTGGAAATTTGTCAGAAAGGTTGCTTTGATGATTTCTAGGTCAAGTTCAAATATAGGTCATCTGGGGTCAAAAACTAGTTCACAGAACCCAAATATTGAAAAACCTTGTTAACACTCTAGAAGTAACATTTTTAGCCCAAATAATCTGGAAATCTGTCAGGAAGGTTGCTTCTATGATTTCTAGCTCAAGTTTAAATATGGGTCATCTTGGTTAAAAAACTAGGTCACAGAGCCCAAAAATAGAAAAATCTTTTTAACACTCTAGAGGTTACATTTTCAGCCCAAATAATCTGGAAATTTGTCAGAAAAATTGCCTTGAGGATTTCAAGATCAAATTTGAGTATGGATCATCTGGGGTCAAAAACTAGGTCACAAAGTCCAAATATGGAAAAACCTTGTTAATATTCTAAAGGTAGCATTTTCAGTCCAAATAACCTGGAAATTTGTCAGAAAGATTCTATGGATGACTTCTAGCTCAGTTTTGATTATAGGTTCTCTGGGGTCAAAAACTAGGTCACAGAGCCCGAAAGTAGAAAAACCTTGTAAAAGCTCTAGAGGTTACATTTTCAGTCCAAATGTCCTTGAAATTTGTCAGAAAGGTTGTTTCAATGATTTCTAGCTCAAATTTGGATATGGGTCATCTGGGATCAAAAACTAGGTCACATGGTACAAATATTTAAAAAACTTTTTAACACTCCAGAGGTAACATTTTCAGTCCAAATATCCTGGAAATTTGTCAGACAGATTTTTATTTTGATGATTTCTAGCTCAGGTTGGAGTATGGGTCATCTTGGGTCAAAAACTAGGTCACAGAGCCCAAATATGGAAAAACTTTGTAAACACTCTAGAGGCTACATTTTAAGTCCAAATGTCCTGGAAATTTGTCAGATAGGTTCTTTTGATGATTTGTAGCTCAAGTTTGGATATGGGTTATCTGGGGTCAAAAACTAGGTCACAGAGCCTAAATATGGAGAAACCTTGTTAACACTCTAGATGCTACTTTTTCAGTCCAAATATCCTGGAAATTTGTCAAAGAGATTGTTTCAATAATTTCTAGGTCAAGTTCGAATATGGGTCATCTGGGGTCAATTAACCAGGTCCATAGCAACTTTGTTAAAAGCAGTCATACTCAGGTAAGCGATACAGGGCCATCATGGCCCTCTTGTTTCGATTAATTATCAACATGAAATGAACATACTGTTACCTCGTTGATTTCCTTAGAATTTGAAGATAAAATCCTTGGTCCTCATTGGTATATTTACCAAATGTATTTGTTCCGGAAAAGTTATTTTAGATAAGCTAAAGAATAATGCATCTGCAAACATAAGTTAACGGTTAAACGTCAGCATTATTGAAAATAGCTAAAGCTTGCAGAAATAGACATCTGGTTTAAAAGTTTCATGACACTGCGAACTTTATTTCTTTTTGCAATGTGAAATAACCGTGTTTACATGATTCTTACATGATGTCTTAGTTTGCCGACATTTAAATTATTGATACCCGACACACATTTCCGATTCTGAAATTGAAAAGCAGTAATAATGTTCGTTTTTGAACAGCCCTAAATAGATGAAAATGGATATTGATCATAACGATCTTTTCATTTGGACAATTCATACTGATCATCATACGGATTCTTTTTAGGTACGAGCTGACATCAAGCTGGAAGGACTGTATATGAAAAAAAGTGTCTGTGTAACCCGTGTTTGTTCTCAGAAGCAATTAAAATTGGTTTCAAAAAAAAAACTGGACATATAACACATATATTTTTTTAAACTGTTTAATTGTGCGATGCTACGAGTAGTTTATATCTTTTTCCATAATTTTCCAGTGATCTGTCTTCCTTAGATAATGCATTGAAGCTTTTAAATTTATAGACCATAAGGGATAAGTATTTTACGCTGTGCAACATTAAAGCGTGTCACTTCATTATCTAAAATAGACATCTTGCGATATCAAAGGTAAGACCGCATAATCCTTTTTGAATGTAGAATTTAGTCACGCCAGGTAGATGCTGTTGTGTGGATTAACCAACCAGTATCTGCATAACATTATTTTTAGAGAAATTACCCAGGCAAAAAAAAAAAATTAATCTAGATGGTTGCATTTTCCTTTTTTTTTTTTAATAGCAACACAACATTGTCAGCTTCCGTAAATGTTTCGATATTTTACAGATAGTGGCTTTATTACACCCTCGGTTAATGAGTTCACGTAAATCACTTTTCTCATATTAGAACATTTTTAGATGAAGACTGGTTGAAATATATTTTTAAAATTTAGTACAATAGTTGATAGAAGCTAATAGGACTAAAACAACAGTAGAAAACACATAAATGTATCAATTCATGTTTCACTCGAAATGTAAAGCCAAGAAAATTATTACATAGGAGTATTTCTCCAAATTTGTTTGCATAGTTTGATTGAAAATAATAATAAGTTTTAAAAAAGATATCTAGAAAACTTATGAAAGTTATCCTTTTGTGCTTCATTTCTTAGGTACTTCAAACTTATAATGCGATTTCATATATTGACAACATGAAATAACAATTCGATCTTTCCTAATGTCGCATCATAAAATTTTGATTCTTAATGTAGACCAATGTCCAATGAGTACACCAATTGATTTACAGGTATGGTTGATTGATATGTACTGACATATTTGGCGGATACACGGTGCTTATCCATAGTTATCCGAAATCTACTGAAACGGTATCCCTTTTTCACATGCACAGGTCATTCTCTGCTAAAAACTAATAGGTGATGAACAGCAATCAAATGAATGTTCATTCTACAGTTGAAAGGTGGGGCAAAAGAAGTTTATCACGGAACACTATAATGTTTTAGTTATGCCTTTTTTTATTTGTTTAGTTTTCAGTTACTTCAACTCCACAATAAGCTACACAATATCGCGATGTGTTGCCTTGCCCACCGCATCGGCATGTTCTGTGTTAAATGAACCAGTGGTTTGATAAGGTACACAACAAAAGTGTTACATGTTTTCATTTGCATATTACCGTTAAACAAATGATAATCAATGGTCAGAAATATATGTATAATTCATAGAAACACTCTACTTCCGGTTTCGCAGTTTCGCAGTTGAACGGGTAACATCAACCTCTCATTTTTGTAAGCATAAATACTTTCTAACCACAGTATTGAGTAATATAATATTTTACTTTTAGCGAATTTTCATTGTTGGAGACATTGAAACTGAGAGTAAGGATTTAGTTTGCGACTGAAAAAGCCAGTATATGCGCTATATAACATGTTAAAGCGTAACAGGATTTACTTGTCATCGTCCTTGCAATAGGCATAAAAAAATAAGAATCCACCTTAAATGGTCTTAGGCAATAGAAAAATAACTCTTAGATTCTCATCCGCAATCGACCAGCCCGAACCGTTTTTATTTTATTTGTTTTGTTTTTATTAAGAATTTTAACAGTTGCCATCTCAGTAAGAATTTGAACAGAAGATTCTTCCGGGCTCATAAAACGAAACGATTTCCGATGAAATAATAGATACAACGTTTTCCAAAATATCATGGTTTCAGGCGGATGCCACGTCAAATAGTAAGAATGTTATGTCATTTAAAGGAAACATGTCAACGGTTATCAATCGAGTAAACTGACAAATCTCACCGGCGTGTTCTAAGTTTGCTATAATTGCTTGAAGTTATGCAGTCGTTGCAAATCTGCAGTACTGCGCCAAACTCGAACAACGCTATTTTGGACTTTGTTGGTGTTTTCTTCCTGGTCAAATTTTCTTAGTTCGTTGCTATCCTGACACATTGTCTTTGATACGTTTTGAGGTGTCCACGACGGGTTGGTTGCCCTTGTACATACTTCGGAACATGCTGGCGTCTCTATGTTGCGCCTTTTTGGGCGGTACAGACATAATGTTGAAATCTGTTTAGGGTTTTTAACTGCAAAGAAATGCATATATTTGTTTAAAACATACTCATTGTTTGACAAAACAGTATATTGTTAACAGTCGGAAGAACTTCATTTGCTTATTACAATTACAATTACATTCCGGTATGCATAGATTTAATGCAAGTTATTGAAATTATAGCGCTGTTTACGTCCACATTGTTTAAATTGGTCTCATCTCTGTTGCAATGTTATTCCCGTAGATATTAATAGAGGTTACTTTACAGTTCGTAGCCCTGGTTTTAAATTTCACCAAATCATGTTTGAACTCGTATTCAATAGTGTATATTTTGTTCTTGTTTTGTTTAAATAAATGCAGATCTGTACCATTGCGGTCAAATTCCGTCAACTGTATTAAGTCTTATTACAGATATTTCTCATTTTTGCTAATCTATACTTACCGTGTTAATCGGTTATCCGTGCTTGAAAACTTACCTGTGATATAATCAATCAAGAACAAATAGGTATCCTGTGCCACTGCCAAACAGAAATAAGGGTGTTCCTATGAATTAAACATATATTTAAGACTATTTATTGCCATCTGTCTGAAGATAATATATCATTTAATATGTGTAATACGTACGGTGTGTACATAATCAAACTTCATTTAAACCGACAGAACATGCTGAGGCAGTGGGCGAAGCAAAATATCTCGATATTTAGAGCTTAGTGTAAAGTTGCAGTAATTGAAAATTAGACTAACAAACAAGAGTTTGTAACAGAGTTACCAACGTCCCCCGCCTAAGGGAAGTTTTACATGAAGAACAAAATTGTGGTATTTCAAAAGATAGAGGTATGCATCTGGACTTTCAGTACAAAATCTTGATTAATGCTAGATCTGCACATGCATCAATAAATTCATTTAAGAAATAGAACGAAATAACTCCTGTGTATGTGTCAACAGAAATACATTTGTGTAGTTGTTATCACTATTTCAAAATCACAAAATGTGACTAATACAAATCAATACAAACCATTCAGAAAACAGATAAAATAGTCAGGAAATGGTCAGTGTAATGAACTGGAATCACTCTGCTAGTGCACTGTATGTTATCAGAGCGTCAAAGACTATTTATATTTAATTGTTTTCGTTTTTTAGTACATGTGAGGTCCATTCATATCGGCAGGAAAGGACTTGGTAGGCAAGCAGAAGCATTTAAATACTGACTTTTATTTGGAAATAATTCAGTGGCAGGTAACTGACACAATTTTGGGAGAAAACGAGTGACTAATAAAAGATCAAATGATGTAAATATTCCGTGAAACGTTCCAGAAAACATGAAAGCAATACAACTTTTGTTCGTGATATCATTGATTACAATAAGGAACAGAAAAACTGGTGTATCTTGCACGACCCAGTTTGTCCCCTTTTTTCGTGGCAAATATTTTGATGGAATGATCTGCAATGAAGATGACATTATCCAAGAGACAAGTTATGTAAGTGGTTCACAGTGCCTCATTAGTTGTTCAAAACAACCCTTGTGTACTGGAATATTCATAGAACCGGAAGCTAAACGGTGTTTCGCATGCTCCGCATCATTCTTTATACAGAACACATCTACTGTGTCTACTTACTACAAACAATATGGTAGGTGTTTCAATGAAATATATGTTGTGTATAACTCGCGTTTTTAGTGATGTCACTTTCGGGTAACGTGATTTTAAAGTTTATAGAATACGTATTTAATAAATAATACAAATATATACAAATGCTAACTTAAAGGCAGATATGTGAGACCTATCCACGTTGATGCAACTCAGTATCTGAATAGTTCTGACCCAGAGATATAACAATATATTTTCTCTCTCCTCTGTAAAAAATTCGCATTTGTTTTGAAACACACTTAAACTGCGACATGTATTTTGACAATTCTTCTCAGATCAAGGCTTATTAGTGTCATAGTATGCACTATAGCTTTTTCAGTATCTGTTGGAGAATTGACTATTTACGGTTATTTAAAGTAGTCTTGTTGTTTTCCTTCCACGTTAGCTAGACTTGCAGTCACTAATCTCGTAGTTAAATGAGCTACTCGTTTCATTAGACAGATCATTGACACATATCAATTGTTTCGTTGAACCGATACAAATGTTTTACAATAACTTGATAATATAACTTGATTACTTTTCTTATTTAAAACCGGCAACTGAATGTTTCTGTGAATATTCCAAGCAGACTGTTTGATAAGGCTTTTTTTTCTCATAGGATTTACTTTTTTCAATTGTTTTTCTTTTGCCTTTACAGAATTCAGTGCCTATATGCTAGTGACACAAGAAATGTATTGGTATGATGCAAAGGTAACCTAGCGCAACATTTTTCTTTCTTTGCTAAGAACTCTGTATCTCTCACCTAAAGGCCAAAGGTTCCTTATGGTTCCATCTTCTTGATTAAACGCCTAGTATATGTTAGCTGTTTAAAGCTCTAATTGTTGCCTTTTGGAGCCAATGACCGGATATTTTTTATATTATGTGACAATTTCTCAGAAACGAATGATATGTTTTTATTCATTTTCACACACCTCACATTACTTCCTATATGCAAATCGGTTTACGGTTAAGGTATTACACTCTGTCTACATCGGATATGTATTAATAATCCTTTATTTCCATTTACGATATTTTTTATTTGAATACTTTAAATTAAGCATTGTTCAAATAACAGTATGCACATTATAAACATACCATTAGACATATTACTATAACTTATTTTTCATATTTCCAAATAAACATTTCCTTTTAAATATTGCAGCAAAACTGTGAAGAACTTGGAGGTCACTTGTTGATTATGTCGTCGAAAAAAGAAAATGACTACATTGTACAAAATGTAAAGGCAACAGGTATGTGCAAACTGAAATATTTCAATTTTACTGTGTTTGATTTAAGAACTACTCTATTGTCTTTTTTTTAATGATATACTTCTTTTGAAAATATAATAATTAGACATTAATTGTCACAGAATAGTATCTTAATTCATTATCTTGATAGGACTTAAGCTTGGCACTGTTAAACTTCAAAGCCCTATTGAGCTAGGAACAGAAGTAGAGTAAGAAAAAACAACATATAGCTCAGTGCTTAGACTTAAACATATATTTTTTTATTTGAGACAAAAGCAAAAAGAGTTTATAATGTTTGCATCTAGATAAAAAGCAACATCCACTCAGTTCATGCCACTGTGAAACTGATAGTGCATGCTAAAGTCAAATAAACAAACTTGGCATTTGATTTTACTGAAAACGTTTCGTATCTTAACTGTTACAAATCTGTTCTCTATGAATGATTATTTCCTTGAACAAGAATGGGAAATAGCAGATGCACTAGTTTTTAAAAGGAAAAAGATTGTATGAATTTAACCTTTTCAAAATTGCTTTAACTTCATTACATCACAGCCTTTTAAAAGTAAAACGCGTGTTGGTCATACAAACTGCAGACAGCGGCTTTGGGAGACAATCAAAAGCTTCACCGACATATGCACTTATTTTAAAGTCAACCATACAACCAACCTTAGATGACAATACTAGGAACGAAAATACATGCAGAATGTAATGTTCACAGATAGCGATTTGGTCATTACAGTGGTAAAAAGTCAGGCCCGCATGTTGATAGTTTTTCTCGGCTTTGTGCAATATGATAAGGGAAAATCTGCTTAATTTGTTCTATAAGCAATTTATTGTTTTTTCAGTAAATGTGGAATCCATTCACATCGGCGGTACAGGACTTGGTGGAAAAGCGACCACATTTAAATGGGTAGACGGCTCAGCCTTTGCTGATGGTTACACAAATTGGGAAAGTGGTCAACCGTACCCTAAAATGGATAAGGAAGTGTTCGTAAAAATGTGGAAAAGGTTTGACTATCGTTGGAATGACGGCGGTGACGAGGAATCAATGAGCATTTGTGAATTTAACTGAAAAATGTCCACCGGCGATTACAGAACTTTTTTAAAGAACACAATAATATGTCTGACACTTGTTCTAACCAATAATGGCTTTATTTTTTAAAATACTAAGTATACTGCACAGTGGAACCTAAATTGATCGAAATGAATTGTCAAGGAATTATTCATTTGAAAATGGTATCTGTTCTTTCTTTACTTTTCTTCTCTTTATTAAGTTACTGAGTTGCTTTAAAGAAATAATATGTTTGACGTTTCAGTAACATGAATATGTTCACCAACTTCAGCACAAAAGCCCGAAAATGGCATGTTCAGGAAATCAAAGCATTGAGAGAACTGAATCCGGACTAGAAGGGGCAATTCACGCTGACATACCAGAGCTGTCTGTCAGAAGTCAAAACTGTAAATCAAATGCAAGTGTTGATTATAGGTCAAGTGAGTCAGTTAAAACAGCCGGTTAAATTCCCAACAGACGATATAAAAAAAAACTGAATGTATAATCCTATTACTTTGTAATATTTCTTTTAAATAGCACTTTAAAGTTTAAATACAGTATAGTTACATAAATTCACTGACATTTTATAAGATAATATGAATATCTGTTTCAGTATAATGTTCTTTGTTGCTGTTGTTGTTTTTCCCCCCTATTTAAAGTTGAGTTTAATTAAAGTACTATCAGTTTTTTATAATACAATACTTATTTACTCATCTTCTGGTCCAACTCCTGTTTTAGTGGAAGGCTAATTTCTGTTACTTGTTTTGCAGTGTTGATATGTCGTGTGTCAGCATGTTATAAAGATCAGGTGATCAAATTAATTTGATATCAATCAGCTTAGGTCTTGCAGATGTGTTGTATTGGATCTGTTGGTCAAAATGAGGGAACATAGTAAAACTAAGAAAAAAATTGTAATTAAGGTTAATTAAATGTTTACACGTCTGGTATTATTGAAGAGAAACATACTTTATATTACAACTGAAGAATTCGTTTTCATAAATATAAAATTTGTTTAGATAAAAAAGTTGTTTAAGAGGATGTTGAACTTCATATGAGGACGGTGCATTAATTAGAATTGCAATCTTTTTGTATTGTAGGTCTTGTATCCCTGTCAAAATAAACTAATAATTGATCGTGTCTTTATCTAGAGTTCTTTAGAAAAAAAGCTAATTAACTTTATCCTGTCAATTATTTCATATCCGACCCGATAAAGGGGGGTCGTATAAATTTTGCTTTATACGGCACATGCTACGTCATCACTGGTGACGTCATGGACTAGTTTTGTGTTTATAAACAATATTATAAATAATCAGAAGGAAGTGATTAAATGATTGTTATTACAAACAGAGACTACTTGAATAAAAATTAAAAATTTCAATATCTAGATCTTATAATATAGCATGGTCATTTAAGGAAAAAAATTTCGAAAGTTTGGAACTATTTTTTTGTGTATTTGTTCACCTGACGGATAACCTTGACATTTGAAACACTTTAAAGATAGGTTTTCAATATCCTAGTAATTTATTGACAAATGCCAGATGTGACAGGATAAATAGAATAATAGGTTAGTGTCTTAAATGAGAAAGTTTATCCGGCTCGGCTGCGGTATTTATCAGGTTCGCCTTCGGCTCACCCGATAAATTCCTACGCCTTGCCAGATAAACTTTCTCATATTAAGACACTTACCTATTATTCTCTATACATCGGAATACATTTAAAATGTGACTGACGTATATAAAAAAACAAACAGACACAAACAAACTATATTTTATCAAAAATAACAAATTTAATGTAGGGGTTAGGACGTATCTACACATAAAAAGAACCTAAATGTATTAATGGGGATTGGGGCAGATAACTGTGGGGGATCCCTTGTCATATAAGTAAACAGATTAGTTCTAGGCTTTGTGATTTCCAATTAATAGCGTTTTTATTGCTATAGAAGTCTATTCATAACCAACTGTCCACTGGGGTGCAGCTAATTTTCATATAATATGAACAATCTTGGTAGAAATCGACTGGATGTTGTCCTCACATCAAATTAGAAAGCTCTGTTTCAAGCAGTTTAAGAGAAGAGGAATTTCAAAATGTTTCCCATATACTTATATATAAGCCCCTGGGCAAGACCAATATTTACCCAGAGGTCATGGTTTGAAGCAACATGGTAGAGGTCCACTAGAAAGTGCTACACTACAAATATCAAAACTAAAGCCTTATGGTTTATGAATAATCAGCTACTTTTAAGATTTTGCATGACGCCGCCCATGACCACACCCACTGAATCAGCGACCATAAAAGCTTAACTTTTTTCTTCAAAAACAGACGGGCCAAAACTAGGTGCAGCTAATGTTATCGTTCTCAAACACTGCATTTTCTGTCCCTCCCTTCTATCTATGTGCCCAATATTAACTAAATGCTTTTAATAGTTTTAAAGTAGTGACCAAGAAAAGAAAATGTAGAAAGGGGAGATAATCAGAAAACTAAAGATAAGTTATGGTTTTTGTGCACTGCATTTAATCTCAATGTCTTCTATCATCTTATGAAGGTAAAAGTAAATCTGTTTACAGTGTTATAATACAGCTTTAATGCAATTTTATCAAATTAATATTTTCCTATGGCAAAATTGTAGTATGAAAAGTTAAAAAAAAAAACACTTACAAAATCCTCTCTTGGCATACTTCTTTACAGCGTTAAAAACATCAAACTCCTACATTCTGACAAGTTTGAAAGTTTTCATATACAGACAAGAGGAAGTAAAATATTTTTTTCATAGGTGTGACACCACCAAATTAAATTCCTTCTTTATTCTTTATAACATTCTTAAAGTTCACACGGCTATAAAACATAGCAAAGCCTCTTCAAAATGGCTTGATATACACATTCGTGTAGATCTATATCTGTAGTCAGGGATGGCAAGTTTTTGCCAAGGGTGGAAATAACCATAGAAAAACCCAGAAAAAAACTGGCAAGGAAAAAACTGGGTGGCAAAAGCTCGCAAAAACTAAAAAAGTTAAATGGAAAGAACTTTTTTCAATACTTAAACAATCCCTTTGAAAAGGTGTGAATATACCAGCCAAAGCCTCAAAGGTACTAATCTCTTTCTCTTGTTGACACTTTAGGCACATGCCTCGCAGTGGACAGTGGCTGTGTATTGTAGACCTGTCAATTACCGTCAGCTAAAACCTAAATGGCCCCCAAACAGTGGCTGTGTATTGTAGACCTGTCAATTTGGTGTCAATTAAGACCTTAAAGGCCCCCTCATGAAGTGATTACACATAGTTTTACTCATCCCTTATATTTTATATTTTTCATTCATTGTATTGTAATCATCCAGTTAATAAACATATTCCTAAACAAAGATACAGAACAGTTTTGTCATCCAGAGGTGGTACGAACAAGGATCCAGTCTAGGACTTTTTCAACAAAGTTGAAAAAGATGGAAAAAGTATTGCCCGGTGCAAGAAATGTGGTCATGAACAAAGCAACAAAGCAGGGCGTATGAGAAACCATCAGAAATCATGTTCTGCCGAAGTATCTGAAAGTTTAAGCGTCCTGCTGAAGAAAATCTCAAAGTAACAAGTGAGACATGCAGTGTTCCATCTCCTAAGAGAGCATGTCTTCATTATTCAAACTGCCATTCAGAATGTATTTCGGTTTCTGCAACATCACAGAATGAACACTTTCTGTCCTCTATACATGGATATCCAAAGCGTCCAGTTTCCAGTCTAACTGTTGCAGTATCACAACGAAACTTACAGAATGCAGCTCTGTATTGTAAGGGAAAAATGATTCTACAGTACTTTTCTACGAAACCAGACATCAATTGTACAGTAACTTCTAAGCTTATTTCGACCTCCCGCAGATGCTCCAGTCACACTTTATGGACTGAGACCATTTATTTACATTCGTTTGACTGCCCATCAGGTTGACTACAACATGAGACTTTGACACATGATAACGAATAGAAGTGCCACTATCAACATTACATTTAACCAGCTTATCTTACAAAAAACAGTTTGGCATGAAACACGTATGTCTTCAATTATGAATGTTTTTATATACGTCTCGTATTTTACACACATTTTTTGTTGTGTTACTTCTTTTTCAAATGTTCAGTGATAAGCTTAAAATATACATGACAATGCCCCCGAAAGTGGTGTTTAACCTTTGAGCTGAGAACCAGACAGTCAGGGGTCAAGGTCAAATAAAAATAGGTCAGTGGGAAGGTCTTGTCCAAAGGGGATTGTGTCCAAGTATAAAGTGTTCCACTTACTAATAAGGAAGTTACTGGCAATGTTAATGTTTCTGGACAATTGGATCTTCAAGTGTGAAGGTCATTTAGGGGTCAAGGTCAAATTAATATAAGTCAATGGAATGGTTTTGACAAAGGAGGTGTTGTGTCCAAGTATGACGTAATGCCACTTACGAATAAGGAAGTTATAGCCTATATTAATGCTTTTTGGACAATTTGGTCATCTAGGTGAAGGTCAATCAGGGGTCAAGGTCAAATAAATATAGGTCAATAGAAAGGTATTGTCCAAAAGGGTGTTATTTCCTTGAAACTTGTTTATTTGATTAAACGTCTTATTTTATAAATATACTCAATGGCGTTGTACACAGTAATGTAAACCAATATAAAAACAACATCCATACAATTTCATAAAACAAACGAAATATAATTAAGACAGGTATATGCGACATTAAAGAAATACAATATAATTGTGTGAAAGTAAAATGATATAGTTAAAATTAAAACGCATGTTTACCTACTATAAAACATGAAAAAAAATATTGTTTAGAAAACTTAAAATAAAATACCTGATGTCTCTCCCTACCACGAAACAAAAACATTAGGAAGACACAAAATTACAATCTTACTGTGTGGCCTATTTTTAACAGTATCATATAATATCTTTTTAAAATATTTATGAAAGGAATAAATAATATTAACATAAATGTTGCACAAAACAGGAAATTAATTGGGATTAAAACAGTCCGCCCATCAAGAATAATGTGTTTATTTAGAACGATGCATAGTAGTCCCTGAAGTAATGCGTTTTCAAGTTCTTCTTAAAACTGTCTGAAGATACAGTGTTCATAATGTTACTTGGAAGCTCATTCCAGAGTTTTGGACCAACGGTACTGAAACTTCTGTCAGCAAAATGTGTTCTTTTGTTGAATGGTATTTTATAACATCCCTCTGTCAAAAACCCGCAACTGATTGTTCCTATGAATATCCAGAGCTGACTGTCTGGTTTAAGTTTTATTCTTTGATGTTAGTCGTTTTTGTAATGTTTTGTTTTTCTACGGAGTTTGACATATTTCAAATTTTCTCTTGATTTTACAGAATTCAACGCATATTTGTTCGTGACACAAGCAGTGGATTGGTATGATACAAAGGTAAACCAGCGTAACATGTCGCTCTTTGTAAACAACCCTGCATCTATCACATGATGACCGCGGGTTTTTTATGTTTTCCATTTCTTGATCCCACTTCTATGTGTTGGCTGATAAAAGTCAAAATCTCGTCTTTTGAAGCGAACGAAAACATAATTTTGATAATATGCCACAGAATGTCTGTAAGATATGATTTATTTTCAATGTCCTCCTTACCTCTTGCATTCAAATCGGATTAAGATTAAAGTGATATCGATCGGATATGTATTCAAAACCTTATTTTTCAAATACGATCTTAATTTGTTCGAATATTGAAAGATTAAACTAACATATTTTAAGTCAAATACTATTATACAAATTAAACTTACTATCAGACATTTTACTATAACTTTTAGCGATATTTACCATCTATTCTTCATATTCCAAATAAACATTTCTTTTCACTTAATACAGCAAAGCTGTGAAGAAAACGGGGTCATCTGTTGATCCTGTCGTCGAAAAAGGAAAAAGACTACATTGTGCAAAGTGTCGATGCATCAGGTATGTGCAAGTATTTAATTTTTAGAGAGTTTGATTTAAAAACTACTCTGGTGTGCTTTTTCGAAAAATACGTCGTTCTAAAAACAAAATAAGGCAGCATTTGTTGTCATGCAATAAAATCGAATTTCCTTGTCTTGATAGAACCTTAGCTTAGCAAAATTTTGATAAACTTACAAGCCCTTTTAAGCTAAGGTAGACATAGAATAAATATGGTAACTTAGTGCTTAGACTTTAGTGTAGACTTTTACTTGAGACGAAAGCAAAAACAGTTCATAGAAGACTTAATGGCTTCGAACTGCAGACAATCAATAGCATCGCCGATATATACACTAATTTTAAAGTCAACCATAGATCTACCACATTATTTTACTTAAATGACAATACTAGGAATGAAAAGACATGCAGAATTTAATATTTATAGACAGCGATTTGGTCATCCGGAAGAAAGCGGTAAAGTTTTCAAGGTTTCCTGCTAATATTTTTTTACATCTTTGTGCAATATAAAATTGAAAATCATCAAAACATGTTCTATAAGCAATTTCTTTTTTTTGTTTTTCAGTAAATGTAGATTCCAATCACATATCCTAGAGATGATAAAGAAATGTTCGTTAAAATGCAGTAAACATTTAATTATCGCTTGAATGACGTTGATGGGGAAGTCATTCAGCATTTGTGAATTTGACTGAATCAGTGCTATCACACAGGACGGTTACATTTTTTTTTTTCAAATAAACAATCATATTCTTAATATCCCTAAATGGAGATTTCTTGTACGAGCAACAACGACAGAAAAAAACTATTTTAGCCTAAATAATCGTTTTAATATACATTATGTTTCAAGTTTCTTTTTTTTAGTATTTCTTTCTTTCTTTCTTTTTTGTTTGTTTGTGTGTTTGTTTGCTTGTTTGTTTTTTTGTTTGTTTGTTTCTTTCTTTCTTTCTTCATTCCTTTTAGTCCCTGTATAATAAAAGCTGCATAATATTGGAAATTACTATTTGGACCAGTCGTAAGATTTGTGAAAATACAGTTATAGCTCATTGATAGCAAAATGTGTGTAAAAAGACACTTGTGTAATACCATGGGGAATTACGCCCCATATGTTTTTCAAATAAAACTCTTCCCGTGCTGTTCGTAAACCAAGAATCTCAGTACGACACTTCATCAATTGACTCGCTATCAATCGCAACGTCAGAGACTAAAATATTCATCAGAAATGCATAAAACACTGTAAGTGAGCAAGTATTGACGATTTGTAACCTACATGATTCATCCTCTTACTATGTGAAGCTTTCTCATATTCTCGGAGATTTAGGGCCTTATAAAAATGTTTCTTATGTAACTGGTTAGAAGTAATATAGTAAAGGTTGCGATTACGATTTCCTCTGATTCAAGGGCTAAACTATGATGATCCAGAAACAACCCAGTTTATTCATTTATCGAATTTTGGATTACTGGAGGAAAATTTTGATCAACTTTCATTTTAGATTATTATTGTTTATTCAATAAAAAGTCACAAAATATACATAACGAGAAGTGAAACATGTTTGCCCCAACACGTTATTTGATCCAGTAGATAGTTTACTCTTTAACTTATATAGGTACTTGTGATAGCTTAAAGGAAAAACAAATCTTGAAAACGGTCGACTTTATTCTATGGGAAAGTTATTACCCTATGTATTTAAACAAGTGATTTTCTGACAAAGATGCAAGAGGATAAGCCTAAAATAAAGACTTAAATAAAGTTTGTTATATTTTAAAATGAATAGGGGAGGGCTATCTCGAAACAAATTTGAAACAAATGAAGTATGTTTATAGGTACCTGACGAACAATGCCTAAGCTTTTGGCTTTGCGCGTATTGATGACTAGTGCATCAGATATCATGCATAGCTTGCACAATTATTGTTGATACAATGCCGTCAACATTTGTTTCGTAATATCAGAATATATACATGTATTACGTTATGAAAAAGGTAAGTCAATCACTCAGTTACAGTTAAAATGCACATTGATTTTCAGTTGTAAAGGACATGTTCAACCACAAATCAATGTTTAAACAATGATGGCTTTGTATTAAATGAGACAAACGTATAACTAGAAACTTATTTGCTTTTAGCAAGACAGAACTGTTTATTTGTTAACTATTTTGCTATGTCACATCGCTACTTTTGTGTTCTGTTATATCGCAGTTGTTAAGCTTATAGTGAATGTTTAAGTACATGTAATTATTGTCTGTAGACCTCGTTATGGTATTTAATGCAACATTGCTTTTTCATTTTGCCGTCATACTAATTGCTATACCTTATAAAACTTGTTTTAACATTTCTGAAGGCAGATATACAATATCTACACTATTGAAATTGTTCAAACTGTTTTTTAAAGCACCACTTCAATCACAAATAGCCCTGAAACAGAGACTTGTTAATGTACAAGGTCAAATATAAGTATTTAAACAGTTACAAATAAATATCAAATATGACTTTGCGTAATTTTTCAATGTTTCATATCATCGCTTTCTTGAATTATGATATGCATTATAAATAACTGATTTATTATCTATAAAAGCTATGGAGAGATGTCTGTCGCCACGCTTAATGATTAAAATAGTGCAAATTAAAACAAAATCGTTTTAAGGGAACAATAATTTTCTGCTAACTCATCTTACAATATGGAGAATTACATAAATGCAATATGTGAATGTACTATGTATAGGTTAGTGTTTAATAATACTCATTGACAAAAATAAATTGAGTTTATTTGTTCAGTGAAAAGACGCCTTATCTAAATGTCCACATCTTTTAAGATGAAAAAGTTAATTTGCCACATTATGTTTCAACTACCTGACATATAATTGAAAACCTGAAATACTATACAAAAATAAATGGTTAAGAAATATATTTTTGCTCGGTTTTACCATTGGTTTAAGTACTTGCCAGCTGTCATTTACCCTGAGTGATAATATCGAAAGGGCAATACCTTGTCATTTAAAGTGTAGGGTAGGGGACAATTTTAATTCACTGGAATCTAGTGATAATGTAAATCAATATAAGAAATCATCGAGATTTTATCAATTTTAGTAATGCAGTTCATTAGACTGAAATATTTATAAATGCCACTAAGATTGATTTATATTTATTAATGGGGTCACTATTTCTAGATGGTCCTAACAACACATACTTAATAAAAATTTTACATTTTGTTGATTTAACACAGACATGTTGATTTCATTGTAATAGTCTGCTTAAAGCGTCAGTAGTGTGTTTTCAGAAACACATTTGATTAAAATCGTGTTGCTATGCTTAAAAATGGACTTACAACACCAAAAGGTGCTATCTACTTTGACAGTCCTTGGAAACGTGAGATTCATGTTCAAGTAAACATGAATCTAAATAAAGTGTAGTTACATCCTGTTTCTAATAATTATTTATAGTTATAATACAAATTAGTGTTTGGTCATTCACAACACGAGTTAATTTTTTTGCTTAATTCAATACATTCACAGAAAACACTTTATTGGCTTATTGATTTTTTTCAAATAAATTGGATGTTTTCATCATTCGGAACACCTCGGGCGACTTCAGAAATAATATGGTAGGCGCCATATTGGATTATTTTATAGTACAAATTGTGTCTGCTAAATTGAAAACATTTCTTAAAGCCTATACCTGTTCATGCTTTAAATGAAAATTTATTTTCATTTCTTCTAATGCATAAGACAAACACTGCTTGAATTCTGCCATGTTTGTTTATATTTTTATTAAAGCCGGGGCGAATTACCATTTGATGTATTCATACACTTACATACGAGGTCTTTTTACGAAGCAGTCGGAAAAGGTCGAGTTGTTACGATTGTGTTTTCATGTGATAACCGTTAAAGGAAAATTTAATCATTTATGAGGTTAGGCCATTTTAACATGACAGACCAATACTGGTCCAATTAAAACATAAATCAATTGAAGCGGCTGTGGACAAACTAAATTCAACAAATTTCGTCAATTTTCAAAACTAAGATGTAAATAAGGCTGATTGTATCATTCATATCATTCTCCGGCAGAATATTTGAAGTAGACTGCCCTCTTGAATTAATTCGTTTTATACAAGATGAATATCTAATCGGAAACGTATGTCCCGAGTGCGACATGATCCAAACGAGTAGATACACCGTAGAGACACAGTGTTTGATTCATGAACGTGAAGTTGGCACATAGATCGAAGCTCTACATCCAACTCTGCAATCATATATCAATGCAGAGCTGGGTCGCAGCTCTACATCTAGCTCTGCAATCTTATATCATTGCAGAGCTGGGTCGCAGCTCTACATTCAGCTCTGCAATCTTATATCATTGCATAGCTGGGTCGCAGACTTACATCCAGCTATGCAATCTTATATAATTACAGACCTACATCCAGCTCTGCAATCTTATATCAATGCAGAGCTGGGTCGCAGCTCTACACCCAGCTCTGCAATCTAATATCATTGCATAGCTGGGTCGTAGATCTACATCTAGCTCTGAAATCTTATATCATTGCAGAGCTAAGGTCGCAGCTCTACATCCAGCTCTGCAATCTTATATCATTGCAGAGCTGGGTCGCAGCTCTACATCCAGCTCTGCGATCTTATATCATTGCAGAGCTAGGTCGCAGATCTACATCCAGCTCTGCAATCTTATATCATTGCAGAGCTGAGTCGCAGCTCTACATCCAGCTCTGCGATCTTATATCATTGCAGAGCTAGGTCGCAGCTCTACATCCAGCTCTGCAATCTTATATCATTGCAGAGCTGGGTCGCAGCTCTACATCCAGCTCTGCAATCTTATATCATTGCAGAGCTGGGTCGCAGACTTTTATCCAGCTATGCAATCTTATATAATTACAGACCTACATCCAGCTCTGCAATCTTATATCATTGCACAGCACGGTCGTAGATCTACATCTAGCTCTGCAATCTTATATCATTGCAGAGCTTGGTCGCAGCTCTACATCCAGCTCTGCAATCTTATGTCATTGCAGAGCTTGGTCGCAGCTCTACATCCAGCTCTGTAATCTTATATAATTGCAGAGCTGGGTCGTAGATTTACATCTAGCTCTGCAAACTTATATCATTGCAGAGCTGTCACGTAGATCTACATCTAGCTCTGCAATCTTTAATCATTGCAGAGCTTGGTCGCAGCTCTACATCCACCTCTGCAATCTTATATCATTGCAGACCTGGGTCGCAGCTCTACATCCAGCTCTGCAATCTTATATCATTGCAGAGCTGGGTCGCAGCTCTACATCCAGCTCTGCAATCTTATATCATTGCAGACCTGGGTCGCAGCTCTACATCCAGCTCTGCAATCTTATATCATTGCAGACCTGGGTCGCAGCTCTACATCCAGCTCTGCAATCTTATATCATTGCAGAGCTGGGTCGCAGCTCTACATCCAGCTCTGCAATCTTATATCATTGCAGAGCCTGGGTCGCAGCTCTACATCCAGCTCTGCAATCTTATATCATTGCAGAGCTGGGTCGCAGCTCTACATCTAGCTCTGCAATCTTATATCATTGCAGAGCTGGGTCGCAGCTATACATCCAGCTCTGCGATCTTATATCATTGCAGAGCTGGGTCGCAGCTCTACATCTAGCTCTGCAATCTTATATCATTGCAGAGCCTGGGTCGCAGCTATACAACCAGCTCTGCAATCTTATATCAGTTGCACAGCACGGTCGTAGATCTACAATCTAGCTCTGCAATCTTATATCATTGCAGAGCTGGGTCGCAGCTCTACATCCAGCTCTGCAATCTTATATCATTGCAATGCTGGGTCGCAGCTATACATCCAGCTCTGCAATCTTATATCATTGCAGAGCTGGGTCGCAGCTCTACATCCAGCTCTGCAATCTTATATCATTGCAGAGCTAGGGAGCAGCTATAAATCCAGCTCTGCAATCTTATATCATTGCACAGCACGGTCGTAGATCTACATCTAGCTCTGCAATCTTATATCATTGCAGAGCTGGGTCGCAGCTCTACATCCAGCTCTGCAATCTTATATCATTGCAGAGCTAGATGTAGAGCTGCGACCCAGCTCTGCAATGATATAAGATCGCAGAGCTGGATGTATAGCTGCGACCCAGCTCTGCAATGATATAAGATTGCAGAGCTTGATGTAGAGCTGCGACCCAGCTCTGCAATGATATAAGATTGCAGAGCTGGATGTAGAGCTGCGACCCAGGTCTGCAATATTATAAAATTGCAGAGCTTTATGTTTAACTGCGACCAAGCTCTGCAATGATATAAGATTGCAGAGCTGGATGTAGAGCTGCGACCCAGCTCTGCAGAGCTGGATGTAGAGCTGCGACCTAGGTCTGTAATTATATAAGATTGCATAGTTGGATGTAAGTCTGCGACCCAGCTCTGCAATGATATAAGATTGCAGAGCTGGATGTTTAGCTGCGACCCAGCTCTGCAATGATATAAGTTTGCAGAGCTGGATGTAGATCTACGACCCAGCTCTGCAATGATATAAGATTGCAAAGCTGGGTGTAGAGTTGCGACCCAGCTCTGCAATGATATAAGATTGCAGAGCTGGATGTAGAGCTGCGACCCAGCTCTGCAATGATATAAGATTGCAGAGCTAGATGTAGATCTACGAGACAGCTCTGCAATGATATAAGTTTGCAATGCTAGATGTAAATCTACGACCCAGCTCTGCAATTATATAAGATTGCTGAGCTGGATGTAGAGCTGCGACCCAGCTCTGCAATGATATAAGATTGCAGAGCTAGATGTAGATCTACGACCGTGCTGTGCAATGATATAAGATTGCAATCGTGTCTGTATCTGTATCTTCCAAAGCCCTTGAAGGATTTTTATGAAACTTGGGTCAGATGTTCACCTCATCAAGGTGACGTGCAGAACCCACTTTGCGGATGTGGTGTCTCAAGGTCAAGGTCACTCTTGGAGGTTAAATGTCAAATGCCAGAAAATCGTGTCCGCTCTGTATCTTCAAAAGCTCTTGAAGGATTTTTATGAAACTTGGGTCAGATGTTTACCTCATCAAGGCGACGTGCAGAACCCACTTTGCGGGTGTGGTGTCTCAAGGTCAAGGTCACACTTGGAGGTTAAATGTCAAATGCCAGAAAATCGTGTCCGCTCTGTATCTTCAAAAGCCCTTGAAGGATTTTTATGAAACTTGGGTCAGATGTTCACCTCGTCGGGGGAGACATATTGTTTTTTTCCTGTTGTCCGTCCGTCTGTCTGTCCGTCACAAAATCGTGTCCGCTCTGTATCTTCCAAAGACCTTGAAGGATTTTTATGAAACTTGGGTCAGATGTTCACCTCATCAAGGTGACGTGCAGAACCCACTTTGCGGGTGTGGTGTCTCAAGGTCAAGGTCACACTTGGAGGTTAAATGTCAAATGCCAGAAAATCGTCTCCGCTCTGTATCTTCAAAAGCCCTTGAAGGAGTTTTAAGAAACTTGGGTCAGATGTTCACCTCATCGGGGGAGACATATTTTTTCCGGTTGTTCGTCCGTCCGTCTGTCTGTCCGTCACAAAATCGTGTCCGCTCTGTATCTTCCAAAGCCCTTGAAGGATTTTTATGAAACTTGAGTCAGATGTTCACCTCATCAAGGCGACATGCAGAACCCACTTTGCGGGTGTGGTGTCTCAAGGTCAAGGTCACACTTGGAGGTTAAATGTCAAATTCCAACAAAGTAGGAGTAGTTCCAACATACTACAGCTATCGTGATGTAACTTTTTCTCCTTATCAATGGAAATAGATTAAACTTTAGTGCTTGAAGAAGACATCTTGTAACTGGCTTTGTGTTTTTTGCCCATATCTATGTAACAGCACTGCCATCGACATGATTCCAACATGCTACAGGTACTAGACTGAATGAAAACAACTATTTTGTACAATATGAAACAAGGTTTCTGCTCAATCCTTTCTTGACAGAGTATGAGTTTCTTGTTCATCATGTACATTTGACAAAAATATCCCCCTTATTTTACAATCTTCTGACTCAATACTGCCTGCAGCAGCTGGCTGGGGGGAGACATATGTTTTTGTTCAATTAAAAACCCATTTCTAGTTTTATAAGGAATGCATCTGCTGCTATTAAGTATTATAAGCGTTATGGTAAGCATTTTGTCAAAACTTAAGTAAAATCTCCTACACTTGTTAAGTTTAACTTTTCCTAAAATTATGTTTGAACATTATTTTATCATATTCTTTGTGGAGAACAACAACAACAAAACTTGTGTCAAAATAATTTTTAGTCTTGTGATTTGTATCTAGCATCTAGATTGCTGTAACATTTATTGGGGACTGCTGACAGTCAGGGGAACTTACAGGGTCCTTCCTTCAGGAAGCAAATGAAATCCCGAATATACTCTAATGGAGTGTCTTTTCAGTGCTGCTAAATACCTTTTTAGACGTGTTAACAAGAATATAATAATGTGGTGTAAGTAATTTCAAGGGAAGTACATTATGGGAATTTTTTTTCAAGAAGAAAAATACATGCATTTCTGTACTATTTAATTATATTTTACTTTATAATATCTAGGGGAAGAAGGCGGTACTGCAGATGACACACTACCTATCAGATAAGTAATGAGTGGCATTTCATTGAAATGTAAGAATAATTCCATGTTAAGAATCAAAAACACAATTTTTTGAATGTTTGTGTCTGCTTTTAGTTTTTCTTTTATATTCAGAACAGAAACACTCCGATTTTTTAAACATCAACAGGTTTTGTGATAAAAAAATAATATCTTGATACACCCATTTAAGGGTTTTCAGTGACATACAACATAATTGTTCAAAACTAGATGCTTGTTTTGCAACAAATGGGCAAATTCATTTTTTATAAATAATATAAACACTCTTAAAGGCAAAACAGTGTGTCCTCTTCTTCAAATGTACAAATTAATAATACGAAAAACTTCATTTACCCCCAAAACGTAAAATTAATGTGAATCAGATTTAATATAGTAACAGGCTAAATTCACCTTAATCTCAGACATGATTGCGTTTGATGTCAAGACGTCGAAGACTCAAGCAATTGCAATGGTGAATGACATTTCTGATTCTCTCTTTAAGATGAATTGGGTTTTCTGTTTTACCTTTTTTTCATGTAAACGATCTGACTATTGAACGATTCTTGCGTAACACTTGTCGTTTTGCTTTTAAAGAATAAGATCCACAATCATGAAGGGTCTTGGTAAACGAAATAATAGAGATTATACGAAACACCTTCCTGTTCCGAAATGTCGAAAATGAATTGATTTGTAAGATAATATCGTTTTCATCGTAAACTTTAGATATCGATAGTTACTAATGATATTGCATTTTGACTGCTGAGTGCAAACACCAAACACTTTGTATAAAATATGTGAGTCACAAACCTCAATTTAAGTTATTTCCTCAGTTCTCATGTTTGTTATGTCTCATACGTTTCTGGAACTTTGATCTTTTAATTTTTTAAGATCTTATCCAGGCTGCATGTTCCACTTTAAGTTTTTAACTAAACGCAAGTACTGAAATAATACCTAATTATCTTTCGCCTTTTTAATCGATTCCTCACCACCTTTTGCGAAATGCATACTGTTATTCATTTCAATAAACGAACATTCAAATAGAGCAGTCAAGCAAGTTGTGTTGTATCAAAGGACAACTTGAAATAATTGTTTCCTTTCAATGTTTACTTGTTAACTGAATTCGTTTACCCTTGATTCTAAACTTAGAGTATACATGTATGTTATATAGAATAGGAAGAAGAAGGACTTATGATAACTGAAGATCTATTCACCGCGTCTGTCTCAAAAATACATGTTTTATTCCTGTAATTATTAAATTCTAAAATAGCTAAAAATATCCAAAAGAAACACAAACACAAATCTGCATATTTTATTATTATCTACTACTATCATGTTTTAAATCAGGCACGTGAGTATAGACAGACAAACAATTACATTGCCACTACGGGTTTACCATAGCTAATATAATGACTTCCATGGAACATTAATCAATGTATTTGTAACGGGCAAGATAGTGAATCACTAAAAGCCTTCATACACATGAGCAGTGGTCGAGGCGTTAGGCATTAGAGCGCCAGACTCCCGATTCGGATGTCGCTTGTTTCAAACCCACCACGGGGTGAGAGTCTACAGTGACTTTCCGCATTTCCCACTTTCCGCGCGAGCACTGGTTTGAACCCGGGAAGCAGTCATCGAGAGAGATTAATAAAAGTTGCAAAACCTTGCTTCCCGATCGATATAATAAGTTTGACGCTGAACCTAAATGGAATACTTTAACTTGATGATAATTTGCTCTAAAATTTCAAAGTTTCTTCAGACATAATTCCGACATCGATCTTTTGTATTACCTTTGTTTATTTTAATTAAAACAGAGAAATACGTAGAAGTCAGCTATTTTTCCATACATATTGGTCTATAAAGAATCTATCCTATGTATGATAATTCAACGTGTTTATGTAGGCTTTTCGAGTTGTAGAAGTTATTCTCAAAGTTGAACTGATAATTGAAATGTACAAATCTTGCACATCTGACACTTCGATGCCTTTAACTCGCTAGCTTAAAGCTACCGAATCGCAGATTTTAACCTTAAAAATAATTTTCTTTTAAATCAAAGGAAAGTTATACACTATGTAAAAACAAAATTTTATGCTTCCATATTCCACGAAAACTAAAAAAAAAAGGGGAAAAAACAAGTGCTACGTTTGAATGAAAGCCATGCCCCCCAAACAAAGTATGTAAAACTTTATTTCATTATGTGCTTCTGTAACACACAACAATGAACAGTAACATAGATAATATATTTTCTTTAAAATTCAAGATGGAATTTCTATAATGTATTAACAATTTTTTATGCATCGTCGACAGATCTATGAGTAAGTCGATTTCAGTGTATTCTTCGGTTTTTAATTGGCGTTACGTCGTCAAAACGGTAGAGAAAAACTAGACTTGTCTGTTTCTCTGTCTTATACTTGTCTGTTTTGCAGACATTGAATAGCATCAGCATGCGTGAAACTACAAACAACTGATCTTATAAATGTTTCAATAGATTAAGAATCAAAGTCCTAAAGATGAGTCTCAACTTATGTACAGTAAGGTTGTGCTGTAATGTCTCTAAAAATTAAAACCTTTCACTAATCAGATTACATGTTTCGATACTGCATTTTGAAGCTCATTATCAGGGACTACTACAGAAATATTCAATAAGTACACTTTTATTCACTTCATAGTGTTTAAAAATTTTAGAAGTGTTCAGAAGAGATTCGATACTATAATTGACTATAAGCGCAATTGATAAATGCAGAAGAGACAACTGGAACCAACGTGTTGATGACAATATTTTAAGTACAAGTTATATCAAACCTCGTTTATTTATTTACAAGATAATAAACTACCGCTTAAATATTTCCGAAGAATCCGATTACTACAATATTGTTAGTTCCAGTATCGTATAAAATTCCGAAATACGCAGCGTTACGAAATCAAAGTGTGGTGTACAGTGCGTGGCCTCCCATGTTGGCAAAAAGCATACGGAAAAATATCCACACTGCGTTGCTCTCTTGTCTCATGGAAAGTACGTTTGAATTATTGATGCACAACAGTTTGCGGCCCAGACCTGTTCATTTTAAAGAATGATTAAGCTAACTACTAGAACCTGGTTACAGTTTAAACCAGAATCATTAAGTACATAATTTGAAATGCACATGCACATTTATTCGGTTGTGCCAGTTTAGTGAGAACTGCAATGAATAGTTGATTGGTTGTAAAATTAAATTAATATTATGTCTAGTTATATCTTAATGATTTTATCAATAGTATTATGCATCAACCCCTGCGAAACATGCATTTAACACACTTCCTTGGTGATTTAGTTGTCGTCGTATGGGAAATACCGCGATTTGATATAAATGGGGGACATTTGTGGATTATCTACCCTGAATACTCTCTGATATTACTTTGGTCCTACTAGTTTAGATTCCCTTGCTTTTATCGCCATTTTCTCTTTTGGTATGGTGATAATTATTCCTAATCATTTTGCAAAAATGGTAGTCAGATTACACATTAAGTTAAGCAATATGTTTTGTAAACACCATTATTTTTGTTTTTTGATAATCCTAACTTTTTATTTAATATACAAGTGACAATTTTCAGAACTTAAAGTCAAGACCATCACAATTAGAAGCAAGAATAAAGTTAGAGGATTCCAACTGAAAGGACCAACGTGATATTTGGTCTACCTTTGATGTTATCTGAGTAAGGGAGATAATTTGTTATCAGAAATGTCCCTCATTGTACTTAAACCGTTAGTTATAACTATCTGGTCAACACCAACAGAAGATGATGAAATCCAAGCTGTCATTTATTCAGTTCTTTTTTCTGTACGGAAAATTGCCAGTATTATATTCCTATATGTACAATTGGAGCAGGTGTTAGAGTTGTCCAATATTATGTAATTCTATGTTTTGATTGGCCGTAAGAAGATCCGATTATTGCCGAAGCATTACGTATTTTTACGATGTACTACCTGTTGAATCAATTTGCGAAGTTGTGTTATTCCGGAAATCTTCGGTCAGCATCACAGTGACTGTCTGGTAACATTGTGTAGGTACATTGAATGCTATTGTTTTGAAATCTATTAATAGTAACAAGTAACTGATAAGAGATACAGGTAACTTTTTGAAGTTTGGCAAAAATATGGCGGTTGATAAAAATTAAAACATAGTAATTTTGTAATTACAATTACAAAGTCATCTTTCCATCAAACAATTCAATATTTTATATCATTTAAAAGGTCTGTAACTTGTATTTTATATATTTAAAAAATAATTGTCAAAACTGTTCACTTTCTTGTTTGTAAATGGTTAAACTTAGTGCATCTAAGCTGCTAGGAAAATGCTGATAAGACAGGTATAAATTAGTTAGTTTCTTTTTTAAAAGCAAAAATTCAAAAATCTGCTTATATTTTCAAAATATGAATTTAAAGACCTTTCAAATGATGTAAAATGATACGATATTTATGTTTAAACGTTTTCAATTAATAAAATTTGGCTCACAAAGGAAAAAGTTATCTAAAGTAAAACTTTTGTCTGTTTCCCGGTCGTACTTTGCTACGACAGTGACTGTATCTCACCTGGTCTTTAATATGTTGAATTATATCAAATAAATCAAAGCAAGGTCATATTTTATTATCATAATTTATATTACAAGTATATTTGTTATTCTACTCAAGCATGTTTGTTACTATGTTCAAGCATGTTATTTCATGAAATTCATGTTTTTTGTAACTTAACAAAACAAACGATGCTTCAGTATCATAAATATTACCATTAACATCAAGAGATATATTGAAATAAAAGGTTGAACAAATATGTTGTTGTTGTTCTTCAAAAAATGTGCATTACCTTAGTTATAATATGTCTGAACAGACAGGTCTACATTTAAAGATATATACTAAATTTCTTTTTTATTGGCATCTGCAAACAAAATAGAGTGCTGTAGCTTAAGGTTCCTTAAAATACAGTAAAAACCGTACACTCAAATGGACTTAAGTCCATTTGAATTTTCCTTGTTATAACCGTTCTGCGTATACCTGCTGGAGATTGTTCTCCTGTTTATGAACTTTTTACCAGACTCCCGATATTACTATTGTACTTCAACTTTCAACATTATAATATTACTAACTCGCTGTGAAACATAATTTTTACGAACGATTTTGTCATAGTTATGGCTTCAGTACTTAAGTTAAAATGCACATTCACATTTATTCGGTTGTGTCGTTTTAGTGAGAACTGCTATAAATAGTTAATTGGATTGTAAAATTAAATGAATATTATATCCGGTTATGTCCTGATGTTTTTATCAATAGATACGTATCAACTCCTGCCAACGAAACATGCATTTAACAGACTCCTTCGTGATTTAGCTGTCTTCGGTAGGGAAATAGCTTAGATCGTTAGTTTAGTTATCTGGTCAACACAAACAGAAGATGATGAAATCCAAGCTGTCATTTATCCAGTTCTTTTTTGTAACTGTTCTGCGTATACCTGCTGGAGATTTTTCGCCTGTTTCTGAACTTTTTACCAGAGGTGAATTTCTTGACAAGATTGTTTGCGCTGATGGCGACGTCATACATGAATCCAGTTACATTACTAAGTTTGATTGTTTGATATACTGCACCAGGCAGCCAGAATGTACCGGCGTATTTTTGGATAAGGAAAATAAGCAATGTACAACATGTTCTACTAAGTTTTTCCTGAAAAGCACAGCTACTAATTTGACATATTACAAACGGAATGGTAAGAATCTTTTTTTTCGTATCTAAGGTATATATTCGGTTTTGAAGAATGTAAAGTTAAAATTATAACACAAAGGCTATGCTGAAAACAATTGCTTATACATGTGTCCGTTTTAAACACCCCTTTGAAACAAGTACATAACAGTATGATGTCCTGTTCACACTATTAGTTTAAATGTGTTTTGTCAGTCAGATAATCACGTTGATTATAAAAAAGGGGTCGTTTATGAGCACTTTCAACATCATTTATTCTAGTGCAAGATAATATAAGATAATATGTGTATTTGTTATCATGTACAATTTCTTTGTAAATTGTCCATTTCGCTTTTAATAAGTTATTTGACATTTCGCTCTCGCAGTGATAAAAACGTGGCTCACATATATCTATTAAATTGTTAAGCTAAACCGAAGTGCTGTCATGAATGTGTAGAAAAATGTTTATGATGGAATCAGTAGAGAGGACAATATCCCTATATACTTAATAATTGTAAATTGTGTTTTGTGTGGTCAATAACACGAAAAATTTCTGTTAAGCCACACACTGCTTTATTAATCCAGTAAGATATTGAAGTACAAAGTCAACGAAATACTGTACCTAGTGAAAACAATATTGAAAAATAGATCTACAAAATAAACTAAAAAAACCGATCTTTTGCTGACATCTCAATCTATTAATAAAGATCTTGTGATACCTCCCGGGGATTAATTATTTTCATTTTATCAAATTATCAAAAGTACACGAAAAAATGCTTTTAAGTACATGTATCTTTCATTAAAAAATCTGACCAAAACGGTACAGTTATATAGGTGTCATAATAATTTAGTTTTTCGAATTACAAGAAATATCATTAACAATAATGTTGAAAATAAGAAGAAGGAAAGCAGACGTATTATTGTAAGATCAGTATCCTACGAACGTTTGGCTTGCAGCTGTAACTTTCTTTCTGTATACACAATCTCACGTGTCGCACATACCAATACTTTGCAAAAACAGATTTCCCAAATGCAAGAAATAAAGAATAGAAAAAAGTCCATATGGCAACTTCTGCTTAATTTCATATGGTCTTGAAAATCTTGCTTGTAAGGAAGAATTTATATTCTTAATTTCATATAACAATCAGGAACAAATAGCGCCCATGTTTTATAGCCTTCATGCATTTTCTTCAGAGCAAATTTCGTTATTACAGTGTTTTAATGTGACTGATTAAGCAAGACCGATAATGACAATTAACGATGGCTTATCAAACCAAAAAGGGTATGTCACCCCAAATAAAATAACCACATTCCTTCACCACATGACACCGCGAAAGACTAAAGACAGTTTAATAATGAACGAATCGCTAAATAATACATTTTTATTGTCAAGTGTTCTTTGAAACTGTATCAAAGAATAAAGCACGTTTTAGTTAAAAAAGAGTGAACATGCGGTTGATGAGCGAGATGTTTAATCGTGTCATTTTGTCTGTTTTATAAGCTTTCACAGTTGTTCTAATAATTGGAACCATAGTTTCAACTTTCGCAAAGGAAAACAGTGCTTTCAATATTATTTTTGTTTTACACATATTATATGGTTCACACAACTGAAGCTTCCGCTTTGATTTAAACATATTTTATTCCCAGAATATTTATACACATTTTACAACCAATATTACATACACATTTATTTACACTATTCTAGTGAAATGGATAAGACTGAAAGACTTAGTCTTATAGAATTATTTTCCTCTTAGATATTAAATCATCCTGTGTCGGTTTGTCATAATTATCTTCTGAGAATAAGATACATAGAACTAGTATGGTGGGAGAAAGTTTATTTAAATAAAGAACGAAATACTGAAGTGGTGAAAGGTATAGAAAAAAAAGTGAGAGGGAGAAGAAGTCTCACAATACTCATTTTTTAACTAGAGAACCCGTTTAGTTTTAGTCTGATAATATTGCACATTTGAAAATAGTTTAGCGTTATCACTGTCTGATAGGTTTGGGCTACCGAAGAGTAGGATATCAAGGTCTATATAAAATTCTTGAAGATTATTGAAGAATATGTGACGTTGCGCCTTATGAAAAGGACATTCAACGAGAAAGTGATATTTTGAGTCTACTTGACCGCAATCACACAAAGGAGTAAGGGAGATATTCCCAAGGAATAAATGGTAGTTTAATGAACTACATTTCGTGCAAAATCTTGTGTGAAGTGATTGGAGTTTTCTGTTTTCAGAAGCTTCCACTTTGAACAGTCCATGTTTTTTTTTTTCACAGTCTTTCATGTGGTAAATATTTCAAGTTAGTAATATGTTCACGTCAGGAACAAAACATACAAAAAAGTAAAAATAATACAATAAAATGGTGTTTACTCTGCAACAGAATTCACGCGATATAAGGCAGTATGTCACCTTGAAATGTGCTAAAGTTATACAGATTTATACCGCACTTAAGCATCATAGCGAGATTTAGCAGTCCTTTAATTGCGGACGGTCACGTGATCTTCATATTGGCGGCGGTCAATTTATCAGTTATGGAGCGGTCTATATTATGTCCGCACTGACTGTTTTTCTACCCAGCAGAAAGTCAGTTCGCTACCAAAGTGTTTTCTCCACCCAAATTTCTTAAGAAAATTAGTACTTTTTTATACACATTCGTTTTCCTAAATTAGTACAAATTTGCATTCTTTAAATTAATGCAAAAATCAGTTTTTATTGCAATTAATATTTTGATATATAGAATTAAGTTAGTAAACAATTTAACATCAAATACCAGAATACCTTGGCCTTAATCGAAATAAACTGTACATTTCATCAGCCGCTTAATTAGAGAGAGGTCCTTATATATAAATAGACATAGCGCAGAAGAACATAGATAGCGAATATGTACAGAAAGCGGACTGACAGTTAACGTAACGTCGAGTATTCTCTCTATACAAACACAAATGCGTTCTTAATTCTTATTCACTGGCTCTTCAGGTCAATATCCAATAAGTCATTCAAAGAAATCGGAAAAAAAGCAGAATCATATAACTAATATAAGCAGATATTTTCTGAATCCTAATTTCGTCATTATTAAGCGCCACGCCTCACAGAAAAGAATATGATTTTTTACATATCAGATTGAATGAGATATGTCATTTGAAATTTATTCAGTATATAACGGTATTTCCTATTAATTACAAATCATCCTATTAATTTAAACATGATGTTCAGATTTTTTAACAATTTCTCTAATACGAAAATATTGTCGTATACAAAACTTAAACAGTAAATTGTATTTGGAAAGCAAATTCCATTTTATTCCAAAATTAAATGCATTCAAAAGCTTGCGCTGTGAATGTTTACCATTCAGTTACAAACACCAATCCTGTTGACTTACTGAAAACTGATAATATAATTAGAAGTCTCGAAAATATAGATTTAAATCAAATTGTTCTGTCTTTTACAACGACCTTATCAAGTTAGAGTAATTGTTCTTTGTATAAACTTAAAAATACTCGGACATGCACATACACCCATAAAAAGCAGAGTCTCTCAAATGTATAAGAATAGATTTAATACTCGGACATATTTAATGTATTTTCCATCAAAAGCAATGATTTTGATATTGCGCTTTATTCTGAGTCTTTAAGTGTTTTTATCTGCGTCTCTTGTATATGATTGTTCAGACATTCAAAATGTTATACGAGTTGTAGGCATCTAGAAAATAAGACGACCCTTCTACAGTTTAATAATATCTTAAGTGATATTTAATCTTTTCTTCGCAAGACATTTGCATTTTCAACTTCTATTTTAGGATCAGGGGTTTCCGCCTATTTGGTGGTTACACAAGCGTTGTTGTGGTACAATGCAAAGGTAAAATTAATGCTCTTTAATTCAAGATTAGTTTAAGTTTGACTCTCTTTTACACATTTGTATAGAATTATCTAAGTGTTTCTTTACTAAAGCTATGTTAAGTTTTATAATTATGTGAGAGATTAAGTAGAACAACTGCACATGAAATAAACCATACCGAACCTTGCCAAAATGCCAATTGACTTAAATCATGGCTATCCGTGAAAAGTTTGGAGATAGCATAATATGCAAACAGCAAAGCTTGACGTTAAATAGTGCTTTTTTAAATTCTGTAGGGTATAAAACTAAAGGTCTTACATTTGCAGGAAAACTGTGAAGACCTTGGGGGACATCTGATCATTATTTCATCTTACGAAGAGAACAGTTTCATTGTGCAATATTTGAATGAATCAGGTGAAGGTTTTTTTTCAAATGATTGACCTTTTTGTTCATTAATGGTCAAAATCATCCTAAAACTCAGCATACGATTGAGAAAACAAAACTATGAATCAGGACTTCTCCTTTTAGTTTGGACGATATTCAGTAATAAATTATCTGAAAATATGAAATGTCTACATGTATCGTAGTTTTATATACATTTTTTGGCGGGTGGGGGGTAACTGTGACTGTCACAATTGCCTTCAATGTTTAGTCATAGTAATAAAAATTAAGTTCTGAAAATATTTCCCTTACATAGTGTAAACTGTTCTAGCCATTTTGCGCCTCAGAATAGATCTTCTACATGTCGCTACGCTTGTGGTAATACTTTTGTTTATGTCTCTCACGATATTTATTGTAAGGGTATTAACCAACTTTCACAGTTATGTGATCAGGAAAGGACATAGTACTAATATAATATATTTTTGTGAAACTTACATGTCTCTAAAACGGATCGATAATGATTGGGCAATTATATTTTTACATTCTTATTAGGAATAATCAAGATTAGAATAAATGTGTCTTTCATTAGCTCTTATTTCTTTATGTTCAAATAAGTTTGTTTTAATCTATAAAGGCATTTTTTTTAATATGTATTTTTTATTTTTTATTTTATTGAAAGTGGAATTCTATATGATTTGATCACTTGATATGCGAAAGAAACATCATTTTAGCACGATAACGATACAAAGGACCACAGATAAAAGAAGAACAACACGAAGAAATATTATCAGTAAAAACAACATTTGCTCAGACAAGCTTACTACCTAAATGTTTAATGTGTAAAAAGTTTGTAAAAAATCAGACTTTAATCCCTCTCTTTTTCAGTGACAGAAAATTCATTTTATATTGGTGGAAAAGGAACTGGTGGACAAGAGACGACATTTGAATGGGTAGATGGTTCGGCTTTCTCAGGAGGTTATACAAATTGGATGGATGGCGAACCGACTCCTTTATCAACAGAAGAAAAGTACGTCATGATAAAAAGAGATTGGAACTTTCAGTGGAACGATAAAGACGATATGGGACGAAACAGCATTTGTGAATTTGAATGAAAGAGACTATGATCTTGGCAATCGAAGAATATGATAATTGATATTTTTCATTATTTGTTAACCTTATAGGCTTACACTTTTCTTGTTGTTTTCAAAACCTGCCCAGTATAACATACATACTTCAACAACACAAATGTAACCTGTGTTGTAATTACTGTACACTGTTTAATAGGTGCAGTAGTGTCTCAGATAAGTATTGAAAACGATGTTGATCATATTTGAGACCATTGACACAGAGAGGCTTTTCTAGTGAAGGCAGTGATTAAGTCGGTTATTATGCAGAAGTAAAACAAACAATGGACACATTCACTTCAAATTTTGTCATTTTCTATGATTTTCATATGTCATGGAACTAAGTCTTTAAAACTAAGCTAATATTTTTGTTGCATGTTTAGTTGTCGCTTTGTCCCTTTGCCCATACTTTTTAAGTTTACGTATCAGAATCCACAAATATTTTGGTAAGAAATACATAAATAAATATCAAATATTCACCACCATTGTTACCGGAAAAAGCTAAGGAATAGCTTTGACAGAATGTCTGGGTCAGTTAATGTTTGCTAAAAAGTACTTCATAACGCTCTAGAGTGTTGCTTTCCAGGTTCATGCAAAATAATTCTTACGGCGGTAACCCCACGGGTTCTCATTTTCGTTGATTGTTTGTGGTGTATTTTCCAATTGATCTATAAATACATATATGCTATCTGTTTATTCTACTTTTTGACTTTGAAGAGAGACTGTGCTTTTTGACTAAGGTTTTTGCCAGATTACACCTTTTTTCATTTATTTTAAAATTTAAGTACGTATATTTGCAAAATACCTAATAATAAGCATTCATCAAATACGTCCAGCACGCACTAATGAGGAAAAGGCAGGAAACATTACAGACACCTGATGCTAATGTACTCGTTTGCATTACTTTCGAGTTTATTTGGAGTTTGTATTTCCTACCAGGTTTTTGTTTTTATCAAGCGGCGTCATTGAAATGGGATGCTAACATGTATATCTTGCATTATCCACAAGAACTTAAAATAACTAGCCTCTCCATTTTGCGTCGGTCAAATGGTCAACAGGTACTGACGAAAAATTAAACTCAAATATGTTTAAAATGTCAAAATTAAAGATTTTTATCGAATGGTTTTAGAAGTGTGGAATATGTTTCTATGGCAAAAAAAAACAAAAACAGTTGCAAAAACGCCTAAATTTGAATTGTTAATCTGTTTTTTACGTACAGTAAATAAATTTCAAATGTATTGCTGTTGTTATTAAAAATAATGTAAAATTATTCGTACATTACAATCAGGTTCAATGTTAAAATAAAAACATAATTTACATAAAAACACACACAAATATTTGCAAAGCACAAAGAAACTATCAGATTCAATACATCAAATCCAGTTTTATTTTCTTTTTTAACCCTTACTAATAAACATTTAGAGAAATCAAATGATTGCACATAGTTAAAAGCAAGGCCGCAAATTGAGCCAGATACAGGATCGCAGGACTGCAGGATAAGAATGTCAGAAAATGTCCAGCTCCGGACGCTCTGCTGCATATTCATTTTCAATAAACGCCCTGTCGGGCTTTGAAATATCACCACTAAGGATACGGTGTGTAAGTAAGTAAGTGAATTGTTAGTTGCATAGACATTATCAAATTACATAATAATACAACAATATTTAGCACCCGATCCCATAGTCTTATTATGTCACCACAGTGCGAGACAAGTTGTTAAAACATAATCATGAATTAAATGGAACACTTGTATCACAAAATTACCTGGAAACCCAGATCCAAAACAAAGGTAATGATGTATGTTTAGCCAGATCCATTTATTCGTATCTAAAATTATCTGTAGCTAGAATGAAATGCAGCTGCCTACACATATTTACTCTTTGTAGTGTTAGCGTTTGGTAAATGATTCAAATGACATGCCGACAGTTTGAAAAGTGTGAATGAAATTAAATTAACAAAAACAAGAAACGCGCGTATATTATTTCAATTATTTTATCATAAAAATCCTTATGAATTGTCATGTTTTAATGCATTCATTTTAACGTCAAACAGAACTACTGATTACTTTTCAATTATACCGCCGGTATGTTTGATAACTTATAAAATTGGTACATGTATGTATTCCCTATAACAGTTAACACCAATAAATGCCTCCTGACATTTTGGTGACAGACCAGACGGACAATTACAGCTCGAAGTTAGCTTATGTTGAGGTCAAGCTGTTGCTATGTGACACTTGCAAAACATCATTACTGTATTTACTTTTTCAAGACATGTTTTTGTTTTAATTATAACATGGCTAAAAAGTTTAGTTTGTTTACAGATTTTTGTTCAGGCTACATAAAACTTAATTCAACTTACAAGACCTGTAAAAGAGACATCGAGAACATGTTTGATAGTCGATGTCTTTTTCCTAGTCCAACCACCAGCTGCATTTATATGCATGGAAAATGCCCAACTAGGAGTCGTTGGGAGCGATGACTAGCATACTTTGGGAAAATGACCAAAATTACGTTTTAGATACACATTTTTATACAAGTTCTCAAAATATCTTTTTTCAATGAACAACGTATAATACAACGTATAAAATTCGTATTAGTGAACTCCCTTCTAATTGACAAAGTGATTTTCCTACCAGTTTTCACGTTATGATTATTCTACGGTGACGTCATGCGCCACTTCGCTGCGGAAAAAGTTTTGAGTGCAAATGTGAAACAAATCGCAAATGCACTTTAGGGCGACAGGATGTAATTAAAATTTGTTTAACTAGCACAGTAATTAAATGTATGTTCTTTTGATGATTGGTGGAAATCAAAATTGAATTCATACTTTAACAGAAAATATCAATCAAAACCACCGGCAGCGTTGCCGCTAATTTTCCGTGCATAATGACAGTTAAAATGAGGCGTTACGGTTTGACAATAATAAAAAATAAATGTCTATTAAATGGGCCAAAGCGTCAACGCCAAATTTATTAGACTACCTACAACTGATTTAAACATACATCTAACTTAAAACCTAAGTGCTGTAAAGACCAAAATAGCGTTATTATATTCTCTGACAGTCCTTAAAAATAAGTTTCAAATCCATATAATAAGTTCAAGCAAACATTAATCTACATGCAATTAATGTAATTCTATTAAACATCCTTTTTCATTCATAGTTTTAATAAAAGCTAAGCGCTTTATCATTTGCTACAGGATTTAAACAAATAGTGTTCTGCTTCTTTTCACTTTAATGCAAGTATATTTCAATTTAAACTATCTGTTAAGTCAACAACTTTCATTTACTGGTAAAACCCGCTTTTTGCTGTGCTTAGCAGCAAAACAAGACAACTCATTCATTGGAAAAAAAAAAACATGTTAATTTAAAAGTAGTGTAAATTTAATTTGACGGACACATTCAAATCTAGCTAAAACGCAAATTGATTGAAACGCCTGTTGGTACACTGTTAGCCTTAAAGAAAGTGAATCACACTAATTTAAAACAACATGGAAATAAGGCTTTCCTTTATGCTAGTCTCTTCATATTATTATCTGGGAAAATGTTTGAAATAGATTGTTTACTTGAAAGAATCCGTTTTATTCGGACTGAATTTCTAACCGGAAATGTTTGTCCTGAAGGTGGCATAATCCAAAAGAGCAGATACACAAGGGAGAGACAGTGCGTGATTTGATGTTCAGTGCAATTGTTGTGCAAAGGCGTATTTCTAGAATCGGAAATGAATCGATGTATATCATGTTCTACTGCGTATTTTATAAGGAATACATCTGCTGTTTCAAAAGTATTACAGACGTTCTGGTGAGCAGTTTCTAAAAGAAATATGAAATGAAATCTCCTTTTATTGTTAAGTTCTGATTTTCCCTACGATATGCTCAAACAACAGTTTTACTATTTTCTTTAAATAAGTAAGTTTTCTAACTGTTACGAATTCGAACTTCATCGGTGTCCTTTTGTTATTCCAAGTCCATTTGATATAATAATAATAATAATATCAATAATAATAATAATAATAATAAGAAGAAGAAGTAGGAGAAGAAGAAGAATGATATTGATGATGATAATCATGGTCGTTAATGGGGTTCCAGTGCAATTAATCGAGGGGTAGATTGCTGCTCTCTTTGTCGCTATCATATTCTTCTGATGCCTAAGATAGCTTTAGCTACACGTAATTTGGATAAGACTTCTAAACGCCTTTTTGTGCTTTGTATGTATTAAATACATTTATATATTCTATTTTTATCCCAATTATAAGCTACGGTTCAGAAAATATAATCCGAACCGAAAATGTCTTCTAACTAATAAAAACTTGTAAGACCTTTTACTCACTGAAATGATTTGTTTATCTTCTTAATATACAATTCCTTTATGGTTTTCTATCTCAATAGATTCACATGTTTCTGCTTATTTGCTGGTGACAAAACTCATGACTTGGTATAATGCAAAGGTAGTTATGACTTTTGGCTTATTTGAGTCTCTTAACTTTGCTGTGGTAATCACTGTTTTGTTTGAAATTAGTCCTACTGTTTATACTTCACTCATGTACACAAATTTAAGTGACAGTTCGAAAAAGGTGTTTGCTAAACCTTGTTATCTCTGTCAACGTAGAAAAAAATGGAATTCGTTAAAAACTTCATGAACGTGAAGTTGGCACATAGATCGCAGCTCTACATCTAGCTCTGCGATCTTATATCATTGCAGAGCTGGGTCGCAGCTCTACATCCAGCTCTGCAATCTTATATCATTGCAAAGCTGGGTCGCAGCTCTACACCCAGCTCTGCAATCTTATATCATTGCAGAGCTGGGTCGTAAATCTACATCCAGCTCTGCAAACTTATATCATTGCAGAGCTGGGTCGCAGCTAAACATCCAGCTCTGCAATCTTATATCATTGCAGAGCTGGGTTGCAGACTTACATCCAACTATGCAATCTTATATAATTACAGACCTAGGTCGCAGCTCCACATCCAGCTCTGCAGAGCTGGGTCGCAGCTCTACATCCAGCTCTGCAATCTTATATCATTGCAGAGCTGGGTCGCAGCTCTACATCCAGATCTGCAATCTTATATCATTGCAGAGCTTGGTCGCAGCTAAACATCAAGCTCTGCAATTTTATATCATTGCAGACCTGGGTCGCAGCTCTACATCCAGCTCTGCAATCTTATATCATTGCAGAGCTGGGTCGCAGCTCTACATCCAGCTCTGCAATCTTATATCATTGCAGAGCTGGGTCGCAGCTCTACATCCAGCTCTGCAATCTTATATCATTGCAGAGCTTGGTCGCAGCTAAACATCAAGCTCTGCAATTTTTTATCATTGCAGACCTGGGTCGCAGCTCTACATCCAGCTCTGCAATCTTATATCATTGCAGAGCTGGGTCGCAGCTCTACATCCAGCTCTGCAATCTTATATCATTGCATAGCTGGGTCGTAGATCTACATCTATCTCTGCAATCTTATATCATTGCAGAGCTGGGTCGCAGCTCTACATCCAGCTCTGCAATCTAATATCATTGCAGAGCTGGGTTGCAGCTCTACATCCAGCTCTGCAATCTAATATCATTGCAGAGCTGGGTCGCAGCTCTACATCTAGCTCTGCAATCTTATAATTGCAGAGCTGGGTCGCAGCTCTACATCCAGCTCTGCAATCTTATATCATTGCAGAGCTGAGTCGCAGCTATACATCCAGATCTGCGATCTTATATCATTGCAGAGCTGGGTCGCAGCTCTACATCCAGCTCTGCAATCTTATATCATTGCAGAGCTGGGTCGCAGACTTACATCCAACTATGCAATCTTATATAATTACAGACCTAGGTCGCAGCTCCACATCCAGCTCTGCAGAGCTGGGTCGCAGCTCTACATCCAGCTCTGCAATCTTATATCATTGCAGAGCTGGGTCGCAGCTCTACATCCAGATCTGCAATCTTATATCATTGCAGAGCTTGGTCGCAGCTAAACATCAAGCTCTGCAATTTTATATCATTGCAGACCTGGGTCGCAGCTCTACATCCAGCTCTGCAATCTTATATCATTGCAGAGCTGGGTCGCAGCTCTACATCCAGCTCTGCAATCTTATATCATTGCAGAGCTGGGTCGCAGCTATACATCCAGCTCTGCAATCTTATATCATTGCACAGCACGGTCGTAGATCTACATCTAGCTCTGCAATCTTATATCATTGCAGAGCTGGGTCGCAGCTCTACATCCAGCTCTGCAATCTTATATAATTGCAGAGCTGGGTCGTAGATCTACATCCATCTCTGCAATTATATATTATTGCAGAGCTGGGTCGCAGCTCTACATCCAGCTCTGCAATCTTATATCATTGCAGAGCTGGGTCGCAGCTCTATATCCAGCTCTGCAATCTTATATCATTGCAGAGCTGTGTCGCAGCTCTACATCCAGATCTGCAATCTTATATCATTGCAGAGCTTGGTCGCAGCTAAACATCAAGCTCTGCAATTTTATATCATTGCAGACCTGGGTCGCAGCTCTACATCCAGCTCTGCAATCTTATATCATTGCAGAGCTGGGTTGCAGCTCTACATCCAGCTCTGCAATCTAATATCATTGCAGAGCTGGGTCGCAGCTCTACATCCAGCTCTGCAATCTTATATCATTGCAGAGCTGGGTCGCAGCTCTATATCCAGCTCTGCAATCTTATATCATTGCATAGCACGGTCGCAGCTCTACATGTAGCTCTGCAATCTTATATCATTGCAGAGCTGGGTCGCAGCTCTACATCCAGCTCTGCATTCTTATATCATTGCAGAGCTGGATCATAGATCGACAACTAGCTCTGCATTATTATTATCATTGCAAAGCTGATTCCCAGCTCTTAATCTAGGCTATCGACATCTAAATTTGCAATCTATGATTAATACAGATCTGGGTATAATATCTAAATATAGCACACTAATCTTGTATCTTTGCTCTAGGAGAACTGTGTCGTAGTTCGACATCTGGTTGCAATTTAACATAAGTGCAGAGGTTGATCGTTTATAGATATCTAGCTCTGTTATCTAACATAAGTGCAGAGCTGGGTCGTAGATCGACATCTAGGTCTGCAATCTTGTTTCACTGCAGTGCTGGATCTCAGCTCTACATCTAGATCTGCAGTCTTTTTTTCATTGCAGTGCTGGGTCGTAGACAACGAGCTCTTCAAACATTTGTTTTTACTTCTTTTTACATATTCATTATTCAGTTTCAATTAGGTCTGCAAAATTTTAATGGTATTTCAGTATATCTTCACTGTAGAGCGTTATCTTAATGACGTTTCAGATGAGCATAGTTATTTGACCAAATAGATTTGTAATGGTGTTATTATTATACAGAAACAAAAACTGGAAGGATAGAACTTGTTTTAGTTTTGTCTACTTTTCATGTGCAGTCATGTAGGTCTATTTACACTTTTGGCGGCTCTTGCAAAGAAATGTTTGATTTTCTCATATCTGCAAGGGGAACTTTGATCTTTTCCCTGCTTTCTTGCTACCTTGTCACTACGGTGGAAAAGAGGTTATACATGTTTAAAAGTAATGTATTCCGTATAAGAAAAACATAAACATTGGATTCGTTTTTTTATCTCGATCCAAAGAAATGCGACGTAGTAAATCGTAGTACATTTAACGAGCAACTGAGTCGTGTTGAAACGACATGCAAAGTCAAGTGCATTATTTTCAAGATTACAATAAGATGAGAGACAGCTGCGCTCAAGAAGGAATGCATTAAAACAAGAAGTATACACTAGCTATGGCTATGAATACAAAGTGCGTAAAAGATTAGTTTTGATGCAAGCATCAAAAGCGGCGCGCATATTTTTAAAGTATGGTTTAAATTCACCAAAAAATATTATAGTGTTTGTTTTTGATGCTATGAGCAAAATTATTTACTGCTGGGTTGTAACATTTTTGACAGAATTCATGAACTGTTTGTTTTATTGGTTGTTTATGATTTTTCCTTTATATCTAACCAGCAAGTATCAATTTCTCCACAAATGAATGACTTTCTCCACTGTCTCTAACATGAGTCTGAGACAGTGGTGAGAGACGAATGACCTTAAGGCAAAACGTTCGAGATCAATCGTCACAGAGAAATTTACACTCATTCCAGTGATCGAACCTTTGATTCTTAATACAGTACTGTACCAATTGAGCTCAGCAGGTGGGCATCTGTCTTAAAGGAAAATGTAAGAGATCCAAGAACGTTTAACTATCAAATAAAGAAGGGTCATCAAATTACACTTCTCGTTGTTTACGGGATAAAATGGAAAACGAAATTTTATCCATTTCGTAGCAAAACATAAAATAAATCAATTTTACTCAATCCAGTTGACAGATACAATGGTATAAAATACATCTGGGTGCTAGTAATTATAGACACAGAATAAGGTTTTCAGCATCGTGCCATCGTCCCATCGCATTTTCTGGTAAAATAAGGGTCATGATCGGAACACCGTCACGGTAGGACTATGCAATGATATAAGATTGCAGAGCTGGATGTAGAGCTGCGACCTATCTCTGTAATGATATTAGATTGCAGAGCTGGATGTACAGCTGCGACACAGCTCTGCAATGATATAAGATTGCAGAGCTAGATGTAGATCTACGACCCAGCTCTGCAATGATATATGATTGCAGAGCTAGATATAGAACTGAGACCCAGCTCTACAATGAAGGAAGATTGCAGAGCTGGATGTAGAGCTGCGACCCAGCTCTGCAATAATATTAGATTGCAGAGCTGGATGTAGATCTACGACCCAGCTATGCAATGATTTAAGATTGCAGAGCTGGATGTAGAGCTGCGACCCAGCTCTGCAATGATATATGATTGCAGAGTTAGATGTAGATCTTCGACCAAGCTATGCAAAGATATAAGATTGCAGAGCTGGATGTAGAGATGCGACCTAGCTCTGTAATTATATAAGATTGCATAGTTGGATGTAAGTCTGCGACCCAGCTCTGCAATGATATAAGATTGCAGAGCTGGATGTTTAGCTGCGACCCAGCTCTGCAATGATATATGATTGCAGAGCTGGATGTAGGTCTGTAATGATTTAAGATTGCATAGCTGGATGTATCTCTGCGACCCAGCTATGCAATGATATAAGATTGCAGAGTTAGATGTAGAGCTGCGACCCAGCTCTGCAATTATAAGATTGCAGAGCTGGATGTAGAGCTGCGACCTAGCTCTGTAATTATATAAGATTGCAGAGCTGGATGTTAGTCTGCGACCAAGCTTTGCAATGATATAAGATTACAGAGCTAGATGTAGATGTACGACCCAGCTATGCAATGATTTGCAGAGCTGGATGTAGAGCTGCGACTCCAGCTCTGCAATGATATAAGATTTCAAAGCTAGATGTAGAGCTGCGACCCAGGTCTGCAATGATATAAGATTTCAAAGCTAGATGTAGAGCTGCGACCCAGGTCTGCAATGATATAAGATCGCAGAGCTGGATGTAGAGCTGCGACCTAGCTCTGCAATGATAAAAGATTGCAGAGCTAGATGTAGAGCTGCGACCTAGCTCTGCAATGATATAAGAATGCAGAGCTAGATGTAGAGCTGCGACCTAGCTCTGCAATGATATAAGAATGCAGAGCTGGATGTAGAGCTGCGACCCAGCTCAGCAATGATATAAGATCGCAGAGCTGGATGTAGAGCTGCGAACCAGCTCTGCAATGATATAAGATTGCAGAGCTGGATGTAGAGCTGCGACCCAGCTTTGCAGTGATATAAGATTGCAGAGCTGGATGTAGAGCTGCGACCCAGCTCTGCATTGATATAAGATTGCAGAGCTGGATGTAGAGCTTCGATCTATGTGCCAACTTCACGTCCATAAAAACTTCCTAGATCTTTCTTTATTAAAATAAAAAATATAGAGATAGATAGATAGATAGAAATCGTGTCCATTTATAATTAAAAATATAGATATTAATTAATTGATGTCCATTTATTGTAGAAACACTGCTAGGATAGTGGAGGTCATTTGCTGATTATTTCATTGGAAGAAGAGAATAACTTCGTTATACAGCAAGTTATTAAATCAGGTATGAAAACAATATGATAGCTGTTCAAGGACATGACTCTAGATACAATACAAATGCATGGTAACTGAAACTAGACCGTTATATATGATGTTTTCCACTATCTTTATTATAACAATTAAATCTCTACCAAAATATACTTGCGGTCATTAACAGAACAACACAACAGAGAATGGGTCGAACCCCGATGTAAGCGCATTGAAGACCATTACTTTAACTACTGAGCCATAGAATCGATCCCCTGGCGCAGTTGTCAGAGGTTGTATTTAAACAAGTATAGGAAGGTATGCACTAGACCGTAACAGTAGCAAAGTTCGGTGAATCGTAATATGCAGGCCAATGTAACAGGAAATCACAAACTTACGGAATACCGTTAGGGCCATCGTAGTTAGACGTTATAATCCAAAGGGTGACAATGCGATAGTGCGATAATGCGATGGCGACAGTGCGATAATGCGATGGCAACAGTGCGATAATGCGATGGCGACAGTGCGACAACGCGATAATGTGATGACGACAATGCGACAATGCGATGGCGACAATGCGATAACGCGATAGTGCGATGACGACAATGCGATAGTCATATCGTACTGTCCCTATCGCATCATCGCATTGTCGCCATCGCACTTTCGCATTGTCGCCATCGCACCACCGCGTTTTCGCATTATCGTTCTGTCGTCATCGCATTATCGCACTGTCGCAATCGCATTATCGCACTGTTGCCATCGCACTATTGCATTGTCGACTATCGCCTTCCGGTACAAATGCGTACATCGTTTTTTTTGTATGTTGTTGGACCCACTTTTAAGGAAACGGATTTCATTATAACTGTAACCATTTCAAAGTTAATCTTAATAAAGCCATCCATTTTTTGTATCTGCAATTGTTTTTGTTTCGTAAAAATCGCTTGTGTACATACAAAAAAAAGTATGTGCGCATGTGTCCCGGAAGGCGATAGTCGACAATGCGATAGTGCGATTACGCGACAATGCGATAGTGCGATAACGCCACAATGCGATAGTGCGATGGTGACAGTGCGATAATGCGATGGCGACAATGCGATAGTGCGATGGCGACAGTGCGATAATACGATGGCGACAGTGCGATAATGCGATGACGACAGTACGATAATGCGAAAACGCGATAGTGCTATGGCGACAATGCGATAGCGCGATGGCGACAATGCGATGATGCGATGGAGACAGTACGATAAGACTATCGCATTGTCGCCATCGCACTATCGCGTTATCGCATTGTCGCCATCGCATTATCGCATTGTCGTCATCGCATTATTGCACTGTCGCCATCGCATTATCGCACTATCGCATTGTCGCCCTCTGGATTATAACGTCTAACCACGATGGCCCTAACGGTATTCCGTAAAAACTCATGCTACCCTTCTCGCATGCTCTCTTCTTAACTACACTAAATGCAAAAATCTAGATCAAAACGATTTATGGGCAAAAGGATATAAAATATTCAATATGTTAAATAAGTTTCACTGCGAATGAAATTTGTGTTTCATGTGATGGAAATCAATGCTCTTAAACTAAACAAATGAAATAACCAGTCATAATAAACAATAAGATTTTTATACCAAGACCCTTATTTCAGACATTAGAAATGGTTTTCACATCGGTGGAAAGGGCATTGGTGGGCAAGCATCAACATTTAAATGGGTTGATGGTTCGGCATTTTTGGGTGGCTATACAAACTGTTGGGGCAGTCAGCCATATCCTTACATATCCGAGGAACGGTATGTTATGATGGTGTTTGAATGGAACTTTCAGTGGAATGATGAAAAGTACGCAGGCAGATATAGCATTTGTGAATTTGATTAAGGTCGTGTTTTTAATTAATACATTTCAAGAAATCTTTGTTGGCATGCTTTGTTTGAGAGATATTGAATTGTCCATTTTCCCTCAACCTGTCCGCTACTCTGCTGATATTACTACAGCAAACATGGAACCTTTTGTAAATATTGTGAGGTATGTTTTCAACCCAATGGAATGTTTATTCTATTACTAGCTTCAGTCAACTTGGTTAAGACTGTCTTTTCCGAAGACATTCGAATAAATTACGTTTGACAAAGAACAATAGAAACCCGGGTATTAAGATATGTTCTTTCGACAAATATTTTACGAAAGATTAGCGTGCTGAGTCTGTTAATCTTTAACCAACAGAGGAGCAATGGTTATGGGATAGAGTGCCGGACTCTCGACCAAGAGATAGCTATTTCGAATCCCAACAGTGATGAGAATCTCTTGTACTTTCCGCATCCCTTACAGTCGGTGAAACTATTGATGAGCTTATGTTAGTTATGCTTTGGATTTCTTGTAGGAACATATATAAGAGAAATCGGAATCCCTTAAATGATCATTTGTCAAATATTCAAGGAAAGAAACTGTCAGCGAAGCACTGACCGTAACAAATCGCCCTGTCCTTCAAATTGCTAATAAATGATTATTAATTGTGTGTGTCTTCAAGCAATCGAAATGAAAAAAAATCAATTTCAGACATCTCCAACAATATCAGTTATTTTATTTAACAAATCGCCCTGTCCTTCAAATTGCTAATAAATAATTATTAATTGTGTGTCGAAATGAAACAAAAATAATTTCAGAAATCTCAAACAATTTCAGTTATTTCATTTATTTGATCATCTTTTTTTCCAAATTTAACAATACGGGGCAAACGAAACATGGTCTCCTGCTTGAATGTACCAATAGATTCCAGAAAAAAAAAACAAATCCACAAATCAAAATAAATTGAAACAAGTCAAATGTAGAAACACGCTAAACTTACCCTTATCTCAGTCATAATGGATTTGCATTTGTAAATTTTTTTGAATGATTTAACAAGAAATAGGTTCTCTGTAATTTCCATTTTGCTTTAATTAACGTCTTTACAAGCACAGTATATAATGAGTACACTATAAGATATAATCTTTGAGAACTGAACTACGATTATCAATTTTACAAATAATTAATTTAACTAAAGGTATTGTAAATGTAGCTAAAAACGGAAAATTTTTGAAAGAGAACAGCACAACAATTTTATATTTTACAAGACTAATATTTCCAATGTGCATTATATTTACTCACACATAGAAATGAAACAACTGTATTTTGCATTTCTGTTGTCCCATTTCAACATGTTTTCTATTTTAGCCGCCATCCTTCAGGAGCAGTGGTCCAGTGGTAACTCGCTAAATTGGTAATCCAGGGGTCGCGATTTCGCTTACCGCTCCTCCACTAACATTACTTATTCTCTTTCTTATGAGACGTTAAACTGAGGTCCCATATATCAGTGCTATACACTGAGCATGGAAATGAACCAGAGGCGTCACTGAAACGGGATGACTTTCTTGTCTTGCACTATATGTAGTGCAGCATAACTAACCTCTTCATGAAGCGTCGGTCAAATGGTCAGAAAATACCAACGATAACTAAACTCAAATATATAGAGCAACACACAGTTAATTAAGCAAATCTCACATCGCCTGTTGGTATTATAGGCATTTTCTGAATTCTGGAGAATTTTTCAAATTGTTGAAGTTCAAAATATTTATTTAAAAAAGCTTCATTTTTAAAATGATTTTACAAAAGGCAGTTGCAAAAGTATGAAATGTAAGTCAGTTTTTTAAGTGCAGTAAATAAATTTCACTTTTACTGCTGTCGTCATTAAAGATTATGCAAAAATATATGTAAATTACGATCAATTTCTCTGTCAAATTCAAAAACATCATTTACCTTAAACACAAAGAAATATTTGCTAGTCACAATAAATACATTGAATTCAGTATACTCTCGCTAAAAACATTTTGAGAAATCAAATGCTTGCACATTTATGAAACTAGGACCGCAAATAGGGCCGAAAATAAGATCGCAGAGCCGCAGAATAAGCATGTCAGAAAATCTACGGCTCCAGACGCTCTGCTGCATACTTAATTTCAATAAATGCTCTGTCGCATTTTGAAAATTCGCCACTACACTGGATGATACCTTAATGGGCATAACCGAAAAGATATTCATGAAAATCATTACAGAAAAGGAATAATATTCAACAGAGTAGGGTATATGTGTTAAAAAACAGCAAGGAAAACAAAGAACTGTTTCTATCCGCCATTTTGCGGACACTATTTACCATTTACCATACACGGATGATCTCCGATAGCCTTAATCGGTGATTTCATAACTAAAAGACAATCTGGATTACCTGCGCTAGCCAATACATAATACACTGGAAACCAGGCAATGACAAAGGTAGCATTGTTCCTTTTATTTCAAGGTTCAGCAATAACTGAATGTTGACTTCTTTTTTTTTACCTTACGTGTGTAAAGGAACAAACAAATGTGTTTATTAGACCAATTTAATCCTTCTAATACTACGTTTTCATCAACAATGAAAACGGTGATAAAGTATACAATTTTCGTCTTTCAGGCAAGCGAATAAGAAGAAAATTGATTCTTCTTAATTAGCACCCGATTTGTGATATTTCATGCACAAGAGTTTCGTGAGTATGATATACAGGTCATACTGTTTTGGTTAGACTGACTAATAGTTGCAAATCATTTTTATTGTTATATATAAACAATGTGTACTCTTTTTTTCCTACGCGTTTTATTTCTTTAAGTGCGTCTTATTGTGTATTTTAAAAAAGCATGGCCTTTCTGTTTTAGCTGTCTATTGCATGGAGATAATAGCGTGGCTGCCTTTAAAATTGCTTTATTTGCTACTGCATGCAATGGCGTGTTGTTGTACGGTGTATTATTGTTGATGAAGATAAAGGGTTTATGGTTTGTAATATTTGCTTGATCAATAACTGTTTATGACTGGAGTTTGTAAGAGCTGTATTTATTTGATGTTTTAATACGGTCACCGCGAGATCCCTAAATATTGTCGGTATGTTGTTCGTTCTTACCTGGACGGAGAAGTAGAAACAATCTACTTTTTGTCCGTTTTTTCTTGTCTTTCCTTTTCTTTAAAATGTGATATCAGTCACATCATTAATGACTCAGTGAGTGCATGGTTTAGAGTTTGTGTGTATTTGTGAATGGATTAGTATGTTTATATGTCGATGAAATGGGCCTTGATTTCAAGAGTTTTGTTTGAATGCATTTTTTCGAAAGAACTGATAACAGTATCAGTACTAGCTTATCAAAAACCTTCTGATATTTGTAATATAAGATTTTATGTTATTGTATTCATTTTTCCTGACAAAACCTGTCCCTTGGAAGTCATAACTAATGCCATACTCGTCATAGGTTGAAGTGATTGCACGGCAAGTAATGTACAATACTGGCTTTTTGGTTTTCCGAGCTGACAGATTTAGTCCTCTAGATATAACTAACTCAATTTGTCAAAGACTAGTATGGAAATGTGCATGACATTTTCTGTTTATATACTAGAATTTACATATATAACACAGAACGTATATAAATACAACAGGGTTTGTTAAGAAATCAGGCTTGGACTGTTTAACGTTTCACTAGTCCATCTTATACCTTTAGATTGCTCTTGTCCGTATGTCCGTCCCGGTAACTACAATTAGGTTTCGGGGCCATCTACAGGAAACAGAACAAAAGAGATCAATAGACTTTATTCCGTTTCAAAAGAATCAAGGGCCGTCGCCCTCTGAAAAACAAAAGGAAGTAACAAAAGAAATGGCAATTTGAGTATCTCACTAACAAGAAAAAGAAGAGTTATGCCTCTAATTTAGTCATAATAGGTACCAAAATTGTGTGTCGTGTGCACAGCCAACATTGTTATACTTACGGCCATGATACTCCACAAGGATACAGATTCGCATATTAAGTTACGCACCTGTAGATTTCGTCTCTTTTCCTCTAACGAAGATCACGCTTATGGCCCTTGATATCGCAAACCAATCTTCTTAACTGTTAATCACATGCACAGCAAGGTGCACATGTCTTTTGTTGGCTAACACTTACCAAATCAATGCATTTTGTCAGACCACGATTTTACGTTGTTATAATCTTTAAACTATTCAAAAAATGTTTGTTTTGCTCTGCGTTGTCTAACACTTTTTGTTACAAATGTACTTTCTTTTTCATCGAATGCTAAACATGCTAAAAATCACAATGCAGTCATACCTTCTCATAAATATTTGAAAACTTTCTCCATTAAAGGTTTCCTGCATTTAACGAAAACAAAATACATACTGTCTAAACTTTTTAATTACTTTTACAGATGTTGTTTTATCGATGCGAATTTTAAATTGTGCTAATAGTGTATACATTTGCTTTCAAGGCTAAACTAACACAAACAAATACTCTCTCATGTCATGTACGATGAAAAATATAAAAATCACCTGGCAGGCACACTGATAATATGCATAACTACACTTGGTCAAGATCGTGCTGAGAATTTTCCTTTTAAATCCAACCAACAGTTTTGGAAATATGATCAACTATACTCAAATTTGGTAAAATCAAACCAGTATAAGCCAATAAAACGCTAATGACCATTGCTTTTGAGTTTCTTCAAAATCTTACCATTTATTATGGAGATATGCCCATATGTCTTCTAGTTTAGACTACTCAAGGGTCGTAGATTCGCTACAAAGCATCTGACTGGAACAAAACGAAAATATGCATTGCTACTATCGCTAATAATCAATCCTGTGAAGTTTCCTCAAAATCTGATTAGCGATTATCGAGAATGTCTAATTGTATTCAAACGTGGGCAGGTCGAGGCCAACAACTGCACTAAAAATCAGCCGACTGACACATTTCATTAATATGCATAACTTCACTTGCTAATAATAACTCCTGTGAATTTTTATCGAAATCCGACAGGCGATTATTGCGATACGCCCGTTAGTGTTCAAATTGTAAAGGCCCATAACGTCGCTGAATATTACTGAACCAAAATATACCGACGATATGTTCAGCTAGGCTTGGTACCAATTAATCATATCATTAAAATCTAACCAGGGATTATGGAGAAAGAGAGCAGACAAACTTTGCGACAGACATACAGATATACATACATAAAGACAGACAGTACAAAAACAATATGTCTTCCACATCTCTTCGTGGAGGGTTGGGGGAGACATTATTACATGTTACTATGTCAATATTTACAATACATCTTGCACGCAAAATAATTCAAGCATTCTACTCAGAGAGAGACTTTCGGTCACACGTCCGTCCGTCAAGCTTGTTTCAGTTACGAACCAACGCTCAGTATTTTGCGAGCTGGATTTAATAGCAATTCGAAAATATTGTATGAAATCATAAGCTTTTGACTAACGTGAAATGCCATCTTAATCTATTGAGAACGGAGGGTTTTTCATGCAGATACCATCGGTAGTATTTCCACTGCCACCAACGTCCCTGGAGACACGTTTGACACGCAGAATAGAAAACATATTATTTCAAATCTTGAAAATAATTTTTATAACAGAGCAATAATTACGTTTATCTGACCGAGAGAATTTCAACAAATATATCAAAATTGTAGTGTGTTGCGATTGTTTAGTAATCAAAGTTGAAAACTATATCCGTAAAATATAAAAGACGTCGCGAGAGCTAGAGCGCATCTTTGAGGACTTTGTATTTGGAAGCTTTAATTTTGAAATCTATGTTTAGGAAAGATAGAATGTACATTATGAACCTGCGATTTGTGTTGGTACCGAGTATGTTACGAAACAACAACATAAATGGTTTTAAGAACAATTTGCTCCTAAGTTTTAGAGTTGAATTATCACCCCAAACATTGTACTAGAACTCTGATATAATCGTTTTGTTACTTCAAGTTGATGTTTTAAGGTTTGCACCTACTGAATATATTGCAGCTTTAAGAACATCATAAAAACATACTGCCAGATATGTTTTGTCCTATAAAATGGCGTGTATTAAGTTCGTGGTGAAACGTCATTTCTGTATTATATTGCCATAATTAGCTTTTGTTTATGACTTGATAAATGCTCATTCATTTATTCGATAGAGACTTCTATAAATAGTAAATTGGTTGTAAAATTAGATGAATATTATATCAAGTTATCCACAAATGTTTCTACTAAAACTATTACGGGTGCATATTAACCTTTGCCAATGGCAGCTTCAATCGTGCTTGAGTTGTTGTCAGTTAGGTCATATCTTTGAACAGGCTGCTTGTTTGTTTGTTTAGTTCTCTAATCAACCGCATCTGAAATGATTAAAACCAAATCTGTCATATTATCTAGTTCGTCTTGTAATCATGTACAATTTCTTTGTTATTTCTCTATTTCGCTTAGAAATAAGTTATTTGAAGATATTCTCTCCCACTGATAAAATGTGGCTAATATTTCTCTATTTCATGGTTAGCATAGACTATTCAGTGATCTGTAGTGCTGCCATGTAGTTTCTAGAATATTCACGGTGTGGAATCATGAATGTAGAAAGGATGGTTACACTAAATACTATAATTATAATAGTTAATTGTAAAGTACTGTAAGCCCCATTTTTGTTTTTAAAGGCATACACATTAAATACACACTTTTTAGTTAAGAAAACTGTTTTTAAAGAGAAAGATCAAAGCTGTTACTGCTGAAAAAACATCGACTTTGTAGAAGACAACGGAAGGACAATTAACAAACCTTCAGACAATATTTAACTGCAAATGTTCGTTTATAAATCAACTGTTTGTTCATTGCAATAACTTAAATTTTATTTTAAAAAAAAAATATTAATTGCTACACGGAAGTGGAAAATGTTAACGAGTATTGCAATTCCAAATTTTAAAACGTGTTTGTTTCCATTTAGAGCATCAGCACTTAATTTAATATAGAATAGGGACGCTATTATAATATTTCTTAAGAAAATAGAAATGTTGGTATTGTGAATGTAATGTTGAAGACGAATTTTATTGTTCTCTAACATGTTCCTATCCTTTTCGCTCTACAATGTTATTAGCTTTTTTTATGTTTTATATGTTTGTGTGCTTGTAGCCATGCATTTATGAAACGCAATTTAATATCTACTTTTAGTGAAAGGCTATTTTCTGATACTTGTACCTGCTTGTTTGATTCGTTGTTTGTCAGGTAATAAAGATAAGGTTACAAAAAAAAAATGATATTAAGTAGCATATGACTGAGATCTGGCAGTATATTGTAAATTGGTATATTGGTAAAAGATTTGTGGGTCAAAAAAAGAAGAGAAACTAGTAAAACTAGCAACAATTTGAAGTTTGGATTGACTAAATATTTGGATGTCTGGAGGGAAGAATACATATTTTATACAACTAATGACAAATAAAAACAAGACATTTATTTACAGAGAATATTACAGAATATAAAAGAATATTTTTAGATAAAAGGAAACGTTCATTAGTATGATGCACTGCATATAACAATTGTGAATTATTATAAGAAATATTTTTTTTTGAATTTTTGCGTATTGCAAAACTTTCATCCCAGTCAAATTAAACTTTTGATTTACTGTGTTAATAAAAGTTCTTGTAACATGGTGGGGAAATAACTGCATTTGCTAACGTTTGAAATGTGCTCTGACAAAATAACTTGACATGATTACATAGTCTGTATTTACACATTTTGATTAACTAATCCTCTTGGTCTTAATGAATGCATTTGGAATAAAGCATTTATCAAAGTGAAGGATAGTTTTCATTTTGTTCTGCTTGTTATAATAGAGTATCCAATAAATTGATTAAAACAATGCCACGTGGGTTTGTTTACAAACATAATACCTATCGGCGATAGCCATCCTTCCCGGAAAATTTAAATCGTCTTTTGAGAGTTTTTTTTCCTAGAAATACACTTTTGAAAAAGGTTTATAATAATCATTTTACAAAGGAATGGTAAAAAATTGTTAAATGCACAACAGTTTACATTTTCTTTAGGCGCTAGCATTCACTGCGTAATGTATCGTTATGTGTGTGGTGAAGAGGGGACAGGGGCGGTGGGCGGAAGCCTTTACATCAATAAACAATATCTGGTAAATGGTAACTATCCATCCTCTTTAAATTCGTTGACAGGTCCAAACCCTGTGTTAGTTTTTCGTTGTATGAAATACCTTATAAATTATTCAAAAAAGAATATTTCAGAAATCTTATTTTTCGAAGAAATGATTTTTCTTACATGTTATATTGAGATAAATGATTGCAATTGTAAAGTTACTTTATAACGGTCTTTCATACCGATTACAAATGACTATGTTCATAACAACATGCTGTTCACATTCAATCTTAACCATCGCTCTGATCCTAATATATTCTAGCAGAAGACAGTCGTGATATTGTATTTGGAAGACGAGTTTTATTTCATTATAGAACGTTTTGCATTTAAAAACTAAAGCAGTGAACATATACCAAAACGTTATCAATGGTTGGATACTACGTCATCGCGCACCTGTTTTATGCTCTCCTGCGGACCATTTTTGTCAACAATCCGTTGCTTGAAAGGTAAAATGGTCTTTATCAATAAAAAATATGTAGAGTTGCAAAAAAACATGTTGAGTTTTTCAGCATTCATTCAGAAAAAAAAAAACTTTCACCTGTTTTCAGGCCTAAACTAGAATTTTACGCCATAAAAATTCTTTACGTAAATACAAAGCACACCAGCCAATCTTCGGTGCACAGCATGATTTTTGTAACTCTACAGATTTCTTTTTGAAAAAAAATCAATTTCATCTTTCAAGCGACGGGTTGTTGATCCGCGAGAGAGCATAAAACAGGTTCGCGATGACGTAGTATCTTTCCATTGATTATAGACTATGTTAACACATTTTAAGTCTTGCTGACTGTCTGAAAACTGATTATAAACGTTTGCTACATAGACTTACTACTTATCTAGTACAAGCATTCAAGAAAAATGCAAGAAATCACAGACCGGACATAAGATAAATTTCCTATAACCTGATAACGGTTTTTTTTGTATATACTGTAATTGTTTTTAGTCATTTAATCTCGAAATACACTGTATAACCTTTGTCATCAATATTCCAACTTTGTTTCAATAAAGGTTGATGTCAATAGGCTGTATATGCATACGACAAAAACATCTGTTCTGCATTTAAATTTGTTTAAAGCTAATAGTCACAAGTCACACTATAAAAAGCGCTACACAAAAATTCAGGTGTGTTGAATAGTTTCATGGTTTTGATTATCTGGGTAGTTTTCAATAAGCTCGGTCGTGAAAACTGTTGATTTTAAATTTTCACTTTCTATTTATCTTCTACGTATTTTTTATCAGATCATATTTATGTTAAATCTAAACTAGATGAACTGTTACATTTCCTCGCTGAATATTATCACATAATTTTATTATATAAACTATATCACAATGTTTCTTGTAGCTTTTGAGGTAGTCTAGTTGTAGATGAAATATAAGCTAGATAATTGAACCTTATTGGAATGCAAAAAGTAAAATTTTCATGTGGTGACGTAACTCCTTTTAGATTGTAAACTGATTTCACAGTGTGTTCTTTGTAACGAGCGGTCTTTTGAGTTGAGATCGCGAACCATTCTAAATTTTACGGAAATACCCTATTTTAAACGAATGACTACGACGTTATTTTTGGTAATAAGGACTCGACAGTCAATCATGTAGTTTCAAACATGGGTTCAAATTAACTAATTTTTTTTCCGAAAGATTTTTTTTTCGTACGTGAACTGTAAAAAATAAGCAAATTAATATTTCAGAATTATAGAAGTAGGAAAATAAAAATATTATCTTTTGATTAGGTCAATGATTTCTGTTTAATTCCACTCCCTTAATAAAAAAACAGCATAGTGTGACAGCAGCCAATTTTCGTACAGAGGAAACAATGTCCATATCCTTGACGTAGAATGATCATCTTTTTTAGCATTAAACATTAACAAATGTCAGCCATTAGAGAAAGTTAGAGAGCAAAACTCCTTTACTAATTATAGCAACCTCTACTAAATTTGGCGGCGTCCAAACATTTGTCTTGTTTTATGTTTGCAAGAAATACCTATCAAGACAAGCGAAATGATATCTTAATCAAAATCCGGTCTATTCCATCTATAGCTATATAGCCCTATGTGGAAGCCTTAATTAAGTTGTCATATGTGTAAGCATTGATAGAATTGCTTTGGTATAACATATTGTAAGTGTGACTGGAAAATATTGACGAAGAGGTAACTATGCTGTTTTAAGTGAATGCTGTTTCAGGTAATATTTATGATTGTGCTCATAAAATCATATGAAAGATAAGAATCGTTTACCTCGGATTTGTTACTGTTGTTATGGTAGTGATCTAGTTTTTTTGAATGCTGATTAAATCTCAAAGCTGAGAATTAATTCAAATGATATTTGTAAGACCTTAGAATTGTTATATGGTCAATGATGTGTCGGTCTTACTAATGTTAATTTAGTTAGGCAGACAAAATATTATCTTTGGACTAATGTCAGTTGCACCATTTCAATAAGGCCTAAACTAATTCATATATTTGTCCATGCCAAGAAAGGAACTACGTCAACCAACTTGGTACGTTCAAAAACTTTACGAAGCTAGGTTGAACTATAAAATGTGATCGTTTTCATACTGAGAGGAAATAACATCACAAAGATTTCTTTCAAGTGGTTAGTATTTAATGTTAACAAAAATAATACAATTAGGCAGAGCAGCTTCATCTACACAGTCACATAGTTATGAAATGCAACCTTGAAGTAAAAACCTGTAGAAAATCCCTTTTCTAAATAATAAATCTTTATTTTAAATTAGGGATGGGAACGAATACTAGTATCAATTTTCGAATATTCTGTTTGACATATTCGAATATATTCGAATATTCGTTTTTTCATGTTCAATCATGTTACCGAAATTTGGTATCCGAACATTGGTACTGTTTCATCACCTAGACGTTGTCGGAGAAACTACTGTGTATCGTCTAGACATGGCGTGGAATTGGCATTTTTAATCGAAGTCTTAAATGCTTTTAAGAGACTGGCAATACAATATATATTCCGTTCATTGAAACCGCATGAAATAAGTCCAAACACGTGAGGGAGGCATGCTTTTTTTTTAAATATACTTATAAAAAAGGAAAATATTTGAGCTATATATTCTATTGATTGGGAATCTAAAAGTAATTACTAATACAGTAATAAGCGTGATTGGGGTATCCGGACAGAACTCCTCCTGGACATACCCCCTCCCATCCCCTACTCATTTTTGTATAGGTGTATGGAACCCCCTCTTCAATTTTACAAGGTGGACAAAACCCCACATCCTAAGTCCAAATATTGTCAGAAAAACATTACATTTTTTTTCAACATTTTATTAAAATTTGTTTGATAAATAAGATAAATATATATTACACAAAGCTAAGTTTTTACAGTTTTCTTCAATTATTGCAATCAGTACAAGTGATTTCCCATATTAAAAAAAAAACAGGACAATTCAAGTATTCCTTATTGTTTTTCATACCTATGTAATTAAAAAAAAAACATATCTGTAATTAAAAACTTTTACGAACCTAATTATATAAATGTAAGTCAAACCTAATACTAAAGTGGCACTATAATTAAAGCTAAAAATGAAAATAAAATACATTCAATTTTTAATATAAATAACCGTAAGAAAAAGGCAGAGGGGGTGGGGAGGTGTCCACAGGCTTGTAAAACACATGAAGGTTTTTTTGTTCAACTTGTAAAATGCATGATGTTTTTTTTGTCCTTCTAATCAAAATTGAACAGGGGGAGGGGATGTTATATCCGAGGGAGGTTTTGTCCTGCCCTCGTGATTGGGTGTTCCTTTTCGTAAAACATGACGTTTATCCTTGAATATTGTGAGACAAATAACTTCTAAAATTTGTGAAATAAAAGGATGCAAATTAAATTAACAAAAAATAAGAAGGTAAACACATTTACGCCTGTTGCAAACTGTTAATCCGTAACGATTGCCCCTGCCAATTATGCCTTGCCATTTTATAGTTAATTGGTTGCTGTTTGACACGCGATAAACAGATTGTTTGTTTTGTTTGTTTGTTTGTTTTTGTTGATGTTTTTTTTGCATATTTTCCCATCACTATTTCAAAAAGATTACGTGACTTAAGAAAAAAGTCAAACAGATTTTTAATAACATTTTAACCATACACTGCTTGACTTTCTAAAACAGATTTCCCTTATTGTACAGGTATTTTCCATTTACACTAACAGACGGGTTTTGAAAGAATACTCATAGTCGAAAAGCGAAAATTGTTTATCATGCTCTTGACATAGTCTGCAAAATGTGCAAACTGACCATTATCCAGTGTGGTCACAAAATGCAGCTAACTTTCAGCTCCAGGATTAGGGTAATATATAAAGTGCCAGTGGAAAACCTATATATTTACTCTACCGTATTGTTTTTTGCGAAGTTTCTGAATGTATCGGATTTCAGTCTATTTGGTACAGATCGCAGTCATTTCTAGTCACCGTGTAAGCGCTGTCCCATTTACTTCCATCGAGTGACAATTCATTTCCTGTACCTCGGTGACAAAATTCTTGTATCATATATCTGTCTTGTTTGAAACGATGCACTTCATTTTTAAAATCTGCTCCAGCCATTTCTATTTTTGCATCTAACTCTTTGGCTGCTGCCTCGTATAAAGCGTAATCTAGATACAAAAATGTCTTCAGTTTTTCATAATCCTGTTTTCAAGAACCGTCGAATATTATGCCCCTTCATTTTTTCCTCACCATATATAATGTCCCTGACATGCCAGTGCAATATCCTTTTCATAAGAACCAGCGACTCATCCAATTTTTCAATTAACATAATGAGATCAAACTCTTTCATAATTGTAACAGTGTATTTTTTTATTTCCTCGAGCAAGCTTGTGGAATTTGCTTTTATATCGCTATTTGGGAACAACTTTAATGGATAATTAAATGCAAACGCCATTCTATTGTTTGTCATTGATTCCTGTTTCCTGTCATACAACAATGGATAAGCTGCAAAATCCGAAAGATTCGTCTCATGATAAAGTTTGAAAAATCTGATTGCTGATTCAAGTCTTGTTATGGGGTATCGAACCAGTCCGATGTACGCGGTGTCTTTTGGAAGGTACGTTTCGATCTCAGCGCGATTGTATATCACGTGACAACACAATATGTCATAATTGCAACCAGCTGGGGGAGGAACAATATTTTCTTTTGTAAGCGAATTGTATAGACTTATCACGTTAGGCATCGTTGTTTCAGCTTTCTTCCTGTCGTCGTGCGGAAAAACGAAAGTAAGATTGCGGGAGTCGCCAAATCTAAGAAATATATTTTGTACCGAAGTACTTCCAGTTTTATGTACTTTAAGGTAAACGACATGGTGTTTTTCACCTTTCTTTCGATATATCTCCGGTATAATATGTTCATGTGAAGCTTCCAAAGGCGTGATGAGTTCACCCCTTGCTGTTCTTTGTACAGCTTGTCTCGGTATTATTTCTCCGTCCGACCACATTGAGACTTGTTTTGCTGATGTATTCACATAAAGAACATTCTTTAGAAGCTGTCTCTTTGTTGAAGGTTTTACGACAGATGAGTCATCCTCCAAATGATTTCAAATTGTTTTTCGTATTGTCATCCAGAACTTCCGTCTTCTGAGAAAATGTACACTGTTATGTACATGGTAATTGAAATGAGAATGGGCACAAAAGCAACGGCAAATCTTTTTCTGAAAATAAGAAAACAAGTCATAGAAGATAAGTATACGTTACGATTATATCAGTACATTTTATTTGAAAAGGGATGTGTTAATTATTATAACACTGTGAGAAGCCATGTATTATTAAAGTAACGGAAAATAATTTGACTTATAAATTAATAAGTAGAAAGCCTGACAGAAAACATAATTCAGAGTTTTCAAAAGGTAACGGTGGTCACGTTTTAAGTTGACAAATAAATTAACCCAGTGACACCCATTCTGTGTGAAAAACGTTTTCGTATTTCAAAGTTATAATACTTGCAATCGAGCTGGCTCATAATTTCACCAAGGTCTTTTTCTCTTGTACTGAAGATTTTATACAATCTAGCTTATATAAAGGCTTTGGTTCACAAGAAATATACCAAAAAATAAAGCGATAGTGATACAATTTCTCATTATTTTATTATTTTTTTATTTAGTGAATCTATAATTTTCCTTATGACCAATGGCAAATATGTTTTAGTTTTCAAAACAAATAATATATCTCAAATCACTTACTTCTGGAAACGTTGACCGACCATCTGCAAATAAAATATTTTTTTTTTACGTTGGCTAGTTTGCGTTAACAGTGTTTAAAGAAAGAAAGTTTCAATATATTAAATAAATATATGAGCCGTGACACGATAGAATAGATAAATAGTGTTAACGAATGTCTTTTTTACAAATGAGTAAATAAGAAATATTTTACCATTATGTGTTAATGTCGTGACTAGAAACGTTTTAATTTTACTTATTCATATATTTGAAATGTTTATAAGTTATTCAATGTTTCAGAAACATTACCTAGTTGTTTATTTAATAACACTTGAAACCGCGCGTACACAAAACAATTAAATTGTGATTTTTTTCTTAAACTGTGAAACTGCTTTACCGTTCAACTGACATATCTTTTTTCAACCTTGAAGAAATCTGCTTTTAACTCCCTTCGCCTAAGGTGTACACAAAATTATGCAGTTTTACCTAAAACTAACGCAATTTTATTACACTTGTGTCTAAAACATGTGTCAACAATAATCTTAACATCTGTAAACCTTTAAAGTATCCTCAGCGACAAGATGCCATTTGAATACTGATCCGATGTGGCAACATTCGTTTTCGTTTTGCAGCTGTGAATGTCATTTACGAGTATATCCATTACTTTATGTGCTTCGAATATCAATATCGGTTAAAATGTTCAAAATGCGAAATAAGATATACATATTTCTTGTGTTAATCAATTCAGAATAATTATATAAACCACAGTTTGATACTTGATATAACTGACTTACTATCTGAAATATTGGTTAAAAAAATCTTATTATCTCTAAAAATGTTCCCATCACTACTGTCCTAAAGACAAATCTTTTTTTAATCTAGAAAGAATCTATGGACAACTAAATGTCAAACTCATTTTCAGTAATGAATTTCATTATGGTTGATTTATTCGACATTAACTTCAACACAATGTATGTAAAATATATAAAACATAGTTATTTGGTAAAGACAGCCATTAGTGTCCAATTTTAGTTAGAATTTTTCGAGGCAGTCTCAGAAATAGGTCATATCAACTTTGGATTTATTTCATTAAGAAAGCTTTTTGTCAGCCATGTAGTGTTAAAACATTGAATGTAATTGTTCAACTTGTCGAGTTTTGAGAAGTGACTGAATCTATCCGTAAACTCCAGACGTGAGTATATATGTTGACCATATTTATGTTTGTTTGTTTGTTTGAACTTTTAAAACAAAGTCGATTTTGTTTGCTTCCTAACCACATTTGCAATGGAACTGGCAATTCCAAGTTTAAATGTCGTTCTTCCTTTTCACAGAATTATCATACGTTTATGATGTCTGATTACTCTTATTCTTCTTAAAGTACGGTTCAACAGAATCATATTATTTCTCACCTTAACAAAAAAGCAAGATATATTCTTTTCTGCTATCGGTTAAAATTCCGATAAAAATCAAACTTCTAGCTATAGTGTGTTGTGATCATCTAATAGGTACTAAAGTTGAATATTGTGTTCGTAGAACCGAGACCGCCAAGCCCCTAGCACCGGTAACGTCACGCATTTCTGTACTGATCAGGGAAAGTAACCGCTGTGGAGAGTTTGCGAGACCGCATGGTGATAGTGCAGAAAGGAAACCATAATTTGGATATCTAAGTTTAATTTAAGGAAGCATGTTAATTATGAACGTGCTGTTTACATTATTTGTATGTCATGAAAAAAACAAAATTAGTTTTTATTAGAGCAATTTACATTTATTTCAGATCTATTAATCAATACTGTGAACTTAAACAGATTTATGTTAGTTGATGATTTTGTCCTACACATGCTGAGTACTACAGCTGTTGGAACAATTAGCTACGTTTAGTTAGTACTATAAACTTGCGATTATTAAAGTTAATTAAAGTTATTTAAGAGACACGCCATTTCTGCAAAGGATCAATATAATATCATAGTTAGGCTTTAGTCCATGATTTGAAATGCTCTTCACACTTACTCGGTTTTTCCTATTAATATGTTTGTTAGATTGAATGAATATAATGGCTTATGATTCGTTTACTACCGTTCAATCAGACAGAGACTTAAAGGTTACATAGCTACCCCTGTGCTGTGAGGCTGGAGTCATCAAACAACTTTTGTGTTTCCTATTTTATATGAGTAATGGAAACATAAATCTTGCTTTGTTTGTTTACTGGTCACACACACACACACGCACACACACACACACACATTCGACAGGAATGGTTATGCCTTCTTTTGAAAAATATTAAATTATTTAAAAAAGTGTGCTGTCTTTATAAGACTTATAATTATATATATATATATAATATATTATATAATATTTATTGCTACAAATCTTGAAATAGGTTTAATCAAAATTAAATCTGAGTACTACAGTTTTGTTTACGAGGGACATAAACTAGAATACTCTATCTCACTGGTCCCACTTGTGGTGCCCATTTACAAGGGTAAAAAGAAACATGCTGTTTTAAACAACAGTAATTATTGTATAAAGTTGATCTGCCTCATTTTGAAGAGATAACTGTTATAACAGGAAATGTGTACAAAATATCCATGTATTAAATGTTTTCGTAGTTTCCTGTCACTCCGATCATTTTGTTTATTTTAGCTCAGCTGAGCAGATGCTAAGGGTGAGCTATTGGGATCACCATGTGCACCGCGTCCGGCGTCAACATTTTACGTCAAATGACATCTCCTCCAAAACCACAAATTCTGGCCGTTTTTAACAAAACTTGACTGAAATGTTTCCTTATATTGCCCTTTTCTAAAATTGCTCAACGGTTCCGCTCCATTGCAAATTAGGAACTGCAAAAGCTAAACATAGAAAAAAAAACATCTCATAAACTGCAAGGTTATTGTCCACCAAATTGCACATAAGTGCTGCAAAAGCTAAAAATTGAAAAAAAGTCAAATAACTTCTCCTCCTAAAATGTAAAGCTCATAAACCGAAGCAATATATTGCAGATTCACACAATCCCTTCAATAACTTTTTTGTAACACATTTTCTGTCTTTCTGACAGAACTAGAGTTTGCAAACATACAAGGCTATGTACTGGTCTTATACATTATACAAATATTCCAAGAAAATCCACAAACCTGTTGATAATTAATCCAGTATTTACGTTATAAGTCATAGACTAATGCACCGATGTAATGCACTTAAAGCACTGAGTTACTTTATTCAGGTCCTACCCCATGACTTATAAGCTCTAAATCTATCAGTCGTGTATATGATATGTTGTTTCTAAAAATAACTTATGTATGCAAATTAGCATCTTCCGACTAAATCCTAGCAAAGGTGGAGAGGGTACAGAATACGAAAGGAGGTGTTTTTCTATCCGCTGACATTCATGAGCATAGTCAGGTTGTAAGTGAAAAGAAAAGACAAATTGTTTTCTTAGCAAGCGGTCTATTCATTGGTTTGAATATTTGCACAAGTTAGCGATAATGGTATATTTTTGCTAATCGGCTAACAAAAATATCAGAGAATCAATGTTTTATATTCATCAATTTTTAACTTACACGGAGGCTATTCTGCTAAAAGCATAGTTATATAGTCAACTGTATACATTGTCCTAAACTGCTAGAGCAGAGTTTTTGACAGAAACTGCTACTAGATTCTGTTCTCAAACATTTTTCAAGCTATATTGCATAACTACGTTCATATATTCATTTTAAGTATTACATGAAGGGTATGTGTCTAAAATAAAACCTGACCTTTCTTAATTTTTTCTTTACAACAAATATTTGATTCCTCTTACGCAAGACAGTTTCTAGTTCAGCTTTTTTTTAGTTCAGAGGGGTTCCTGCTTGGAAATGAAACAAGCAGTGCGAGGTATAAAAGGGATGTTTATCGTGCTTATCAATTAAACTGGTTCCAGTTTTCGACTGTATTCGTAAAGATGAAGTGTGTCTTTACTTGTTTAGTGATAGAAGTCTTTTGGTGATGCTGAACAGTAGAGCTGTTCGCTGTAATATATCCAAAAAGTAATGCTTATTTTGCATTCAGGAGGACATTGATCAAAGCGATCAGGCAAACTGTGAAGTCCTTTGGAGGATTTCATCGAACGAAAAAGAGTACCAGTCAATTATGACTTACAAAGTACCAGCTGCTGAGCGCAGTAACTACCAAGGTGTTTCGAAACGGATTACTTTAATTCTGTGTCTTCTTTAATACGTAGATCCTTCGCATCATTTGAAATATCCACTTTCCAGTGGCCATGATTTTTTTTAAGCCTGTCTAGAAAACCACGCCATACTTGATCTTACTTATGTTTTATAACAATATTTCTCTTAGAATATGCAATGTGATTTCGGTCTCTCAAAATATAAGATCTTTCTATTTTATTTATTTATGTTTTTTCGACAAGTGAAATTCTCTGTTCTACTTATCAAAACATTTGAACCTTTAAAAATATATAGATTTTCCGAAACGAAATCAAAATGCTTTGACCTGAAGGTGATGTTGTTAAGCTTCAGGGATACTACTTCGTTGAATATGAGAAATCCTGAGAAACTAAGCAATGTCAAATCGAGAGTTGAAATGACAGTTTTCTTGGCCGAAGTTTCTTACTATAGGACATAAATTTGAACTGGAAACGGGTTCCTTTGAGACGTGCTTTGTCAGTTAAAAGTAAAATTCAGTTTGTAACATTACAAACAAAAGTAAAATTGCAGGGATCCGGAAAATCTTCTAAATTATGTTCTAATTTAATACCATATATAATGTTATTATATGTGAATTCTGACGTACATTAAAAATATAAGATACAAAGCTCCTTGGTAATATTTTGCTGGTACAGTTTTATCATGATATTTTGATACCACTTATAAAATACGGTAGTTAAAATACATTGTTATATGATTTAATTGTATTTTCTGATTTTACATTTTTAATTCTTGACTGATTTCTCTAGATCTTGATCTCTAATATACATTTTTAGTAAGAAGACCATAGGATAGATCTTTGCAGATGATAAATGCTTCGTGTGGTTTATATGAATCAGTTTCTCTAACATACAACGTCACAATCACATTACAGCTATAAAATAGGACTATGTCCATGCTCCGCATTATAAAACTGTTTAATCTGCGCAGTCCCTTAATGGCGGACGCAAGGGAGGTACAGTAAAACCTGTCTTAAGAGACCACTCAAGGGAGGAAGGAAAAAGTGGTCTCTTAAGACAGGCGGTCTCTTAAATAAGGATTGGCGTTTGAAATTGGTTTCATATGCTAGGGATGCAGAATGTTATTTAGCATGTACATGTTTACATATTTAAAACGTAGTTTTCCCCAGTTCCTTTGCGAAATGCTGAGCCCGTTCCTGTATTTATGGTCCAGTAACGTTAATGTTTCTCGACCTAACATCATGAAACCATTTCCAAGTTAACTCATTAATGTCACAATTTTCAGTAATTCCAGAACATCGACGCTTTCGTGCACCACTCACATTACTTTCATAGTCTTCAATAAATTCCAGTTTTCGTTTACAAATGGACTGTATTTGCGTTTTCCCCACGCCCAAGTCGTCTGCAATTTTTCTACACGATTGTCCTTTGCCCATTTTTTTTATAACTTCCATCCTTTCATCAAGTGTTAAAACTTTGCGTTTTGAAGACATTTTCTACGTAGATTTAAAACATTTATTCACTAAAAATTATATAAATATCAAACTGCTAAAATACAAAGCGTCTGTGCTCAATAAGAATCTAATAGAACTGATAAAGCCGTTAATCGTTAACCGATATACATGTACAGGTAGATAACACGATGGTCAGTCGATAAACGTCGGCGGTCGCTTAGCAACAACTTAGCGTAATGAAATACACGGTCGGTAGTCACGTTTAACAGGTCGTCGCTTAGTTGGTTAAATTTAGTGTTTGAAAACGCTCGGGAGTAATTCAAAATTGTCGTTTAGGGCAGGAAGTCGCTTGAAAGAGGTGGTCGGAAGCAAAGGTTTTATTGTATTAGGGAGCTACTAATTTCTGGAGCGGTCTATATCTATTATGCTATGAAATAACAAGTATCATAATAATGATAAAAGTTTTATTGTAGTAATATTTTATCTTTGGTCCTTTAATCAATCTTATTAGGAACACGGCTTAACAATCGCTCCAGGCGTAAGCTGTAGTCAGTCACAGATTTTCCTTCTTTCTGTATCTCACTGTAAAACAGTTCTTTTAGCCTTTCCTCAGAACTAACGGTTCCAAATAACCTTTCCATGGCCTTCAACATGTTTTCAACAGATTCAGATTCTCCCAAGTACAAAAGTGCACCACGAGCTGTACCTTTTAATGATTTCCGCAAGGCATCTCTTATGGAAGACATGGGGTATTCACAGTTCGTTATTATACAATTCACCTCATGCTTCCACACCTCAAATTGATTGAGGGATTTTTCATCACCAGAAAAACTAGGAAGTTCTTGTATGCGGGGTGTCACTACATAATGATAACTATCTCGTGAAATAGGTGGCGGTGGAATAGGAAGTGGAATATCTGCCACATATTTTGGAGTGGTCACAGTTTCTCTTTTAAACTGTCTAGGTGGAATATATGGAGGGAGCTTACCTATAACATCAGTCCCTGTAGCATTAGATCCACACTTTTTGTACTCTCATATGGGTGTAGGTGTAACGTTAAATGTCACTGTACCCGACTTTTTGGCCCGTTGAGGTGTGCTAGCAGCATGTAAACTAAAACGTCCTTACCTGATTTCTTCAACTGTTCTGCAAAATACTCCAACTCCCTTTCTGTTATGTTCGCCAAACTTTTGGGTGTCTTATCCATTATGCGCTAAGATATGATAAACCAAACAAACCAAAATAAATAGACTTCAGGTAGACCATACAATCTCAAATGAATGTGATTAAAAACCAGTAAATAGAATTTTATGAGTGTTACAAAAAATTCAGTTTTTTTGCAATGGCTGTACTATAACACCATACTAACCTAGATGCTTCATATATTTCCACACACTATTTTTTCACTATCAGTCCACTGAACACTTATTCCTCAACTTAGTAAGTGTTACTTTAATTCTGATTGATAGTGGTGGACCTTTTCAGCTACATACAATCTACAAACTGTGTACATTTACTTAAAATTCTACATTTGGCCTTCTCCAAAATACTTTAAAATACTTACAAGTCTGTATCACGCACCTTTATAATCAATATCGCGTAAACTACCTCTTAACTAATAAACATTCAAGTGCAACCAATGAACAGTTTATTTTACAAAAATAAACATTTCACTTTACACTATACTTGTTGTATAAATTTGAAACACACCTTATAATATAAATTCAGCAAACCATGTACCCTATTTACAAACTCTGCCTTGTCAACCAAAATTGGTAATCAACTGCAAAAGACACCATGTCGCAACGGACAAAATCACAAAAACTTTACAGCCTTCCCACACAACTACAAATAACCAGCACAACCGGTCACAAAACTTTAAAAAAAAAATCAATTGAATAGCATGCAATCGCTGAGTCCAAAGAACTTTTTCTTTGAATGGATCTAGGTCTCTATAAATACTATACTGGTTATACTCGGATACACACTATGCTAACACATACCAACACTTATGTATATAGATAGACTGAATGTGTAATGAGTGTTGATTTATGTATGTAATATTGTACTTGTTTGCTTTAGTGAAATCAGTAAAAACAATTAATATGCTCACCATTACCATGTAAACTGCACTGTAAATCTATGTGACATGCTCTGTGATTCCATGGATTTAACTAATGTTCAACAACTGATGATGGTGTAAAAATCTACTAAACGATAATACAATACAACAACCTGAAAAATTATTCAAAAATGAAATTCACATTTAAAAAAATACAAAATCATAGTAGATATTTAACTTAATATTTTTTATATCTAAATATTACTAAACAACACTAATACAAGTTTAATTACATGTCAGTCACAATTCACTTGAAAATAATTTAAAGATGAAAGTTCCTAGAAAATTTCAATTTAATCAGGAAATGTTGCAACAGTATTTCTGTTTTATTTATTATAGTTTATGCATTTCTTTCTCAGAAATTAGAACTAATTTGTTGGAAATCCTGATTTTTTACTAGTTGACATTTTTTTCCCAACAATTCAAACATACATATATAGATATTGACATATTTATAAAATATGCATAATAGCATTTTACATAACATTTACAACACAAAAAAGAGTACATAAGGTTAACATTTCAACCACTCATATCAAATTTATCAGTGAGAGTAGAAAATAATTCATTAATTAAATAGATGTATTCACATATTCACATATGTTTGAAAATGGTAAGTTTATTGTAAGAGAGTGAAAGAGACATATAATAGCTTATAGATTAGAAGGTAAAGATAGAGAAGGTAGATATTACTATGAGAAAGTATTAGAAAATTTCAGAATATATGAAAAGTAAGAATTAGAGTACAGAAATAATTTTTGTCATTTAATATTATTTTTGTTTACATTTCTTGGCATGATAGGAGGGACATTCTACTCTATGAAGAAGCAAGTAAGGATTGGCAATAATCTAGAAAACAAAAAAGCTATTCAAAAGTCAGTTTATCCCATTTTCGGTTGTGCATATTCACTTTATTCTTAGCCGAAGCAATATAAAATTCTATAATTTTCCTTTCTTTCAAATATATGAAAAAAGGATCCGTTGATGGAATACTTTTCTGTATTTTTGCATTTAAATAATTATTATATAATACTTTGCTAACAAAATAATCATATTAATAAGGTTCTGGTCTTCAGATTTCTCTTGGAGACCAAAGCAGACAGCTCTGAAGTTAAGGCTTATTTGGAATCCCTTTTGATTTAAAAAACTACTAACTCTCGACCAAAGATTTTGAATGAAGTGGCATTCCCAATACATGTGCTTCAATGTTTCAGTATCTGAGTTACAAAAATCACATAAAGTGGAATTTGTGATTTTATATTTATACAGAAGAGTGTTTGTTGGTATAATTCGTTTAACAAATTTTAATTGAAATGACCTTAGTTTTGTATCAATTGTACATTTAAAAGGCATTAAGTTTATACGTTTCCAGTCTAAATTCTCAAATTCCTCATTACATTTTCTCTCTGGTTTGCCTATATTTTCGTTTTCATGTTTCGTCAAATATTTAATATACAACAATTTTGACGGCTTTTTGACATTCATTATTTTATCAAACATATCATTTATGTCATGTGTTTCAACATTTTTAAAATATTTTTTTTTTTATTTTAATTGGTATTGATGATATTAAGATGTGATATATGACAGGTATCTGCTATAATGTTGTTAGATTTACATGATTACTATAAGTAGGTATAAACTGGGGGGGGGGGTCCCGATGATTTGCTCTTTACCGATGATTTGCCTTTTACCGATGACTTGCCCCAAACCCGATGATTTGCACCAAACCCGTTGATTTGCACCAAACCCGTTGATTTGCCCCAAACCCGATGATTTGCCAAAAACCCGATGATTTGCCCCAAACCCGATGATTTACCCCAGACCCGATCATTTGCTCCAAACCAGATGATTTGCCCCAAACTCGATCATTGGCCCCAAACCCGATGATTTACTTTGCAAACAGTGTAAACCTTGATTAGATGCCGCGTATTGCGGCGTCTGATCTGTGTCTGCACTATTTGCCTATGTCTAATTTTGGGGACGCTAGGCATTAATCAGTTAAATACCAAAATGCCAGGCGTCTTAATGACAAATGTTATAGCCGAGTTAGGTAACAGTAATTAGTAAGCGAATACTAAAATAATGATTGTGAAAAAGGATCGTTCTTAAAAGAGGGCCTCATCCATTCTTAATTATACATATAGCGTAATGGATTATGCCATCCTTCTTAGTTGGACAAGTCCATTTCAGTTAAAAGGGTTTCTGGTATAAATTTTCAATTTCATTCTATTTAGGGAAGTCCTTTATGCAAACAGTGTAGACCCTGATTAGACGACGCGTATTGCGGTGGGTGATCTGTGTCTGTACTGTTTGCCTGTGTCTAACGCTAGGCATTAATGGCTTAAAGATCACTTAAATATCAAAATGCTGGTGTCGTAATGACAAATGTTAAAGCCGAATAAAGTAACAGTTTTGGACTGTTTGCGACACGTACTGTTTTCAGCTGTTACAAAAAAGTAAGCGAATACTAAAATAATGATTGTGAAAGAGAATCGTTCTTAAAAGAGGGCCTCATCCATTCTTGTTGCTTGTACACATTTTGGAAAAAATGTAATTTGGTCTTGTGTATTTAGAGGAATTAAACTGTTTACAGTAAATTTCTGAAATTCTGATGTAATTGAAAGCGTTCAATATAAATTACGATATCTTTGCAGTGAAGTATAGTCAAATCTAATTAAAACATGGGGAAGGGGCAAATGTAATGTATAACTTTGATTATTTTCATTTTATTCGGAAATAATCAATTACTTTTTTCTAACTGTAATTATTTTCAACTCTCGCTTCAGGAGTTTGGAGATGCTCATTAGAAGAAATTACCGACATAAAGAGCAATCAGCTAGTTGATTATCTGCAAACCCCAAGCAATAGAAATTGTCTTGAATGGTTCCTTAAATTCGCTAGTTCAATTATAGTGTGAACAAAGACAAACTACCGAAACGATTGCTAATAATACTACATTTACAATTTCTATCATATCAAGAGTCCAGCGTTTGTAAATTTACATGTAGTTCTACTGATTAATTGGAAAATGTTTATTATATGAAATAGATATTCATAAATGGACGTAATTTTATCTCTATAATCAATCAAAGCTGTCGATTAGAATTTATTGTCGTGCAAAGATATTAAAACTTATTAAAACAGATTTTGAAATATTACAAATAACTTATGATTGTTGTTTGTTGGTCATAATCACATGCAAAATATACCGCAGTTCATTAATAATGTATGAATGCTTAAGTTTTGTCTTCCCTTTCCCTTCTATGTCATTTTTATTTATTTTAGAAAGAATGCACTTAACCATATACTATAAATCACTGACCATATGTTATTAATTTCAAGCCTTGATTTATGTCACGAATTGAAAATCCAAAGTATCATTATCTATAGTTTGCTTTTTCAAACAAGCCCAATGCTTTTTTTCAATACTGACACAGTTTAAGAACATTTTCAGTCGCATGTTGTTTTGATGACTTGAAAATAGATTTTGACGTGTTCATTTTTGGAGAATTGTATCATATATAAACGGTTGATATGTTTTAAATAAGTATGAATCTGTGCATTTTTTCAAGGGGAAAAACGCACTTAGTTTTCTAAACTTTTTGATTTAAACGTTTACATACAAGATAGGAAGGACTCGACTCGTATGTCTTTTAACAGAAGGAAACATCAAATTTTACTAAAATGCCTTCTTCACCTTTTTTGCTGAAACGAATCGCATGTTCCTGGTCCTAAGATAGTGTTACTGTTTTCATGGATTTTTTTTCTCTCACAACCCTAGTCAGTATCACTTCTACCTGAGCCCCAGTTATCATTGTTGCTTGCCTTATTTATCACAGTTTTGGAAACTGATTTGTTTGACCTGATTTGAGTAATTTTGAGATATAGCAATAAGTTCATAATAATGTTGGAGATACCGAACATTTCTCCTTTAATTTAATTAATAAAATGTAATTTAATATGCATTGAGGCTTAAAAGTATTGACTTACTTGCATTTAAATAATGCATTTAATCGTGAAAAGATGAATCAGTGACATTTAAAATGATAGATTAAACTCTCGAAGGTAATTCCACATTCCGTCCAGGTAGCCACTGATAACATGTAACCCCATACAATATCATTTTTAACTGGTTCATTCCAGTTTGGAACTTAACCTTCGTTAGTTTATAAAAAACATACTCGAACGGAGGTCTAACCATGGTCTACTTGTGTAGTCCAAATATCAACTATCGACCATACGACAAAACTTAAAGGAACACTATCTTTTTCATTGTTTCTATTTCATGAAAACATACTGTCACTTTAGACTATCAATACATAAAAATCAGTAAAGAAATTGTCCTTCACTTGAGGTCATGTGTCATGTTCGTCATATGGTCCAAGTAATGCGAACTTAGCTGGGACAGAATACCAGACTCATCACCATTAAAACAAAACACAATTATTATTAACCACTCAGACATGTATTAAGTTACGTAGAATCACTCCCTGGTGTTGAACTCACGACGGGTGTCCTTTATATTGATAATAAAAATAATCTTCTACATGTTGTGTAACTAAAATTTCTTCATGTGCATTATAGTCAATATTTTCAAGTATTAAATTACAAATGAAAAAAGTTAAGTAATTCTAGCGGGTTACTCTGTCTTTGGGGTTCACAGATATTGATTTCGATTAATAACGTTTCCCATTTATTTCTCATTTAATCATTTACCGTCAAATTGGACGGTAAATTGTCTTTATCGTTGAATTCCATTCACTTGAAATAATCATCCGTGCATTCAACGCACGTACAAAGAGTACCAGTCAATCAGTTGTCTACCTCTGGTGGTTCTTTGCCCCTGCTTCTTGGCCCTGGTTGTTTTTCATCACCATTATAACAAAACCATTGGACAATTATTAAGTTATCGTAGAATCACTCCGTGATGTTGAATTCACGACGAGTGTCCTTTATATTGATATAAAAAAATAAGCCTTTACATGTTGTGTAACTAAAATTTCTTCATGTGCGTTATAGTTAATAGTTTCGATTATTAAATGACAAATGAAAAAAGTAAAAAAAGTAATCCTAGCGGTTTACTCTGTGTTTGGGGTTCACAGATATTAATTTCGGTTGATAATGTCCCCCATTCATTTCTCATTTAATAATTCACTGCCAATTATCCCTCTTTCACTATTAGCGATATTAACAGATTAGTGTTAAATCGCGTTGTTAGAGGGTAACTGTAGGGCAAATCAACGGGTTTGGAGCAAATAATCGGGTTTGGGTTAAATCATCGGGTTTGGGGCAAATGATCGGGTTTGGGGCAAATGATCGGGTTTGGGGTAAATCATCGGGTTTTGGGCAAATCATTGGGTTTGGGGCAAATCATCTGGTTTGGGGCAAATCATCGGGTTTGGGGCAAATGATCGGGTTTGGGGTAAAACATTGGGTTTGGGGCAAATCATCGGGTTTTTGGCAAATCATCGGGTTTGGGGCAAATCATCGGGTTCGGGGCAAATCATCGGTAAAAGGCAGATCATCGGTAAAGGGTATATCATCGGTAAAGGACAAATCATCGGGACCCCCCAGTTTATACCTACTTATAATAATCATGTAAATCTAACAACATTCTAGCAGATGCCTGTCAGAAATTACCGACTTAAAGAGCAATCAGCTAGTTGATTATCTGCAAACCCCAAACAACAGAAATTGTCTTAAATGGTTCCTTAAACTCGCTAGTTCAATTAAAGTGTGAACAAAGACAAACTTCCGAAACGATTGCTGATACTACATTTACAAATTCTGTCATATCAAGAGTCCAGCGTTTGTAAATTTACATGTAGTTCTGCTGATTAATTGGAAAATTTTTATTATATGAAATAGATATACATAAATGGACGTAATTTTATCTCTATACTCAATCAAAAATTGTCAATTAGAATTTATTGTCGTGCAAAGATATTAAAACTTATTAAAATAGATTTTGAAATATTGCAAATAACTTATGATTGTTGTTTGTTGGTTATAATCACATGCAAAGTATACTGCAGTTCATTAATAATGTATGAATGCTTAAGTTTTTGTCTTCCCGTTCCCTTCTATGTCGTTTTTATTTATTTTAGAAAGAATGCACTTAACCATATACTATAGATTATTGACCATATGTTATTAATTTCAAGCCTTGATTTATGTCACGAATTCAAAATCCAAAGTAGCATTATCTATAGTTTGCTTTTTCAAAGAAGCCCAATGCTTTTTTTTCAATACTGAAACAGTTTAAGAATATTTTCAGTCGCATGTTGTTTTGATGACTTGAAAATAGACTTTGACGTGTTCATTGTTGGAGAATTGTATCATATATAAACGGTTGATATGTTTTAAATAAGTATGAACCTGTGCATTTTTTCAAGGGGAAAAACGCACTTAGTTTTCTAAACTTTTTGATTTAAATGTTTACATACAAGTTAGAAAGGACTCGACTCGTATGTCTGTTAACAGAAGGAAACATCAAATTTTACTAAAATGCCTTCTTCACCTTTTTCGCTAAAACAAATCGCATGTTCCTGGTCCAAAGATAGTGTTACTGTTTTCACGGATGTTTTTCTCTCACAACCCTAGTCAGTATCACTTCTACCTGAGCCCCAGTTATGATTGTTGCTTGCGTTATTTATCACAGTTTGGGAAACTGATTTGTTTGACCTGATTTGAGTGTATTTTGAGATATAGCAATAAGTTCATAACAATGTTGGAGATACCGAACATTTCTCCTTTAATTTAATTAATAAAATGTAATTTAATATGCATTCAGGCTTAAAAGTATTGACTTACTTGCATTTAAATATTTCATTAAATCGTGAAAAGATGAATCAGTGACATTTAAAATGATGGTTTAAACTCTCGAAGGTAATTCCACATTCCGTCCAGGTAGCCACTGATAACATGTAACCCCATACAATATCATTTTTAACTGGTTCATTCCAGTTTGGAACTTTACCTTCGTTAGTTTATAAAAAAAAACATACTCGAACGGAGGTCTTACTATGGTCTACTTGTGTACTCCAAATATCAACTATGGACCATACGACAAAACTTAAAGGAGCACTATCTTTTTCATTGTTTCTATTTCATGAAAACATACTTTCACTATAGACTATCATTACATAAAAATCAGTAAAGAAATTATCCTTCACATGAGGTCATGTGTAATGTTCGTCATATGGTCTAAGTAATGCGAACTTAGCTGGGACAGAATACCAGACTCATCACCATTATAACAAAACACAATTATTACTAACCGCTCAGATATTTATTAAGTTACGTAGAATCACTCCCTGGTGTTGAACTCACGACGAGTGTCCTTTATATTGATAATAAAAATAAGCTTCTACATGTTGTGTAACTAAAATTTCTTCATGTGCATTATAGTCAATGTTTTCAATTATTAAATTACAAATGAAAAAAGTTAAGTAATTCTAGCGGGTTACTCTGTCTTTGGGGTTCACAGATATTGATTTCGATTAATAACGTTTCCCATTTATTTCTCATTTAATAATTTACCGTCAATTGGACGGTAAATTGTCTTTATCGTTGAATTCCATTCACTTGAAATAATCATCCGTGCATTCAACGCACGTACAAAGAGTACCAGTCAATCAGTTGTCTACCCCTGGTGGCTCTTTGCCCCTGCTTCTTTGGCCCTGGTTGTTTTTCATCACCATTATAACAAAACCATTGGACATTTATTAAGTTATCGTAGAATCTCTCCCTGGTGTTGAACTCACGACGAGTGTCCTTTATATTGAAATAAAAATAAGATTTTACATGTTGTGTAACTAAAATTTCTTCACATGCGTTATAGTTAATATTTGCGATTATTAAATGACAAAAGAAAAAAGTAAAAAAAGTAATCTTAGCGGTTTACTCTGTGTTTGGGGTTCACAGATATTAATTTCGGTTGATAATGTCCCCCATTCATTTCTCATTTGATAATTCACTGTCAGTTATCCCGCTTTCACTACTAGCGATATTAACAGATTAGTGTTCAAACGCGTTGTTAGAGAGTAACTTTAGGGCAAATATTCGGTCAAAGGCAAATCATCGGGTTTGGTGTAAATCATCGGGTTTGGGGCAAATGATCGGGTTTGGGGCAAATGATCGGGTTTGGGGTAAATCATCGGGTTTGGGGCATATCATCGGGTTTTGGGCAAATCATTGGGTTTGGGGCAAATCATCGGGTTTGGGGCAAATGATCGGGTTTGGGGTAAATCATCGGGTTTGGGGCAAATGATCGGGTTTGGGGCAAATCAGCGGGTTTGGGGAAAATGATCGGGTTTGAGGTAAATCATCGGGTTTGGGGCAAATGATCGGGTTTGGTGCAAATCATCGGGTTTTCGGCAAATCATCGGGTTTGGGGCAAATGATCAGGTTTGGGGTAAATCATCGGGTTTTTGGCAAATCATCGGGTTTGGGGCAAATCATCGGGTTTGGTGCAAATCATCGGATTTGGGGCAAATCATCGGTAAAAGGCAAATCATCGGTAAAGGGCAAATCATCGGTAAAGGGCAAATCATCGGATCCCCCAGTTTATACCTACTTATAATAATCATGTAAATCTAACAACATTCTAGCAGATACATGTCAGAAATTACCGACTTAAAGAGCAATCAGCCAGTTGATTATCTGCAAACCCCAAGCAATAGAAATTGTCTTGAATGGTTCCTTAAACTCGCTAGTTCAATTATAGTGTGAACAAAGACAAACTACCGAAACGATTGCTGATACTACATTTACAATTTCTGTCATATCAAGAGTCCAGCGTTTGTAAATTTACATGTAGTCCTACTGATTAATTGGAAAATGTTTATTATATGAAATAGATATACATAAATGGACGTAATTTTATCTCTATACTCAATCAAAAATTGTCGATTAGAATTTATTGTCGTGCAAAGATATTAAAACTTATTAAAATAGATTTTGAAATATTACAAATAACTTATGATTGTTGTTTGTTGGTCATAAACACATGCAAAGTATACTGCAGTTCATTAATAATGTATGAATGCTTAAGTTTTTGTCTTCCCTTTCCCTTCTATGTCGTTTTTATTTATTTTAGAAAGAATGCACTTAACCATATACTATAGATTATTGACCATATGTTATTAATTTCAAGCCTTGATTTATGTCACGAATTGAAAATCCAAAGTATCATTATCTATAGTTTGCTTTTTCAAACAAGCCGAAGGCTTTTTTTCAATGCTGAAACAGTTTAAGAACATTTTCAGTCGCATGTTGTTTTGATGACTTGAAAATAGATTTTGACTAGTTCATTATTCGAGAATTGTATCATATATAAACTGTTGATATGTTTTAAATAAGTATGAACCTGTGCATTTTTTTTCAAGAGGAAAAACGCACTTAGTTTTCTAAACTTTTTGATTTAAATGTTCACATTCAAGATAGGAAGGACTCGACTCGTATGTCTTTTAACAGAAGGAAACATCAAATTTTACTAAAATGCCTTCTTCACCTTTTTCGCTGAAACGAATCGCATGTTCCTGGTCCTAAGATTGTGTTACTGTTTTCACGTTTTTTTTTCTCTCACAACCCTAGTCAGTATCACTTCTACCTGAGCCCCAGTTATCATTGTTGCTTGCGTTATTTATCACATTTTGGGAAACTGATTTGTTTGACCTGATTTGAGTGTATTTTGAGATATAGCAATAAGTTCATAATAATGTTGGAGATACCGAACATTTCTCCTTCTTGTAAAGCAAATGACCAGTTTATACAAAAGTAGAACTGTAGACTTCATCATTCCAGTAGGGCTATATTTGAGAGAAGTATTTTATTTTATAGATTTCAGCCTTATCTAATTTTATTAATGTTGGAAAATTGTGTCAGTTTCTTGCCCGATTTAGAGTTTCCTCACACAGACTCGAAATCGAGGCCGGTAGATGGTCAAGACCACATCGTATACCAATTAACGAAAGAAAATGTAAAATTTGTTATAAATTAGAAGACGAGTATCACTTTGTAATTGAATGTCATCTGTATGGTAATTTAAGAAGTTTATATATATGTAAAAATTATACGAAAAACCTATGATGGCAGAATTAATAGAGGTAATTAACTGCAAACGTAAAAAGACAATTAAAATTTTATTTTATTTTTATTTTATGTTAGTAAATGCTTCGAAATAAGAAATGATACAATATATGAATATAGTTGAAACTTTGTTTCTAGTATTCATAACCTATACTTTAACTTAAAATGTATAAAATTCATTTAATATTATACTTAATTTTTGTTCAGTTAATAACACAGATGGCTGATCTTACATTTTTGTGTGTTTAGGCCATGGATTGGTGTATTTAAAAGGTATCGTTAGCTGTATAGTCTGCGTGTAATGTTAGGTATTGGTGATACCTTCTCCAAAACTGTTTTTTTTTAAAGAATTTTATACATTAAGTGTCTAATTGCCCACCACTGTACAATGCCTTTATGGTCTCCTACACTTTTTATCCCTAAATTTTGAAATCGATTTGTCGTGTCTTGTCTTGTCATAACCTAAAATAACCCTTAGTCCAAGAAAACATTTCTTGGTATCATTGTGGTGTTTTTTGTTTCATACAATCTGATGTTAAGCCCAAATGTTTTAGGCCCAAAACTCATAAGTGTAATTATCGGATAGAAAGGAAGATAAACATGCAAAGAAAAGATTGATGAGAAATGTTCATTCATATGCTTTAAACTAGTTAATTTACTCAACTTTGAGTGTTACTAATAATCTTTTCTATATTTCGATGACCTGTTTTTTCAGTTTATTGTTTTATTAGATTCAAATTAGCCACAGAAGGTAACATTTCCTTATTTGATAAATCATTTGAAATAATTAACTTTGTTGTATATTTCTTACTTATTTAAACACAGATGCGCCTATTTAATATGTTATGTGATATTTAATTTGCAAATGATTAAAAACTTTTTTTTTTTTTGATATCACTTTATGAGTTACTGTTCTCAATCTGTTGAAACAGTTATTCTACCTTCGAGATTTTGATTATCAAATTTCAAGAGAACAGCCTCAACTCTTATGAGTCTGTTTTGATAAGCACGCTGTTATATAATATTGTCATTGGAGATTCATTTTGCACTTTACTTTAATCTATCCATGTCCGGGAAAGTCCTTTTTCTTGCCATGTCCCTTGTTAATGCAGGTTCAATTCATGTCAGTAAAAAGAGCAATATCAACATAAAAAAGCCTTCTTGATGATTCTTGCTAAACACAATATATCAATTACCACCCTTTCAGCTATTAATTCACCCCCAGAGCAAACGAAAATCTAATAAGCACGCAAAGATACCGTGTTATATTTGTGCTTATTAGTTTTGTGTTTGCAAAAAAGGAGAAAAAAAGTTATCCTATCTTTTGTGCGTTTTGGTAACCGAATATTGTGTCTTTTGTGTCCTTTTTATTTAAAATTATTGCAATTTATGTTTCATGGTGATTTTTGTTTCATAACAAAGATCTACATCAAACTCTACACATTTCTATATTTTATTTTACAGAAATAACGGCTCACTGTTCGTTCAAAGGGTCAGTATACATTTTAAGTCAAGATGCTGTTTCAAGTCACTATCAATGTCACGGTTCAGAGATAGCCAGAGCGGGTAGCTTGTCACTAAAAAAACTATTTTACAATTTTTCACATTCAAATTTATTAAAATGTAATTTAATTGCAATTTATATAATAAAGTCTTTATTTCATCAATGATAGAACGTAGAAATGTTTATTAGAATAGGCACAGGTGTTGCTGGAATGTTCTCCGTCTTCTAGTGACGGTTCATGCTGACACAGGCTTACATTACTTTGATACTCCGACCACGTGTTTGGTCCATAAATGAAATGCTAAATCTCCGACCATGGAGGTCAAATAATTTGCGACTTCGAATATCCCTCCGACCTTTCACCAAGGTCAACAGAAAAGAAAGTCTAATAATCGTCAGATACTTAGAAAACTTCCACGTCTGTGAACGACCGACGTATCGTCTGCTGCGAACAACGTCATATGCTCCGACTGTTACCACAAGAGCAGCCACACACATACACACTTCGGCAAAAGCTATGACCCCAATATCTGGATATTCAGTCACTTATATATAAAAAATGCTGTGAGTTCATATTTTAATTGCTTATGATAGGTCTGCTAGCCTTCATAAAATGTTCAAGATTTTCTGTCTCACACAGCAAAATTGACAAAACATGTGTAAACCTCTGACTAAACAAACCAACCGATAATCTTAAGAAAACATAACGACTGGTCAGTAAAATTCACTCAGGTGTGAACAGGTGAATAAAGGTGTATACCCAGATAAGGATTTAAAAACCATTTGGAAATAAAAACAAAATCTGATTTTGTGACACATCCCCCTTGTTAAGCAGTGTTTACACTGTTGAACACCCAAAATCAGTACTGATAAGTTTAAAGCCTAGACAAACAGTCAGCACCCACATTATCTCGACCCCGTATGGCTTCAATACGAAATTTGTAGGGCTGTAACAACAAAGCCCAACGCATAAGGCGTGCATTTGCTACTTTACTACTCCTTAAATAGATTAGCGGGCGATGATCAGTTTCAAGAATAAATTCTTTGCCATACAGATACCTTTGAAACTTAAGCACGCCCCATACAAGAGCTAAATATTCCTTTTCTATGGTAGCATAATTAAGTTCTGCATTCTTTAACTTTCTGCTAGCATATGCCACCGGTTTCTTGATATCATTTTCTTCTTGCAGAAGGATTGCTCCAACTCCAACTTCACTGCTATCTGTCTGTAAAATAAACAACGCATCAAGATCAGGTAATTTCAAGATTGGGAATGAACATAATGCTTTCTTTAAAGTCTCAAAGGCCCTTTTCTTGTGGCTCTCCCCAAACAACTTTATTTGGGTGACCTTTTTTAGTGAGATCTGAAAGAGGGGCTGCAATAGTTGCAAAATTGGGAACAAATTTCATGTAAAACCCCACAAGACCTAAGAAAGATCGTACCTGCCTTTTAGTTAATGGCCTTTCAGCGTCTGTAATTGCTTTTACTTTGTCTGGTACAAGCTCTAAATTGCCCTTTCCCACAATATGACCAAGACACTCCGTACTTTGAAAAGCAAAGAAACACTTACTTGGTTTTACTGTCAAATGAGCCTGTCTTAATCTCAAGAACAAGTCAGCTAGAACCTGTAGATGACGCAAGAAGGTATCCGTATATAAAAATATGTCGTCGATAAAGTTGTCTACCTCGGACATTCTATCAAGTAGTTTACGCATAAGCCTACTGAAACTTGCACTAGCACAAACTAGTCCAAACGGCATAGTTTTAAACTGAAATAGTCCGATTGGAGTGCGGAAAGCTGTATAAGGTTTTGCCGACTCTGTGAAAGGCAATTGCCAGTAACCCTTGGTAAAATCGAGCCTTGAAATGAATTTCGATTTTGATAACTTAACAAAAATCTCTTCTGCGTTTGGGATAGGTTCACAGTCAAAAACTGTAATGCGATTCAAAGGTCTAAAGTCAATACAAAACCTGTAAGGGCCATCAGGCTTCTTCACAATAACTATGTTACTACAGTAGTCACTGTCTGAAGGTTCTATAACGTCAAGATCAATCATCTTTTTAACCTCTTCCACAATAGTTTCGCGCAGAGCAAAAGGCATAGGGTATGGTTTCGCTCTTATAGGTTCATCAGTTATTAACTTGATGTCATGTTTCGCTAAGTTTGTGAAACCAGGTTTATCTGAAAGGACATCAGAAAATTGTTCAAGCAAACTTGACAACTGCTTAACCTGTTCTGGTTCAAGGTCTTGGGACATTTTACATTCCCTGAAAGTTTCTGCAGGCACTAAGGATGGAGTATCTACAAGCATATCTCTTTCAAGATCTGAATCATCTTCTGACTCTACTACTGCAACACCAACTACGCCTACATCTACAGATCTCACTGCTTGACGCTCATAATATTTTTTAACATATTCGCATGAAATGTTTTTATCTTGTCATGCATCTGTAGTCTATAATCAAGTGTACCTACCTTTTCCTTGACTGTGTACGGACCTTTCCACTGCATCAGCAACTTGTTATTTTTGGTAGGAAGCAATACGAGTACCTTGTCACCAACCTTCAGTTTCTTCAACTTAGACTTTCTGTTGTATACTCGTCTATACCTACGAGATGCGACAGAGAGATTTTTCTGTGCCAATTTACATGTCTCTTCCAATCTGTGCTGGAGGTCTAATACATACTGATATGTCGTCTTGACCTCTGTATCTGAAATATTCTTTGTCCATAATTCTTTAAGAATAGTCATAGGACTGCGGATCGATCTGCCGTAAATAAGTTCAAATGGCGTAAAACCTAAGCTCTCCTGAGGCGAATCTCTATATGCAAATAACAAAGGATTAAGATATTTATCCCAATCTTTCGGTCGTTCCACACACAAACTTTTCAACATCATCTTGATATTTCCATTCATTTTCTCGCACAGTCCATTGCAAATCGGATGGTACGGTGTTGTCTTCAATTGTCTAAATGATAAGAGTCTACTTACCTCTTTCATCAGGTCTGATGTAAACTGTGTTCACAAGTCAGACAGAATTTCCTCTGGCACGCCTATTCTACAAAATATATCTAGTAAAGCTTCTGAAACCCGTTCAGTATCAAAAGACGGAAGAGCAACGGCTTCCGCATATCTAGTAGCATAATCTATCAAAGTAAGGATATACCTATTTCCCTTATCTGACCTTGGCTCTAAAGGACCTATTAAATCTATTGACACCCGTTTGAAAGGTATGTCTATTAAGGGCATCTCTCCCAGAGGAGCTCTAACTACCTTACCTTTTGGTGTAGTACGTTGACATATGTCACAGGATTGGCAGAATCTCTTTACGTCTGATAACACTCCTGGCCAATAAAATTGTGAAAGAACCTTTCTTGATGTTCTATTTGTCGCTTGGTGTCCCGACAACACTGATTCGTGCGCCAACCGCATCACAGTGTTACGAAACTTCTCAGGTACAACCAATTGTTGAAATACCTTACCATTTTCTACGTTAGCGGCCTGAAACTTTCTAAAAATAAGATTTCCCTTCATAAAATAATATGTATTCTCTCCTTGTTTTCCATCTGCAATCAGACGTCTTACCTTCGTTAGGGAAGGATCCGCTTGTTGTTCCCTTTCAATGTCTTCCGGACTTACCTTATCTATCACCACATCAGGGACTAACATCTTCCGATAACTCTTCTGACGACTTTCATGAGCTTGCTGCCTTGTTTGTACTGCACTTACCTGTAGCTTCCAAGCTGGATTAGGAGAATCAGGGCTACGAACACCTGGAATATTCCCTAAAATAAGATCATATATGGGACTGTCCATACACCAAGCTTCTACTTCTCCAGAAAAGAAAGGTGTATCTATATGTATACAAGCAATAGGTATCTCTATTTTCGTACCATCAGCTAACACACAAACCTGCTTTCTGTCTGTGAACTGCTTCTTTGGTACCAAGTTCTTTCTAACCACTACACCACTACAACCTGTGTCCCTGGGAACAGTTACTGTTTCATTACCTATACTACCCTTTGATATAGGCATCGGAGAACAAGATGTAGATATGTCACAAGCAGAACTTAGAATATTACTTGGTTCTGGTGAACTATATGACACACTGTCAGTAAACGACATGAAAGCACCACAAACCTTAGGCTCCTTTGGATTTACAACAGGTGACCTTGACCTTGAACTATGCTGATCTGTTTTCTGGTTAAAATGTACCCTATGAGGTGACTGACTTCTTTCTCTTTCAGACATTTGTACAGAAGCAACTGTTTTTTTCTGAGAAAAACTACTACGGCACTCAGAGGCAATATGTCCTGTTTTGCCACAACGATAACACCTTTTCATATTCAAAGGGACACGTCTATCTTTATTTTGACCTTCAATCCGAGACTCAAAACCTCTTTCTACCGTTCAACTCGTTTTTGTGATTTATTATGCTTAACCTGGTCGTTACGGCGAAATATAAATGAAGATGCTGGCAATGACCGAGCTTCGCAATACTGATCAGCGAATTTTGCCATCTGAGAAGAAGATTTTGGTATTCTCTCTAAGAGGAACAAAGTTAATTCTTTATTGCAGATATGCAAAAACTGGTCTCTTACCATCAAATCAAGAAGACCGTCAAAAGATTTGTCTATGTCAGCCATTTCGATCCAACGTTTCAAATAACTTTCTAATCTGACAACAAACTGCGGATAATTTTCACCATTTTCAGGCCTACACGAACGGAACCTTTTCTTGAAACCCTCCTCAGTAAGTTCAAACCTCTTCAACAATGCTTTTTTCAACACATCGTAATCAAGAGCATTTTCAACTGGCATTCTTGCATATACATCAAGGGCTCGACCCTTCAAAAGAGCACTTAGATTTGTAGCCCATGTGTCTTCGCTCCAATGGACAGCCTTTGCATAACGCTCAAATCTCTTTAAATACGAGTCCATTTCATCATGATTCTCATCCAAAGGGGGCATTTTTGGAACTTTTGGCGAACTAGTAACAACACTGGCGCTATGAAACATACTCTAGCTTACTTCTTGTTGCTTATCTAACAACTCTAACTTTTGTGAATGTTCCATTTGTAATAATTGTAATTTTAACTGCTCTTCTTCTACTTGCTTTTCTGATATTCGTACCTTAATTTCCATCTCTTTAGCAGCCTTCTCAGCCTCAAGCTTAATCTGTGCCATCTTTAGCTCATGTTCGTGTCGTTCACGTTCCAACTCCTTTTCATTTTGTAATATCTCACGCTTCTCCTTTCTCTCTTCACGTTGTCTATCTTGCTGATCTTTGACAAAATCACGTAACTGCTGCCCTTCATAACCCATATCCATCCCTAATGTTGTTAAGGCTTTTAAAGATTCCATATTTAATAAAATAATTCTTTAAAAAAATCAAAAAAAAAATAAAAAATAACAAATGTATGTACAACACTAAAGTCGGGAAACAACACTTTAGATTATGTACAACCAGATTTAATTACCCAAATATTTACACCCATATGAATGTGTCACAAATCCTGCCAGAATGTATTGATATCAAACTCAAAATAACCAAGGCCTGCACACCTAAGTGAAACACCTTTCTGACAAGAAATCAAAATAATTTTTTTTCAAGCAAGGCTGAATATAATCAAATCCTATCACCGAATTTACTCACAACAACCTACTGTGACGGAATTCCAGACATCAGGGTCCTCTACAAAAAACCAACAAAACTTCACACATGTACGTCACCAAACATTCTCTTTGTTCATAGATTACAAACATCTGCATCTGAAAAACAAAACTAAAATGTATTCCAAAGAAAAACTGAACAATGTTTTTTTTAGTATAGTTATTTCAGGGACAAACTACTAGATCCCACTTCTGACACCATTGTCACGGTTCAGAGATAGCCAGAGCGGGTAGCTTGTCACTAAAAAAAACTATTTTACAATTTTTCACATTCAAATTTATTAAAATGTAATTTAATTGCAATTTATATAATAAAGTCTTTATTTCATCAATGATAGGACGTAGAAATGTTTATTAGAATAGGCACAGGTGTTGCTGGAATGTTCTCCGTCTTCTAGTGACGATTCATGCTGACACAGGCTTACATTACTTTGATACTCCGACCACGTGTTTGGTCCATAAATGAAATGCTAAATCTCCGACCATGGAGGTCAGATAATTTGCGACTTCGAATATCCCCTCCGACCTTTCACCAAGGTCAACAGAAAAGAAAGTCTAATAATCGTCAGATACTTAGAAAACTTCCACGTCTGTGAACGACCGACGTATCGTCTGCTGCGAACAACGTCATATGCTCCGACAGTTACCACAAGAGAGGCCACACACATACACACTTCGGCAAAAGCTATGACCCCAATATCTGGATATTCAGTCACTTATATATAAAAAATGCTGTGAGTTCATATTTTAATTGTTTATGATAAGTCTGCTAGCCTTCATAAAATGTTCAAGATTTTCTGTCTCACACAGCAAAATTGACAAAACATGTGTAAACCTCTGACTAAACAAACCAACCGATAATCTTAAGAAAACATAACGACTGGTCAGTAAAATTCACTCAGGTGTGAACAGGTGAATAAAGGTGTATACCCAGATAAGGATTTAAAAACCATTCGGAAATAAAAACAAAATCTGATTTTGTGACAATCAATCTTTTTTGTTTTACGTTAACTTTTGTAACTTTGAAGCTCAGTTTGAATGACTGACTTGACAGTAAAACAAGTAAAATAAAGTTTAGAGTCGTTTTTTACTAAACCTTTTGTGTTTATGCTACACTTTAAAAAATTTAAATAAAAAAGAGACAATTTGTACACGTAATGTTAAAAGATCACGTGGCCTCAACTCTTTGATAATTTTATTGCTTACATCAATGAAGATATTTTGCCGACTGCAAAAGTTGTGGTTGTAAAAAAATGTTTACAAAGTTACACAAAATGTAGACGCACGCTTTGATTTAGTTAACTGACTCAGTTTTAAATGCAGTGTTAGTTTAACATTTGCAAGATTTTAGTGTCTGGGTTTTATTTAGATTAATGTTTTATTGGATTGAAATTAAACACCGAAAGGTAATACATACATATTTTTATAAAATGTTTCAAACAATAATTTTCTAACGTATAATTGTCCTATGTAAAAACGGTCAGGTCATTTTTTCTTTTATATTTTACAGTGTTACATTCAATTTGCAAGTGTTTAAAAACGTTTTGCCCATTTTTACTAAATGTTATCAATTAAGGTGCTGCAGTTCTTAGAATAGGGTTTCTACCTTCTAGTTTTTTTTTTCATTTTAACTCGACATCAAGACCAACCTGGAAAACAATCGTGAAAAATTTGACATCAGTTTATAAGTAAACTCCTGTATAAATGTAAGCGAATATCAATTATGCACTATACATTCATTTATAACCTTTAAAAATGATATATTATGACCGTGTTCCTTGATAGCAAGCGTTCAAATTATTCCTATTAAAAGAGCAATGAAAATACAAATGCGTCTTCATGGAGCTTGTTTTCATACGATATATTTGTTGTCATCCTTTCAGCGGGATGCATATCTCCAGAGAAAAGGAAATCTAAATAGTAAGCGATGTTTCTATGTTATTCCTGTGCCTTGTCGTTTTATGTTCACAAATGGATTAGTAGAAAGACATTATTTTACGTTTTCTGTTTTCTGCTTTCCGAATTCCATATCTCTTGTTTGCTCTATGTTTCAAAATATCACAGAAGAAGAAATGAAGGGGGCTGTTGATACTTAAATTACTGTATTAACTTTTTGAACGGTTTTTAAAGAAACAAATGTTATACTGTAAGCTGCCAGGTTTCATCCATTTGAACCAATTTCTGTACAAGAAGCAAATACGGGCGGAGGTCGGGCAGGGGGTGAAGGGGGCGCGAAGAAAGAAGGTATCAGGATTTATTTCTTCCTTTTTTATGTATGTCGTTATAGTAATCTGAAAATGATGATCTATTTTAATCATAAAGATTCCATTTAGGTGATAATTGTCCTACAAGAAAATAGTTATTTTCATTCAGTTTTTAAAAGTGTGTATCTATAGTGAAACGAAACAAATCCATTAGAAGCACACGGTTCAAGAATGTTTCGTACAGAAAAATTATTTTCTTTTATCAGGATACTGTATATAAACCTTCCTTTGAAAAACATAAAAACCTGTCCAGTGTCTATCATTATTAAAAGACCAGATAATTACTTGTAAGTATATAGTTTGGTAGGTCGCCATTCGAATAATTGAAAAGGCTGCCTGTCTTGTATCTATATCTTTATTATTATAATATATTAATACAATTACAGTTATTTTGGGCCGATATATATTTTCATATTGGGTTCAGATACTGCTGTGTTTGATCTATTGATTACGAACCATCTGTAAACAAGTAGTGAATGACATTTATTTTATGGTTTTGCAGTCAAATTTAAAAGTCAGAGTCATGAAGTCCAGACCATATATCAACCTGAGACAATACTCACAACAAACATGCTTAATCACAAAAACAGATATTGAGTTGTTTGTATTATATTCTAATAAAATTTTGAAATATTCTTTCTTATAACACGTGTATGCATGCATATTTTGCCAGTTTGCTGGTTAACAATGTATTACAGCATCATGGATATGAAGTCATACATGTAACACGTTTCGGCTTATGTAGAGATACTGATCAAATTCAGAAGAAAATACGAATAAGATGGAGAACCTCAACCCCTTTACAGTTTGCCTTACTTTCTTCGAAAATTTGAAAACCATATCTTAAAAAACTGCAAACGGAGGATGAAGTAACTGGTTTAACACAGAGCTTGACGACAGCTGTCTTAACCCAATTATGCGATGGATTATGCCATTCTTCTTAGTTCGACAAGTCCATTTTCAGTTAAAAAGGTTTCTGGTATAAATTATCAATTTCATTTTATTTAGGGACGCAAGTCCTTTATGCAAACAGTGTAAACCTTGATTTGATGCCGCGTATTGCGGCGTCTGATCTGTGTCTGCACTATTTGCCTATGTCTAATTTTGGGGACGCTAGGCATTAATAAGTTAAATATCAAAATGCCAGGCGTCTTAATGACAAATGTTATAGCCGAGATAAGTAACAGTAATTAGTAAGCGAATACTAAAATAATTATTGTGAAAAAGGATCGTTCTTAAAAGAGGGCCTCATCCATTCTTAATTATACATATAGCGTAATGGATTATGCCATCCTTCTTAGTTGGACAAGTCCATTTCAGTTAAAAGGGTTTCTGGTATAAATTTTCAAATTCGTTCTATTTAGGGAAGTAAGTCGTTTATGCAAACAGTGTAGACCCTGATTAGACGACGCGTTTTGCGGCGGGTGATCTGTGTCTGTACTGTTTGCCTATGTCTAACTCTAGGCATTAATGGCTTAAAGATCACTTAAATATCAAAATGCTGGTGTCGTAATGCCAAATGTTAAAGCCGAATAAAGTAACTGTTTTGGACTGTTCGCGACACGTGCTGTTTTCAGCTGTTACAAATAAGTAAGCGAATACTAAAACTAATGATTGTGAAAGAGAACCGTTTTTAAAAGAGGGCCTCATCCATTCTTGTTGCTTGTACACATTTTGGAAAAAATGTAATTTGGTCTTGTGTATTTAGAGGAATTAAACTGTTTACAGTAAATTTCTGACATTCTGATGTAATTTAAAGCGTCAAATTGGACGGTAAATTGTCTTTATCGTTGAATTCCATTCACTTGAAATAATCATCCGTGCATTCAACGCACGTACAAAGAGTACCAGTCAATCAGTTGTCTACCCCTGGTGGTTCTTTGCCCCTGCTTCTTTGGCCCTGGTTGTTTTTCATCACCATTATAACAAAACCATTGGACATTTGTTAAGTTATCGTAGAATCACTCCCTGGTGTTGAACTCACGACGAGTGTCCTTTATATTGATATAAAAAATAAGCCTTTACATGTTGTGTAACTAAAATTTCTTCATGTGCGTTATAGCTAATATTAGCGATTATTAAATGACAAATTAAAAAAGTAAAAAAAAGTAATCCTAGCGGGTTACTCTGTGTTTGGGGTTTACAGATATTAATTTCGGTTGATAATATCCCCCATTCATTTCTCATTTAATAATTCACTGTCAATCATCCCCCTTTTACTATTAGCGATATTAAAAGATTAGTGTTAAGTCGCGTTGTTAGTGGGTAACTGTAGGCATTTTCGGTAAAAGGCAAATCAGCGGGTTTGGGGTAAATCATCGGGTTTGGGGCAAATCATCGGGTTTGGGGCAATTCATCGGGTTTGGGGTAAATCATCGGGTTTTGGGGAAATCATCGGGTTTGGGGCAAATGATCGGGTTTGGTGCAAATCATCGGGTTTGGGGCAAATCATCGGAAAAGGGCAGATCATCGGTAAAGGGCAAATCATCGGGTTTGGGGCAAATCATCGGGACCCCCCCCAGTTCATTACTTATAGTATTTATGTAAATCTAACAACATTCTAGCAGATACCTGTCAGAAATTACCGACTTAAAGAGCAATCAGCTAGTTGATTATCTGCAAACCCCAATCAATAGAAATTGTATTGAATGGTTCCTTAAACTCGCTAGTTCAATTATAGTGTGAACAAAGACAAACTACCGAAACGATTGCTGATACTACATTTACAATTTCTGTCATATCAAGAGTCCAGCGTTTGTAAATTCACATGTAGTTCTACTGATTAATTGAAAAATGTTTATTATATGAAATAGGTATACATAAAAGGACGTAATTTTATCTCTATACTCAATCAAAAACTGTCGATTAGAATTTATTGTCGTGCAAAGATATTAAAACTTATTGTTTGTTGGTCATAATCACATGCAAAGTATACTGCAGTTCATTAATAATGTATGAATGCTTAGGTTTTTGTCTTCCTTTTCCCTTCTATGTCGTTTTTATTTATTTTAGAAAGAATGCACTTAACCATATACTATAAATTATTGACCATATGTTATTAATTTCAAGCCTTGATTTTTGTCACGAATTGAAAATCCAAAGTATAATTATCTATAGTCTGCTTTTCCAAACAAGCCCAATGCTTTTTTTCAATACTGAAACAGTTTAAGAACCTTTTCAGTCGCATGTTGTTTTGATGACTTGAAAATAGATTTTGACGTGTTCATTGTTGGAGAATTGTATCATATATAAACGGTTGATATGTTTTAAATAAGTATGAACCTGTGTATTTTTTTCTAGGGGGAAAACGCAAGTAGTTTTCTAAAATTTTTGATTTAAATGTTTACATACAAGATAGGAAGGACTCAACTCGTATGTCTTTTAACAGAAGGAAACATCAACTTTTACTAAAATGCCTTCTTCACCTTTTTCGCTGAAACGAATCACATCTTCCTTGTCCTAAGATAGTGTTACTGTTTTCACGTTTTTTTTTTCTCTCACAACCCTAGTCAGTATCAGTTCTACCTGAGCCCCAGTTATCATTGTTGCTTGCGTTATTTATCACAGTTTGGGAAACTGATTTGTTTGACCTGATTTGAGTGTATTTTGAGATATAGCAATAAGTTCATAACAATGTTGGAGATACCGAACATTTCTCCTTTAATTTAATTAATTAAATGTAATTTAATATGCATTGAGGCTTAAAAGTATTGACTTACTTGCATTTAAATAATGCATTAAATCGTGAAAAGATGAATCAGTGACATTTAAAATGATAGTTTAAACTCTCGTAGGTAATTCCACATTCTGTCCAGGTAGCCACTGATAACATGTAACCCCATGCAATATCATTTTTAACTGGTTCATTCCAGTTTGGAACTTAACCTTCGTTAGTTTATAAAAAAACACACTCAAACGCAGATCTAACCATGATCTACTTGTGTTCTCCAAATATCAACTATGGACCATACGACAAAACTTGAAGGAACACTATCTTTTTCATTGCTTCTGTCATGAAAACATACTGTCACTTTAGACTATCAATACATAAAAATCAGTAAAGAAATTGTCCTTCACATGAGGTCATGTGTAATTTTCGTCATATGATCCAAGTAATGCGAACTTAGCTGGGAGAGAATACCAGACTCTTCACCATTTTAACAAAACACAATTATTATTAACCACTCAGACATTTATTAAGTTACGTAGAATCACTCCCTGGTGTTGAACTCACGACGAGTTTCCTTTATATTGATATAAAAATAAGCTTTTACATGTTGTGTAACTAAAAATTCTTCATGTGCGTTATAGTCAATATTTTCAATTATTAAATGACAAATGAAAAAAGTTAAGTAATCCTAGCGGGTTACTCTGTGTTTGGGGTTCACGGATATTGATTTCGATTAATAACGTTTCCCATTTATTTCTCATTTAATAATTTACCGTCAATTGGACGGTAAATTGTCTTTATCGTTCAATTCCATTCACTTGAAATAATCATCCGTGCATTCAACGCACGTACAAAGAGTAACAGTCAATCAGTTGTCTACTCCTGGTGGTTCTTTGCCCCTGCTTCTTTGCCCCTGGTGGTTTTTCATCACCATTATAACAAAATCATTGGACATTTATTAAGTTATCGTAAATCACTCCCTGGTGTTGAACTCACGACGAGTGTCCTTTATATTGATATAAAAAATAAGCTTTTACACGATGTGTAACTAAAATTTCTTCATGTGCGTTATAGTTAATATCTTCGATTATTAAATGACAAATGAAAAAATAAAAAAAAGTAATCATAGCGGTTTGCTTTGTGTTTCGCGTTCACAGATATTAATTTCGGTTGATAATGTTTCCCATTCATTTCTCATTTAATTCACTGTCAGTTATCCCCCTTTCACTATTAGCGATATTAACAGATTAGTGCTAAATCGCGCTGTTAGTGGATAACTGTAGGGCAAATCTTCGGTAAAAGGCAAATCATCGGGTTTGGGATAAATCATCGGGTTTGGGGCAAATGATCGGGTTTGGGGCAAATGATCGGGTTTGGGGCAAATCATTGGGTTTGGGGCAAATCACCGGGTTTGGGGCAAATCATCGGGTTTGGGGCAAATGATCGAGTTTGGGGTAAATCATCTGATTTTGGGCAAATTGTCTTGAATGGTGCCTTAAACTCGCTAGTTCAATTATAGTGTGAACAAGGACAAACTACCGAAACCATTGCTGATACTACATTTACAATTTCTATCATATCAAGTGTCCAGCGTTTGTAAATTTACATGTAGTTCTGCTGATTAATTGGAAAATGTTTATTATATGAAATAGATATACATAAATGGACGTAATTTTATCTCTATATTCAATCAAAAACTGTCAATTAGAATTTATTGTCGTGCAAAGATATTAAAACTTATTAAAATAGATTTTGAAATATTACAAATAACTTATGATTGTTGTTTGTTGGTCATAATCACATGCAAAGTATACTGCAGTTCATTAATAATGTATGAATGCTTAAGTTTTTGTATTCCCTTTCCCTTCTATGTCATTTTTATTTATTTTAGAAAGAATGCACTTAACCATATTCTATAAATTATTGACCATATGATATTAATTTCAAGGCTTGATTTATGTCACGAATTGAAAATCCAAAGTAGCATTATCTATAGTTTGTTTTTTTTCAAACAAGCCCAATGCTTTTTTTTCAATACTGAAACAGTTTAAGAACATTTTCAGTCGCATGTTGTTTTGATGACTTGAAAATAGATTTTGACTAGTTCATTGTTCGAGAATTGTATCATATATAAACGGTTGATATGTTTTAAATAAGTATGAAATGTGCGTTTTTTTCAAGGGGAAAAACGCACGTAGTTTTCTAAACTTTTTGATTTAAATTTTTACATACAAGATAGGAAGGACTCGACTCGTATGTCTTTTAACAGAAGGAAACATCAAATTTTACTAAAATGCCTTCTTCACCTTTTTCGCTGAAACGAATCGCATGTTCCTGGTCCTAAGATAGTGTTACTGTTTTCACGTTTTTTTTTTCTCTCACATCCCTAGTCAGTATCACTTCTACCTGTGTCCCAGTTATCATTGTTGCTTGCGTTATTTATCACATTTTGGGAAACTGATTTGTTTGACCTGATTTGAGTGTATTTTGAGATATAGCAATAAGTTCATAATAATGTTGGAGATACCGAACATTTCTCCTTTAATTTAATTAATAAAATGTAATTTAATATGCATTGAGGCTTAAAAGTATTGACTTACTTGCATTTAAATAAAGCATTAAATCGTGAAAAGATGAATCAGTGACATTTTAAATGATAGTTTAAACTCTCGAAGGTAATTCCACATTCCTTCCAGATAGCCACTGATAACATGTTACCCCATACAATATCATTTTTAACTGGTTCATTCCAGTTTGAAACTTATTTTATTTTTTTTTTTTTTTTATTTTTTTTTTTTTAGGGGTGTAATATCTTTATTGTCCTCGTACATAGGTATGTGGGGGTCGAGGGCATCCCCCTCCACACCGTACAATAGTTATTAGTATACATGACTGTGTTAAACTATAAAGAAAGGCAACATTATTAAAACATTAAACATTATGTGCTATTAGTGCTGTGAGAAAATAAACTTAGCCAAATTATACTAAAAATTGGTTCACTGAAAGACTAACCCCCAAAAAATAATGTTCAAAAAAAAAAAAAAAGGAAAAAAAAAGAGAAAAAAAACAACAACAAAAAACAAAGCTGTTTAAAATTAGTATCTTATAGAATATCAGCATTTGTAATTATAAAAATATCCCTCTGTAGTAAGAGCTGTAAGTTATTAATTAACAATCTGAAATTGTATTGTTTAAGAGTATTTGTACAACTGCCCAATTATCTTTCCATTTTTCTGTTAATTTTGTGTTTTTATAAAATTGCCAATTGTAGTAAAGGCTACTCTTAAGTCCATTATAACTAGGTATTATTTCTTTCTTTTTACATAAGTAGATATATCGTTTAATTTCAAGAAAAAGTACATAATTTTCTTTTGTTTTCCTGTCATTACTCCCCAAAATAAAGTCCTTACAGGTCAACTGTATGCATATTCCTTTACTTCTCAAAATTTCTTTTAACTCTTGTAGCATTTTCTGGATACAATCACAATATCAAAACAAATGTAGAATAGTTTCTACTTCCTTCTTACAAAAAGTACATATGTTATCTCTTGTAATTTTCATATTATATAACAAAGACTTAGTACCAATTTTTCGATGTAATATTCGTAACTGGAACCATTGAATATAAGAATCTTTTGTAACATGTAAAACAATGCTATATATATATTTCCATTCAATATCACTGAAAGAATTATTCCATTTAGTTTGGCTAGTAGGTATCTCGCTATTGCTATTCAATATAGTGTACACATACTTATTTTGTTCATTTAAGAATAGTATTTTTGAAGCATAACATGAAACAAAAGGTCCACATGAGTTATTTGAAATATTGGGAGTGAAGTCATATAATCTTTGAAATTTTTTGATTTCCCTTTTTAATCCTTCATACAATAAGAAATTAATTTTTCCACCTGCATCAATACAATGTTCTAAAAAAGAAAAATCAAGAAAATTTCCTTCCTTTGTTATTACATCTCTGACATATCTAAAACCTCTTTCATACATACTTTTATTAAATATCCCCTTATTTCCAATTTTGAAATAATTATTAAAAAATAGTGGCATTGAAAGAAAATCATCCAGAGTTTTAATAGGCATCTTTTCCATGTAAGATATATAACTTTTCAAAACGTCACTCCAAAATCTGTTTTGAATTTGTTTTATAGCTTTTTCAATGTAAAGTTTCCCAAAGTTAAAAATTTTTTGCACATTAATTGTGGAGTTAAGCAATACATAGCACTTTCCTGTAGCACATGTTATTTTCTTTAGCCATGATAATTTCATACTTTTTTCATATGCATATATATTTATCATTTTAAGCCCTCCTTCTTCAAAATTCTTACATGCAACCGAGCTTTTAATTTTGTAAGGCCCATTCCAAATAAAATCATAAAACAACTTATTTAAATTATCCATATATGATTTATTTGGTGTTGGTAGAGTAATAAATAAATGTGTAAAAAGTGGAAGAATTAGCGACTTTACTATAGTAACTCTCCCAATAACAGTTAAAATTCTTCTGTTCCACTGAGTTATACAACTTTTTGCATTTTTTAGTTTTTTCTCAAAATTTAGTTGTTCCATTTTATCTAAATCTACATCAAAAATGATACCAAGTATTTTGAATTGTGTTATTCCCCAAGTTAGTTTATATTTAGTTTTTATAGATCTGGTACTATATTTCATTGCACCAATCCATATAATGTTAGTTTTATCATAATTTATTTTTAAACCAGAATAAAATGCAAATTCATTTAACAAATGTAGAGTAGCATTAAGAGAGTCTTCAGAACCATCAAGAAAAAGAGATGTATCATCTGCAAATTGATTTATTTTGTACTCAGTTCCGTCAATATTAATGCCCTTAACATTTTTACTATGTTTTATTTTTATTGCTAGTATTTCTGCACAGAGAATGAAAATATACGGACTTAAGGGATCTCCTTGTTTACAGCCACGTTCTGTTGTAAAGAAATCGGAGCGGAAGCCATTGATTTGTACTGTTGACGTGAAATTGTGCAGAAATAAATTTATCCATTTTTTAAATATGCTTCCAAAATTAAAAAAAGTCAAAAGTATTTTCTATAAAATTAAAAGACATTGTATCAAATGCTTTTTCATAATCCACTGTCATTAGTAACCCTGGTATTTTCCTTTCTTCTGTAATTTTCATAATATCATATACCAACCTAGTATTTTCTCCTATATATCGGCCTTTAATAAAGCCAGTTTGATCGTTACTTATTAAGTGATCTAAAACAGATTTCAATCTATTGGCAATGGAGCCTGAAGCTATTTTATAAACAACATTTAGTAATGTTAAAGGTCTTAGATTTTTTAAAAACTTTCTAGGTTTGTTTTCTTTTGGAATGCATGTAATTATACCTTGTTTTTGTGTAACTGAAAGAGAATCATTTGCAAAACCATAATTTAAAGATCTAACAACAAAATGACCTATTTTTGTCAAAAAAACCTTAAAAAATTCGACAGTAAATCCATCAGAACCAGGAGACTTATCATTTTTCATATTTTTTAATGTATTAAGCAATTCATTATATGATAATAATCCCTCTAAATTGCTTGCCTGTTCATTTGATAACCTATTTACTGTTATACCGTATAAATATTTGTGTATGTCACAGTCCTTCTCAGATACATTTTTTTGAATACAAGGTTTTGTAATACAAGCATGCTTTTTGCAAAATATCAGATTTCTCGGTTGCCAAAGTCCCGTCTTCATTTTCTAAAAAAGGAATAGATTTACTTAAGTTATACTGTTTTTCAAGATTCAAAAAATATCTTGTAGGTTTTTCTCCTTCTTCAATATACTTCGCTCTAGACCTTATTAAATAGCCATTCATTTTTCCGGATCTTATTGACTCCAGCTCTTTTTGGTGTGATAGGAGTTGTTCTTTATTACTTTCATTAAGATTTTTTTCAATATTTTCAATTTCTTTAATTACTTTAATTTCAGCATCAACTCTTTGTCTTTTTTTAAAGCTTGCGTATGAGATTGTCTTTCCTCTAATTTCCATGAGCAAAGTTTCTAAAAATAATTGGTCATTTATTATAAACTGTATGTCATTATTCTCTATATTGTTGATATTATCCATGCAATACACTGGTAAGGAATACTGTTTTTTAATATCAGATATTTTATTATTTATACATTTAACATAGTCACTATCGTATAATAATGAATTATTAAATTTCCATAATGGTCTTCCATATTCAATATCCTTTAACAATAATTCCAATGTAATTATAGAGTGATCTGACCGATATGAAATACCGATATTTGAATTTTTGATTTTTGAAAGTAATGTTTCAGATGTAAGGAAATAATCTAGTCTCCCTGCCTGCATTGGGTTCATTCTTCGCCATGTGAACTGTTTCTTATTTCCATGTATTATTCTAAAAGTATCCACTAGTTTTTTTTCATTTATGATAGAACATAGTTTTTCCCTAGCCCTTCTGTTATTATCTAAAGACTTATAATTTCTATAATCAATATGTTTGTCTATTACAAGGTTGTAATCTCCACAAATTATGTATGAATCATTACCTATCTTATCAATACGATCAAAAATGTCTGTAAAAAAGCTAGGTGTATCAGCATTAGGGCCATATATATTACAGAGTGTAAATCTTTCACCATCATAACTGACATCTAGTATTATACAGTTTCCTGAGTTATCTTTGTAAATAGAATGTACGGTTACAGGAATGTTTTTCTTTAATAAAATGCAAACACCTCGAGAATTAGAAGTACCATGGCAAAAGTAGCAGTTCCCTTCCCATTGTGAATAAATCTCTTTTTCATTTTTTTCTGTAAAATGGCAATCCTGTAGACAAAAAAAATCCGCATTTTCTTTTTTTAGATACTGAAAAACATCTACTCTCTTACTGATATTATTTAACCCTCTACAGTTGTAAGATATTAACTTTACCCTACTCATATGGATAAAGTCTCTTAATAATCAATACATCATTAAGAAAATTGCATCCAACATTTTTTAGCTCTTTTTCACATTTTGTAACCAAGTTAGAAAGACATTTTGCACAGCTTTGAACAATAAAAAAGAAACACATAAGATACTTAAACATGTTACTTTGAGCAAATTTGCAGACTACATACAATAGTACTAATGTTATATTTAAATGTCTCTATTTTGGAGACAAGCCTATGACCAGAAGTTATTTTTTTCTTTGTTTTATTTGGTATAGTTAGAGAAGACATGTTTTTATGTATAATCAAAGGTTCATAACTTTAAATAAGACTATAGTATAAAAAATAAGGATTGTTGTGTCAAAAAATAAACTCATGTTGTTTTGTATAGATTAAGATACAAAACCGTCACTTAGACTCCATATCATTTAATCTTTGTACTCGTATTTTTAATCTATACATTTAGTTTTTGACAAAAAAATAAAGAAGAAAAAAGAAAAAACTGTCAAAATAAATCCTAACACAATATTAAAGGTTTTAGTTACCTTATAAAAAATTTACTTTAAGAGTTCTTTTACATACCTACAATATTGTAATTAACGTTAGTCTAGCAGAACTACTCCTAAATGAGTTGATTCAAGAAAGAAATGAATAAACAAAACATACATACAAATGTTGGTAGCATGAAGGTCTAGCAAAGACTATTCATAAATAAACTGAATAAAAACAATAAAAAACTACAATGTTGGTAGCTAAGAAAGTCTAGCAAAGCTATTCATAAGTAGACTCATTAAAGCCATAAAAAACATAAAACAAACTGACATAGATACAGTCTGTTTTTTAATCTAATTAATTTTTCCCTTGAATTTGAATATCATACTTAAAAAAACAAATTTACATGATTTACATTTATCTGTTGGAATACAGAGCTGGTTGTTAATAAACAAACCTAAATTATTCATGAATATACTCAAAAAACATGACTCACATTTTCAAGAAATATTTGTGTATTCACTTTTTTCCTAATACTATTTCTATTTTTGGAACACCTTATCTATCTCTTATAACTTACTTGTTATGTACATACATAATAAATAATTTGTATATATCAGTACACAATGTTGGTGAGTACTAAGATCCCTGCAAAACAAGCCTGAATTATACTGAATATAAAGTTACAGATAAATGTAAAGTAATTAAGTTTCTTTCAATTTTTAATAATTCTTTTTGGATCAAGTTTAGCTTTCTTATATAGTTTGCATAATTATATGCTGTAAACATTTAATGTTACTTGTAACTAAAAAGTCATTGCAAAAACTGATAATGATTTCTAACTTTTTCTAATTAATTGTTATTTAATAAATTTTATATTTCTTTTTAAGCTTGTACTTGTTCAGTACAAGTGTAATTATACTCTTCTTACTGAAACTGGAAAAAAAAATATATAACAAAAACTAACAAAAAAGTTAATACAGTCCAGTCACTTTTCTATTATGATTTATTTCATTTATTTAGCTATTAATGATGTGTCTTCTTCGTTCTTCTCCTGTCTCTTGCTTATTCTATTTTGATGTTTCTGTATTATTTGGTCTATATTGTCATACAGGTCAAACTTCACCGATGATTTTCCCTAAACCCCGATTATTTTCCCCAAACTCGATAATTTGCCCCAAACCGGATAATTTGCACCTTACCGATGATTTGCCCCAAACCCGATAACCCGGAGTGATTCTACGTAACTTAATATATGTCTGAGTGGTTAATAATAATTGTGTTTTGTTATAATGGTGATGAGTCTGGTATTCTGTCCCAGCTAAGTTCGCATTACTTGGACCATATGAGGAACGTTATGCATGACCTCATGTGAAGGACAATATCTTTACTGATTTTTATGTATTGATAGTCTAAAGTGACAGTATGTTTTCATGAAATAGAAACAATGAAAAAGATAGTGCTCCTTTAAGTTTTGTCGTATGGTCCATAGTTGATATTTGGAGTACACAAGTAGATCAAGGTTAGATCTGCGCTCGAGTGTGTTTTTTATAAACTAAGGTTAAGTTCCAAACTGGAATGAACCAGTTAAAAATGATAATGTATGGGGTTACATGTTATCAGTGGCTACCTGGACGGAATGTAGAATTACCTTCGAGAGTTTAAACTATCATTTAATATGTCACTGATTCATCTTTTCATGATTTAATGCATAAACTGAGATGATATTTAAAAAGTGCTTAATCCTTGACAGCTAAATAAAGAAATGAGATACAGGTGAAATTTTTAACTTTCAGATTTAACTTGTGCAATTAACCCAACATGAACGATATTTTTTTTTGAATTTATTGAATAGTTTCATATCTTGACTTTTTACATAGATGAATGGATCGTTATTTTTATGAGGACTCAAACAAAATATTTCAAATGCGTAACCTGAGATGATATTTTGAAGTTGTATTATATTTGATCTTATCTTTTTAAATAAAACCTTATTGTTTTGTCTTTTTATTTGTTTAAGAAAGCAAAACTTTACTATCTTTTGAGCTAGTCTGAGATGATATCAAATAGATTGAACCTCTACACCGAGATGGTGCAATATAAAACAGTTATGGTATCACCTGGGTTAATACTATACAGGTAAAAGTCTACTTGTTTGCTCAATAGGATCGGTTTCAAAATGAATCTCAGATTACGCATTTGAAATATTTTGTTTGAATCATCATAAAAATAACGATCCGTTTATCTATGTAAAAAGTTAAGGTATGAAACTATTCAATAAATCCAGTGATGGTGTTTAAAAACAAATGATAGTATAAAATCTCGAAGGTAATTCCTCATTCCGTCCAGGTAGCCACTGATAACATGTAACCCCATACAATATCATTTTTAACTGGTTCATTCCAGTTTGGAACTAAACCTTCGTTAGTTTATAAAAAACACACTCGAACGCAGATCTAACCATGATCTACTTGTGTTCTCCAAATATCAATTACAATTTCTGTCATATCAAGAGTCCAGCGTTTGTAAATTTACATGTAGTTCTACTGATTAATTGGAAAATGTTTATTATATGAAATAGATTCAAGATTCAAGATTTAATTTCAAAATAGATATACATAAATGGACGTAATTTTATCTCTATACTCAATCAAAAACTGTCAATTAGAATTTATTGTCGTGCAAAGATATTAAAACTTATTAAAATAGATTTTGAAATATTACAAATAACGTATGATTGTTGTTTGTTGGTCATAATCACATGCAAATTATACTGCAGTTCATTAATAATGTATTAATGCTTAAGTTTTTGTCTTCCCTTTCCCTTCTATGTCGTTTTTATTTATTTTAGAAAGAATGCACTTAACCATATACTATAAATCATTGACCATATGTTATTAATTTCAAGCCTTGATTTATGTCACGAATTGAAAATCCAAAGTAGCATTATCTATAGTTTGCTTTTTCAAACAAGCCCAATGCTTTTTTTCAATACTGAAACAGTTTAAGAACATTTTCAGTCGCATGTTGTTTTGATGACTTGAAAATAGATTTTGACTAGTTCATTGTTGGAGAATTGTATCATATATAAACGGTTGATATGTTTTAAATAAGTATGAACTGTGCATTTTTTTCAAGGGGAAAAACGCACGTAGTTTTCTAAACTTTTTGATTTAAATGTTTACATACAAGATAGGAAGGACTCGACTCGTATGTCTTTTAACAGAAGGAAACATCAAATTTTACTAAAATGCCTTCTTCACCTTTTTCGCTGAAACGAATCACATCTTCCTTGTCCTAAGAAAGTGTTACTGTTTTCACGGTTTTTTTTTCTCTCACAACCCTAGTCAGTATCACTTCTACCTGAGCCCCTGTTATCATTGTTGCTTGCGTTATCAAAGTTTGGGAAACTGATTTGTTTGACCTTATTTGAGTGTATTTTGAGATATAGCAATAAGTTCATAATAATGTTGGAGATACCGAACATTTCTCTTTTAATTTAAATAATTAAATGTAATTTAATATGCATTGAGGCTTAAAAGAATTGACTTACTTGCATTTAAATAATGCATTAAATCGTGAAAAGATAAATCAGTGACATTTAAAATGATAGATTAAACTCTCGAAGGTAAATTCACATTCCGTCCAGGTAGCCACTGATAACATGTAACCCCATACAATATCATTTTTAACTGGTTCATTCCAGTTTGGAACTTAACCTTCGTTAGTTTATAAAAAAACACTCGAACGCAGATCTAACCATGATCTACTTGTGTTCTCCAAATATCAACTATGGACCATACGACAAAACTTAAAGGAGCACTATCTTTTTCATTGTTTCTATTTCATGAAAACATACTGTCCGTTTAGACTATCAATACATAAAAATCAGTAAAGAAATTGTCCTTCACATGAGGTCATGTGTAATGTTCGTCATATGGTCCAAGTAATGCGAACTTAGCTGGCACAGAATACCAGACTCATCACCATTATAACAAAACACAATTATTATTAACCACTCAGACATTTATTAAGTTACGTAGCATCACTCCCTGGTGTTTAACTCACGACGAGTTTCCTTTATATTGATATAAAAATAAGCTTTTACATGTTGTGTAACTACAATTTCTTCATGTGCGTTATGGTCAATATTTTCAATTATTAAATGACAAATGAAAAAAGTTAAGTAATCCTAGCGGGTTACTCTGTGTTTGGGGTTCACGGATATTGATTTCGATTAATAACGTTTCCCATTTATTTCTCATTTAATAATTTACCGTCAATTGGACGGTAAATTGTCTTTATCGTTCAATTCCATTCACTTGAAATAATCATCCGTGCATTCAACGCACGTACAAAGAGTAAGAGTCAATCAGTTGTCTACCCCTGGCGGTTCTTTGCCCCTGCTTCTTTGCCCCTGGTGGTTTTTCATCACCATTATAACAAAACCATTGGACATTTATTAAGTTATCGTAGAATCTCTCCCTGGTGTTGTACTCACGACGAGTGTACTTTATATTGATAGAATAAGCTTTAATATGTTGTGTAACTAAAATTTCTTCATGTGCGTTATAGTTAATATTTTCGATTATTAAATGACAAATGAAAAAAGTAAAAAAAAGTAATCCTAGCGGTTTACTCTGTGTTTGGGGTTCACAGATATTAATTTCGGTTGATAATGTCCCCCATTCATTTCTCATTTAAAATTTCACTGTCAATTATCCCCCTTCACTATTAGCGATATTAACAGATTAGTGTTAAATCGCGTTGTTAATGCGTAACTGTAGGGCAAATCTTCGGTCAAAGGCAAATCATCGGGTTTGGGGTAAATCATCGGGTTTGGGGCAAATCATCGGGTTTGGGGCAAATCATCGGGTTTGGGGGAAATCATCGGGTTTGGGGCAAATCATCGGGTTTGGGGCAAATGTTCGGCTTTGGGGTAAATCATCGGGTTTGGGGCAAATCATCGTGTTTTTGGCAAATCATTGGGTTTGGGGCAAATCATCGGGTTTGGGGCAAATCATTAGTAAAGGGCAGATCATCAGTAAAGGGCAAAACATTGGTAAAGGGCAAATCATCGGGACCCCCCCCCCCAGTTTTTACCTACTTATAGTAATCATGTAATTCTAACAACATTCTAGCAGATACCTGTCAGAAATTACCGACTTAAAAAGTAAAAAAGTAAAAAAGACATCTGGGCACGTTACAGCATAATATAAAACTCAGTGATACAGAAAATCTAAAACATAATCCGCAGCATAATTATCCGAAATACAAACTCTGTATACAAAAGTAATTACCGGTTTAAGCTTATATATGAGAGTGACGTTTGCATTCATTATTTTTATCTAATTCTTATTTTCAAATTTTGATGAATGATATTTCAAATTACATAACTTTTGCTACTTCAAATGCTGATTTGATGAACAATGTTAGCCTTATGATTACAGCTCAAAAACATCTTACACTTATATACTGAATGATTAACATAATAATATGTTGCCATTATTTCATTCGAGTAGTATTACAATAAGGACAAACAGTGGGTATTTCTGTGAGTTTATAGTGATTTCAGCAAAAATACGCTATTTTCGATATCCAGCTGTAACAGCGAACTAATTTCTGTATTAAAAGTCTGTAAAAACTGTGTAATGGCTCGCAGTAGCTCGTAAGTTAAGAATCTTTTTTTTGCAATCGTTTGTAGTCACTGTTCTGTTTTTATCTGTAATATATGTCGTATTGTATGATACATTCAAACAGCAGCGGGAGCTGATCTGTCTTGCACTACTTTCCCATGATGAAAGGCATTATCAGCACATTTGACAGTTACAGTGTCTTCAGTTTTTGAAATGCTTAACAGCCCCAGGCCAAAAATAGAATATCAATTAATGAATGTACAGTTCAGATTATTTTGAGCTAGGCACTTGCTGACCAGTTAACCAGTTTTTGGTGCCTTTTAATAACAGACTATGTAGTATATTTAACAACGTTCACACTTTAACTTTAACAGGTGAGTGTGTTTGTCAAAATTGCACTGAAACCTTGGAAATGATGATAGTAAGATTTAATAGACAAAAGAAAACTCTCTAATATGTAAGTAAATACTGAGCTAAAATTAAATTCTTAATAGATATTAAATTTAGATATATGAAAAATATTTTTACAGTGAGCATTTACAATAGTATAAGTACGGTAAATTTTTGGGCATTTGTGAAAACGCCTAGTTTTTGTTCCTGTTATTTATCTTAATTTGCTGTGTAGAGTATGTCATACATAAATTAATGTCCAACCATTATGCCAGGTCATAAACTTCTATTTCATCATCTATTGATATAATCATCTTTGTCATTTGTTGATTACAACATATTGCTTGATTTTCATAACCAGTTTTTACTACTTCACCTGTTAGTTCACCATTCAGTCCAAACTGTAGCACATTGTTGGAATAATAGCCACATACAAGTAGACTACCACTAGCTGTAAGATAACTACCATATGCTCCACTTAACAGTGAACTTTTAAACTTTTCTACAACTTGTCCATTTCTGTCCAGTACAATCAGTCCATGATACCTGTCAGTTACATATATCCGTGATCCATCGTCATTGACAGCTAGACTACTGATATCAGAGAACATTGCCTGTCCTGACTGGTCAATACTGAACTGCTTCAGCTTCTTCCCTGTTACACTGTATACATACACTGATGTGTCAAAGTCTGAAATGTATAAATTACCACCAGCATATGCTAAACCATAACAGTTAAAATCTGTAGTGATCTTGTTGGTTATTTTCATTCCATTGCTTGCTGTTATGAAGACAACTTGTTGATCAAATGGCAAACATACAGCTACTTGATGCCTACTGATGGGATATACTTGCCAGGGTTTTCCAGGCAGATCACAGCAGTCTCTTACAGTTAATATAGAACTGTCCAAACATTTCAACTTTTTGTTCCACCTATCAGAAAGTATTATTGTTCCATCCTCCATTGTACAAGCACTGACAATACGACATGTTGACTTGTCTGACTTAACTTGAACAGAGTCCTTCTTACTTCTTTTGACCTGGAGTAAAGATCCCTTCTTATCAGATAAGCTAGCAGCAGTTTTATGTTTATTTTCAGTTTTTTCCCTGTTTTCATTATCACCAGTGGCCTCAGTACATACTTCCCACATTTCACCTAGTACATTAATTTCTCGTAACAATGCCAATATTCTTTGATCAACTGAAAACTCTGTGTCATTTATTTTGGAAAGTGCTCGTCCTTTTTCCAGGCATTTTGCTACACTTATATTTATATGTTTTCCCTTTTTGGCGTTTACAAAATCCTGTGATATATTGTTGGCTGGAACTGCTAACTTATCTCGGGCTGACGTCACCTCAGCTTTCTGTTTATCTAACAGCTTTATTTCATCTTCTATCTTATTGAGCAGGATTTTATACTTGTCTTCTATGATGGTCAAAGTTCTTTTCTCTAACTCATCTAGTCGGTTATTGATTTCTTTTCTAAACTTCCTGATTTCTTTTAATGATGTGGCCTTACTTGTCAAAAGATTCTGCTTTTTACGTGCAAGTGTTTCACTTTGGACTTTTATGGTTGTGAATGTTGACCTAATGTTCTGTTGGATTTCCTTAGTATTGAAAGTGCTTGGGTTCTTTTGGAGAAATTCAGGTATGTAGAAAATATCCTGGCATAACCTGCAAGTTAAATGATAAATTATTAAACATGTGTTTTCTTTTACATGAGAATAAAGTTTTAATGTTTTTCAACTTCACTGAAGTATAAAATTCAGTTAATTTGGTTATATTAGTATTTTAATACAAAGACACTGCAGATAGAACAGGAACAATCTTTGTATTATTTGGATATTCACAAATATCACTTGAATGAGTACAATGTTAAATGAACCATGTCTATATTTATGTGTTGAAATAAATTAACACAGTTTATTCTAAGCATAGAAATTGATGTCATTTTGTAATAAACAGTTGAGTTATCTTGTGTAAGATGGAGTTTACATATTCCATTAAAGGCATCATCTCTAAAGAAAATAATATCAGTTGCAATATTAGTTATCAAAAACTTTCTGTGCGAAACAAGAACATTTTGTGCAACTTGTTAAACTGAATTGTCAAAACAATTGTTTTAGACGAGAGTCTAAGATATCCTTAGAATTCAAAAGGATAAGTCTGGTGACCATGTGATTTCTCTTTCTTATTTATCTTAAATTTGGATGAGCAGCGGTCAATGGGTTAAAGTGTCAGACTCCTAATCCGAAGCATGCTGGTTCGAATACCACAGTGACCCAGGAAATAGCCACTGGGAGCGATTATTATAAGTTGCAAGAACATGCATCCTAATGGGTGTAAAATAAATCAGTTTCAAACTATCTTTACATTGATAAAACTACAGTATGAGTGATAATGAACGTTTTTTTTAAAGCAAAATAGAAATTTATCACCTTACAACAATTAATAAACCTCAAATTGGACTAAAAACAAAATGTGTGGGTTTTTTTATGCTCCCGCCATGATAATGGCGAGTGGGCATATAGTCATACCCTGTCCGTGTGTGTGTGTGTGTGTGTGTGGGGGGACCTTGGCCGGCCACATTGTCCGGGTCTTACCTCAAAAGATATTGAAGATATTAACTTGAAAATTCATAGTTGAATAGATCTCACTATAGAGATGGGCAGTGTCTAAGAAGCATAACTCTATTTCTCACAATTTCTGAGTTATTTTTCTTTGTAATTTTTCATATTAAATTCTTGTCCTGGGCATAAATTGAAAGGTACTGAAGATATTAACTTGAAACTTTATAGGTGAATAGATCTCACTATTGGAGAGGTGCAGTGCCTAAGACCCATAACTCTCTTTTGAATATTTTTTGAGTTACTGTCCTTTGTATTTTTTATGTTCCCCGCCATGAAAATGGCGAGCGGGCATATAGTGTTTACCCTGTCCGTGTGTGTGTGCGGGGGGGGGGGGGGCAATATTCGTGTCTGGCTTATAACTTTGTTGTATATGGTTGGATTTCAAAATAATTTGGCGTAATTGTTTTTATATAATTATTATATGGGCGCAACAGAAATAACAGTAGATTGCTGCGTAGGTTTAATTATTCCTTACCATTTTGTTACCTTGATGCAATCTCTGAAAGGATATTAGAGAGACTGAAGAGTTTATTCTTGTAAGAGACTGCTGAACTTGTCTTTGAAAATGCACCACTTACCTGTTCATTTAGAAACACATATTTTTATAATATTGCTTTTTTTCAATTAAGCATGCTATTGAGTTTGTTATAGAGATACTCTTTTTTCTATCTACAATGCATTTAGATTGGCTTGCTTTTAGATAATGCATAATATGTAGCTAGATACAGTGGCGTGGCTACTGTTTAAAATCAGCAGTTATCATTTCCATAAAATTTTAATGTTAAAGACTTGCTTACGCTGTCTTCTTGAAAGGCTGGTATGTAAAAATAGTTAGAAAAGTTAATACCTGATATACCTGATATCTTTGCTTTGTCATACTTTATGCCATATTTACATGTTTGCCCACAGTGTTGATTTACCAAGTCTGTGTCCAGAGTCATTTAGCAGGGGCATCTGTGTCCTTTGGACACATTTCTAGTTAATAACACATTTATTTTGTGATGTCTTTTTAAATTTTTCATTCAAACAAACTTTTATCAGCTGATTTATTTTTGAATTTTTGAATTTTTAAATCACAGCAATTGAACTTATATATTTAAAGCTGTTTCATAATGAAGACTGACTTGACTGATGCAGGCCATGGCAACTGAAAGGAAAAACCTTTAAAAATCTTCTGATACCACAATGCCTATAGCTTACATATTTGGTTGATGGCATCATCTAGTGGACTTCTACTAAAGTTATATAAAACATGGCTCTGAGGACAGAATTGGCCCAAGCCTAGGGGTCAGCTGATTTTACATAGACTTATACAGAAAAAAAACTTTAAAAATCTTCTTGTCAGAAACCATAAGGTCTAGAGTTAAGATGTTTAGTACGTATGCTTCTCTAGTGGACCTGTACCAAGTTTATACAAATCATGGCCTTAGGATCAAAATTGGCCCCGCCCAAGGGTTACTTTATCTTACATAGTTATATAGGAATTTTTTTAAAAAATCTTCTTGTCTGAAACCACACTGCCTAGTGCTTACATATTTGGTTTATAGCATCATCTAGTGGACCTCTACCAGAGTTATTTAAATCATTGCTCTGGGTCAGTTTTGGCCCAAGCTCAGGGGTCACTTGATTTTACATATAGACTATATTAACTTATAAAAGAAAAATCTAAAACAAATCCTCTAGCCAGAAACCATTAGGCCTAGGATTTAGATATTTGTTGTACCGTTGTCTAGTGGACCCTTACCAAGTTTATACAAATCATAAAAAATTGCCCAGCCCAAGTGGTCTCTTGGTTTTATATTGAGTTATATAGCAAAACGTTTTTAAAAAAGTGAAAGGCCTTGAGCTTAGATATGTATGGTTCAGCATTGCTTAGTTTATTAGATTGGCTTTGGAAGATTTTGCCCTCACCAGGGTACCCAGCCCCAACACACGTCACCTTGGTATCCTCCCCCCCCCTTGCCCCACTTCCTTACATCAAAAAAATACTGGATGGGGTAGAAAGATACTTAACATTCATCCATCTTTGTCCTAGAGCTTTATGTGACCTACTATCCTACTTCTTTATGTTTTGCATGCAGACTTCAACTTTCACCTTGGCTGACCTTAAAAGCTTGACTTACTAACCTAACTATTTGTTTAAGTTTGCATACAGACTTAAAAAATTGCTTTAGGTTTACTTTGAACTATTGACCTTCTTTCATGGTTTTAAAAATATTTTTAATATCTTATTTGGTATTTGAACTCTCAGCCATTTGACACATCCCTTAAGTTCCACCCCCTCCCTACACTCCACCAGCTGTTTGGTTTTTTTTTTTTGGTGAGCGACCAAGGACCATCTTGTCCTCCTATTTCCAGTTATGTGGGAGTTTTTTGATAAGCAAACTATGTTTAAACTTTGTTAAAATTTGATATAACCATGGTACTCAGGTTTTCAGCTGTATAAAAGAAATCGTTAGTTTCAAGAAGATGCAGCCTTAGAAAAAAAAGATTATAAAAGCAATTCTTTTTCTATTACCTGTGGTCCACTGCCATGCATGTACCACAGCCAACATCATCATGAATTTGACAGTACATGTCAATATAATGATGGCTATGTTGTTCACATCTCTCTGTTGGTGCTGGGGGCTGTATCTTAGAGCTGGAAACCGGATTTCCTGTATGCTGAGCATTGATGGATGTGGATGGAAACTGAGATTTATCAAGAATCTTGTGTCCCGTCAGTGAAGATATGTCCTCATGAACTGTGACACAAATTAAACAGAAATAATCATTACATTCTATGCAGTATTTTTCAGCCTCTTTATTTTTACCTTTACGTTTACAGAGTCGGCACAGTCGATCAAATGTTTCATCAGACATTATGTCTGTATTTACACTTCCTCCATACGCCATTTTCAAAGATATTAACTAGTTCATTCCTACTTCCTTTTTCTATTTCCTGAAATTTACAAGTCCAATTTTCATGAAAAGAAAAAAAGTTATTGGAACAATACAGGTCAGTTATTCACTATAAACATATTTTACTAATTAGGCTATTATATTATATTCAGCTCATATTACAGGTATAAATCAGTTTGAAAACTAATTTAACACTTTCCGTACATAACAGCATTGCATTGTGGGTATAAAGATAGACTTCGACTTCTACGCAAGTAAAGAGTTAAACTACGTTTACCTACTGTCACTTTGCTTCTCAGTTCAGTCTATAACAGTCTTGAAATAACCTTTTAAATTTTTCTCAGTGTATGCTTAATATAAGACCTAGTGAAGATTTGCATATAAATTGGTGTACCGGTATATTCAATACATTTAATTTTTATCAGTTTAGATAAAAAAGAAATCAGGTCGAGTTAAAAGTTGTCAGAAGTTTACTTTGTTATCCTGTACTTGTAGCATTTTTAAGAATATACAATAATAATGCTTCATAAGACCAGAGATCCGAGTGCTGAGAATAGTTGCATGAAAAAGAAAATATGTTACATTCAGTACTGTGGTTTACCAGTGATACATGTTTACAGGGCAGATAGGTTGAAAGTGCAGTCTTTGCATTAATCCGTAAATTATACCATGCCTAGATGTACGATCACCTAGCACACCTTGTGTTTATTTTCAATTTAACCGCAGTGTAAATAGATGGACTCTTATTCCAGTTGGCATATTCTGTATATAGTGTAGATGTCTTTAGTACTGAAAGGAAGACATCATTTAACCTCCAGAGGTATATGTATTATCGGGTTTATTTTGATATACATAAAAGTTTTTCAACATTATACAGTTAGTTTCTATTTATCCTCAATGACAGAACATTAGTTTTATCATAATATGCAATTAACTATTAACTGTTATCACAGTTAGCACTTCATGACTTTCTATACTGCAGCAATTAAATCCGTCACTAGTAGGTGAAATAATGCATATATGGCATCACACTCTGGGCTTAAGCTAGGATTCAATCCCGGGACTTATTCTAACATTTTTAAGCTCTTACCTGAAAATTTTCGAATAGATTTTTTCAAAGATAAATATTGTCTCTATAACAATTATCAATTTTAATATAATGACCAGGGCTCTAACCACACAGACTAATCGACAGACCGACTGACTGACTGACTGTTAGAACAAAGTTATAAAAGAAAGAACGAGTGAGTAAGGAGGGAAAGAACGAACGAACGAAAGAACGAGTAAGGGAGTGATGGAAGGAGGGACCGAAAGAACGAACGAAAGAATGAACGAACGAAAGAACGAAGAACGGAAAGTAAAATTTCGGAAATTTGTCAAATTTCACTTTCAATTCGATTATTCAGTTTTTTATAAAAGTTGATGATAAATGGCTAGTCCTTTTACAATCCAGTTTACTTTCAACACCTGCTTGTAGTGACAATGAATAATTATTTGATGTAAGTTTAACCCTTTAAGAGTAGTTTCAAAACATGTCCTTATAAAGTTTAAAACAATTGCCATTGTACTTGTTTTACGTTTTGTTTATTTATTTTTTTTTTTGATAGGATATAATTATTTTGAAAAAACAGTGTCATCAAGTCAAGTAGGTTATTCATATCTACCAGATTGTGACATGAAGTGGTTAATATGAATCCATTTGTTTCATACTGTTTTAATTTCCTGACGGAAATTAAAGGAGCTGTGTTGATAAGAGCAAAACAAACTAATCTTTAAGTATGGACTTCCCTAATGTAGGTGTGAGACAGTAAGTATGATGAATATATATATAAATAAAAACTGAACATACTGTTAGAGGAGACATATATAAATATATCCACTAAACATACTGTTAGAGGAGACTATCTTTTGGTAGAATATGGTGCCTGTTAGCTTATGTATGTAACAAGAATTTCAAACATTCTCTAGGTAAAATAGTTGATAAAATTTAATCGAATGATCAAACACCTGGTCCATTGAGGTTTTGTCAAAGCCCTGTCCTAACTCCCACACAGCCACTCTCGCATACCTTGCAATGTGCAAAAATACTGAAAAAGAAATTAAACTGACAGTGACTCATAAATATTGTAGGAAGGTATTAAGTACACTGCACATAACATCCTGTGAAATCTGGTGGACACTTTTTGAAACTGCCCTGGTCCAAAAAACAAGCCACGCACATATCAATTCTTTATACACCAAGGGTCTGTTTGCAAAGACTTAGGTTCCTTCCATAATTCTTTATCTATCTCTTTATTCGCTCACCCCTGTGAGACAGTGCTAGGAAAGAAACCAAATGCCAAAACAAGCCTGCTACATGTGCAGCCAATTCTCATATTACCCTTAGCCCGAGATTGCGCGGTCCCAATCTAATTGTTCTAAAACTTGAAGAAATATCTACCAGACTGCGACATGAAGAAAAATCTACCAGACTGTGACATGAAGTGGTTAATATGAATCCATTTGTTTCATACTGTTTTAATTTCCTGGCGGAAATTAAAGGAGCTATGTTGGTAAGAGCAAACAAACTAATCTTTAAGTAGGAACTTCCCTAATGTAGGTGTGAGACAGTAAGTATGATGAATATATATATAAATAAAAACTGAACATACTGTTAGAGGAGACATATATAAATATATACACATACTGTTAGAGGAGACTTTCTTTTGGTAGAATACGGTGCCTGTTAGCTTATGTATGTAACAAGAATTTCAAACATTCTCTAGGTAAAATAGTTGATAAAATTTAATCGAATGATCTCCATTGAGATTTTGTCAAAGCCCTGTCCTAACTCCCACACAGCCACTCTCGCATACCTTGCAATGTGCAAAAATACTGAAAAAGAAAGTAAACTGACAGTGACTCATAAATATTGTAGGAAGGTATTAAGTACACTGCACATAACATCCTGTGAAATCTGGTGGACACTTTTTGAAACTGCCCTGGTCCAAGAAACAAGCCACGCACATAACAATTCTTTATACACCATGGGTCTGTTTGCAAAGACTTAGGTTCTTTTATAATTCTTTATCTATCTCTTTATTCGCTCACTCCTGTGAGACAGTGCTAGGAAAGAAACCAAATGCAAAAACAAGCCTGCTACATGTGCAGCCAATTCTCATATTACCCTTAGCCCGAGATTGCGCGGTCCCAATCTAGTTGTTCTAAAACTTGAAGAAACGAGAATGTTAATCAAAGCATTAAAAGTGCCGAAAGACCGTCAGCTGGAGTTAAGGTTTCATGCCGAGGCACACATTTTGCTTTCGTAATCATCCCTCTATTTTGAATAGGAAAAAGGCCAATTTTGATATATACGTGTTAGCATTAATATTCAAATGGCCATGGTATGAAATAAATTCAATCATTCATTTATTTGTCGTATTGCTCGCTCACAATATGCGTAATATTGATCATAAAGATAAAGCATTGAAGACTTTAAGACAGAACACCATCTTAAAGACAAAAATAACAAACAAGTTAAACATTTGTACGTGGCTTTCGGTCATTTACTTTATGGCCGCTAATGAAATCTAAACATAGTTTAAGGCTACATGGGCCTTCCTTAACAGTTGTCAAGTGGTAATATGCTGGACTAGTAACCCAGGGGTCGCAGGTTCAATCACCTCAACTAATTAAACTTATTGCGTTTTGTCTGACACATTAAACCGTGGTTTGATTTGTCAGTGCTAGACACATACCATATAAAGGAACCAGATGTTTCTGGAGTGAGACAGTGCTAGGAAATTGTAGTAGTCCGGACTAGTTTTGTGACGGACAGACAGACGGACAGAGGGACGGGCAGACATACGATTGAAAAGTGATCCATTTATGACACGGCTACTTTGTATTATGTCGCAGCTATTGTGAAGCAGGCATCACCAAAACCATTAACGGGCTAAAATGCCTTTTTTTATTGAAGGGCCATAACTCAGTCAAAAACCATTCAACCGAAAAACCAGTTAGATATTTCTTGGTAGAAAATCATGTCTTTGGACACATTTTCAAAGAATGTCCCACACATTTTCAATAGGTGATGTCTTGGCTGATCCCTGGCCAAGACATCTTGCTCTTCCAGGAATTCACTGATAAATTTTGCTCTATGGGTCCTAGCGTTATCATCCTGGAAGACAAATCCTTGGCCATGATGTTGAGCAAATGGGACAACATGCGGAACCAACATATTGTCACTGTAGTAATGGCCAGTCACACAGCCATGGCACACATGTAGCTGTGTTCTGGCAGTCATAGTGATGCCCCCATACCATTACAGACCTACTGACATATCGGCCGTGGGCAACCCTAGCAGCGTCTGTAAATTGTTCGCCTGGTCAACGCCAAAGTCTTCTTTGACCATCATGAAAGTCTAGGTGGAATCTGGATTTGTCACTGAACATCACATGTGACCACTGATTAATATGTCACCGTCGCCGATGTCTACACCACGTCAAAAGTTCTTGACGATGCCTTGCTGACAATGGAAATACCACTTGAGGGCGCCTAGCGTTAAAACCGTATGAATGAAGGCGATTTCTGACTGTCTATTTAGAACATTTGAACCCTCTGACATGTCAAATGCGTTGTTGAAGGCCTGCGGCCGTTAGTGCTCTATAAAAGAGATCTTGATTAACAATGTAGCGGTCGTCTCGGACGTCAATGCATATTAGACGTTCACTTCTTTGGATATAAATCACGTCACCAGTATTTGATAGCGTGACCACAGTTGAAAGACAAAGGACTGTGAACCATTCAAGTCAGCTGCAGCCTGGGCCTGTGTACGCCCGGTCTGCAGCATACAAATGGCCTGCCAACGTTGAGGTTCCGTTAGACGTATTATAATTCCAGTTGCAAGTTTGATTGCAAATTTGTGGTCGACATCTATACAACACAATATTCTGAAAGTTTTGCTCAACTAAAGTCACAACTACCATGATTTCGGTCAATGTTTAAATCCACGTGTTACCCTTCATGTCTTAAAGCTGCACATTTAGCACAACTTTGAACGAAATTTCTATACTTTAGTGACCACTCAATCTTCACATGTACGCCCATTGTATAAGTATACATGAATATTGTTTATAAAGAGTAGGTTTCCCATATTATAGTAAATTAATATATTATCTCCTACTTTTTGTGAACAGTATTTTTTCTTTAATTTTATAAATCAAATTTCCATAACACGCAGGCTGAGAAATACCCTGTTGCAGGAGTGATTCTAAACTGCAGTTTTATCTTTGCCTAAAACATTTATTGAATTAAAAAAAAATTAAGTGACGCGGAGCACGCATCGCAAAATCAACTAAAAACACGAATGAGCAAAATGTGTCATACATCAATTTTATTATCATTTACTTAGGTACTTCTGGCAAAAGGAATGACAAACATGTGTTACTTTCTTAAGGGATTGATTTCAATAACTGTTTCTTTCATCACTCTTGTTACTTGCTATATCAATAGCTCTACTGAGAACAAACTGCACCGTGGTGAGCTGTTTGATGATTGCTTACTCTCCGTCTTTCGTTGATTTTGATCTGTCGTCATTATTTTCTTTCAAACGACTACTGGGTTGGCTTCAAACTAACTCCACAGAAATGTTCTTTAATTATTCCACTTTCAATTTTTTTAGATAGAATGGTTTTATGTAGAATTCGAGTTGTCAAGACAATCTAAAGGCAATCTAACGGAAAACTTTCTTCCCAATAAAATCACTTATCTAATTTCAAAATAGTTTCACATAAGTGTTCTATAAGTAACGACCTTCAGAAGATTTTCAAAGATGATTGGTCGTTAAAAATTTGGTCGACAAAATGCGGTGGAAATTTTCACTAGATATCTGTTTGACATTTTTGGAAAAATCTGAAAATCTTCTGCTAGGAAAAAGCTTACCAGATTTTAAAGTAAGTTCACCTACATGTTTCGAAGAGGATTATCTATTGAATTCATGCAGGTAATGTTGGATTGTCAAAAGCTCTGCCAACATAATGTAGGACTTGTTTTTCACCTATGACTATTCTGAGATTGAAATCTTCTCAGAAATTTTAAATATTTCTACAGATATGTTGGTAAGGTTGACTTTTATTAGTATCCTTCGAGCCGTGTTGGTTCGTAAAAGACTTTTCCGATAAGGATAGGGTAATTTTATAATATAACCATACGGGAATTATGAAAACAAAATCCTAATCTTAATCTTTAATCGTAAAACATGGCAAACAGAGAGCAAGGCAAACTTTAAATTGACTTAGATAGGAAAAACCTTTTTAAATATAATCCTTCCTTAGTCGTTCGCGGAGATAACGACCCGGATATACGTATCTTGGCGATTAGACGTTACGAGTGGACGTCCTGACGGAGGCTGGTCTCTGGTGGTCCCAAACTGTTGGTGCCGTCTCCACAAGGCATCTAAAGTATTTCGGTGCACACGAAATGGTCTTGCAACGTCAGTATGACGTACACCAGTCAGTTTCATTCAACCTTTGCATGGCGTATCAAAGACGTTTTACAAATTATGCTGGTTTTGTGTCTAACAGGTATTAACTTGCTTTTACACAGGTTTACACTACAAACGTGTTTGCGACTTACTGCTGGCCGAAAAATAACGTGAAAACAAAGACGTTGGCAAGACAAACAAACTACCGGTGCAACTTATGCACTGACCAGTGTAAATGACTGAAAGTGATACACAACTTACATCTGTAAAGTTTCAAGCTTAAATTAATAAAATTGAGCGATACATGTGCATTTTACACATGCACAGTTTCTTTTATCCGCTACTTTATATAGAAAAGTCTGCAAAAATCTTTTGTCACGTCAGAATGCAAAGAGATTTAATATATTTAATATTAGGCTTGAAACATCGCCTTGTCTTAATTGCATTGAGTGTAATACCAAACACAAGACATTTAAAACGTATTGAAAGGATACAGTAAAAATGCAGTTTTCCAATAGAAAAAACTTCAGAGTCTTTTATTCAAAACCATTGATAGAGTTAAAATTTGAGGATAATCCTTAGGATGTCAACGAGTATCCGAGTACTCGGATATCAGGATACTTTGTTGGTATCCGGATACAAATTTGCTATACGAATATTCGTATACAAAACAGTAATAATAAAAAAAAAAAAATGAAACTTAACTTTGATAAAAAATACAAATACTGACAAAATTAATTTGGCAATTTCATAACGCTAAACATAATCGCGTCTATTGACCGCCCGCGGCATATCCATTGATTAGTTTATTGATAAAGCGTCTTTATGTCGCACGCCCTTAAATGTGTTTTAATTTATTCGTCTTGCAAACTGCTGGGACCTAACGCGACATCCAATTGTGTAGCAATTACTTTATTCCATGGTATTTATATAACCTATACTGGAGTATCTTGTCCCTTTGTTAAAGCGACTGACTCACAGAATTTAGCTGGATAATTTTCCTCTAAAATTTAAGAGAAACACATAACATTGTGCTTCTGTTCACCTTTCAAACTGAAAAAAAGTTTTGATTTTACCAGGATTCGAACCCATAACCTTTCGGTCAGTAAAACGTAGAACGACAATCTACACCACTGAGCCACAGTGACAAGTTATCAAAATGCGCCAAAATTAATGTTTTAACTAAAGTGTCTACCCCGTGACTAGCGGGTTAAATTTTTTACCGATAAAAGTGTGTAAAACTTCATATTTTGATGTTTTTCTTTAACAAATATTGAGTCAGTAACCTATTTTAAATATGTTCTTCACAATTACAGCAAGAATTTAATAAACATTTTTTTTCTTTTCACCGTCTGTGAGTCAGTCGCTTAAATCAATTGGCAGTGTCAAACATGCCAATAAAGAGTTTCACAACGTCGGGAAATGATTCTATAATAGTTTTAACGCAAAACTAATAAAAGAATGTCTAATAAAATTGTGATTACTCAAATAATGTATCCAATCAACGATTTGCTAAAACAAACATTATGATTTAAATGTGACAAACAATCATTCTTTCCTAGATTTTTTTTCAGAGCACTGTCATTTAAAACTTTGAACAATTCAAAAATATTAAATCTATTGAAAATTTCTAACACATTTAAAATCATTGTTTTGTCTTATTTTGTTGGCGCTCATATAGTCACGTTAGCTGCATAAATACATGTACCGGTATACAAAAGGCAATAACATTGAGATCGTATAGTCGTCGATTTTATACAAGTATCCGGATAGTATACGAATAGTCTATACGGATATCCGGATACCAACTTAGGTATTCGTTGACATCCCTAGACCGTTTATGATTCAAAGCGACAGACTAATTTCTATTTTAACAGATAGCTACTCAGAAACTCTAAAACGCTTTCAATGAATTGTCAGTAATATCAAATGAACCTACGATTTCTTTATTCATTTTCTTTTAATATTCACATATTATTTTTGATTCTCTTGTGGTATGTTTTCTAGTGTATTTTCTGGAAAAAATACTTCGAATAAGATTAAGAAGAATACATTAATTTAAATGGTAAGTGCCAGTACTATTTAAGACTGTTTGCGCTTAAATAAACATCTATATTGGAGGTTGCAATACACTAAGCCCTTTGTTATTTCTTTCTCAATATGTTATAAACGTGCTCACAGGTTGTTGACATTTTTATCATTGTTACCCGACAACAATTTCTTATTCTAAAATTAATAAAAAAAGAAACAGAAACAAACAGTAGCGATGTTCGTTTTACTGCCATCATCATATGGTGATGGTTCTTGATCATAACGAGCATTTCATCTGAATAAATGATACTGCCATAACACTAACGTCCTCTTTATGCAAAGCTATAACGTCATTGCTTGACTGACTTCCACTGAAATGCCTATCATCCCGATTTTATTTATTTATTAATTAATTAATTTATTTATTTTAGTACGAGCTGACAACACGCTTTGAGAACTGTATATGAAAGTGTCTGTTAAATTAGTGTTTGTTTCCAGAAGCAATATAACAAATGTAAAACAAGAGGGCCATGATAGCCCTACATCGCTCACCTGAATACTTTGCCTTCAGGTCTTCTGTTGCGCAAACATCAGAAGCTTTCTTTAATTCCCCCTACATAAATCTATATTACTTCAAGTGACTCCTAGGGTAGAGCCAATTTTCACTCAAGGGGCATGATTTGAACAAACACATTTCTTTGAGATGTTTCCATAGTTTGTTATATAAATAATTTTTATATCATATATAAAAAAGTTCACATTTCGTGTCCGCTCTGTTACTTTTAAACTACACAAGTGTGCACTGCTTGAAAGTTTTTAAAATAACTTGACACAAATGATCACCATTATGAGAGTGCAACAACCAGGTCGCTATTCCAAGGTCAAAGTCACACTTGAAGGTCTATATAAAAAGTCCACATTTTATTTCTTCTCCATAGTTTATTATAGCTTATTGTAATTTTCCATATTCTCAATATATCATCAACTCAATGTCATGATATTATGTGAACATTTGACCTTAATTAAATAAAGGACATTGATATATTTTAAAGTACATTTTGTCAGGCAAATAAACTTTAAACAAGCTAAAGCTAAAATAGAATACTCAAAATGCCACTGAAAATATAACGGCAAAGACTTATATGAAGATAGACATCTTTTTTTGGACGGCTCCGAGAAACTGCGACCTGTTTCATGCGTGCTAACATGATTCATGCTTTAAGTAATTGTCATTTATATCATTGTTTACGGAATAACATGGCAGGCGTATTTTTTAAATACAAATTCAGTAGCATATGACATGATCGCATTAATAATGCCATCAGTTCAAGAGGTGGTTATTGGTTTGTTCGTTTTTTTTGTTTTTTTCTTTTGTTGTTGTTGTTGTTGTTGTTTTTAAATTGATAATCATTTCATTTAAATAATCGATGCTACCAATTAAATTAACGTAATATGTTGCTTATTAAAAGTATACCAGCTGAATCCGACAACACTGCCTGAATTTTTGTTTGCTTGCTGCTGTTGCTTTTTTTTCAAATAACACATTGACATCAAGCTGGAAGGACTATGTCAAAACAATTTGTCTTTTTTTAAAAAAAAATTTGGAATTATTTCAGTAGCAGTTCAAATATGTGTAAGAGTGCACAGCAACTTGTTATGTGACTGTTTCTTAAAAAACAATGACTTAGTGTTTATTTTAATGAAGTATGTAAAAAGCAAAATACATTTTAAGGGTCTATCTAAATAAACGCACGGCTAACCAGTTTAAATTTTGTAATATTTAGTTGTAATAATTATAAGGGATAAAAGAAAACGTAAAGAAATTAACCCTTTTGCAACAGTCTTACATTATTTTAGTATCCCGACAGGTGTGGCAAGTGAAGATATTACCATTATAACACTGGCTGAATTGTCCTAAGGTCGGATCTTAAATAAGCTAAGGAGCCACGCTTTAATTTTGCAACGCGTTGAAACGCACCCTAAGTCTGTGAAAATAATATTTAATTTACAATATCTGACAAATATCAGTCATTTGCCTTACACTTAACAGACCAACTTGTAAACAATCCGTGAAACGTTCCAGAAAACATGAAAGGAATACAACTATTGTTCGTGATATCATTGATTTCAATATGGAACAGAAAAACTGGTGTATTCTGCACGACCCAGTTTGTCCATTTTGTTCGTGGAAAATACTTTAATGGATTTATGTGCAATATAGATGACATTATTCAAGAGACAAGTTATGTTAGTGTTTCACAGTGTCTCGTTAGTTGTTCAAAACAACCCTTGTGTACTGGAATATTCATAGAACCGGAAGCTAAACGGTGTTTAGCATGTTCCTCATTATTCTTTACACAGAATACATCTACCGTTTCTACTTACTACAAACTTTATGGCGAGGGTTTCAATGAAATATACGTTGAGCATAACCCACGTTTTCAGTGATATCATTTTCGGGTAACGTGATTTAAATTTTCTTTAAAGAGTTAGTATTTATAACCAATACAAATGCTAACTTGAAAGCTGATTGGTGAGCACTTTCCTTGGTAATGCAACTAACCCTCTCTATTTATTAATTAACATTATTAATTGACACATTTTCTTTCTTTTCTGATGAGGATTCAAGTTTATTTTGAAATACACCAAAAGGTGACACAATTTTGACAGTTCTTTTAGTTCAGATCTTCAGGCTTAGTATCATAGTATGCACTACACTTTTTCAATATCTATATGTAAATAAGCTATTTACGGTTATTCAAAGTTGTCGCAAGTAGTCTTTTCCTTCCTCGTTAGCTGAATTTGTCATCGCTAATCACGCCTTTTATGAATTTTTCGCTTCATTAAACAAATTGTTGACACTTATTCTTTAATTTGATGATCAATTTTTAATACTTTTCTTGTCTAAACTGAATGTTCTTATGAACAGACAAAGCTGTCTGGTTTTTAGGTCTTTTTTATTTGTTGTTGTGTGTGTGTTTTGTTTGTTTGTTTGTTGTTTTTTTTTTTTTTGTTTCTTGTTTTTGTTTTTTCTAAGAAGTTTGACATATTTCAAATGTTCTTCACTTTCTTTTACAGAATTTAGCGTTTATTTGCTTGTGACACAAGCAATGGATTGGTATGATGCAAAGGTAAACCGGCCTAACATTCCGCTCTCTTTTAAAACAACCATGTATTTCTCACATAATGGTCAAAGCTTTCTTATGTGTTTATATTATAATCCCACTTCTATATGTTAGCTGATAAAAGTTTAAAGTCTCGTCATTTGGAGCCAACGACAAGTCAGATATCATTGATAATATGCCCATAATTATCAATAAAGTATGAGTTATTTTCAATGACCTCCTGAATTCAAATCAGATTAAGGTTAAAATGTGACATTCTGCTCTCGGTCGGATATATATTCATTTTTTTTTTCCAAATACGATTTTATTTTTTTCGAATACTGAAAGATTAAACACGTTTTAAATACCGTTATGCAAATCATAAAATTACTATCAAACATTTTGTTATAACTATTACGATATTTAACGTATTAAATAAACCTTTCTTTTTTAAATTTTGCAGCTGAACTGAGAAGAACTTGGAGGTCATCTGTTGATCCTGTCGTCTAAAAAAGAAAATGACTACATTGTACAAAATGTTGTTGCATCAGGTATGCGCAAATATGTCATTTTCACAGTGCTTGATTTAAAAACTGCTCTAGTGTGCCTTTTTAAAAACAAACACCGTTTTGTAAACTTACTAAGCCATCATTATTTTGTCATGCAATAAAATTTCCTTATATTGATAGGACCATAGCTTGACAAAAAACATGTTAAACTTCAAAGCCCTTTTAAGCTATGACAGCACTAAAATAAAAAAAAAATGATTCCTCAGGGTTTAGACTTTAGTATAGATTTTTATTTGAGACAAAAGCAAAAACAGTTTATAAAGTGTACATCTATACAAAAGCAGCATCCACTAAGTAAATGCCATTGCAAAACAGATAGTGACACAGAGTACATCAGTCGAAAAACTTGGTAACTGACATTATTGAAAACGTTTTGAGAGCTGCTGATATCTTATCTGTGACGATTCTGTTCTCTATGAATGATTATTTGACGGGCTACACGAGAAAAAGGGCACTCGGACAGTTTGTTTTACTATTGAAATAAACTGAATTTAAAATCAGCGAAAAACGTCAATACGCTTGTCTTCTTCTTCAAAAAAAGTTGAAGTAAAGATTGATAGCCTGAATATTGACTTTCATAAAAATACATAGTTTGTATCTTACTGCTTGATGGCCATTACCACGACAACAGTTTTTGTAGACAAATCCTTCTTTTGTAAAAATGATGGTACTTGAATAAACCGGAACGTTGAATGATAGTTATTATAGTTTTGCAAAAAGGTGAGATATATTCAAACGGAAAAAAATGTTATAATGAAATAGCTAGAATTCAAATACATGTAACTATATAAAATCTTCTATATTGATTTACTGCCAGTCGGAACTTAGATAGAATCTGACGTCAAATTTGGGTATATGCTGTAATTATAAGGAATATCAATTTTACGCATAATGTTACTTTTCAACATGATAAAATATCGTTCCTGTTATATATCGGAAGCTGAACTTGTCAGACAAAAATCCTTGGATATCGTTCGTTAAGAATAAATAAAACTGTCCATTTCCAAAAATTATGTCCAAGTGCCCCTTTTCCCGTGTCGTCATTCATTTCCTTGGACAAAGAACATATGTTGTTGCTTCTAAATGGAATAAAAGTGTATAAAAACCTTTTCAAAATTACTTTTACTACATCAGATCTCAGCCTTGAGCAAAAAAAAAAAATATATAACGCGTGTATAGCCCTGGGCTTTAGAAGACTTAATGGCTTACAAACTGCAGCCAGCGCACTTGGAAGACAATCAATAACTTCACCGATATATGCACTAATTTTACAGTCAGCCACACCATGTTTTTGTTTACTTAGTTGACAAAACTAAGAATAAACAGACATGCAAAATTTAACTTATATAGATAGCGATTTGGTTATCCGCTAGATTGCAGTAAAATTCCACGGATTCCTTTTGATAGCTTTTTACGGCTTTGTGCAATTTAAAATTGAAAGCCCACAAAGCTCATTATATCAGCAATTTATTGTTTTTCAGTAAATGTGGAGTCCATTCACATCGGTGGGAGAGGACTTAGTGGACAAGTGACGACATTTAAATGGGTAGATGGTTCAGCTTTTGCTGACGGTTACACAAACTGGCAGGGTGGTCAACCATACCCTAGAGTTGATAAGGAAATGTTCGTTAAGATGTGGAGAACTTTTAACTATCGCTGGAATGACGTTGATGGGGAGTCATTCAGTATTTGTGAATTTGACTGAAACAGTGCTATCACACATGACGGTTACGTTTTTTTTTCAAACGAACAATCATATACTTAATATCCCTATAAGGAGATTTCTTGTACGAGCTACCGCAACAAAACACCATTTCAGCGCAAAATAATCGATTTAATTAAAGTATGTGTGCTTTTTCATCCATTCATCAATCAGATTGAATGCAATAACAGCGAGCGAATAAAAACAAACAAACAAACAAATGCACAGGTTTAGGCAAGTTTTTTTTTCTACTGAACATGGCCAGTTTTATACAATTTCATCCAGTGTTTGATTTCATTGGCAGTCTGTATAGAATTGTACGCATGACACGTGTTATTGGTATATACGAAAAGTAATTCTAAACAAATAATGCTTCAATATCAACTAAGTGCTACTGCTCTTGTCGTGTCAGTTATGAATTATTATAGCCATAGCAGGTAATCAGATATTAGATTTATCATGTTCTTTTTATTACAAGGCAAATGTTGAAAGCACTCTACATAAAAGCTGCATAATTTTGAAAAGTACTTAATATTTGTTCAAGTCGTAATGTTTGTGAAAAATACTGTTATCATGGTTATAGCTCATTGATATCAAAACGGGTGTAAAAAGACACTCGCATTATGCCCCATGACTTTTTTTTAATTAAACTCTTCCCGTATTGTTCGTTAACCAAGAATTTTTGTTTCTCATATACTTGGAGATTTAGGGTATTATAAAAATGGTTCTTATATTATTGGCTAGAAGTAATATAGTAAAAGTCGCGATCACGATTCCTCTGACACAAAGGCTAGGATTAAATGATGATGAACCAGAAACAACCAATTTATTGACTTATCGACATTTGTAATACTGGAAGTACATTTTCTTCAAACTTTCATTTTAGAGTTTTATTGTTTTTTTTTCAATAAAAAGTAATAAAAATATATATGGCGAGAAGTGAAATATGTTTGCCCCAACAGGTTATTTGATCCAGTAGATAGTATGCCCCCCTTATAGAGGTACTCGTGAACGCTCATAGGGGAAACAAATCTTGAAAACGGTAGACTTTAATATCGAATATTAGGTATTAAAACAAGTGATTTTTTGACAAAGATTCAAGAGGTTAAGCTTAAGTTATTGACTTTATTATATTTAAAAGGGAATAGGGGAGGGCTATTTCATATTTCTTTCGAAACAAATTTGAAAGAGATGAAGTATGTTTATAGGTGTTTGACGAACAATGCCTAAGTTTTTGGCTTTGTACGTATTAATGACTAATGCATCAGATATCATACATAGCTTGCACAATTATTGTTGTTACAATGAAGTGAACTTACATTGTTGTTTTTTATGATAACAATATCAGAATATCTACATGTATTACGTAATGAAAAAGACAAGTCAAAAACTCAGTTAAGATGTACGGTGATTTCTAATTGCAGGGAACATATCCAAACAACAAATCAATGTTTAAACAATAATGTTTTTTGTATTCAATGAGACAAACGTATAACTAGGAACTTATTTGCTGTTACCAAGAAACGTATATTTGTTTACCATTTTGCGATGTCACATCGTTGCATTTCTCTTCTGTAATATCACAAATTTTAAGCTTTAAGTGAATGTTTAAGTTCATGCAATTATCGTAATTATCGTCTGTATGCCTCGTTACGGTATTTAATGCGACATTTTTCATTTTAATGTCCTACTAACTGATATACTTAATAATACTTGTTTTAACATTTCTAAATGCAAATTTTCAATTTTTACACCATTGAAATTGTTCAAAATGTTTTCTAAAACACCATTTCTATCTAAGTTTGTTCACTGAGTCGGCGCTTAACTTTTCCAACCTCCCTGTACATTTGCAAAAAAAAGGTACAGTAAGCAATCTAAACCTTATTTCGGGCCTTAGTTCACAAGGAAAGAAAAAGATAGCAAAGGGCGCGGAAGAATTATAATTTGTGTAAGAATAGTAAACAAAGCCGAGTTAAATATGGCGAGTCGGTTGTATAAACTAACAATGAACAAATACGTACGTAAATATCGATTGTTGAATGAGAAAAGAATCCGTGATCTTCATTCAAATTTAAGAAAAAAAGAATTTAAACTATTATTAATAATTTCAATAGAAATACTGATAGTAATAAAATGCTAAATATCGTCGAATTTTATCGTTATTTTAAAAGAGTAAACGAAGACAATTTCAGTTACCCTATAGAGGAGATTGACATAAATGTTAATTTGTAATATGAAACAGAATTTTTAAATAGCGAAATTGGAATAAATGAAGTTTTAAAAATGATTAGTAAAATGTAAAAATTTCAAGGCGGCCTCTCCAGAGGATTTTTCATATAATGAATATTTGAAAACTTCTAAACACCTAGTAGCACAAATTTTAACTGATTATTTTAATGAAATATTTTGAATCTGGAATAAAGGCCGATAGTAGGCTTGTAGGAACAATAATGCCTATTTATAAAAAGAAGGGCTCGCCCGTAGACCTTCGAAATTATCGACCAATAACAATCTCAATTGTTTAGGTAAACTTATTTTTTACTGCAATTTTTAACGAAAGAAATAACAAATTCCTTCCACAGAATTAACTTCAAAATGAAAATCAAGCTAGATTTCGTTCAAACTACTCAACTACAGATCATGTTTTCGCTCTTAAATTTCTTATTGATAAGTTTCGTTCAAAAAATAAGAAGCTGTTCTGCTGTTATATTGATTGTTCCTCCGCATTCAATGGAAGTTTGAGGGCTGGTCTTTGGAGTAAACTCATTCAAAGTGGTATAAATGGAAACGTTATTCGATTAATTTATAAAATGTATTTGGATAACAAATATTGTGTATCTGTAAATGGAAGCAAATCTGCTTTCTTTAAAAGCACGTGTGGCGTGCGTCAAGGTGAAAATGTGTCCCCGATCATGTTTTCTCTTTACCTGAATGATTTACAAGATTATCTTGAGAAAAAAATGCTGTGATAACTATACTTACATATAACGAGGATGCTGGATTTTACCTCAAGCTGTTTATTTTTTATATGCTGATGATACTGTACTTATAAGTAATAACAAAGAAAATTCTCAACACTTACTTAATGATTTCAATGCATATAATTGTAAATTGTGGAATTTATCGGTTAACTTAAGCAAAACAAAAATAATGATTTTTGGTACTAACAAACCTGAAAATTTTAGTTTTTTCATTAAACGGGGACCCAGTAGAAATTGTAAAAAAAATATAAGTATTTAGGTGTATTATTTTCTAGCAGTGGATCTTTTTTTAAATGCTAGAAAATATATAGTTTCTCAAGCAAATAAAGACAGGCATATCTTTTATTCAAGAATCCTTAACTTAGATTGACCACTTTATATTCAGTTAAAATTGTTTGACCAGACCATTGTCCCAATTCTTACATATAACTGTGAGGTATGGGGAACAGAAAAAATTAATTTGATTGAAAATATACATACCTATTTTTTACATAAAATTTCCAAAAGTAAGTAAACTACACCATTATTATGTTGTATGGAGAATTAGGCATATACCCCATAGAAATCACCATTAAAACTAGAATTATAATTTTTGGAGTAAACAACTGATGGGTAACGAAAATAAAATTTCACTCATATGCTATAAAATATGCTATTTTCCGACACTGAATTTAAATGGATAGAATATGTAAAAAGTAGCCTTAATCATACAGGTTTTACTTACATCTGGGAAAATCAAAGACACACAAATCTTAAGAATGTTCATACTTTGGTAAATGAAACACTAAAAACCAATTTCTACAGAACTGGAAAAGCCAAATAATGTCAAACTCATCAAAAGGCGTGAACTACAGATTACTTACAAAGTGCTCAGGGTGAGCTTTTCTGATTTGTCTTTTTTCGTCCGTCCGTCGTCAACTTTTCATTCAAATGACATCTCCTCTGAAACCAAAGGGCCAAATTAAATGAAACTTGCCTGGGATGTTCCTTGCATAAAGCTCTACCTAGATTGTTCCAATTGTTCTGGTCCATTGCATTTCTGGGTCACTGGAGCTAAAAACATATTTTAAAAGTTGGATATTTAAAAATCTTCTTCTCCGAAACCTCCAGTCCTTGAGCTTAGATATTTGGTATGAAGCATCTTCTACTGGACCTCTACAAAGTTTGTTCAAATTATGACCGTGGGGTCAAAACTGACCCAACCCCAGGGGTCAGTTGATTTTGCATAGATTTATATAGGGAAAAATTAAAAATCTTCTTGTCAGAAACCACAAGGCCTAGAGTTTAGAAGTTTGGTGTGCAGCATTGTCCGGTGGACCTTTACAAAGTTTGTTCAAATCATGGCTGCTAGGTCAAAAATGGCCCAGCCTCAGGGGTTACATGATTTATATAGAGTTATATAGGAAAAACTTTTAAAAATCTTCTTGACAGAAATCGCAAAGCCTAGAGTTTAGATATTTCGTATGCAGCATTGTCCAGTGGACCTTTACCAAGTTTGTTCAAATCATGGCTTCTGGATTGTCAGAAACCGAAATGCCTAGAGATATATTTAAAGATACTACCACCTTATTTAAGATTTATTTTATTTCAATTTAGGTGCGCAAACCATAGATTTCGTTTCGAAACTGGACGTTGGCGTTCTAGGCTCGTGGCTTATCTTAATCGCACGTGCAGTTAATGTACATTTAACACAGTGGGTGACGAATATCATTATCTCTTAGAATGTCCTCATATTAGTGAGCAGAGGAAGCGATACATTTATCTTTATTACATTCAAAATCCAAACTTACGGAAATTACGAGAACTTCTTTTCTCTAGAGGCAGAAAGTAAGCTTAAGAAATTTTCCGTTTTTCTTCATATTCTTATACACCATTTTAAATACGCTGTTTAACCAATTTTGCACTTTTCATATTTCCAAAGAATCTGACTTTCATGAATCATGTTAAGGCACGTTGTAGTAAAAATAGTTAAGTTTTAAAATCATAATTGTGAATGAAAACATTTTCTAATATAAAAATAGCACATGTCTCTCAGGGTAAAAGTGCATATTAGCAACCCTAGAACTGAAATAAAGTGCATATTAGCAACCCGAGAACTGAAATAAATGTTATTTCAGTTCTCGGGTTGCTAATATGCACTTTTACCCTGATAGACATGTGCTATTTTTTATTATACCGATCCAACATCTTCATCATTTATTTTTGCAAATTTGGTTGCTGACAAAGAATTTGCCATTTCATCACCAATTGTCGTTTTTTAAGTGTGTGTTATCAAGACGTTTGGTCAGCTAATCTGTATTGCAAGACGTTTTATACACTGTATTTCACAAAACAAGTGTCTGAGGCACGCAGAGCAGAGCGGCCAGGGGAGAGAACTTGAACATTACTTTTTCTTAAGTCTATATAGATTACTCGCCCCTGGGGAATATTACAAAAAGATTATTGACCGGTTGATATTCATTTCCAGGATGATAGATCGAAATAACACCATGTGACGTCACATTAGGCTATATAGTAAAAGTGTATGTGAGGTATAATAGATAAGATTGTCTACTATCCACAATATTATTAAGACAATCCACGAGATGCGCGGACCCATTTATCTATATATACCTTACTTAACCTACTGTACAGTACTATTTAAATACTGTTCATGCTTAGATGATTTTTTTTCAAATGTTATTAGTAACAATTAAACATTTATCGTTCTTGAAGTTTATGATTTTTTTCAATCTATATTTTCATTTTAGTTGCTTTACGTTGTGCAAGATGAGCTCTTATTTTAACTTTATATTCGATTATTTAGTTTCGTCACACATAATAAATTATGCTAAACTGAAATTGAAAAGATCTTAATTTGATATCAGTTATAATTTTATGTACTTGGTTGTATGAATATTATAATACATTATATAATTACGAGTATATACCTAAAGAAACACACAGAAACACACAGTCTCTGTTAAATGCTAACTACAAATAAAACATTATTTGCATATAATTATGTATTATTTTTTCTTTCTTTAGAATACGATTTGTAAGTAAGTAAGTGAATTTTTTATTGCATTGACATTATAAAATTACATAAATATACAACAATATCTACCACACAGTCTTATGAACACATTTATGTCACCAAAGTGCGAGTCCTGTTAGTTTAATATAGATATGAGTTCAAAGGAATACTTGTTTCACAAGATATCTTGGAAACCAATATCCGACACGAAGGTAATGATATGTATTAAGCCAGATACATTTATTCGGACTTAAAATTTACATGCAGCTAGATTTAAATGCAGCTATAATTAAGCTAGAACTAAATGCAACTAGAATTAAAGGCAGGCGCCTACATATGTTTATTCCTTGTAGTGTTAGCTTTGTCAACTGATTTAAATGACATGCCGACAGTTTGAAAACTGTGAACGAAGTTAAATCAACATCACCTAGACACAAGTGTATATTATTTGAATTACTTTATCATAAAATATAATTGAATTGTCGTGTTTTTAACATATTCATTTTAATGTCATACAGATTTACAAATTACTTCAATTATACCGCCGGAATGTTCGATAGCTTATATAGTATGTACATGTTTGTATGCCCCCTTACAGTAAACATCCATGAGTGCCTCCTGACATTTTGGTAACAGACCAGACAGACAAGAAACAGCTCAGAGTTAGATTATGAGGTCACGCCGATGCTAGGTGGCCCTGTTAAAACATCATTACCAATTTTACTTAAATTTTCCAGTCACGTTTTTATTTTATTTCTAGAATTGCTACAATGTCTTGTGTGTTTACAGATTTTTGTTCAGATTACATACAACTGTTTTTAAGCCTATGGGTTTTAAAAATGAAAAGAGCGTTATTATAATCTCTGACAATCCTTTAAATGAGAATCAAATTAATAATATAAATTCAAGCAAATATCAATTTGCATGTAAATAATGTAATTCTATCAAACACCCCTTTTTATTCATAGTTTTAATGAACGCTAAGCGCTTAATCATTTGCTACAGGATTTAAACAAATAGTGTTCTGTTTCTTTTCACTTAAATGCAAGTGCATTTCAATTCAAATAATCTGTACTGTCAACAACTTTCATTTCCTGTTAAAAACCCCTTTTATGCTGTGGGTAGCAACAAAAAGGCAACTTATTCATTCTTACAGACACAGACAAATCTAGCTAAAACGCAAATTAATTGAACTGGCTTTAGGTACACTGTTAACCTCAAAGACAGTGAATCACATCAATTTGAAAAAAATATGGAAATAAGGCTTTCATTTTTGCTGGTCTTATTCATATCATTGTATGGGAGAGTGTTTGAAGTAGATTGTTTACTTGAAGTAATCCGTTTTATTCGGGCTGACTTTCTTACCGGAAATGTTTGTCCTGAAGGCGACATAATCCAAAGGAGCAGATATACACGGGAGAGGCAGTGTGTGATTCGGTGTTCTATGCAACCGTTGTGTAAGGGCGTTTTTCTGGAACCGGAAATAAATCGATGCATATCTTGTTCTACTGCGTCTTTTATGAGGAATGCATCTGCTGTTTCAAAGTATTACAGACGTTCTGGTAAGCATGTTCACCAATATTAAATGAAATTCCCTACTATTGTTTAGTTCAAATTTCCTAACGATAAGGTCAAACACCATTTCTTTATATATTCTTTAGAAAAAAAAGAAGTTGACATCGGATTAAAAGCAAAACTGTTTGAATATTTATGAGAAAGTTATTCAATCTGTAACGAATTAGAACTTCTTCGTTGCCCTTTTGATATTCCAAGTCCAATATAATTATAATAATAATAATGGTCATTATTGGGGTCCAAGTGCAATTAATCAAGGAGTTGAGTGCTGCTCTCTTTGTAGAAATCATATCCTTCTGATGCCCAAGATAGCTTTACTTACACATTATTTGTATAAGTCTTTTGGACGCCTATTTCTGTATTTTATGTATTGAATTGTTTTATTTATTTAATTTTGCCCCAATTATAAACTACGGTTCAGAAAATATAATCTGATTCGAACATGTCTTCAAACTAATAGTGATTTGATAGTCCTTTTACCCACTGAAAGAATGTTTATTTTCTTATACAATTCATGGTTTTCTATCTCAATAGATTCACATGTTTCTGCTTATTTGCTGGTGACACAACGTATGACTTGGTATAATGCAAAGGTAGTTATGCCTTTTTGCTTATTTGAATCTCGCAACTTTGCTGTGGTAAGCATTGTTTTTGTTTGTAATTTGTCCTACTGTTTATCATTTACTCATGTACACAAGTTTAAGCGACAATTTAAAAAGGCATTTGCTTAACTTTGTCGTCTTTGTCAATGTAGAAGAAAACTGTTTAAAATTCCTTAAAAACTTCCTATCAAAACTAAAAATAGAAACAGATTAACAAATAAAAATCGTGTCCCTTTATTTTAGAAACACTGCGAGGATAGTGGAGGTCATGTGCTGATTATTTCATCGGAAGAAGAGAATAACTTCATTATACAGCAAGTTATTGAATCAGGTATGAAGAAAATATTATAACTGTTTAAGGAAATGACTCTAGATACAATGAAAGTAATGATAAGTGAAAATTCATCGTAATATAAATGATGTTTTCCATTATCTTTATTGTAACAGTTAACTCTACATAAAAACAGTCTTGCTGACACTAAAAGAACAGAATGTTTAATTTTCTGACTAAGTTGTTACTTCTATACATTGTGACATTGTGATACTGCCACATTTAAAGTGTAGCAAAATTCGATGAAGCGTTATATGCAGACCTATGAAAGTGGAAATCACAAACCCGCGCTATCCTTCTCATCTTCTCTCTTCTCTACTACACTTAATGCAACAAGCCAGATCAAAACGATTTGTAGGTGAAAGGATATAAAGTCCGCAATATTCTGACCAAGTTTCATGGCGAATGGGTAAGAGATTTGGTATCCGGAAAGTTAAACATTATGTGTTTTTTTTAACTGAACTGGTAACTTGGAACTTAAAACCACATGGTCCAGTATCAAACTGGATTTATAGCTGTTGACAAATCCTGTTAACATTTCAAATTGAAATGCTGAAGATGGAAATTAACGCGATAACACTAATAAATGAATGTATCAAAGAACAACCAAAATGCTTATAAAAGTAACCAATCATTATACAAAAAAAAGAAAAAAAATACTATCGGCTTTTATTTTAGATATAAAAAGTGGTTTTCAAATCGGTGGAAAGGGAATTGGTGGGCAAGCAACAACATTTAAATGGGTTGATGGCTCGGCATTTCTTGATGGCTATACAAACTGGAGGGGCGGTCAGCCATATCCTAACATATCCGAGGAACGGTATGTTATGATGGTGTTTGAATGGAACTTTCAATGGAATGATGAAGGTGACGGAGGCAGATATAGCATTTGTGAATTTGATTAAGGTCGTGTTTTTTATAAATAAATTTCAAGAAATCTTTGTTTTCATTTTTTTGTGTGAAGGATATTGATCTTTGCATTGTTCTTCAACCCGTTGTGCCGGACTGTGTAAATATGGAACCTTTTGAAATTACTATCAGGTGTATTTTCAACCGTATGGAATGTTTGCTGTCTTACTAGCTTAAGTAAATGTGATTAAAACTGACATTTAAGAAGACATTCGAATAAATTTCCTTGTTAATATTACAAAAATATTACAATAAGTTATTGAATCTTTATAGAACACATTTCACAAAACACTAGAAATCCGAGTATTAAAATCTGTTATTACGACAATTTTATATTTCGAATTTAATTGATTTTTTTTATAAAAAACATGATATGTTGTGCTTAGTCTGTTAATATTTCACAAAAAATAGCAATAGTTATGGGATATAGCGCCGCATTTTCAACCAAGAGGTAGCTGATTCAAATTCCAACACTGATGATGAGATCTTATTCTTTCAAACTTAACACTACAAGGCAAAACAACATGCTATCTTCTTCATATGTACAACTAATCTGAGGAAAATATATTAATCTGTCCTCGAATCAAAGCAAGATCTATCACTAACGGTGATAAACCCAGATACAACCTTGACACAGCAGTTTCTACATTTATAGTTTGTCTGCTAGAATATAAAAAAACAAATGGTCGAAGATTTCAAAATGCAATTTTCTTTGGAACGTTTACTCAGCAGTATAATCCAGTATGGGAAAACATTAGCAGAAGTCAATACAAACACTACATGATACAAATATTGGCTGAGAACTAAAGAAGTTTGATTGTACTCCAATTATTACTGCTGAAAAAAGCACAGACAAACGTACACTAGACCAATGTCTTTTTCATCTTTTATTTGTTAAGAGATATAATAAAAATCTGACAAATAGTTGCTGAGAAATAGCATGGACAAATATTAGTACTTGGAAGAATTAAATACACATAACTCAGTGAAAATTTATGTCAGTGGAATGCGGCAACAACATGCACAACTACACTTGTAGTTATGATTTTTGCAACGTATTATTAAAATCTGAATATAGGTTGATGAGAAACAGTCCGGACAAAGTAAATAAGTAATAAGTAAAAATATCACTGAAGTGCAACGCAGCAACAACATGCACAACTATCCTAGATACTTATGAATCTGGCAAAGTGTTATTAAAAGCTGAATAATAATTGATAAGAAATAGTCAGGACAAATTGGTGTGTAAAAATAATATAGGTCCATAACTCAGTAAAAAATCAGTGGAGTTGGACGTGACAATGATATGTACAACAAGAGTTGGTACTAATGATTCTTTCAAAGTATTATTAAATCTTAGGAATAGTTGCTGAGAAATAGTCTTAACAAATTTTGTCTACAGACGGCTGGCCGGACGGACCGACAGACGGACCGACCAAAGCACGTGATTTCAATATAATAAAAAAATCAGACGTAGAAACACGCTAAATTTACCCTTACCTCAGCCAAAAAGATATTTGCGTTGTAAAATCGCATTTTTTGTTTCTACCTTTTAAAGAGGCTGTACTCCAGATTTGAGATACAAATATTTTTACATAAATTAAATATCTAGATGCCGTGAGATTATAACAACATGATATTTTACTTCTACTGATTATAAAGGTCAAAATAGAACAAAAGAAAAATATTCGCTTCAGCTTGATTTGAACTCTGGACCCTCATGTTAACAAAATAATACCAACGCTTTTACTGTCACCACTTTCGCAGCATGTGAAATGATTGTCAATTACTTGAAATCTTATACAAAATAATTATACCGTCGCGTTACGGTATAGCAATATCAATGGAAAAATCAATTTATAATGTGATTATCTGACTTATTTTTTGTCAGTAAGATAAGCATTAGTCATTTGTTACACAGTTATATCTGATACTTACTTCATCAGTTACATAGATATGACACTTTAAACATTCCTCCTATCATGGACAACTATAGAAATGTTGGGTTATTACCAATGTTCACACATTTATTTTTCCTGTTGAATGTTTACTCATCACAATTGTGCATTTTTTTCTTTATACATTGGTGTAATCAGTGCCACTAACTGTCATGTCAAAATATATTTTCCTACTAAAAAAGCTACTCTTAACCACTCTCGGTTATATTTTAACATTTGTTTCACATATGATGCATTGAATTTTGTTTTTAAAACAACTCTCTGTTTATGGGTCTTCATTCTTCTCCTACAAGCTGGAGATATACATAAGAACCCTGGTCCCGTATCTACTAGTTCTACAGACTCAGATATCTTATCAAGCTTGAAATATCATTTGTCTTTTGTCCATTTAAACGTTCAAAGTGTGAGGCATAAACTCGACTTGCTTTATACAGAATTTCACGTTTTTGACATCCTGGCTTTCTCAGAAACTTGGCTTAATGATAGTGTGTCAGATGAGGACCTCATGCTCTTGTCCTTTCACAAACCCGAACGAAATGATCGCTATGGGGATACACATGGTGGAGTCATGCTGTATATTAAAGACAATCTCTACTATAAGAGAAGATATGATTTGGAACTTAACCGTTTAGAAAACATTTGGATTGAACTCACTCTTGATAATAACAAACATGTACTTTTTGGTCTTTTTTACCGTGCTCCAAATGCAGATGCAATTTATAACAGTAGCATTGAGGATTCTATCGCACTTGCTGTTGACACAAATATTACTGATATTATAGTCACAGGTGACTTCAATTACGATGCATTAAACATCAACTCAAAAAAGAAAATATTCTCAATCTCACAACAGTTCAGCATGGAACAAATTATTGAAGAACCCACACATTTTACAGAATCTTCCGAATCTTTAATAGATTTAATATTTGTATCCAAGAAAAACAGTGTTATTAAATCTGGCGTAGGAGAACACATTCTTGAACAAGAACATCGCTACCATACTCCAGTATATTGTCTATTCAAGTTCAGTAAACCGAAACTATCTTGCTTTCAACGTACTATCTGGGAGTACAGTCGTGGTGACTACGAAAAACTACGTAACGACTTTCGAAATTTTGAGTGGCAAGAGTGCTATGATCTTGATATCAATAAGTACGAAGAAAATGTTACAAGTCAAATTCTGAATCTCGCTAAAAGTAGTATACCAAACAAAAACATATATGTTAGGCCACTAGATGCTCCTTGGATGACAAATACTGTTAGGTCAAATATACGTAAACGGAAAAGATTATATAGAAAAGCTAAAAAAACCCAGTCACCAAATCACTGGCAGAAATTTAAAAAAATACGAAATGAAACAATCTCTCTGATAAGAGAGGCAAAGCTTTCCTATTATTCAAATTTATCTGAAAAGTTAAAACAGGGATCTTTATCTTCAAATGACTGGTGGAAAACTTTAAAATCATTTCTCTTTTCACCACAAACAACCTCGATTCCCCCACTACAGAATCTAGAAACCCAGGAAATCATGTTCTCAGACGACCAAAAAGCAAACTTGCTTAATCAATATTTCCTCAAGCAAACTTACATCGACAACACTAATAAATCTGCACCCAATCTTGGTCAGCCAATAGCGGCGACCACTCTTAATGACCTAATCATAGACGCACCAGAAACAGAAGATATACTTAGGTCACTCAAAATAGATAAAGCATCGGGACCTGATGGCATTAGTAACAGAATTCTGCGTGAGACCGCTCAAGAACTATCTATACCTTTAACTAATCTTTTCAATGCCTCCTTACAATGCCGTAGAGTACCGTCTTCTTGGAAAAAAGCTCATGTTACTGCTATTTTTAAAAAAGGTGATGCTACACTAGCAAGTAACTATAGACCTATCTCATTGCTAAATACAATAGAAAAAGTTTTTGAACGTTTAATCTTTAAACACCTTTTCAATCATTTGAAAGAAAACAAAATTCTTACTCCAGTACAGTCTGGTTTCATACCTGGAGATTCAACTGTCAACCAACTTGTATTTATCTATGATACCCTTTGCAAAGCACTTGACAATGGCCTTGAAGCTCGGGTAATATTTTTTGACATAAGTAAGGCCTTCGATAAAGTCTGGCATAAAGGCATTCTTTGTAAACTTAATTATTATGGAGTCTCTGGAAATCTGTTTGATTGGTTTCAGGACTATTTGAGTAACAGACACCAACGTGTTGTTCTAAAAAATGCCAAATCTTCTTGGGGTAGTCTATCTGCTGGCGTTCCGCAAGGCTCTATCCTTGGTCCTCTACTTTTTCTGATTTTTATTAACGACATTGTTCAAGATCTCCAATCTAATGTCAATCTTTTCGCAGATGACACAAGTCTTTATCTTGTTATTGAAAACCCACAGATCGCAGCCCAACAATTGCAATCAGATATTCAAAAAATTACAGCATGGGCAGAAAGATGGCTCGTCACCTTTAACCCATCAAAGTCAGAATCACTGATAGTCTCTAGAAAACGAAATTCTTGTCATCCACCGCTTCAAATGCTAAGCAAAAATATACCTGAAGTAAATGATCATAAACACTTGGGAATATTTTTATCCAATAACTGCCAATGGCACTTTCATATAGAATATATTAAAGAAAAGGCTTGGAAACGAGTTAATATTATGCGAAAGCTTAAGTTTTCATTAGACCGCAAGTCTCTTGAAATAATTTACACATCTTTTATACGACCAATTCTTGAATATGCAGATGTTGTATGGGGAAACGCATTTCAATACGAACTTGATCTTCTAGATAAAATACAAAATGAATGCGCTAGAATTGTTACTGGCGCAACTAGACTAGTATCAATTGAAAGTCTTAATACGGAAGTAAACTGGGAAACTTTAGAACAGAGACGCTACAATCACAGGTTGATATTATTTTACAAAATTAAACACGGTATTGCTCCTGAATATCTGTCTGCGTCTATTCCCGATCAGTCAAATACTCGTTATAACTTGAGAAATTCTAACGACATTACCGGTATATTAGCAAGAACTACTTTGTATTTTAATTCATTTTTCCCTTCTACTATACGTGAATGGAATAACTTACCACTTGAAATTCGTAATTTACCAACACTCACAATGTTTAAAAACTTTTTATGTCGAAACAAGAAATCCACACCAAAATATTTCTATTCTGGTGATAGAAAACTACAAGTACTCCATGCAAGGCTTCGTACAAAATGTAGCTCTTTAAACTACCATCTTTTTCTTAGAAATATATCACCAACGCCACTATGTGATTGCGGCCAAACAGAAAACTGTTCACATTATTTTTTTGAATGTCAACGTTTCAATACCAATAGACAAAAACTTTTTCAAAGCCTTAATAATTTCAGTGTAACTCTCAATATTCTTCTTTTTGGAAACCCAGATATTCCTGATGCAGACAATGCCATAATCTTCAAGCATGTTCAGACTTATATATCCGAAACAAAACGATTTCTTTGTTAAAACACAATGAAATGATGTGAGATCTCCCTCATCTCCCTCCTTTTTCTCCTTCATTATATCTTTTTGGCGACTAAGCCAAACTATTTCTTGTATCTTTTGTTCCTTATCAATCGCTATATTTTTGCATGAAACCTTTACCGCTTACTTGTTACATTCATATTTTTCTTTTTTCTTTTAGTTCCTGATTTTTCAGAATATTTAACGTAGTACAAACTCGACACACGTTAAATAATACCTTAAAGGAGAAGAATTTCATAAGACTTTGTCTTCCATTCTAATCCTTTTCTTGGAATATATAGTATTGATTGTGTGTAATACCACGTATGTTTATATGTTTATTCTGGAAATAAATATGTTTAAACCAAGCATTAGTCATAAATATTACAAGAAATTTATGATACAAGAAAACTTTCTTTTTTTGTCATCTGGAGGCCAGCCCCTTTAAGAAGCAATGGTTTCTCTCAATTTTCCTTTTTGCTTTATGGAAAGTTGAACAGCTTTTGTGTAGCATGTGCCATTGTGCTTTTTGAAAAATAAAATCAAAATGATACCACTATGTGAAGAGTTCGGGTAAGGGAAATTATAGAGATTATGCGAATACTTTCCTGCTGCAAAATGTCGAAACGATTTGATTTTCAAGAATTTGTTGTTTAGGTTTCGTGACTTGAACTTTCTATATCAACTGTAAATGATGATATTTTATAAAACTGCAGAGTGCAAGCACCAAACACTTCTTTAAATATCCGTTTGTAACTGACCTAAGTTCATTTAATCACGAAGTTTCCATTCATTTAATTTTCTATTAAGTTTCTAGACCTTTAACAACTCATTTACTAAGATTTTAGCCAGGCCGCCAATTTCACTTGAGTTTTTTAACAAACCGCAGCTTATGAAATCAGAAACAAAACAAAAGCTTTTCCAATGTACCTGATTTGCCTTTGGCCGTCTTTTGGTACTTTAATGTTTTTACAGTTACAGCGAGGGTGCTTCTGCATACTTTTATTCATTTAAATAATGAAAATGTAAATAAGCAGGTCAAAAAATGTGCCATGTCTTGTATCAGAAGACAACATGTTATAATTTCTTCCTTTTCAGTTGGTAAACAAAGTTCAAGTTGCCTTGATTGCAAAACAACACATGCATATGATAGTCGAAGAAGAGTTAACATTGATGACTACTGGTGAGCATATTACCGTATCTGTCTAATGCAGACAACATAAAATATGTTTTCTCCCATACAAATCATTCTTTACTTTTTTAAGATTCCCAAAGTTTACACGACTCTAAACCCATAGAAAGAAACATGAAAGCTCGGTTTAATAATACATATATATTTGTTCACACTTCCTCAAAGCTGGTAACAATCAATTACCGGTACTTAGCAACCAAGACCTCAAATGAAACCCGATTTTTTAAAATATAAATCATCTGTACTAATTGCTTCTTGTAACTTTCAAGTCAGTGCCTCAATGGCTGTTTTTTGCCATCCTACATGTGCTGAAATGAGAAAATTGTGTGAGGCACTGTGAATATCGTGAAGATCTGCTTGCAAGAATCACTCCTCTGACCTCCCATGGTCTACCCATAATACACAATCAGCTTGACTCAGCATTTTTTCTTTCTGATTATTTGTAAACAAAAACATTGAATATTAGTAACATAATTATCTTAATTCAGTTACTTACCTTGAATATATATTTTCCATATGCCAACAAAAGTTTTAATATTTATTTAAGGGACATACTCTAAAATTTATTAATTATATAATCCATAATTATTTTGATGGCTCAATCTTTTAAAAGGAAAAGATAACTGATACTTTAGAAAAGACCATATGTTCAAAAATTATTCATGTGTAATTAATGTCCAGCAACCAGAAATGGGACAACAGCAACTCTCTGTATGAAGACCTAAATATTAGTGTATTCAGTTTGCCGACTGTACTCAGAATTATCAACTGACATACACCTTTACATTGGGTAATAATTAATACCATTTCACTTTTACATGATTCTGAACAAAATGGAATATTTGAAATTGAGTGTACAACTTTTATTAAGTAAAATGTTGTGTTACTAAAGTATCTGTTTATGTCAGTTCTTATCACAATTTGAAATTTTACATTTTTTTTTATTAATTGCATGAAAGTTGATCTTTTACTGTATGTTTTTAAATAATAATGTATTTTTGTATTATTCATTCTAATAGGTAATTTTTATTTTTATTATCATCATTTTAAAAGTTTATTGTTTATCAAATACACAGTTACTGTTACTTAACTTTTAGCTGTCATTTTACAAATTAATGATTTTTAAATGATTATAAGTTTTTAAATTTTTTTTTAAAGTTTTTATTGATGTTATGTCAGATCTAATGACATTGTATTTTGACTTAGATAATGCTTTTTGTATAATTCAGTAGATTAATTTGTTTTATAATTTTCTTTAATTTAAATAGTTGTTTATCAAATACATTTAGTTTCTTTTAACATTTAGATTTTATTTTACAAATCAATGATTTTATTTAATGATTCTTGATTTTTTCTTTTTTTTCTTTCTTATTGGTTATGTTATTTGTTTATATTTGTCAATTCATATGACCATTCAAAATATTTACAATTTTTAAAGAATTAATTTCTAAACTGAAATGTGTTTATTGTACCACATTGTGATTTTTAAATAATGTATTTTTGTATAATTTTGTCATTTTTATTGTGTTTTTAAGGTTAACATACTCTTTAATGTCAGCGGATTATCTTGTTTCCTAAATAATGTTATTGCTGTTGTTGTTAATATATAAATTTTACTTGAAGAAGTAATATTAAGTTAGTTTGTTGACTGACTTTAAACTTGCAAGCATTTACATTTTGTTTAAAGAGACATACCCTAAAATCCAGAGTATTCCATTTACTTTTAAATCATGTAAATATGAATGATATTGAATAATTATCTTATGCCAAGGTGTCAATCAAAAGCTATTAGTACAACAGATAAACTTAACACTTTAGTATTATTTTTTATACAGTTTAAGGTGTTGTTGTTGTTGAACCATTTTGGGGTGGACTGCCATTAAATATTAAGAAAAATATAAAAAAATAATAAAATAAAAAAACGCTTTCTAAGTGTTTAATGTCTAAAGGAAAAAATGTATATAGATTTTTCTTCAATTATCAATATAGCAAATGAGTCAATAAAGTAGATATGCAGTATATTATAAATTAATTGTAGTTTATGTCCCTTGAAAGTAAGATTGTAATTTTATAACACTAGTTGCACAACCCACACACAACCACTAAGTATGATTCAACAGGATAATGTGATCATGTTCCAGTATGTGAAAATCTAATAACCATCAAAATATTTTACTTTCATTAGGTCAGGAAAGGTTAATTGGAGCTTCTAAGCTGGAATGGTCAATCAGAATAGCCTGTTAAATTCATTTAATGGCTGTCACAATTAAGTTGCAAGCATAATATTGAAATACATTCAACGTGCATAAAAAAACACTAATTTTATCATAAGTTTAAAAAAAATCCACTCCATGCTCACCAGTGTGTCAAGCTGAGTTTCAACAGTACAATTAGAATGCTAACCAAAATAATTAAAACCAGTTTTAATAAAAGAAAATGAAAATCTTAGCTTAATAACGTTCTCCATTGCTGCTGAACTTCATCTCTTTGAGTCACCTAATCGGTAGTGATAATTTCCCATCCAAGGTTTTTCTGTCGTACAATATGTCGCTGTTGTTACCGAGAATCCACGTGGGCAACGGAAATGAAGGAAAGGTATACCAGCTAATTCAACCAAATTCAATTTTCATTGCATGTAGTTTTTAAAAGATGTAAAATAAAATGTGAATAGCTGGTTGGTCTGGCTGCACTGAATGCTGAAAAATATATTTGGTATAATTTCTTAAATTCTGCTTAAGTGTTGTATTAAGTGAAAAACTGATAAATCAAATATACTTTGTGTCTGAAAAAAGGATAAACTATACAGCCATTAATAACCATTAAGGGAGGTAATCTCTTTCCAAAAGTTATATCCTCCACAAAGTAGTTATATACTGGTGAGTAATACATGCACAGCATCTTGTTAGCGCAGAAGATTCTAAAGAAGTGAACTGTTAAATAAGATAAACATAATTTACACATACAGAATTTGTATATATCTGTAGAATCGTTAGTGCATTTAAATAAACCATCTGTGATTGCAATTTGTACTCAAGCTGCCTCGATCAGAGGTACCCTATAAAAAAAGCACTATTGTCAGTGTGCTGTCAGTTAAAAAAGACAAAAACAAAAGAAAACACTATTGTCAGTGTGCTGTCAGTTAAAAAAAAACGAAAAAAAAACATTATTGTCAGTGTGCTGTCAGTTAAAAAAACAACAAAAGAAAACACTATTGTCAGTGTGCTGTCAGTTAAAAAAAACGAAAAAAAAAACCATTATTGTCAGTGTGCTGTCAGTTAAAAAAAACAAAAGAAAACACTATTGTCGATGTGCTGTCAGTTAAAACAAGAGGGCCATGATGACCCTGGATCGCTCACCTGAGTACTTTGGCTGTAGGTTTGCTGTTACGCAGTATTTCATTTTTTAATTGAAAATATATAAGTGCCTACAAACCAAATATGTAAAATATCAGTCAATAAATAAAGGCTCTATGACAGAAAGTAGAAATATCTATTATAAGCTATGGTGACCTTGACCTTGACCCAGTGACCTCAAACCCTACCCATGGGTAGAGATCCTTGCAAGGAACCTATATATTGAATATCAAAGATATTGGTCTATAAATGAAGGCTTTATGAGGTACAGTAGATAAATCTATTTTTAGCCTCCATGACCTTCAACCTAATCTAATAATTTGAACAACCAAACAACCTTTCTGACAAACTGCCAGGATATTTGGACTGAAACAGTAGCCTCTAGAGCTTTAACAAGATATTTCTATTTTTGGGCTCTGTGACCTAGTTTTTTTACCCCAGATGACCTAATTCGAACTTGACCTAGAAACCATCGAAATAACCTTTCTGGCATATTTCCAGAATATTTGGGCTGAGAATGTTACCTGTAGAGTGTAGACAAGGTTTTTCCAAATTTAAGCTCTGTGACCTAGTTTTTGAACCCAGATGACCCATATTCAAACTAGGCCTAGAAATCATCGATACAACCTTTCTGACATATTTCCAGGATATTTGGGCTGAAAATGTTACCTCTAGAGTGTTAACAAGGTTTTTCCATATTCAGGCTGTGTGACCTAGTTTTTGAACCCAGATGACCCATATTCGACCTTGACCTAGAAATCATCAAAACAACCTATCTGTCATATTTCTAGGGTATTTGGGCTAAAAATGTGACCTCTAGAGTGTTAACAAGGTTTTTCCATATTCAGGCTGTGTGACCTAGTTTTTGACCCCACATGACCCATATTCCAATCTGAGCTAGAAATTATCTTAACAAGCTTTCTGACAGTTTTTCAGGAAATTTGGGCTAAAAATATTACCTCTAGAGTGTTAACAAGGTTTTACCATATTTGGGCTGTGTGACCTAGTTTTTGACCCCACATGACCCATATTCAAACTTGAGCTAGAAATCATCTTTACAAGTTTTCTGACAGTTTTTCAGGAAATGTGGGCTAAAAATGTTACCTCTAGAGTGTTAACAAGGTTTTACCATATTGGGCTGTGTGACATAGTTTTTGACCCCACATGACCCATATTCAAACTTGAGCTAGAAATCATGAAAACAACCTTTCTGACATATTTCCAGGATATTTGGGCTGAAAATCTTACCTCTAGAGTGATAAAAAGGTTTTCCAATATTTGGTCTCAGTGACCTAGTTTTTGACCCCAGATGACCCATATTCAAACCTGGGCTAGAAATCATCCAAATAACCTTTCTGACATATTACAAGGATATTTGGGCTGAAAATGTTACCTCTAAAGTGTTAACAAGGTTTTTCCATATTTGGGCTCAGTGACCTAGTTTTTGACCCCAGATGACCCATATTTGAACTTGGGCTAAAAATCACCTAAATAACCTTTCTGACATATTACAAGGAAATTTGGACTGAAAATGTGACCTCTAAAGTGTTAACAAGGTTTTTCCATATTTGGGCTCTTTGACCTAGTTTTTGACCCCAGATTACCCATATTCGAACTTGAGCTAGAAATCATGGAAACAACTTTTCTGACAAATTTCCAAGATATTCGGGCTGAAAATGTTACCTCTAGTGTGTTAACAAGGTTTTTCTATATACAGGCTGTGTGACCTAGTTTTTGACCCCACATGACCCATATTCGAATTCGTCCGAGTAATTATTGGGACAAACATCCTGACCAAGTTTCGTGACAATTGGAGCAAAAATGTGACCAGTAGAGTGTTAACAAACTAAATGTGAACGGACGACGGACGACAGACGACGGACAACGGACATTCATCGATCCTAATAGCTCACCCTGAGACAGCTCAGGTGAGCTAAAAAACAACAAAAGAAAACACTACTGTCAGTGTGCTGTCAGTTAAAAAGAAACGAAAAAAAAAACATTATTGTCAGTGTGCTGTCAGTTTATTGTCAGTATGTGTGCTGTCACATAATTTCCAATGCAATCCCTGTTCCTTTCCGGCACGTTTCCGGATCTGACATCAAACGAGCAAACTGCATTTGATGTCAGTGAAGCAAAAGTGTAAAATGCATTCAAATAATATTTTTTCACTTAAACTTTAAACAAACCTAAGTTTGCTCTTACCACTGACCCATCAAAAATCAATTTCTTTCTGTCACTTTAGAAGTTAACAAAGTTTTTTTTCCTTATAGAAATTTACTTACTACACAGTAGGTAAACAATCCTGAAAATTGATAGATAATATTTCCTGATGTATTTTCTGTTGCAGTTGTGGACTTTTGTGGTGAAAAGTGACATTATTAGTTTTATTGCAAGGAAATTCATATAACTGTTATTGGAATTGCAACTGTACCACGTTCAATTTAAACTGGCATTTTATTCTTTAAAACTAAAAATCGTGGCAGTGTCGATTTCAGCTAAGTTTCTAAACTGTTTTCATACAGCAAAGATTAATAAGCGGTTTCAGTGTAAATATACAATATTTAAGGTGGAAACCTGTATATCAATGACATGTTACTTCTTATATTATCCTAGGTAAGTGCCAAACACCTGTGCTCTCAACTTGGTCTGTACATGAAAACCAGACAAATAAATAAATAAATAAATAAATAAATAAATAAATAAATAAATAAAATAATTTACCTTCTTTCTGCTTTTTGGTAACTCTCTTATGGTGGCTGGCGACAAGGCTGCCTGCATCCCTGCTGGACTTCAAGTTGTAGCTCAGACCGACTTCCATCATGCCTCAATCTACATCCGTGCTGCAACTCGTGCTGTACTATCCGCCTCCATCCATATCCGACCAAGCTGCTTTACTTATTCAACGTAGACACTTTCTAAGAGCAAACTTTCAACATTAAAAAACATCGTCTCTATTTTAAACTGTATTCCCTAAAGTAACACCAAAACGCCGCCTAAAATGTCATCATCATACCTACATCTACATCTACTCTCAAAAATCAATTACTGATTACACTGAGAGGCCGGGGACAGTGTTAAAATGCTATTTTACAATACATGCAGCAACATGCTGTGATAAAAGATAAAATGTGCTATCATACATGAATGATTAAAAGCTAAAATCTATATGACGTCTAGAACATATGAGCTTGGAGACCAGATGTGAAAGATGACAGCTTCACACAGGTCTTTAGTTCACTTGGTAGTGCATTCCAGTATCTGATAGTTCGTGGGAAAAAGGAAGTTGAATGGTAGTTGGTTCTAGAATGAGGAATAACATAGTTATAAGGTTTTCTGATAGTTGGAATAAGATGGTGATGATCAACCTTACTAAGTTATTTGATATTTTAAATAGCATGACTAATGATGAAAAGATGCGTCTTTGTTCAAGAGTTTGCCATTTTAATGTTTCTAGCATAGATGTTACACTGCTGTAATGTGAATAATCATTCATGACATATCGAGCAGCAGCTCTCTGAACTTTCTCAATTTCATATTTAAGGTTTTCTTGCCACGGGTGCCAGATGGTATTGCAATATTCTAATTGTGGCCGAACATAAGTTTTATAGGCAGTTTCTTTGATTTTGCGATTATTTGTTTGGATGTTACGTTTAATAAATTTAAGAGTAATATTGCCTTTAGCAGATGTGTTTAGTATATGCTTTTTCCAGGTAAAGTCATCACTGATAGTTACGCCCAAATATTTGGAGTGTTTAGTAGACTTTAGTTCGATGTTATGTAATTTATGTCCATTACTTTGGTTTCTTCGTGCAAAACGTGCGAGCTAATCTCAATGTACAGTTACGGCTATTTGCTTGAATGAGCAAATACGACTGGTTGTTTTAGACAGGTGGGTTGTTAGTGTATGCCTTGTAAAAGATGTGAATAAGTAAGCAGATATAGATATTTGCCTTCGTCCCTTATTTTGTACCTTGCGGGGGGATAATCTTACCGAAAGAGTTTTGTTTTGCTTGACTGATTTTGTCATCAAAAGTGCAATGACGATATCGGAACAATTATTGTTCAGGAGAAAATTCTTACCGGATGTCATGTCAATGACAGCACGTGTACGGGCATTCTGTTGAATACATACAATTCGCCCATTGAATACAGGGAAATGCGAAATATTTGGAATCCCTTCAATGAGTAATTTGAACATTTTTTTCTGATATAACATTTACCTTTTCTAAACATAATTATATCTTTTCGATATAGTTATCGGAACTACCTATACATTTTTGCGGAAAGTAAGCCAGGCTTATACAGATGAAATACATGACTACGTCGCTCAAACTTTTAAGATCACACTATATCCTGTTTAAAGGAACTAAAAACTCCAGGGATGCAATGTAAAAGTGAAAAGTATTGAAGCTGTCCTATGTCCAGATATTGAGCCTCGAAAGAAATAAAACTGAAATGTTTTAATGTTCGTAGTGTTTTTCTTTGGTGTATATATATATATATATATATATATATATATATATATATATATATATATATAAGTACCTCGCTAATTACCTCCCTTGCGTCCGCAATTAAGGTACCTCGATAATTACCTTCCTTGCGTCCGCCATTAAGGGACTGCGCCGAACAAAGCAGTTTGATAATGCGGAGCTTAGAAAAAGTCCTATTTGTATAGCTGTAATGTACGGAATCCTGTTGAGGCCAATTATAATGTCGCTGTCGCGCTTAGAGGTAGACGCTCAACAACGCGACGCGACATCGCGAAAACACGACGCGACATTGCGAAAATGCGTTACAACGCTCGACAACGCGAAGCGACGCGCGACAATGTCAAACGAAATATCGCGATATCATATCGTATTGTCGCGCTAAAAAAGCCTGAAATATCGCAGTGTTGCTTCGCATTATCGTGCGTCGTATGGCATTGTCGCGATGTCGCGTCGCGTTGTCGCGTCGCGATGTCGTCTGTCGCTTCTGCACTTATGTAGGCCTCGACGCACGACAACGCGATACGACGCTCAAACATGCGAAGCGACGCGCGACAACGCGACGCGACATTTTCATAATTTCATATCGCATTGTCTTCCGTCGTGACTCTGACTGTACCGCGACACACGAAAATTCCAAACGACACTAGACAACGCGACGCGACGATCGAAAACGCGAAGCGACACTAGACAATGTGACGCGACATTTATTGGAATATTGTATCGCGTTGTCGTGCGTCTACCGGTGACAGGTTAAAATGTTGCTAGATCTATATGCCGTCTGACGGTGCGATGACAAAATTTCACGTGCCTGTGTATTATCCAGCCCTCCCTATAGCCACATTGCAATTTTTTAGACAATGGCGGTGGAATTTGTTCTTTATTAATTCGATGGCCGGAATATACAATTCGCCCATTTTCGGTAGACACACGACAACGCAATACGATATTCCAATAAATATCGCGCGCATTGTCTAATGTCGCTTTGCGTTTTCGAGCGTCGTGATACAGGTACAGACACGACGGGAGACAATGCGATACAACATTGTGAAAATGTCGCGTCGCATTGTTCCGCGTCGCTTCATGTTGTCGAGCGTCAAGTACAGAACGTGACGGACGACAACGCGACGCGAAACCGCGACAATGCGATACGACGGACGACAATGCGAAACGACATTGCGATATTTCTCGCTGTTATAGCCCGACCATACGATATGACATCACGACATTTCTTTTGAAATTGTCACGCGTCGCTTCGCGTTGTTGAGCGTTGTATCGCATTTTCACGATGTCTCGTCGCGTTTTCGAGCGTCTACCTCTAAGTGCGACAATGACATTTTAAGTGGCCCCAACAGGATTCCGTAGTAATGTGATTGTGAAGTTGTATGTCATAGAAACAGATTCGTATAAACCACATGAAGCATTTATATATGAGGTTATAGGTGATAGTGGTCAGACATGGATTTTTGAGCTAAGATTTAAAGTACATTTTTGCTGGTTATAAATCATTTTATATGACAAAAGTTGTACCAATGAATAGGAAAATAGACCATCTTTATACTTCTTGGACTTAAATTACAATTAATTTTTTGGTTTCTGACATTTTGAAGGATATTGGATTTTTTCTTATTGAACAAAGGATTATTTTCTACATGTACACAGATAACTTGTGGACATTCAATGGACTGTGTAAACATTCTACACTGGAGTTCAGTTATAGTGTGTGTCAATTACAAAGGAAGTTGTAACATTGGCAAGGCTATTGTGATTATAAGGATTAAATGGCATAAAAATTGCATGATATAGCTGGACTCTGATCTAAAGGTAACAGTTGATAATTATGGGTATAGATATACTGCTATATCGAGCTAGAATAGGCAGCTTTAACCTGCAATTACACAGTAGAGCTAAAGAGAAGAAAATTTGTAAACATAATCTCAGCACTTCTGGAACTGTTACACATTTACACAGCTTGATCTGTTTTGTAAGTGCATTATGGTGTCTTACATTGCTTTTAATGCTTCACAGTAAAACTCATACGTCGTTGATATATTCATCTCCTATTGAAGTTGAATGTCCAGATCATCAACATCTTATATTTTCAAAAGGAACAATACCCGACATATATACTTATGGTAGTAATCTTTATGCTTCATATGCTAGCAGGGTGCTACTATTGGCTGCAGGTATAGAGCTGAATCCGGGTCCAACAGAAGATACACAATTAATTCTGAATGCTATCTCTGACATTCAAGAGTCTTTAACACAGATGAATAATGAAATTGTTGGTGTTAAAATGGAAATGACAAATGTCCAGACAGAGCTTACATCTATTAAATCAAAAATTAAAAATATTGAGGCAAATCAAGTTAAAACTAATACATCTATAATTGAAATGCAAAGGCGTTTAGAAAATATCGAATACAAAAATGAGATTCTCGAAAGTGATATTAGAGCTATGGCAATGAATGATGAAACTTCGCAACAGCGTATCGAACAATTAGAGAGACACATAAATGTAACCGAATCTGATAAGCTGAAAGGATCATTAAGAATCTTTGGCCTTCAAGAATCAGAGAATGAACAATTTTCCTTAGAAGCTTCTGTCAATGAATCAGTATTTTCTGCTGCTCCTCCTAATGCAATGTTAAATGAAAATTCAATAAAATCTGCTAGAAGAGTTGGTAAAAAAACTGGTAAACCTAGGCTAGTAATAGTGGAATTCAAAAACCCAGATGACAAGTTCAAGCTTTTTAAGTATCGTGATCATCTCAGGACTGCAGGTATTCGACTCTCAAATGATCTTACATACTTACAACGTCAGCAGTTGAAAGAACTCAAAAATAGAGGTTTACGCGGATATTTCAAGAATGGTAAATTGGTAACATATAAGCCAAATCAATCTACCAGGCAGCAAACCGATTCCAACAGGAGATTTGTACACGCTAATCGACATAATTATGCCAGTGTTGTAAGCGGTGCAAATTCATTTGACAATGATTACAATATATCATCATCACAGGGGGAATTACAAACAGGCACTATTGATAATACCAAATAGGATAACGGTCAAGGCCCAGTGAAGAAGCTATCTCTCCTTTCATGGAATATCGAAGGGTTAAACCATGTTTTAAAATTTGAAAATGTTTGCAAATTTATTTCTGAATTCAATATTGTTTGTCTGCAGGAAACATGGGATAGTTGTGCTTGTTTAAATGTTGAAAAATTCATTAACTTTGCATGTAATGCTAAAAAATCTGTAGTGGGAGGCAGATCAATGGGCGGAGTCGTTATTATGATTGAAAACCAGCTTACTAGATATGTTCAAAGGATTTGTGATAAATTTGAGTATTGTGTAATGCTTTTGATAGATAAATCAGTTTTTAGTATCGAAAAGAATGTGCTATTGGTCTCGTTATATTCACCTCCAGAAAAATCACCATTCTACCAAAATATTGTGTATACCTGTTTACAACGATTAGAAGCTCTAATATCTGATAATAATTTGACACAATATGAACTGTTAATCTGTGGTGATTTTAATGCTAGAATTGGAAATCTTGTTGATTATGTGTCATATTTTGATGGACCAGAGTTTCAAGATGTTAGAGATGTATTAGAAAGTGGTATTACAACTGAAAGACACTCACAAGATAACATTGTAAATAATGATGGTAAACATTTGATTTATTTTTGTAAAGAATATTCTTGTTACATTTATAATGGTAGACTGTTACCTGAAAATACAGATGGTTCATATGGAAACTTTACATTTGCTAACCAGAATGGATGCAGTGTTGTAGACTATTGTTTGGCATCCAAAAATATCTATGATTTAACTGTAGACTTTAAAGTTTTAGATGTGATTGAAAGTACACATTTCCCTTTGTGTTTGATAATTCACTCTAACATTAACTTTGGTAGAAATTTTGAAAATATACCTACTACAGCATATAATTTTAATGATAATGGTAAATCTGTATATTCATCTACTCTTAGTGATGCTAAGAAGTCAGGTCTGTTTGACAGGTTAGACTCACTGTATGAACATTGTAATGATGTAAATATTTTACTTGATGAATTTGAGAAGGTTGTCAGTTTTTGTAGTGAATCTCTGTTGTATAGTAAGCATAACAAAAACCATAGACTACAAAATAGGGCATGGTTTGGTGCTGAATGTAAAACCGCCCGTAAAGTTTTTAGGTCTTCACTGCGAAAATTCAGATTATGTCCAAGTTTGGATAATTTAAACATTTATATTGACAATAAGCATTCATATGAAAATATATGTAGACAAAAAAGATATGCATATGAAAAACAATTTATAGCTGATATTGATAAAAGCGTTAATAACTCCAAAGAATTTTGGAAGAAAATAAATAATATATCAAAACCATGTAACAGAGATTCACCTATAAGTATAGATACATGGTTTACTCATTTTAAACAGTTGTTTTCTGTTGCTGATATTGATGGAGATATTGGTGAACATTTACAGGCTACAGTTAGTGAAGATATTAATTCAGATGAAATAGATAATTTAGATGAGATTGAGAAGTTTCTGTTTAATAGCGAAATATCTGAGGATGAAGTAAATGAAGCTGTTAAAAAATTAAAGTCTAACAAGGCAACTGGAGGCACACTAATATCATTTATGGTTTAGATACTCTACTTCCTTATATGTGTAAATTATTTAATAAGATATTTATATCTGGGATATTCCCTGAAAAATGGTGTCATTGTGTAATTATACCTGTTCATAAAAAAGGTAATTTGTTAAACCCTAATAATTATCGAGGAATATCCTTAATTGATGTCATAAGTAAAGTATATATTAATATTATTACCAACAGAATTACTTTTTATATTGAGGCATATGGAAAGCTTTCAGAATGTCAGGCAGGTTTTAGGAAAAACTATTGCACTACTGACAATGCTTTTATACTATACTCTATTGTATCTAAATATCTCCAACAGAAACGAAAGCCAGTTTATGTAGCTTTCATCGATTTTCAGAAAGCCTTTGATTCTATAGATCGGACGATTTTATCTGATATATTACGTAAAAACAAAATAACTGGTTGTTTGTATAACACAATTAAATCTATTTATGTATCAGTTAAAAGCTTTGTTAAATCTAAATCTGAAGTTTCTGATATTTTTATTGCCCTACAGGATTACGTCAAGGTTGTAGTCTAAGTCCGATATTATTTGCATTATATATTAATGAATTACATGAATTGTTTTTAAGTAATAATATAAGGTGTATTCAATTGTATCCTGATACTCTGGAAATATTTATGATTATGTTTGCAGATGATATAGCATCTGTATCTGATACTATCGCTGGTCTTCAACGACAGCTCAATTGTCTCCAAGATTTTTGTAATCAATATAAACTTGTTGTTAATATAGATAAAACAAAAATTATGGTATTTAAAAATGGGGGACAATTGTCAAAACATGAACATTGGCACTATTCTGGTAAAAATATTGAAGTTGTCAAAGGATTTGATTATGTAGGTGTTCATTTTACCAGCAAATTATCTATGTACAAAATGGCAGAGCATATGTCTATTAAGGCAAAAAGAGTGTTTCTGTATATTCTAAGTTCTGTTCAGGAATACGGCTGCATACCTTATAATACCTTCTTTAAAATAATTGATGTTAAGATAAAACCCATTATGCTGTATGGTTCGGAATTATGGGGTCTTAGTAATATTTCCTGTATTGAATCACTCCATATATTTTGTTGTAAAAGATTTTTACAAGTAAACCCAAATGCTTGTAATGATGCAGTTATTGGTGACTTGGGACGATACCCAATGTATATCTACTCATCGAAAAATTGTATTAAATATTGGTTACGACTGTTAAAAATGCCAAACGATAGATATCCTAGATTATGTTATAATATGCTATTATATTATGATACGATAGGTAGGAAAAATTGGGTTTCAGATATCAGAGAAAATTTATCTAGTAATGGATTTGGCTATATTTGGGAAAACCAAAATGAAACTATTAACGATGATTTTTTTAAATCTGTATGTCAATAGACTAAAAGATCAATACCTACAAAATTGGAGTGCCAAATGTATGCTTAATAAGAAATTGACATATTATTCATCATATAAAACAAAATTTACAGTTGAATATTATGTACATGTACTGGATATTGTCAAATTTCGAAAATGTTTTGCTTCTTTTAGATGTTCTGTTCACAATCTTCTTATTGAAACAGGTAGACACTATGGCTTAAGTAGAGAGGAACGTATATGTCCTTATTGTGAAACTTCAATAGAGGACGAATTCCATTTTATGTTAATATGTCCTCTATATAATGATATACGCTGCGAATATATTTCGGAAAATTACAGAATGCTACCAACACTTGATAAATTTTATTCATTAATGTCTAACAAAAATGAAATTAGAAACACTGCAATGTACCTGTTCTACGCATTAGATAAAAGACAAAGTTACTTTGATATTTTTCAATGAATACTGAAATACTGTTAGTTTTGTATGTAATCATGTCTGTATCACTCACTGTCTATGTATTTATATTATATATATGTTGTAAATGTTTATGGGCCGGAGGCCTAAAGACTTATCAATAAAATCTAAAAATCTATCAGCAAATATCTATCCCATGGTCTTCTTACTGAAAACAAGTATATTTGTAAACGATTTTTTGCTGACAGCTCAATCTATTGAACTGTAAATAAAGGTCTTGTGATATTCTCCAGTTGATCATTCTTTTTATTGCATCAAAATTTCACGAAAAAAACTGCTTTTAAAAAGCACACGTATCTATCTTTTAAAAAAATCTCTCCAAAAGGGTACAGTTATGTAGGTGTCATAATAATTTTGTTTTCCGTATTACAAGAAATATCCATAACAAAATAATGTTAAAAATAAGACGAAGGAACGCAAACGTATTATTGTAAGATCAATATCTTACAACGTGTGGCTTGCAACTATTATTTTCTTTCTGCATACACAAACTCACACGTTGTACATAATAATGATTTGCAAAAACAGATTTCCATAATGCAAGAAATACAGAATAGAAAATAAGAGGCAACAGTTTCATTCGGTCGTGATAATCGTGCTTGTAAGGAAGAATATATAGAGGATATTTGTTTGTTTTTGTGGAAGATTAGAATTTATTTCATCGAGTGAACACCATATGTGATATTTTCACGAGTGGCTGCGCCACTCGTGAAAATATAAACATATGGTGTTCATGAGATGAAATAAATCTCATCTTCCACTAAAAAACAAACAAATTTTCTTTTTATTTTATGCCAACACGTCAAAAATGGGTATTTTATGACATTTTTACTCAGGGCCTTCAATAAATTCCCCATGGTGAGCCCCAAATCAGTTAATGCGTACTTTGGTCAAACCGTTACTCCGCACAAAAAAAAGTGCAGACAATCTCCAATACATATGATAACTTTACTTCTGCTGAAATAAACTGAATACACTTTCATCAAATAATATTTATTTTTCTCTACACAGTTTATCAATATTTATTGAATTTTAGCCATACATACTTTAATTATAAAAGCGGATTAATACCGAATAATATTCAATCAATTGAATTAAAAGTCGGCCATATTGGATATTGTCCATGTGAGTTATGTAAACAAATCAGACATTTTAAATAATTTATGGCGAATTTCATCATTGCTCACAACTAGTTAGGCTCAGGAATTCAATATTATAACTGGATTTAACAAGGTAAATAAATTTCACTCGCTGTCACTGTCTGAAATACAGCGGATTCTCTTGTATTTACGTGGTGGGGAAAAGTAGTTCCGGCACAAACAGTTGATTATCAAAATGGTAATTTCACTGATTCAAAACAGTGGATTATCACTTTTATCTCACTGATATTTCCCTATATTTCATTGGTAGGCATAAAATAAATATTCTTAAATTTCATATAACAATCAGGAATAAATAAAGACCATGCTTTATAGCCTTCAGGAATTTTCTCAAAAGCAAATTTCGTTATAACAGCGTTTTTCTGTGACTGATCAAGCAAGACCGACAATGACAATTAAAAGGTGACTTATCAAAACAAAGACAGTATGTCACCCCCATATTACGTAACCACATTCCTTCACCACAGGACACCGCGAAAGACAAAAGACAGTTTGATCATTAAAGAAGCGCTAAATAATGCAAATTTATTGTCAAGTATTCTTTGAAACTGTATCAAAGTATAAAGCACGTTTTAGTTAAAATAGAATGAACATGCGGCTGATGAGCCAGATGTTTAATTTTGTCATTGTGTCCATTTTGAAAGCTTTCAGGGTTGTTTAAATAATTGAAATCATAGTTTCAACTTTTAGAAAGGAAAACAGTGCTTTCAATATTATTTGCGTTTTACACATTTTATTTGTGGTTTACAAAACTCAAGCTTCCACTTTGAACAGTCCATGGTCTTTTTTCACAGTCTTTCATATTGGAATATTTCAAGTTAATGATATGTTCAAGTCAGGAATGAAACATACAAAATAGTATAAATAATACAATAAAATGATGTTTATTCTGCAACAAAATTCACGCGATATAAGGCAGTTTGTTAGCTTGAAATGTGATAAAGTTATACAGATTTATATGGAACTTATAAGCGTCATATCGAGGTTAAGCAGTCCTTTAATAGCGGACGGTCACGTGATCTTCATCGATAAAATTATCAATTATGGAACGGTCTATATATCATTATTTAACAGAGCTAGACAAATGTTTATGCACAGCGAAAGTTTCAATAAATATATCAAACTTCTAGTGTGTTGTGATCATTTAGTAATCAGAGCTGAACATTATTTTAAACACAAGTTAGCTGCTTAAACAAAGCATCCAATGGGTTATGCCAAAATTGCATTGTACGTGTAATCACATCTACATGCAATATTTCTTGCGACATACATAGTTGTCTTCTTGCTTTAAGGTTTCTGTCCATGTCAGTAAATATTTTCAGATTGTAAACATTCTCCGTCATGTGAATTTATACTCAATACCTGACAAGCACATAATTAAGTTAGAATATTCATACAAACTGGATTAATGCAGCTCCACCATATGATGATCTGGCTTTCTGTTTCGCACAGAGTGTGCGGGAGTGGGGGAGAGAGACTAAAGGCGGAGAATCAGTCGGTTTTTATGCAGATTTAGTAGTCTGCCGGAGTAACTGATGTCCCAGTGACTTTGTATATCAAGAAGATGGAATAAAACTTGTTTCAGAAAAAAATACTATTATCACCCCACTCTGAGCACTTAAAAGTTGTTGCAATGTTTGGCTTCCGTTTTGTTTTTTTTCAACGTCTAATTGTGTTTATAATTTCTTTGCAAGATGTACACAAACAAAAGACATTATTGCACCGCTTCAGCTATTATAAGAATGAAAAACCTTGCAATGTTCATAAAAAAAAACATTCTTGAAATACCTGCGTTTATAGCTGTAAAAAATTAAACACACGTGGCAGATGCACAGTTATCGTTTATTTCACATGCTAAATAATATTTTACAAATGAAGTCAACCAACGTGTGAGGAATGCAATTACACATATAACAAATTGTTTATCAAAACTGGTTTAACAAAATATGTTTGTCCATTATGAAGTGACTGCAATATATTGTGGTTCTTTGGGCAATGATGTTTTGTTCAGGTTTTGACATTGCTATGTTGGCAAAATTGTGTTGTTACAGACCTTGGCATTTTCTGTGGGCAATGATATGTTGTTACAAACTTTGACATTGTTCTGTGGGCAATGATGTGTTGTTACAAACTTTGACATTTTCTGTGGGCAATGACGAATTGTTACAAACTTTGACATTTTCTGTGGGCAATGATGAGTTGTTACAAACTTTGACATTGTTCTGTGGGCAATGATGTGTTGTTTCAAACTTTGACATTTTCTGTGGGCAATGATGTGTTGTTACAAACATTGACATTGTTCTGTGGGCATTGGTGTGTTGTTACAAACTTTGACATTTTCCGTGGGCAATGATGTATTGTTACAAACTTTGACATTGTTCTGTGGGCAATGCTGTGTTGTTACAACTTGTCTTACCAATGTTTATTTAGTTAGGCTCAACCTCAGACAGATACGTTATCGTTGGATTATTGTCAGAATATTTAAATACGGTCTGAACTGATATGTTCATTATTTCTTCTCTTTTTTATGAAGACAAGGTTGAACTATATAAAATGTTACCGTTTTCAAACTGAGAGTTAATAGCATCACAGAGAGTTTGTTGAAATTGTTTGTACTCATTATAATACCTATCAAAATACAATATATTACACAGATTTTTGTTGATTTCATGGGTAAGTTTACATAAACAGAAATATCTATTTTGTTTGAAACATGGCCCAACATATTTTGGTGTTCTTTCATGGGATGAATATGCAAGCTAAAGCCAGTTAAAATAGGTCTTCCTATACAGCCCTTTGAACTGTATGAACTTTATATAAAAAAATGAATCTTATGCAGAATAAAGAAGGAATTATTTTGGTGCTTTCACACTTTTGACACATCCCGCAATTAAGGTCAATGCTGCTATGTCCTCTTGACAGATTTACGATAACTGCATATTGATTAATGTTAACTGGTTGTTAACAGTTTGCAAATTGTAAACAAAATCTGTTGCATGTTGCCACGCTTTTTGACAAACAATGGATTAATCATTTAATATTTGTGTTAATTAGAGTATAGTTAATGGTGGCAACAATTTGCAAACGTCTTGATTTGTAAATTTGCTGTAAAGATAACAGACATCTGGAGCTGTTCCAAATATAAATCCATTTGAAATTAACAAAAATATTTTATTTCGCTCATTTCTAAACAGCAAATATAAGAAACTGGAAATTGATAATACGGCATGTTAGAATGTTATTCTCCATTCTTGCAAAACAACTGGGGTGATTAAAATTTGAGAATTATTTTTAGCTCACCTGAGCACAAAGTGCTCAGGGTGAGCTTTTCTGATCGGTCTTTGTCCGTCGTCCGTCCGTCGTCAACTTTTCATTCAAACGACATCTCCTCTGAAACCAATGGGGCAAATTTAATGAAACTTACCTGGGATGTTCCTTGCATGAAGCTCTACCAAGATTGTTCAAATGGTTCTGGTCCATTTTATTTCTGGTTCACAGGAGCTAAAAATAGATTTTATAAGTTGGATCTTTAAAAATCTTCTTCTCCGAAACCACAAGGCCTGGAGCTTTTATATTTGGTATGAAGCATCACCTAGTGGACCTCTACCAAGTTTGTTCAAATAATGTTCCCTTGGGTCAAAACTGACCCCACCCCAGGGGTCAGTTGATTTTACAAAGAGTTATGTAGGGAAATCTTTAAAAATCTTCTTGTCAGAAACAAGAAGGCCTAGAGTTAAGATATTTGGTATGCAGCATTGTCTAGTGGACCTCTACCAAGTTTTTTAGGAAAATGTCCCTGGGTCAGTATTGGCCCCGCCCGAGGTGTCACGAGTTTTAAATAACAATATAGGAGAAAATCTTTAAAAATTTTCTTGTCTGAAACCACAAGGCCTAGAATTTTAAAATTTGGCACGAAGCAAGCTTTATCAAGCTTTTACAAATTATTAGATTAGGTTAAAGGTCATAGAGGCTAAAAATAGATTTATCTACTGTACCTCATAGAGCCTTCATTTATAGACCAATATCTTTGATATTCAGTATAGAGGTTCTTTGCATGGACTTCTACCCATGGGTAGGGTATGAGGTCACTGGGTCAAGGTCAAGGTCACCATAGCTTATAAAAGGTATTTCTACTTTCTGTTATAGAGCCTTTATTTATTGACTGATATTTTACATATTTGGTTTGTAGGCACTTACGTATTTTCAATTAAAAAATGAAATACTGCTTAACAGCAAACCTACAGCCAAAGTACTAAGGTGAGCGATCCAGGGCCATCATGGCCCTCTTGTTAATTAATAAGGGGCCTTTAAATTTGATTGGCAGGGTCAATGTAGCAATTTTCAATTGCGTTACGACAAGAAATACTACTGAATGGAGAAACAGCTCATTATAACTTCAAATATATATAGTGCATTAATCAACACACATGCATACACACAAACGTCATCTACTAATTTATTTGAAGATAGTTTTTTACTCCCACCACGAATGTTGGGTGAGTGGGGGGCGGGGTATACTGGAATCGCTTTGTCGCGTCGGTCCGTCTCCACCTTGTCCACTCAATTAATCATATACTGATGGAAGGACTTTCTTCTAACTTGGATTTGATGTTAACCTCAACATGGGAATGAGCAGAACCCATGTTGTCCTTTTGTCAGATCAAGGTCAAGGTCACACTGGAAGGTAAGATATTTTTTCGTGTCCGCGCTGTAAATCCTATACCGCTTGAAGGATTTTCTTCAAGTTGGCTCAGATGTTTTCCTTATGATATCAATATGCAAAACCTATGTTGACCTTGTACCAGCTCAAGGTCAAAGTCACACTTGAAGGTCACATTTTTAACAATGAATTATAAGACAAGGATTTTCTTCTAACTTTGCTCAAATGTTCATCTCAACAAGGCAATGTTCATAACCTATATTGCCCTTGTGTCAACTCAAGGTCAAATATCTGAAAATTCAAAAAAAGACAATGTGTCTTGTCTGCTCTGTAAATGTTTTACCCCTTGAAGGATTTTCTTCTTACATGGCTGAAATATTCAACTCAACAAGGCAATATGCAAAACCATATTGCCCTTGAGTCAGGTCAAGGTCACACTGGAAGGTCAGACAATTTTCGTGTCCGCTCTATAAATTTTATACCCTCTGAAGGATTTTCTTCAAACTTTGCTCAGATGTTCACCTAATGACAGCGATGTACAGAACCCATGTTGACCTTATAGTAGTTCAGGGTCACACTTGGCAGTCAGACAATTCTTTTGTCCGCTCTTTAAATCCTATACCCCTAGAAGGATTTTATTCAAACTTAGCTCAAATGTTTTCCTGATGAAGAGGATATGCAGAACTAATGCTGAACTTGTGTTTTCCTTGTACTAGCTCATGGTCAATGTCACACACTTGAAAGTCAAATATTAGACAATTAAATTAAGATGAGGATTTTTTTCTTACTGGCTGAATAAATGATATTGTTTATTTTACCTTTTCTATATATTCAAATATCCAAGTTACCTTCTATCAATGACATTGGTGGGGATATGAATTGCATTCAGCGACGGTTCTAGTTAAGCAATGGTTTTGTTTTTATCAAAACTAGAAAACGAAAGAAATAAATGTATGCTGTTGATAGATTCAGTTATCAGTAGTAGAAATTAGTAATATGCAGTTTTCAGCATTAATTTTTGTTTTATGCAGTACCATTTGAAGTTTTTTTTAAACACGTTAGACGTTTTCTAAGTTGACCTGGCCACAAGCAAGATAGAAATCCATTATTAAGGATATCCTGCAATACGGTCCAATTTATTTAAGAATCGTGCCTGAGTTAAAGAGTTTTACTGTAATTAGAAGGAAAAGCTACACAAAGTTACCAAATGAAACCTTGAAATAAACACCTGATAACAACAGAAAATCCCTTTTCAAAATAATAAACTTGTATTTCAAAAAGATAAGGTGTCTTAAGAAAATATAATGTTTTACGCTTTGGCTTTCTAAAGTAGATTTCCATCATTGTATAGGTATTTTTCTTTTACACTTTCCGGCAGATTTTCAATAAGTACTTATTGTCCGAACAGCGAAATTGTTTATCACATCCTCAGGCCTAGTAGAAAAAATGTTTAAGCTGACAATTATCAAATTTGTTCGCAGAAACAACACAGCCATCCTCCACCTTCAGGATGAGGGTAATATATAAAGTGCCAGTAGAAACCTAGATACCTATTCGACCGTATTGCTTTTTGCGAAGTTCTTGAATATATCGGATTTCACCAATTTGGTACAAGTTGCAGTCCTTTCTAGTCACCTTGTAAGCACTGTCCCATTGACTTTCATCGAGTGACAATTGATTTTCAGTACTTTTGTGGCAAAATTCTTGTATCTTATTTTTGTCGTGTTTAAAACGAAGAACTTCATCTTTAAAATCTACCCCAGCCGATTCTATTTTTGCATCTAACTCTTTGGCTGCTGCTTCGTATAAAGCGTAATCTAGATACAGAAACGACTTCAGTTTTTCATAATCTGTTTTCATGAACCGACGAATATTATGCCCCTTCATTTTTTCCTCGATATATATCACATCCTTAACATGCCAGTGCAATAATCGTTTCATTAGAACGAGCGACTCATCCAATTTTTCTGTTAACATAATGAGATCAAATTCTTTTATAACTTTATTAGTGTAATTTCTTATTTCCGCGAGCAAGCTTGTGGGTTTCACTTTATTATCAAAATTTGGAAACAATTTTAATGGATAATTAAACGCAAATGCCATTCTGTTATTTGTCATTGATTGTTGTTTCCTGTCATACAACAATGGATTAGCTGCAAAATCCGAAAGATTCGTCTCCGGATAAAGACTGAAAAATCTGATTGCTGATTCAAGTCTTTTTATAGGGTATCGAACAAGTCCGATGTACGCGGTGTCATTTGGAAGATACTTGTTGAACTCAGCCCGATTGTATATCACGTGGCAACATAATATGTCATAATGACGACAAACTGGGGGAGGAACAATATTTCGTTTTGTAAGTGAATTGTTTAGACTTATCACGTTAGGCAACGTTGTTTCGGCATTCCTCTTGCTGTCGTGCGGAAGCACGAAAGTAAGATTACGTGAGTCGCCAAATCTAAGAAATATATTTTGAACAGAAGTGCTTCCAGTTTTATGTACTTTTAGAAAAACAACATGATGCTTTTCACCTTTTTTTCCATAAACGTGATTATTTACGTCACGTAAACTATGTTCTTTTTCCGAAGACGTAGCTAGTTCACAGCTTGGAGTTCTTTGTTTGGTTGTCGTTCTCCAGTCTGACCGATTTGAGACTTTCTTAGATGATACCTCCGAATGGAGATTATTTTTTGAAAGTTGCCCTCCTTTTTTAGGTTTAACTAAAGATAAATCGTCTTCAAATATTTCCAAAATATGTTTCTGAGTGTTACCAACAACTCCGTTGTCTGAGAAAACATAATCCCTTTCGTACAGGGCAATTGAAAGTAGGATGGTAACAATAGCAACAGCAAATGTAGTTCTAAAAATAAAAGAAAATAAACATGTACAGTATACTTTGAATGTCCTTACAGCACAATTTTGGTCAGGGATATGACATTTTTTAACACTGTGAGAGACCGAGTATTCCAAAGGTAAAAGAAGATACTTTTTATTGACACAAGGTAAGGGTATGGGTTTAATAAGTAAACGAGTTGACTAATAAATGGAGTGTATTCCAAAGTACAAGATAACAGAACAATAATTTCAATTTACATACAAATAAATTTGCTTGATATCCTCTGCTGAAAATTTCGCAAAATGATAACCTTGGCAAATCAAATTTATCTCAGCATTCAAGTTATCAAATAGAGCATATATTCCATTTAGAGGGACCTTGACCGGCAAGTGAGGTTTTAATATAACGATAAGTTAGTTATGACTGTAAATCTTTGAAAGTGATGAAAGCGCCCTAGATCGGCCAGTACTAGTACATTGTACCTTGAAACAAAATGTCAGAGTGCAAGCATGATTTTGACGTGTGTCATCTTAATAATGTAACATATTATTTTGGCACCTTGATTGTATGTACACTCAGAGTATTCTAAAAGGATATGTGAAGGAAGTTAGTTCAAATCCCTTCATGTGAATAACAATTATGATGCAAAGACAAGGAAATATTATTCACTCTGCCGCATTTTCCAGGAACGACAACGACTACTTAATAAATTTCATTCACTGCCAGTCATTGTTAAGTATACTTCATACTAAAATCAAAGAGCAAGTAATAATAAGTAGAGAATTGTATGTGTATCATTATTCCAAATTCGTCTACTCTTAGTACTAAAGCTTTCATACAATTTACTTTCCAAGAATTGTAGCACAGTTTTAAATGTTCCGAATAATCACAAAATATTCTTCTATTTTATTAATCATTTAGTGAAACTATTTACTCACCTTAAGGCCGTAAGTTTACATTTTCAGCGCAGTAAGTAAAGAGCACTTTGCTATTTTACCATCTATATTTATAGGCTCTTCTTTAAGCTATTTATCCGTAAAGTGTCAGTCACACAATTTTCAAGCAAATAAGATCTAACTATAGCTACAGTTACTATCAAGTCAAAGAAAAAAAAAAGAAAGGAAACTGAGCTGAATTTCTAGAGTCAAATAACAAAGTAACAATAATTCGTAAATAGCTGGCAGTCTAATAGCTGTTTAATTGTGGTAACAGTCTCATTACTAATCGACTCTTCGACCCAGCAGCCAAATTTAGAAGCAAAATTTCAGTCAGTTTTTGCAGACAAAACGTATTGCAGTCGAATATCTGGAAATATTAACTGGGATTTGAACTAATAATGAATTATCCGCTTTTTATTTCACGACACTCAGTGCCTATATTCTTTACACCCTCTATTTGAGACTAATTTTCCTTGTTTGTTTGTTGTTGTTTTTTTTATAATGCATGTACTACAGTTCAAAGTCACTTACTTCTTGTAATGTTGAACGCCCATCTGCAAAAACAAAATATAATCTTATTTAGTGTTAAAATATATTAAAATATATTCATAGGAAGACAAATGTGGACATTTTTTTCTATTAAGACAATAAAATTAGGTACATCCGACAACATTGATGTTTCGAAGAAACTCTTATCCCCGGGAAAAAAAGCCTAAAATTAGTCACAAAACATTCATTAGAGAGTGACTTTTCTCCAACTTAGTGAAAATGTGAAATTTTATCTCTATGTTCATAATTTGTGTCACAAAATTATTACTTATCTATAATTTTCTTAAATATTCTTAAATAATTAAATGTTTCAAAACTGGATTAGAAAAACACATTTCAATTCAGAGATTTTTTTTCTTAAGCTCAGTAATTGCCATACGTTCGGTTGACGTACTGGTTGCTTGGACAAGTCCGGATATAACTCCTTTTGTCTAAAGTGAACGCAATTATTCGACGTTCCAAACCTCAGTTTGATACTTGATATTACTGACTTATTATTTGAATATTGGCAAGTTTCAGAAAATGTCTAAATCATTTCACTAAAATATCTTTGTAAATTAGGTATTTTTTCCTTACTACTGTACTAAATTCAAACTTATGTAAAATATATAAGATATAGTAATATGATAAAGACTTCCATAATTGTCTAATTGTTGGTGACACATTTTCGGGGCCGTCTCAGAGAAAGGTCGTATTAGCTTTGGATATAGTTCAGCTGAAAAGCTTTCAGTAAATCATGTAGTTTTTGAACATTGTGCCTGAAGGTACTCAGCCAACTTGTCCAGTTCTGATATGCCTAAATATGTCCGTATACTCCAGTATATAAGTCGGAGATATTAATTGTCCTGCTTTTCTGCTTGAACTTTCGATATACAGTTAATATTACAGAATCGGTACTCTACAACAAAACCTGCCACACATCTTTACTTCCCCTAAGACACAGCATTCGTAATGCTGCAATCCTTTTTGTACGAAAAGCAATATATTTGCATATAATGAAATAGTAAGGGTAAAACATTTTATGATATTAAATTGACACTACAGACGGCAATCTAAGTTTGAATGTCGTCCTTTTCTTTTAAACATTATTATCATACGTTTATGTTAACAGATTAATATAACTTGAAGGTTTGTCCTTCATCTGTATCGCAACTGTAAGATGTAAGAACATCAAGAAAAAGACAGACACATATATTAAGTCCTAGAAAAATGGCGCTTCTTGCAGCTCAAAGTGAGAACACGATTCCGCAAAAGGTTAATTTAATGTCAAAGTAAAGCTATAGTATATGACTTGAGGGTGTTGTCCAGGCCGTCCGTGCGTCCGTCTGTTAGCAATTTGTTTTCTGGAGAATAACTTGAGTACTCTTTCGTCTACAATCTTTTACCTTCATCTGATTATTGCACACATTGAGTGGATGACCCCTATTGATTTTTTTAGTCAGTAGCTCAAAGTTCAAGGTCACATAGACCTTAACATTGAAAACCATTTCCGCAAGGTAACTTGACAATCATTTGTTATAGAGACTTCAAACTTTATATCTTGATTGCACATATAGAGTGGATGACCCCTATGCTTTTTAGGGTCAGTATGTCAAAGACAAGGTCACAGTGACCTAAATATTTAGAATCATTTACATTCTGTAACTTGACAATCATTTTTCATAGAGACTACAAAATTCAACTAACAGTTGCACACATTGATAGAATGGCCCCTATTGATTTTGGGGTCAGTAGGTCAAAGGTAAAAAAAAATCAAAATTTAAAGCAAGTCATTTAATTTTAAAGTCTAAGGTTCCCTCCCTTATATCACAAATGCATCATTCTTAGAAAAAACAGCCTTCGGGCATATAATGTTCCGCCCAGCGGTGCTCTTGCTAACATTAGTCTCACTTGTAAAGTGCCAGGTTAAAGGGCAGTCATTTAAATTTGACAAAAAAAGGAATAGTTCATAGCGAGTCTGTAAAGTTTGTTTATATTTCTACCTATCCTTTCCATAACATTGAGTTGGCATGCTGCTTTTTTACAAATATTTGAGATGTGAGTATTAAAATTCATCATAAAATCAAAAGTTACATCTAGCAAATTTAATTCACACTGAAAAGAACAGCTACCTAAATTGAAAGAAATATTGAGATCTTTAGTTTCACGTCCAAAAGCAATAGCTTGAAACTTTTCTGGATTAGCTTTCATGTGATTAAGTTTAAACCAGTTTATGGGATGTAGGGAGTCCTGTTCAAGGGTGTTCACTAGGTCCGTTGGGCATTTATTTTGGTATGAAAGTGTGTTGTCATTTGCGTAATTATATAAAGAATTTTTATGAACCAAAGAAAAAATATAATTTTTGAAGATGTTGAAGAGAAGAAGACCCAGTATAGAGCCTTGTGGGACACCCTTTACAATATGTTGAATAGTGCTGTATCTACATGTATCACCTAATTTTACACGTTGTTTTTTACAGGAGAGATAGCTCTGAATTAAATCAACAGAGGATTCAGTAGATCATAGTACTTACATTTCAATAAAAGAAAATCATGTTTTGGGCAGTCAAAGACTTTTGAAAGATCCATGAGAGAAAGTATTTTATAAATAAACATTAATTAATTGCATAAATTGTGATTATCCTTCCATTTGCATTTGTTTACTAACATGAGCCTTTGTTAAATTTTCGTTAATTAAAATATTTTATTTATTATTAAACGCCTATATTGACATATTGGCATGGTCATTATGCACGTGAGCTATAGTATGTGCTGCAAAAAAGACACTTGTTCAAAAATCTTGTAATGAGACGATATCTCCGTTGTTCCTGTCGATAAGTATTTACAACAGTCAACCAGATTCTTAAATGTTAAAGAATACATTCAAAGGCATCTAGACGCAGTCTTTTAAATAATAAGTTTACTCGTATCAAGAAAGCATTAAAAACAATTTTATCAAAGGTCAAACTATTTAGAATAAGAGCTCATAATTTCCCCTCATCATTATCAGTCAGATTTAAAAGCGTAGGAAATATAGAATCACGTCCAGTTTGTTTCGCCTCGTACTTACTGACCTTGTCCAGATAAACTGTTCGTTTGTATAAACTAAATCATTACCATGCACATAAAATCCATTCCCTGAAGGATTTGTTTTTATACTGTCACATCCATCAGAAAACTTCCAGCATAAGACAATATTTAACCATTACTACTATAAGTGTTATTAACAATCCTTGCAGTAATGTGTTGTTTTCGATTCGTCATCTGTTTTGAAAGACGTTATCAAACATGTCATCATCAATGATACAGACATAAAAAACTTATACGAAAGCTGTGGGATATTGATCAACGCGTTCAGTCCATTAAAGCTCAAATTCAATTAAATTCAGCTGTGACATCTCTTGAAGCCGCCTGAATATAATTTCATCGAATGAAGAGAATAGTTTATTAATTTAAATGAATCATGTATAGTTCATGATATTGTTTGTTTTTTTCATTTCATATCACGCGTTTCATTCCGATGAGATATTTTATTCATAATTGTGAGATCTTTCGATTATGTTTCTGCTGGTCCATTATGTTTCAAATTGGGCTTCAAATGACTGATGTTTGTGTTCATAAAATGTCAAAACGTCCCAAAACATCGCCAATGATAAAAAATAGAAACTACAAATCAATTATATTATTTCTGTTTGAAAAATGTAAGTTATGATTTATCTAAAATTATCGATACATTGTTGTATACGAATAAACACTAGTATCTATTATTCTGGAAGATTCAGAATACATCAATGCAACTGCAGCAACAGCTACTTTCAGTTTTCAGTCAAACCTGTGTAAGTTAAGGTTCTCCAAATATTCAGCAATAATTAATATTTGTATTATTATTGTATTCTTTGTAAACCATTTGACGCCTCTAGAAATATTTGATATGTGTGAAAGCGCTTGTGGTCATAAGGTAAGATAATTATCGTTAATAGCTAACTACTAAAACATGTTAGAGCTGTACGATATTTGGTCAAGGAGAATTGTTTTCTTTTAGAGAAAGGCCTACATATTATTTTCATGTATTTCTTTCTCAATAGGATTAATAATGATAAGACAATAATATTTGCACATTCTGATAAGTGATTCATACCACATTACGAGCCCTTATTTCTTTAAGTAAGAAGAAGTTCTATTCAGTTTATAACACGAAATTTATTAATTAAACGATTGCTTTAGTTTTTTAAGCGTCTCTTGAAAAGTGAGTGCCTGTACCTTCTTCAGTTTCAATGACATTATATTAACAAAAGACGTTATTTGATGTTAGTTCAGCATTAAAACAAAACAAAAATAAGAGCAACCAATGGACCAAAGACGTTCAAAAAGAATCAGATAGACACATTTAGTCTTAGTAGCAAATTCATCGTGCCATCGTGTTCTTGCTGATTTTACTCCAAGTGCTCTGGTCTCAATAAGGTCATTGAGTACCTACCTTTTTTCACTCTACTGTGCCATTAGCTTTTTTAATGTTTTATATGTTTGTGTGCCTCTGGGTTGGGGTTAATTCTCCAAGACAGCATATTTGTTTTCTTATGATAACCTGTTGGGGTAACTGCGAAGAACCTGGTTTAAACATCCCAGAGGCAAAAGTGTTTCCACTGACCGTTTCAAGGTGGTAACCCCTCGGCTTCTCATTTTTGTTAACCGTTTGTGGTGTCATTTTTTTAAATTGATCTATAAATGAATTTATGCAATATTTTCTTTACTTCTTGACAGTGTAGGGAAGCTATGTTTTTGACGATTTTTATTTTATACTTTTTTGCACGTTTTTTTCCCATGAAGTGTTAAAAAAAGGTTAGGAGAAATTAAAATTATACCCTGTCCTTTTTACTGACAAAAAAATCAGTTTCTATCGACGGAAAATGAACTTGTGTACAAGAGACGACATTAGAATGGGTAATTAGTTCGTCTTTCATCTGTAACAATAGAAGACATGTCCGTTATGATTAGAAAAAGAGATTGAAACTTCCAGTTGAAGGACATGGGAATAAAGAGATTTTGCTAATTTGGGGGGAAATAAACAACATAAACACTATTGACTTGAAACATCGAAATTTTAATGAACGTTTCTAACTATTAGAGTTAAACTTCGGTACCGGTTGCCCATAAGACGGTCGCCCCGGCAGAAGTTTGCTATTTTTAGTTGTGGATGATAGTGCAACCCATTCCAGAAACGTCCCTGGTTCTTTCTCAAGCTCAGTGTATTGCACTGATACATGGGACTTTGGTTTAACGTCTCTTCCGAAAGACATAAATGTTAGTGGAGGAGCTGTGGATTGAACGCGCGACCCTGTATTACAAATCCAGCGCGATACCACTCGGCCACAGATCCACTCCTAAGTTTTTCTTTACTTATTGAATCTATAGTATCACGTACTTCTTTCTTGTTTTTAAAACTTGTCAGATTTTCGAAGCACACAAAAAACAATATAAACTTTGTAGAAACAACTAAGCGTAGTAAAATTAACAGATGAGTAAAGAGAACGATGTGACCATTATTTAGTCTAATTGCCCAGAAAAGGGGATTCTAGAGTAGTGGAGGTGGTGTGTTAGTCAGTTATACTTAGTTGTCTGCAGAATTGACTTGTGTCCCGCTGACTTTTTATCTTCAATTTAAGCCCACGACCTGGTGGAACACTTTGTTTCAGAAAAAGATGTATCACTAAGATATACAGTAATATGCATAAAAGTTTTGGTGAAATGACGACCATATTGATTGTTCAACCAACGCTCAATAGACAGGAAATTTATAGACTCAACAGCTAAATGAGAAATCTTGTATCTTACCTTAATACATTTTTGATGTTTTATTAGTGTAATAACACTCACCACCAATATTGTTCTTTTGAAAAACTGTTTGGGCAAGTGTGAAGTTGATGCAAACTAGAACCTGGTTTAAATCTCCAGTGGCAAAAATGTTGCCACTGACCGTTCAAAGGCCCTAACCTCACGGGTTCTCTTTTCGTGAATTGTTTGTGGTGTTTTTATTGTTTAATATATAATTTTATGCTCTCTTTTTCTCTCTATTTTTTAATGTGTAGAGAGGCTATATTTTCTGAATTGTTTGTGGTGTTTTATTGTTTAATATATAATTTATGCTCTCTTTTTCTCTCTATTTCTTAATGTGTAGAGAGGCTGTATTTTCTGACTGTGGTATTTCCACATATGCGTTTTTCATTTAGAAAATGAATATTTCAAAGTTGGAAAGATATCTACTAGCAAATTGTCGGTGACTTAAGTCTTAATATATATATGGACTGCACACATAGTCCAAAAGATGCTGAAAAAAATAAGCTCGATGTCTGAATCAAGAACTAGTGAAAACGCATTGGTCGTATATCGGATTATTTCAAATGAATTGAATGAGCCCGATTGCCATCAACTCTAGGGTTCTCGATGGGTTTTAAATGTACTTGTTATTCGACACCTGAACGCGCCATATATCGAGATCGAAGAAAGGTAACACCCGTTTTGTAATAGAAAAGAGAATTTTAATAATTATAACAGTTCTCGTTTTTATTACAAAACGGGTTGTAAGGAATCAACCACTTTTGTAATAACGAGAATTGTAATAAATGTCAAACTTAGTTTGTTTTTTTTGGCCAAAAAAGTATCTATCCATAAAATAACTGTTTTTTAAGACAGAAATTAGCACCTCCTTATTGATCTGAATTGTCCTTGATCATTTCGAGACCGTGAAGTGTTGATTAAAACTCAAATTATATATGAATGAACTTAACTGTTAGACTTTATTACATTTGAATTTTTTTACAAAACGGGTTGTAAGGTATCAACCGCTTTTGTAATAGCAAGAATTGTAATAAATGTCAAACTTAGTAGTTTTGCCAGAAAAGTTTCTACCCATAGAATAACTGTTTCTTTAGACAGAAATTAGCACCTCCTTTTTGCCAAAAAAGTTTCTATCCATAGAATAACAGTTTCTTTAGACAGAAATTAGCACGTTTTAATTGACCTGAATTGTCCTTGATCCTTAAGAGTCTGTCAAGTGTTGATTAAAATCCAAATTATATATGAATGAACTTAACTGTTAGATTTTATTACATTTCGAAATTTTATTACAAAACGGGTTGAAAGGTATCAACCACTTTTGTAATAACGAGAATTGTAATAAAATGTGAAAGTAAGTTATTTTTGCCAAAAATGTTTCTATCCGTAAAATAACTGTTTTTTCAAACATAAATTAGCACGTTTTTTTAGACCTGAATTGTCCTTGCACATTTTTATACCATCAAGTGTTTATTAAAACTCAACTTATATATGAATGAACTTAACCGTTAAACTTTATTTTATTTTGAAATTTTATTACAAAACGGGTTGTAAGGTATCGACCACTTTTGTAATAACGAGAATTGTAATAAATGTCAAACTTAGTTTTTTTTGCCAAAAAAGTTTCTATCCATGAAATAATTGTTTCTTTAGACAGAAATAAGCACGTCCTTATTGACCTGAATTGTCCTTGATCATTTGAGACCGTGAAGTGTTGATTAAAACTTAAATTATATATGAATGATCTTAAGTGTTAGATTTTTATTGCATTTTGAAATTTTATTACAAAACGGGTTGTAAGGTATCAACCACTTTTGTAATAACGAGAATTGTAATAATATGTGAAACTTAGTTATTTTTGTAAAAATATTTCTATCCATAGCATGTGTTTTTTTTTGACAGAAATTAGCTCGTTTTTATTGACCTAAATTGTCCATGATCCTATATTTCTTCTATGCAAAACATATGACCTTTAGATTGTGGGCAATTTTGACCTATGATCTGATTCACTTTTATAGTGGACCTCTGGCCGATATATTTTGCAAAATATCTAATCTGTTATCGTCGTGTTGATTTCTAATAATTTATAAATGTTTTTGTTGCAGTTGCTCAACTGCCTCAACATCGTGGCAGCTTTATTCAATGGACACCTATGCAAAGTTTTATCACCTTTGTTAAAATGATTTAAGGGAGATTTGTTTAAAAGAAATGTTGACGTTAAATTAGTGTTTGTTTTCAGAAGCAATATAACAAATGTAAAACAAGAGGGCCATGATAGCCCTAGATCGCTCACCTGAATACTTTGCCTTCAGGTCTTCTGTTGCGCAAACATCAGAAGCTTTCTTTAATTCCCCCTACATAAATCTATATTACTTCAAGTGACCCCTAGGGTAGAGCCAATTTTCACTCAAGGGGCATAATTTGAACAAACACATTTCTTTGAGATGTTTCCATAGTTTGTTATATAAATAATTTTTATATCATATATAAAAAAGTTCGCATTTCGTGTCCGCTCTGTTACTTTTAAACTACACCAGTGTGCACTGCTTGAAAGTTTTTAAAATAACTTGACACAAATGATCACCATTATGAGAGTGCAACAACCAGGTCGCTATTCCAAGGTCAAAGTCACACTTAAAGGTCTATATAAAAAGTCCACATTTTATTTCTTCTCCATAGCTTATTATAGCTTATTGTAATTTTCCATATTTTCAATATATCATCAACTCAATGTCATGATATTATGTGAACATTTGACCTTAATTAAATAAAGGACATTGATATATTTTAAAGTACATTTTGTCAGGCAAATAAACTTTAAACAAGCTAAAGCTAAAATAGAATACTCAAAATGCCACTGAAAATATAACGGCAAAGACTTATATGAAGATAGACATCTTTTTTTGGACGGCTCCGAGAAACTGCGACTTGTTTCATGCGTGCTAACATGATTCATGCTTTAAGTAAGTGTCATTTATATCATTGTTTACGGAATAACATGGCAGGCGTATTTTTTAAATACAAATTCAGAAGCATATGACATGATCGCATTAATAATGCCATCAGTTCAAGAGGTGGTTATTGGTTTGTTCGTTTTTTTTTTTTTTTTTTTTTCTTTTGTTGTTGTTGTTGTTGTTTTTTTTAAATTGATAATCATTTCATTTAAATAATCGATGCTACCAATTAAATTAGCGTAATATGTTGCTTATTAAAAGTATACCAGCTGAATCCGACAACACTGCCTGAATTTTTGTTTGTTTGCTGCTGTTGCTTTTTTTTCAAATAACACATTGACATCAAGCTGGAAGGACTATATCAAAACAATTTGTCTTTTTGTTTTAAAAAATTTGGAATTATTTCAGTAGCAGTTCAAATATGTGTAAGAGTGCACAGCAACTTGTTATGTGACTGTTTCTTAAAAAACAATGACTTAATGTTTATTTTAATGAAATATGTAAAAAGCAAAATACATTTTAAGGGTCTATCTAAATAAACGCACGGCTAAGCAGTTTAAATTTTGTAATATTTAGTTGTAATAATTATAAGGGATAAGAGAAAACGTAAAGAAATTAACCCTTTTGCAACAGTCTTACATTATTTTAGTATCCCGACAGGTGTGGCAAGTGAAGATATTGTCATTATAACACTGGCTGAATTGTCCTAAGGTCGGATCTTAAATAAGCTAAGGAGCCACGCTTTAATTTTGCAACGCGTTGAAACGCACCCTAAGTCTGTGAAAAAAAAATTTAATTTACAATATCTGACAAATATCAGTCATTTGCCTTACACTTAACAGACCAACTTGTAAACAATCCGTGAAACGTTCCAGAAAACATGAAAGGAATACAACTATTGTTCGTGATATCATTGATTTCAATATGGAACAGAAAAACTGGTGTATTCTGCACGACCCAGTTTGTCCATTTTGTTCGTGGAAATTACTTTAATGGATTTATGTGCAATATAGATGACATTATTCAAGAGACAAGTTATGTTAGTGTTTCACAGTGTCTCGTTAGTTGTTCAAAACAACCCTTGTGTACTGGAATATTCATAGAACCGGAAGCTAAACGGTGTTTAGCATGTTCCTCATTATTCTTTACACAGAATACATCTACCGTTTCTACTTACTACAAACTTTATGGCGAGGGTTTCAATGAAATATACGTTGAGCATAACCCACGTTTTCAGTGATATCATTTTCGGGTAACGTGATTTAAATTTTCTTTAAAGAGTTAGTATTTATAACCAATACAAATGCTAACTTGAAAGCTGATTGGTGAGCACTTTCCTTAGTAATGCAACTAACCCTCTCTATTTATTAATTAACATTATTAATTGACACATTTTCTTTCTTTTCTGATGAGGATTCAAGTTTATTTTGAAATACACCAAAAGGTGACACAATTTTGACAGTTTTTTTAGTTCAGATCTTCAGGCTTAGTATCATAGTATGCACTACACTTTTTCAATATCTATATGTAAATAAGCTATTTACGGTTATTCAAAGTTGTCTCAAATAGTCTTTTCCTTCCTCGTTAGCTGAATTTGTCCTCGCTAATCACGCCTTTTATGAATTTTTCGCTTCATTAAACAAATTGTTGACACTTATTCTTTAATTTGATGATCAATTTTTAATACTTTTCTTGTCTAAACTGAATGTTCTTATGAACAGACAAAGCTGTCTGGTTTTTTATTTGTTGTTGTGTGTGTGTTTTGTTTGTTTGGTTTTGTTTTTTTTGTTTTTTGTTTTTTGTTTTTGTTTTTCTAAGAGTTTGACATATTTCAAATGTTCTTCACTTTCTTTTACAGAATTTAGCGCTTATTTGCTTGTGACACAAGCAATGGATTGGTATGATGCAAAGGTAAACCGGCCTAACATTCCGCTCTCTTTTAAAACAACCATGTATTTCTCACATAATGGTCAAAGCTTTCTTATATTCTTAATCCCACTTCTATATGTTAGCTGATAAAAGTTTAAAGTCTCGTCATTTGGAGCCAACGACAAGTCAGATATCTTTGATAATATGCCCATAATTATCAATAAAGTATGAGTTATTTTCAATGACCTCCTGAATTCAAATCAGAGTAAGGTTAAAATGTGACATTCTGCTCTCGGTCGGATATATATTCATTTTTTTTTTCCAAATACGATTTTATTTTTTTCGAATACTGAAAGATTAAACACGTTTTAAATACCATTATGCAAATCATAAAATAACTATCAAACATTTTGTTATAACTATTACGATATTTAACGTTAGTTTTTACTGCATATTAAATAAACCTTTCTTTTTTAAATTTTGCAGCTGAACTGAGAAGAACTTGGAGGTCATCTGTTGATCCTGTCGTCTAAAAAAGAAAATGACTACATTGTACAAAATGTTGTTGCATCAGGTATGCGCAAATATGTCATTTTCACAGTGCTTGATTTAAAAACTGCTCTAGTGTGCCTTTTTAAAAACAAACACCGTTTTGTAAACTTACTAAGCCATCATTATTTTGTCATGCAATAAAATTTCCTTATATTGATAGGACCATAGCTTGACAAAAAACATGTTAAACTTCAAAGCCCTTTTAAGCTATGACAGCACTAAAATAAAAAAAATGATTCCTCAGGGTTTAGACTTTAGTATAGATTTTTATTTGAGACAAAAGCAAAAACAGTTTATAAAGTATACATCTATACAAAAGCAGCATCCACTAAGTAAATGCCATTGCAAAACAGATAGTTACACAGAGTACAGCAGTCGAAAAACTTGGTAACTGACATTATTGAAAACGTTTTGAGAGCTGCTGATATCTTATCTGTGACGATTCTGTTCTCTATGAATGATTATTTGACGGGCTACACGAGAAAAAGGGCACTCGGACAGTTTGTTTTACTATTGAAATAAACTGAATTTAAAATCAGCGAAAAACATCAATACGCTTGTCTTCTTCTTCAAAAAAAGTTGAAGTAAAGATTGATAGCCTGAATATTGACTTTCATAAAAATACATATTTTGTATCTTACTGCTTGATGGCCATTACTACGACGACAGTTTTTGTAGACAAATCCTTCTTTTGTAAAAATGATGGTACTTGAATAAACCGGAACGATGAATGATAGTTATTATAGTTTTGCAAAAAGGTGAGATATATTCAAACGGTAAAGAATGTTATAATGAAATAGCTAGAATTCAAATAAATGTAACTATATAAAATCTTCTATATTGATTTACTGCCAGTCGGAACTTAGATAGAATCTGACGTCAAATTTGGGTATATGCTGTAATTATAAGGAATATCAATTTTACGCATAATGTTACTTTTCAACATGATAAAATATTGTTCCTGTTATATATCGGAAGCTGAAATTGTCAGACAAAAATCCTTGGATATCGTTCGTTAAGAATAAATAAAACTGTCCATTTCCAAAAATTATGTCCAAGTGCCCCTTTTCCCGTGTCGTCATTCATTTCCTTGGACAAAGAACATATGTTGTTGCTTCTAAATGGAATAAAAGTGTATAAAAACCTTTTCAAAATTACTTTAACTACATCAGATCTCAGCCTTGAGCAAAAAAAAAAATATAACGCGTGTATAGCCCTGGGCTTTAGAAGACATAATGGCTTACAAACTGCAGCCAGCGCACTTGGAAGACAATCAATAACTTCACCGATATATGCACTAATTTTACAGTCAGCCACACCGCGTTTTTGTTTACTTAGTTGACAAAACTAAGAATAAACAGACATGCAAAATTTAACTTATATAGATAGCGATTTGGTTATCCGCTAGATTGCAGTAAAATTCCACGGATTCCTTTTGATAGCTTTTTACGGCTTTGTGAAATTTAAAATTGAAAGCCCACAAAGCTCATTATATTAGCAATTTATTGTTTTTCAGTAAATGTGGAGTCCATTCACATCGGTGGGATAGGACTTGGTGGACAAGTGACGACATTTAAATAGGTAGATGGTTCAGCTTTTGCTGACGGTTACACAAACTGGCAGGGTGGTCAACCATACCCTAGAGTTGATAAGGAAATGTTCGTTAAGATGTGGAAAACTTTTAACTGTCGATAGAATGACATTAATGGGGAGTCATTCAACATTTGTGAATTTGACTGAAACAGTGCTATCACACATGACGGTTACATTTTTTTAAACAAACAATCATATACTTAATATCCCTAGAAAGAGATTTCTTGTACGAGCAACCGCAATAAAACACCATTTCAGCGCAAAATAATCGATTTAATATAAAGTGTGCTTTTTCATCCATTCATCAATCAAATAGAATGCAATAACAGCGAGCGAATAAAAACAAACAAACAAATGCACAGGTTTAGGCAAGTCTTTTTTCTACTGAAGATGGCCAGTTTTATACATTTTCATCCAGTGTTTGATTTCTTTGGCAGTATGTATAGAATTGTACGCATGTCACGTGTTATTGGTATATATGAAAAGTAATTCTAAAAAAATAATGCTTCAATATCAACTAAGTGCTACCCTTTTTATCGTGTCAGTTATGAATTATTAGCCATAGCAGGTAATCAAATATTAGGTAATCAATATCTATATTGTCAGGTTCTTTTTTTTTAAAAGGCAAATGTTGAAAGCACTCATAATGCATATGCATAAAAGCTGCATAATTTTGAAAAGTACTTAATATTTGTTCTAGTCGTAATATTTGTGAAAATACTGTTATCATGGTTATGGCTCATTGATATCAAAACGGGTGTAAAAAGACACTCGCATTATGCCCCATGACTTTTTTTAATTAAACTCTTCCCGTATTGTTCGTTAATCAAGAATTTTTGTTTCTCATATACTTGGAGATTTAGGGTATTATAAAAATGGTTCTAATATTATTGGCTAGAAGTAAAATAGTAAAAGTCGCGATCACGATTCCTCTGACACAAAGGCTAGGAATAAATGATGATGAACCAGAAACAACCAATTTATTCACTTATCGACATTTGTAATACTGGAAGTACATTTTCTTCAAACTTTCATTTTAGAGTTTTATTGTTTTTTTTTCAATAAAAAGTAATAAAAATATATATGGCGAGAAGTGAAATATGTTTGCCCCAACAGGTTATTTGATCCAGTAGATAGTATGCCCCCCGTATAGAGGTACTCGTGAACGCTCATAGGGGAAACAAATCTTGAAAACGGTAGACTTTAATATCGAATATTAGGTATTAAAACAAGTGATTTTTCTGACAAAGATTCAAGAGGTTAAGCTTAAGTTATTGACTTTATTACATTTAAAAGGGAATAGGGGAGGGCTATTTCATATTTCTTTCGAAACAAATTTGAAAGAGATGAAGTATGTTTATAGGTGTTTGACGAACAATGCCTAAGTTTTTGGCTTTGTACGTATTAATGACTAATGCATCAGATATCATACATAGCTTGCACAATTATTGTTGTTACAATGAAGTGAACTTACATTGTTGTTTTTTATGATAACAATAGCAGAATATCTACATGTATTACGTTATGAACAAGACAAGTCGAAAACTCAGTTAAGATGTACAGTGATTTCTAATTGCAGGGAACATATTTAAACAACAAATCAATGTTTAAACAATAATATTTTTTGTATTCAATGAGACAAACGTATAACTAGGAACTTATTTGCTGTTACCAAGAAACGTACATTTGTTTACCATTTTGCGATGTCACATCGTTGCATTTCTCTTCTGTGATATCACAAATTTTAAGCTTAAAGTGAATGTTTAAGTTCATGCAATTATCGTAATAATCGTCTGTATGCCTCGTTACGGTATTAAATGCGATATTTTTTCATTTTAATGTCCTACTAACTGAAATACTTAAAAATACTTGTTTTAACATTTCTGAAAGCAAATATTCAATATTTACACCATTGAAATTGTTCAAAATGTTTTTTAAAACACCATTTCTATCTAAGTTTGTTCACTGACTCGGCGCTTAACTTTTCCAACCTCCCTGTACATTTGCAAAAAAAGGAACAGTAAGCAATCTAAACCTTATTTCGGGCCTTAGTTCACAAGGAAAGAAAAAGATAGCATAGGGCGCGGAAGAATTATAATTTGTGTAAGAATAGTAAACAAAGCCGAGTTAAATATGGCGAGTCGGTTGTATAAACTAACAATGAACAAATACGTACATAAATATCGATTGTTGAATGAGAAAAGAATCCGTGATCTTCATTCAAATTTAAGAAAAAAATAATTTAAACTATTATTAATAATTTCAATAGAAATACTGATAGTAATAAAATGCCAAATATCGTCGAATTTTATCGTTATTTTAAAAGAGTAAACGAAGACAATTTCAGTTACCCTATAGAGGAGATTGACATAAATGTTAATTTGTAATATGAAACAGAATTTTTAAATAGCGAAATTGCAATAAATGAAGTTTTAAAAATGATTAGTAAAAGTAAAAAATCCAAGGCGGCCTCTCCAGAGGATTTTTCATATAATGAATATTTGAAAACTTCTAAACACCTAGTAGCACAAATTTTAACTGATTATTTTAATGAAATATTTTGAATCTGGAATAAAGGCCGATAGTAGGCTTGTAGGAACAATAATGCCTATTTATAAAAAGAAGGGCTCGCCCCTAGACCTCCGAAATTATCGACCAATAACAATCTCAATTGTTTAGGTAAACTTATTTTTTACTGCAATTTTTAACGAAAGAAATAACAAATTCCTTCCACAGAATTAACTTCAAAATGAAAATCAAGCTAGATTTCGTTCAAACTACTCAACTACAGATCATGTTTTCGCTCTTAAATTTCTTATTGTTAAGTCTCGTTCAAAAAATAAGAAGCTGTTCTGCTGTTATATTGATTGTTCCTCCGCATTCAATGGAAGTTTGAGGGCTGGTCTTTGGAGTAAACTCATTCAAATTGGTATAAATGGAAACTGTATTCGATTAATTTATAAAATGTATTTGGATAACAAATATTGTATATCTGTAAATGGAAGCAAATCTGTTTTTCTTTAAAAGCACGTGTGGCGTGCGTCAAGGTGAAAATGTGTCCCCGATCATGTTTTCTCTTTACCTGAATGATTTACAAGATTATCTTGAGAAAAAAATGCTGTGATAACTATACTTACATATAATGAGGATGCTGGATTTTACCTCAAGCTGTTTATTTTTTATATGCTGATGATACTGTACTTATAAGTGATAACAAAGAAAATTCTCAACACTTACTTAATGATTTCAATGCATATAATAGTAAATTGTGGAATTTATCGGTTAACTTAAGCAAAACAAAAATAATGATTTTTGGTACTAACAAACCTGAAAATTTTAGTTTTTTCATTAAACGGGGACCCAGTAGAAATTGTAAAAGAATATAAGTATTTAGGTGTATTATTTTCTAGCAGTGGATCTTTTTTTAAATGCTAGAAAATATATAGTTTCTCAAGCAAATAAAGACATGCATATCTTTTATTCAAGAATCCTTAACTTAGATTGACCACTTTATATTCAGTTAAAATTGTTTGACCAGACCATTGTCCCAATACTTACATATAACTGCGAGGTATGGGGAACAGAAACATTAAATTTGATTGAAAATATACATACCTATTTTTTACATAAAATTTCCAAAAGTAAGAAAACTACACCATTATTATGTTGTATGGAGAATTAGGCATATACCCTATAGAAATCACCATTTTAACTAGGATTATAATTTTTGGAGTAAGCAACTGATGGGTAACGAAAATAAAATTTCACTCATATGTTATAAAATATGCTATTTTCCGACACTGAATTTAAATGGATAGAATATGTAAAAAGTATCCTTAATCATACAGGTTTTACTTTCATCTGGGAAAATCTAAGACAAACAAATCTTAATAATGTACATACTTTGGTAAATGAAACACTAAAACACAATTTCTACAGAACTGGAAAAGCCCAATAATGTCAAACTCATCAAAAGGCGCGAACTACAGATTACTTACAAAGTGCTCAGGGTGAGCTTCTTTGATTTGTCTTTTCGTCAACTTTTCATTCAAATGACATCTCCTCTGAAACCAAAGGGCCAAATTTAATGAAACTTGCCTGGGATGTTCCTTGCATAAAGCTCTACCTAGATTGTTCCAATGGTTCTGGTCCATTGCATTTCTGGGTCACTGGACCTAAAAACAAATTTTTAAAAGTTGGATCTTTAAAAATCTTCTTCTCCGAAACCTCCAGTCCTTGAGCTTAGATATTTGGTATGAAGCATCTTCTACTGGACCTCTACAACGTTTGTTCAAATTATGACCGTGGGGTCAAAACTGACCCAACCCCAGGGGTCAGTTGATTTTACATAGATTTATATAGGGAAAAATTAAAAATCTTCTTGTCAGAAACCACAAGGCCAAGAGTTTAGAAGTTTGGTGTGCAGCATTGTCAGGTAGACCTTTACCAATTTTGTTCAAATCATGGCTCCTAGGTCAAAAATGGCCCAGCCTCAGGGGTTACATGATTTATATAGAGTTATATAGGAAAAACTTTTAAAAATCTTCTTGGCAGAAATCGCAAAGCCTATAGTTTAGATATTTCGTATGCAGCATTGTCCAGTGGACCTTTACCAAGTTTGTTCAAATCATGGCTCCTGGGTCAAAAATGGCCCCGCCCCAGGGGTCACATGTTTTACATAAAGTTATATAGGAAAAACTTTAAAAAATCTTCTTGTCAGAAACCGAAAGGCCTAGAGATATATTTAAAGATACTACCACCTTATTTAAGATTTATTTTATTTCAATTTAGGTGCGCAAACCACAGATTTCGTTTCGAAACTGGACGTTGGCGTTCTAGGCTCGTGGCTTATCTTAATCGCACGTGCAGTTAATGTACATTTAACACAGTGGGTGACGAATATCATTATCTCTTAGAATGTCCTCATATTAGTGAGCAGAGGAAGCGATACATTTATCCTTATTACATTCAAAATCTCTAGAGGCAGAAAATAAGCTTAAGAAATTTTCCGTTTTTCTTCGTATTCTTATACACCATTTTAAATACGCTTAGTGTTTAACCAATTTTGCACTTTTCATATTTCCAAAAAATCTGTCTTTCATGAATCATGTTAAGACACGTTGTAGTAAAAATAGTTAAGTTTTAAAATCATATTTGTGAATGAAAACATTTTCTAATATAAAAACAGCACATGTCTCTCAGGGTAAAAGTGCATATTAGCAACCCTAGAACTGAAATAAAGTGCATATTAGCAACCCGAGAACTGAAATAAATGTTATTTCAGTTCTCGGGTTGCTAATATGCACTTTTACCCTGAGAGACATGTGCTATTTTTTTATTATACCGATCCAACATCTTCATCATTTATTTTTGCAAATTTGGTTGCTGACAAAGAATTTGCCATTTCATCACCAATTGTCGTTTTTTAAGTGTGTGTTATCAAGACGTTTGGTCAGCTAATCTGTATTGCAAGACGTTTTATACACTGTATTTCACAAAACAAGTGTCTGAGGCACGCAGAGCAGAGCGGCCAGGGGAGAGAACTTGAACATTACGTTTTCTTAAGTCTATATAGATTACTCGCCCCTGGGTAATATTACAAAAAGATTATTGACCGGTTGATATTCATTTCCAGGATGAGAGATCAAAATAACACCATGTGACGTCACATTAGGCTATATAGTAAAAGTGTATGTGAGGTATAATAGATAAGATTGTCTACTATCCCACAATCTTATTAAGACAATCCACGAGATGCGCGGACCCATTTATCTATTTATACGTTACTTAACCTACAGTACAGTACTAAATAAATACTGTTCATGCTTAGATGATTTTATTTCAAATGTTATTAGTCACAATTAAACATTTATCGTTCTTGAAGTTTATGATTTTTTTCAATCTATATTTTCATTTTAGTTGATTTACTTTGTGCAAGATGATCTCTTATTTTAACTTTATATTCGATTTTTTAGTTTCGTCACACATAATAAATTATGCTAAACTGAAATTGAAAAGATCTAAATTGGATATCAGTTATAATTTTATGTACTTGGTTGTATGAATATTATAATACATTATATAATTACGATTATATAGCTAAAGAAACACACAGAAACACACAGTGTCTGTTCAAATGCTAACTACAAATAAAACATTATTTGCATATAATTATGTATTATTTTTTCTTTCTTTAGGATACGATTTGTAAGTAAGTAAGTGAATTGTTTATTGTATAGACATTAAAAAATTAATAAATATACAACAATATCTACCACACAGTCTTATGGACATATATATGTCACCAAAGTGCGAGTCCTGTTAGTTTAATATAGATATGAGTTCAAAGGAATACTTGTTTCACAAGATTTCATGGAAACCCATATCCGACACGAAGGTAATGATATGTATTTAGCCAGATACATTTATTCGGACTTAAAATTTACATGCAGCTAGATTTAAATGCAGCTATAATTAAGCTAGAATGAAGTGCAACTAGAATTAAACGCAGGCGCCTACATATGTTAATTCCTTGTTGTGTTAGCTTTGTCAAAGATTTAAATGACATGCCGACAGTTTGAAAACTGTGAACGAAGTTAAATCAACATCACCTAGACACAAGTGTATATTATTTGAATTACTTTATTATAAAATCTAATTGAATTGTCGTGTTTTTAACATATTCGTTTTAATGTCATACAGATTTACAAATTACTTCAATTATACCGCCGGAATGTTCGATAGCTTATATAGTATGTACATGTATGTATGCCCCCTTACAGTAAACACCCATGAGTGCCTCCTGACATTTTAGTAACAGACCAGACAGACAAGAAACAGCTCAGAGTTAGATTATGAGGTCACGCCGATGCTAGGTGGCCCTGTTAAAACATCATTACCAATTTTACTTAAATTTTCCAGTCACGTTTCTATTTCATTTCTAGAATTGCTACAATGTTTTGTGTGTTTACAGATTTTTGTTCAGGTTACATACAACTGTTTTTAAGCCTATGGGTTTTAAAAATGAAAAGAGCGTTATTATAATCTCTGACAGTCCTTTAAATGAGAATTAAATTAATAATATAAATTCAAGCAAATATTAGTTTGCATGTAAATAATGTAATTCTATCAAACACCCCTTTTTATTCATAGTTTTAATAAACGCTAAGCGCTTAATCATTTGCTACAGGATTTAAACAAATAGTGTTCTGTTTCTTTTCACTTAAATGCAAGTGCATTTCAATTCAAACAATCTGTACTGTCAACAACTTTCATTTCCTGTTAAAAAACCCTTTTATGCTGTGGGTAGCAACAAAAAAGGCAACTTATTCATTCTTAAAAGAATTTATTTAATTTATAATAAGGTAGTGTCATTTTAACTTGACAGACACAGACAAATCTAGCTAAAACGCAAATTAATTGAACTTGCTTTAGGTACACTGTTAACCTCAAAGAAAGTGAATCACATCAATTTGAAAAAATATGGAAATAAGGCTTTCATTTATGCTGGTCTCATTCATATCATTGTATGGGAGAGTGTTTGAAGTAATCCGTTTACTTGAAGTAATCCGTTTTATTCGGGCTGACTTTCTTACCGGAAATGTTTGTCCTGAAGGCGACATAATCCAGAGGAGCAGATATACACGGGAGAGGCAGTGTGTGATTCGGTGTTCTATGCAACCGTTGTATAAGGGCGTTTTTCTGGAACCGGAAATAAATCGATGTATATCTTGTTCTACTGCGTCTTTTATGAGGAATGCATCTGCTGTTTCAAAGTATTACAGACGTTCTGGTAAGCATGTTCACCAATATTAAATGAAATTCCCTACTATTGTTTAGTTCAAATTTCCTAACGATAAGGTCAAACACCATTTCTATATATATTCTTTAGAAAAAAAGAAGTTGACATCGGATTAAAAGCAAAACTGTTTGAATATTTATGAGAAAGTTATTCAATATGTAACGAATTAGAATTTCTTCGTTGCCCTTTTGATATTCCAAGTCCAATATAATTATAATAATAATAATGGTCATTATTGGGGTCCAAGTGCAATTAGTCAAGGAGTTGAGTGCTGCTCTCTTTGTAGAAATCATATCCTTCTGATGCCCAAGATAGCTTTACTTACTCATTATTTGTATAAGTCTTTTGGACGCCTATTTCTGTATTTTATGTATTGAATTGTTTTATTTATTTAATTTTGCCCCAATTATAAACGGTTCAGAAAATATAATCTGATTCGAACATGTCTTCAAACTAATAGTGATTTGATAGTCCTTTTACTCACTGAAAGAATGTTTATTTTCTTATACAATTCATGGTTTTCTATCTCAATAGATTCACATGTTTCAGCTTATTTGCTGGTGACACAACGTATGACTTGGTATAATGCAAAGGTAGGCATGCCTTTTTGCTTATTTGAATCTCGCAACTTTGCTGTGGTAAGCATTGTTTTTGTTTGTAATTTGTCCTACTGTTTATCATTCACTCATGTACACAAGTTTAAGCGACAATTTAAAAAGGCATTTGCTTAACTTTGTCGTCTTTGTCAATGTAGAAAAAAAACTGTTTGAAATTCCTTAAAAACTTCCTATCAAAACTAAAAATAGAAACAGATAAACAAATAAAAATCGTGTCCCTTTATTTTAGAAACACTGCGAGGATAGTGGAGGTCATTTGCTGATTATTTCATCGGAAGAAGAGAATAACTTCATTATACAGCAAGTTATTGAATCAGGTATGAAGAAAATATTATAACTGTTTAAGGAAATGACTCTACATACAATGAAAGTAATGATAAGTGAAAATTCATCGTAATATAAATGATGTTTTCCATTATCTTTATTGTAACAGTTAACTCTACATAAAAACAGTCTTGCTGACACTAAAATACAGAATGTTTAATTTTCTGACTAAGTTGTTACTTCTATACATTGTGACATTGTGATACTGCCACATTTATAGTGTAGCAAAATTCGATGAAGCGTTATATGCAGACTTATGAAACTGGAAATCACAAACCCGTGCTACCCTTCTCATCTTCTTTCTTCTCAACTACACTAAATGCAACAAGCCAGATCAAAAAGATTTGTAGGTGAAAGGATATAAAGTCCGCAACATTCTGACCAAGTTTCATGGCAAATGGGTAAGAGATTTGGTATCAGGAAAGTTAAACATTATGTTTTTTTTATAACTGAACTGGTAACTTGGAACTTAAAACCACATGGTCCAGTAGCAAACTGGATTTATAATTGTTGACAAATCCTGTTAATATTTCAGATTTAAATGCTGAAGATAGAAATGAACGCGATAACACTAATAAATAAATGTATCAAAAACAAAATGCTTATAAAGTAACCAATCATAATAAAAATATAAGAAAAATTTTAATACCGGCCTTTATTTCAGATATAAAACATGGTTTTCAAATCGGTGGAAAGGGAATTGGTGGGCAAGCAACAACATTTAAATGGGTTGATGGCTCGGCATTTCTTGATGGCTATACAAACTGGAGGGGCGGTCAGCCATATCCTAACATATCCGAGGAACGGTATGTTATGATGGTGTTTGAATGGAACTTTCAATGGAATGATGAAGGTGACGGAGGCAGATATAGCATTTGTGAATTTGATTACCGTCGTGTTTTTAATAAATAAATTTCAAGAAATCTTTGTTTTCATTTTTTGTGTGAAGGATATTGATATTTGCATTGTTCTTCAACCCGTTGTGGCGGACTGTGTAAATATGGAACCTTTTGAAATTACTATTAGGTGTATTTTTAACCGTATGGCATGTTTTCTGTCTTACAATCTTCAATCAACTGACTTTTAAGAAGACATTCGAATAAATTTCCTTGTTAATATTACAAAAAAATATTACAATAAGTTGTTAATCTTTATAGAACACATTTCACAAAACACTAGAAATCCGAGTATTAAAATATGTTATTTCGACAATTGAATATTTCGAATTTATTTGTTTTATAAAAAAAAATGATATGTTGTGCTTAGTCTGTTAATATTTCACAAAAAAGAAGCAATAGTTATGGGATATAGCACCGCACTTTCGACAAAGAGGTAGCTGGTTCAAATTCCAACACTGATGATGAGATCTTATTCTTTCAAACTTAACACTTCAAGGCAAAACGACATGCTCTCTTCTTCATATGTACAAACGAATCTGAGGAAAATCTATTTATCTGTCCTCGAATCAAAACAACAGCTATCACTAAGGGTGATAAACCCAGATACCACATTGACACAGCAGTTTCTACATTTATAGTTTGTCTGCTATAATATAAAAAAAAAACAAATGGCCGAAAATTCAAAACACAAACTTCTTTGGAATGTTTACTCAGCAGTATAAGCCAGTATAGGAAAACAGCAGAAATCAACACAAACACTACATGATGCAAATATTGGCTGAGAACTAAAGAAGTTTGATTGTACTCCAATTATTATTGCTGAAAAAAGCACAGACAAACGTACACTAGACCAATGTCTTTTTTATCTTTTATTTGTAAAAAGATATTATAAAAATCTGGCAACAAGTGCTGAGAAATAGCATGGACAAATATTAGTATTTAAAAGAATTAAATACACATAACTCAGTGAAAATTTATGGCAGTGGAATGCGTCAACAACATGCACAGCTACACTCGGTACTTATGCAACGTATTATTAAAATCTGAATAAAAGTTGATGAGAAACAGTCCAGACAAATTAACGTGTAAAAAGATATGAAAGGTCCATAACTCATTAAAAATATCACTGAAGTGCAACGCAGCAACAACATACACAACTACCCTAGGTACTTATGAATCTAGCAAAGTGTTATTAAAATCTGAACAATAATTGATAAGAAATTGTCAGGACAAATTGGTGTGTAAAAATAACATAGGTCCATAACTCAGTGAAGAATCAACAGAGTTGGACGTGACAATGATATGTACAACAAGAGTTGGTACTAATGAGTCTTGCAAAGTATTATTTAATCTGAGGAATAGTTGCTGAGAAATAGTCTTAACAAATTTTGTCTACAGACGGCTGGCCGGACGGACCGACGGACGGACCGACCAAAGCACGTGATTTCAATATAATAAAAAAATCAGACGTAGAAACACGCTAAATTTACCCTTACCTCAGCCAGATATTTGCGTTGGAAAATGCCATTTTTTGTTTCTCCCTTTTAAAGAGGCTGTACTACAGATTTGAGATAAAATGTTTTTTACATAAATTTAATATCTAGATGCCGTGAGATTATAACAACATGATATTTTACTTCAAAACTGATTATAAAGGTCAAAATAGAACAAAAAAAAATATATTCGCTTCAGCTTGATTTGAACTCTGGACCCTCATGTTAACAAAATAATACCAACGCTTTTACTGTCACCACTATCGCAGCATGTGAAATGATTGTCAATTACTTGAAATCTTATACAAAATAATTATACCGTCGTGTTACGGTATAGCACTATCAAAGGAAAAAAAATCAATTTATAATGTGATTATCTGACTTATTTTTTGTCAGTTAGTTTTTAAGCGTTAGTCATACATATTACAAGAAATTTATAATACAAGAAAACTTTCTTTTTTTGTCATCTGGAGACCAGCCCCTTTAAGAAGCAATGGTTTCTCTCTATTTTCCTTTTGCTTTATGGCAAGTTGAACTGCTCTTGTGTAGCATGTACCATTGTGCTTTTTGAAAAAAAAAAACAATCAAAATGATACCACTATGTGAAGAGTTCGGGTAAGGGAAATTATAGAGATTATGCAAATACTTTCCTTCTGCAAAATGTCGAAACGATTTGATTTTCAAGAATTTGTTGTTTGGGTTTCGTGACTTGAACTTTCTATATCAACTGTAAATGATGATATTGCATTAAACTGCAGAGTGCAAGCACCAAACACGTCTTTAAATATCCGTTTGTAACTGACCTAAAATCATTTAATCACGAAGTTTCCATTCATTTAATTTTCTATTAAGTTTTTAGACCTTTAAAAACTCATTTACTAAGATTTTAGCCAGGCCGCCAATTTCACTTGTGTTTTTTAACAAACCACAGCTTATGAAATCAGAAACAAAACAAAAGCTTTTCCAGTGTACCTGATTTGCCTTTGGCCGTCTTTTGGTACTTTAATGCTTTTACAGTTACAGCGAGGGTGCTTCTGCATATTTTTATTCATTTAAATAATGAAAATGTAAATAAGCAGGTCAAAAAATTTGCCATGTCTTGTATCAGAAGACAACATGTTATAATTTCTTCCTTTTCAGTTGGTAAACAAAGTTCAAGTTGCCTTGATTGCAAAACAACACATGCATAATTATGATAGTCGAAGAAGAGTTGACACTGATGACTACTGGTGAGCATATTACCGTATCTGTCTAGTGCAGACAACATAAAATATGTTTTCTCCCATACAAATCATTCTTTACTTTTTTAAGATTCCCAAAGTTCACACGGCTCTTAACACATAGCAAGACACATGGTAGCTCGGTTTAATAATATATATATATTTGTTCAAACTTTCTCAAAGCTGGTAACAATTGGTACTTCTTAGTTTTGAGCAACCAATACCTCAAATGAAATAAATTTTAAAATATAAATCATCTATACTAATTGCTTCTTGTAACTTTCAAGTCAGTGCCTCAATGGCTGTTTTTTTGCCATCCTTCATGTGCTGAAATGAGAAAATTGTGCGAGGCACTGTGAATATTGTGAAGATCTGCTTGCAAAAATCACTCCTCTGACCTCCCATGGTCTACCCATAATACACAATCAGCTTGACTCAGCATTTTTTCTTTCACTGTCTGATTATTTGTAAACAAAAACATTGAAAATTAGTAACATAATTATCTTAATTCAGTTACTTACCTTGAATATATCACTTCCATATGCCAAAAAAAGTTTTAATATTTATTTAAGGGACATACCCTAAAATTTACCAATGATATACACCATAATTATTTTGATGGCTCTATCTTTTAAAAGGAAAAGATAACTGATATTTTAGAAAAGACCATATGGTCAAAAATGATTCATGTGTAATAAATGTCTAGCAACCAGAAATGGAACAACAGCAACTCTCTATATAAAGACTTAAATATTAGTGCATTCAGTTTGCCGACTGTACTCAGAATTATCAACTGACATACACCTTTACATTCGGTAATAATTAATACCATTTCACTTTTACATGATTCTGAACAAAATGGAATACTTGAAATTGAGTGTATACCACTTTTAAGTAAAAAGTTGTGTTACTGAAGTATCTGTTTATGTCAGTTCTTATCACATTATCACAATTTGAAATGTTTACATTTTTTTTGTTAATTGCATGAAAGTTGATTTTTACTGTATGTTTTTAAATAATGTATTTTTGTATTATTCATTAGGTACTTTTTTTATTTTTATTATTATCATTTTCAAAGTTTATTAAATGCCTCCAGGAAAAAAAATGAAGATACATTTTTCTTCAATTATCAATATTGCAAATGAGTCAATAAAATAGATATGCAGTATATTATAGATTAAGTGTAGGTTATGTCCCTTGAGAGTAAGATTGTAATTTTATAACACTAGTTGCACAACCCACACACAACCACTAAGTATGATTCAACAGGATAATGTGATCATGTTCCAGTATGTGAAAATCTAATTACCATCAAAATATTTTACTTTCATTTGGTCAGGAAAGGTTCATTGGAGCTTCTAAGCTGGACTGGTCAATCAGAATAGCCTGTTAAATTCATTTAATGGCTGTCACAATTAAGTTGCAAGCATAATATTGAAATACATTCAACGTGCATAAAAAACACCAATTTTATTATAAGTTTAAAACAATCCACTCCATGATCACCAGTGTGTCAAGCTGAGTTTCAACAGTACAACCAAAATAATTAAAACCAGTTTTAATAAAAGAAAATGAAAATCTTAGCTTAATAACGTTCTCCATTTCTGCTGAACTTCATCTATTTGAGTCACCACATCGGTAGTGATAATTTCCCATCCAAGGTTTTTCTGTCGCACAATATGTCGCTGTTGTTACTGAGAATCCACGTGGGCAACTGAAATGAAGGAAAGGTATACCAGCTAATTCAACCAAATTCAATTTTCATTGCATGTAGTTTTTAAAAGATGTAAAATAAAATGTGAATAGCTAGTTGGTCTGGCTGCACTGAATGCTGAAATATATATTTGGTATAATTTCTTAAATTCTGCTTAAGTGCTGTATTAAGTGAAAAACTCATAAATCAAATACACCTTGTGTCTGAAAAAAGGATAAACTATACAGCCATTAATAACCATTAAGGGAGGTAATCTCTTTCCAAAAGTTATATCCTCCACAAAGTAGTTATATACTGGTGTGTAATACATGCACAGCATCTTGTTAGCGCAAAAGATTCTGAAGAAGTGAACTGTTAAATAAGATAAACGTAATTTACACATACAGAATTTGTATATATCTGTAGAATCGTTCGTGCATTTAAATAAACCATCTGTGATTGCAATTTGTACTCAAGCTGCCTCGATCAGAGGAACCCTATAAAAAAACACTATTGTCAGTGTGCTGTCAGTTAAAAAAACCACTATTGTCAGTGTGCTGTCAGTTTATTGTCAGTATGTGTGCTGTCATATAATTTCCATTGCAATCCCTGTTCCTTTCCGGCACGTTTCCGGATCTGACATCAAACTAGCAAACTGCATTTGATGTCAGTGAAGCAAAAGTGTAAAATGCATTCAAATAATAATTTTTCACTTAAACTTGAGACAAACCTAAGTTTGCTCTTACCACTGACCCATCAAAAATCAATTCCTTTCTGTCACTTTAGAAGTTAACGAAGTTTTTTTTTTATAGAAATTTACTTACTACACAGTAGGTAAACAATCCTGAAAATTGATAGATAATATTTCCTGATGTATTTTCTGTTGCAGTTGTGGACTTTTGTGGTGAAAAGTGACATTATTAGTTTTATTGCAAGGAAATTCATATAACTGTAATTGGAATTGCAACTGTACCACGTTCAATGAAACTGGCATTTTATTCTTTAAAACTAAAAATCGTGGCAGTGTCGATTTCAGCTAAGTTTCTAAACTGTTTTCATACAACAAAGATAAATAAGCGGTTTCAGTGTATATATACAATATTTAAGGTGGAAACCTGTATAGAAATGACATGTTACTTCTTAAATTATCCTGGGTAAGTGCCAAACACCTGTGCTCACCTGTACATGAAAACCAGACAAATAGATAAATAAAATAATTTACCTTCTTTCTGCTTTTTGGTAACTCTCTTACGGTGGCTGACGACAAGGCTGCCTGCATCTCTGCTGGACTTCAAGTTGTAGCTCTGACCGACTTCCATCATGCCACAGTCTACATCCGTGCTGCAACTCGTGTTGTACTATCCGCCTCCATCCATATCCGACCAAGCTGCTTTACTTATTCAACGTAGACACTTTCTAAGAGCAAACTTTCAACATTAAAAAACATCGTCTCTATTTTCAACTGTATTCCCTAAAGTAACACCAAAACGCCGCCTAAAATGTCAATTTCTTTGGTTTCTTCATGCAAAACGTGCGAGCTAATCTCAATGTACAGTTACGGCCATTTGCATTGAATGGGCAAATACGACTGGTTGTTTTAGACAGGTGGATTGTTAGTGTCTTCCTTGTAAAAGGTGTGAATAAGTAAGCAGATATAGATATTTGCCTTCGTCCCTAATTTTGTACCTTGCAGGGGAATGAACCGAAAGAGTTTCGTTTTGCTTGACTGATTTTGTCATTAAAAGTGCAATGACGATATCGGGACAAACTTTGTTCAGGAGAAAATTCTTACCGGATGTCATGTCAATGACAGCACGTGTACGGGCATTCTGTTAAATACATACAATTCGCCCATTGAATACAGGGAAATGCGAAATATTTGGAATCCCTTCAATGAGTAATTTGAACATTTTTTTCTGATATAACATTTACCTTTTCTAAACATAATTATATCTTTTCTATATAGTTATCTGAACTACCTATACATTTTTGCGAGAAGTAAGTCAGGCTTATACAGATGAAATACATGAATACGTCGCTCAAACTGTTTAAGATCGTACTATATCCTGTTTAAAGGAACTAAAAACTCCAGGGATGCAATGTAAATGTGAAAAGTATTGAAGCTGCCCTATGTCCAGATATAGAGACTCGAAAGAAATAAAACTGAAATGTTTTAATGTTCGTAGTGTTGTTCTTTGGTGTGTATATATATATAAGTACCTCGCTAATTACCTCCCTTGCGTCCGCAATTAAGGTACCTCGATAATTACCTTCCTTGCGTCCGCCATTAAGGGACTGCGCCGAAAAAAGCAATTTGATAATGCGGAGCTTAGAAAAAGTCCTATTTTTATAGCTGTAATGTACGGAATCCTGTTGAGGCCAATTATAATGTCGCTGTTGCGCTTAGAGGTAGACGCTCGACAACGCGACGCGACATCGCGAAAACACGACGCGACATTGCGAAAATGCGATACAACGCTCGACAACGCGAAGCGACGCGCGACAATGTCAAACAAAATATTGCGATATCATATCGTATTGTCGCGCTATAAAAGCCCGAAATATCGCAGTGTTGCTTCGCATTATCGTGCGTCGTATGGCATTGTCGCGATGTCGCGTCGCGTTGTCGCGATGTCGCGTCGCGTTGTCGTCTGTCGCTTATGCACTTTTGAAGACCTCGACGCACGACAACGCGATACGACGCTCAAACATGCAAAGCGACGCGCGACAACGCGACGCGACATTTTCATAATTTCATATCGCATTGTCTTCCTTCGTGACTCTGCCTGTACCGCGACACACGAAATTTCCAAACGACTCTAGACAACGCGACGCGACGATCGAAAACGCGAAGCGACACTAGACAATGTGACGCGACATTTATTGGAATATTGTATCGCGTTGCAGTGCGTCTACCGGTGACAGGTTAAAATGTTGCTAGATCTATATGCCGTTTGACGGTGCGATGACAAAATTTCACGTGCCTGTGTATTATCCAGCCCTCCCTATAGCCACATTGCAATTTTTTTAGACAATGGCGGTGGAATTTGTTCTTTATTAATTTGATGGCCGGAATATACAATTCGCCCATTTTCGGTAGACACAATACGATACGATATACGATATTCCAATAAATATCGCGCGCATTGTCTAATGTCGCTTTGCGTTTTCGAGCGTCGTGATACAGGCACAGACACGACGGGAGACAATGCGATACGACATTGTGAAAATGTCGCGTCGCATTGTTCCGCGTCGCTTCATGTTGTCGAGCGTCAAGTACAGAACGTGACGGACGACAACGCGACGCGAAACCGCGACAATGCGATACGACGGACGACAATGCGAAACGACATTGCGATATTTCTCGCTGTTATAGCCCGACCATACGATATGACATCACAACATTTCTTTTGAAATTGTCGCGCGTCGCTTCGCGTTGTTGAGCGTCGTATCGCATTTTCGCGATGTCTCGTCGCGTTTTCGAGCGTCTACCTCTAAGTGCGACAATGACATTTTAAGTGGCCCCAACAGGATTCCGTAGTAATGTGATTGTGAAGTTGTATGTCATAGAAACAGATTCGTATAAACCACATAAAGCAATTATTATTGGCAAATATCTATCCCGTGGTCTTCTAACTGAAAACAAGTATATTTGTAAACGAGTTTTTGCTGACAGCTCAATCTATTGAACTGTAAATAAAGGTCTTGTGACATTCTCCAGTTGATCATTCTTTTTATTGCATCAAAATTTCACGAAAAACTGCTTTTAAAAAGCACACGTATCTATCTTTAAAAAAATCTCTCCAAAAGGGTACAGTTATGTAGGTGTCATAATAATTTTGTTTTCCGTATTACAAGAAATATCCAAAACAAAAATGTTAAAAATAAGACAAAGGAAAGCAAACGTATTATTGTAATATCAATATCTTACAACGTGTGGCTTGCAGCTATTATTTTCTGTCTGCATACACAAACTCACACGTTGTACATATCAATAATTTTCAAAAACAGATTTCCATAATGCAAGAAATACAGAATAGAAAATTAGAGGCAACAGATGCAAAGTTCATTCGGTCGTGATAATCGTGCTTGTAAGGAAGAATATATATTCTTAAAATTCATATAACAATCGGGAATAAATAAAGACCACGCTTTATAGCCTTCAGGAATTTTCTCAAGAGCAAATTTCGTTATTACAGTGTTTTTTGTGACTGATCAAGCGAGACCGACAATGGTAATTAACGGTGACTTATCAAAACAAAGACAGTATGTCACCCCCATATTACGTAACCACATTCCTTCACCACAGGACACCGCGAAAGACAAAAGACAGTTTGCTAATTAAAGAAGCGCTAAATAATGCATATTTATTGTCAAGTATTCTTTGAAACTGTATCAAAGAATAAAGCAAATTTTAGTTAAAATAGAATGAACATGCGGCTGATGAGCCAAACACACGGGAGAGAGACTAAAGGCGGAGAATCAGTCGGTTTTTATGCAGATTTAGTAGTCTGCCGGAGTAACTGATGTCCCAGTGACATTGTGTATCAAGAAAATGGAATAAAACTTGTTTTAAAAAAAAGTACTATTATCACCCCACTTTGAGCATTTAAAAGGTGTTGCAATGTTTGACTTCCGTTTTTTTTTTGTTTTTTTTTTAACGTCTAATTGTGTTTATAATTCCTTTGCAAGATGTAAACAAACATAATACATTATTACACCGCTTCAGCTATTATAAGTATGAAAAACCTTGCAATGTTCATAAAAAACATTCTTGAAATACCTGCGTTTATAGCTGTAAAAAATTAAACACACGTGGCAGATTTATATTGTTCAGACTTTGACATTGTTCTTTGGGCAATGATGTGCCGTTACAAACTTTGACATTGTTCTGGGGGGCGATGATGTGTTGTTACAAACTTTGACATTTTCTGTGGGCAATGATGTATTGTTACAAACTTTGACATTTTCTGTGGGCAATGATGTGTTGTTACAAACTTTGACATTGTTCTGTGGGCAATAATGTGTTGTTACAAACTTTGACATTTTCTGTGGGCAATGATGTATTGTTACAAATTTTGACATTGTTCTGTGGGCAATGACGTTTTGTTCTGGTTTTGACATTGTTATGTGGGCAATGATGTGTTGTTACAGACTTTGACATTTTCTGTGGGCAATGATATGTTGTTAAAAACTTTGACATTGTTCTGTGGGCAATGATGTGTTGTTACAAACTTTGACATTTTCTGTGGGCAATGATGTATTGTTACAAACTTTGACATTTTCTGTGGGCAATGATGTGTTGTTACAAACTTTGACATTGTTCTGTGGGCAATAATGTGTTGTTACAAACTTTGACATTTTCTGTGGGCAATGATGTATTGTTACAAACTTTGACATTGTTCTGTGGGCAAAGAAGTCTTGTTTCAGCTTTTCTTACCAATGTTTATTTAGTTAGGCTCAACCTCAGACAGATACGTTATCGTTGGATTATTGTCAGAATATTTAAATACGGTCTGAACTGATATGTTCATTAGTTCTTCTCTTTTTTTATGAAGACAAGGTTGAACTATATAAAATGTTACCGTTTTCAAACTGAGAGTAAATAGCATCACAGAGAGTTTGTTGAAATTGTTTGTACTCATTATAATATCTATCAAAATACAATATATTACACAGATTTTTGTTGATTTCATGGGTAAGTTTACATAAACAGAAATATATTTTTTGTTTGAAACATGGCCCCAACATTTCTTGGTGTTCTTTCATGGGATGAATATGCAAGTTAAAGCCAGTTAAAATAGGTCTTCCTATAAAGCCCTGTGAACTGTATGAACTTTATATAAAAAATGAATCTTATGCAGAATAAAGAAGGAATTATTTTGGTGCTTTCACACTTCTGACACATCCCGCAATTATAGTCAATGCTGCTATGTCCTGCTGACAGATTAACGATAACTGAATAACGATTAATGTTAACTGGTTGTTAACAGTTTGCAAATTGTAAACAAAATCTGTTGCATGTTGCCAAGCTTTTTGACAAACAATGGATTAATCTTTTAATATTTGTGTTAATGGTAGTATCATTAATGGTGGAAACAATTTGCAGACGTCTTTATTTGCAAATTTGCTGTACATATAACAGACATCTGGAGTTGTTCCAACTATAAATCCATTTGAATTAACAAAAATATTTTATTTCGCTTATTTCTAAACAGCAAATATAAGAAACTGGAAATTGATAATACGGCATGTTAAAATGTTATTCTCCATTCTTGCAAAACTACTGGGGTGATTAAAATTTGAGAATTATTTTTATTAATAAGGGGCCTTTAAATTTGATTGGCAGGGTCAATGTAGCAATTTTCAACTGCGTTACGACAAGAAATACTACTGAATGGAGAAACAGCTCATTATAACTTCAAATATATATAGTGCATTTATCAGCACACATGCACACACACAAACGTCAACTACTCATTTATTTGAAGATAGTTTTTTACCCCCACCACGAATGTTGGGTGAGTGGTGGAGGGGTATACTGGAATCGCTTTGTCGCGTCCACTCAATAAATCATATACTGATGGAAGGACTTTCTTCTAACTTAGATTTGATGTTAACCTCAACATGGGAATGTGCAGAACCTATGTTGTCCTTGTGTCAGATCAAGGTCAAGGTCACACTGGAAGGTCAGATAATTTTCGTGTCCGCTCTGTAAATCCTATACCGCTTGAAGGATTTTCTTCAAGTTGGCTCAGATGTTTACCTTATGATATCAATATGCAAAACCTATGTTGACCTTGTACCAGCTCAAGGTCAAAGTCACACTTGAAGGTCAAATTTTTAACAATGAATTATAAGACAAGGCTTTTCTTCTAACTTTCCTCAAATGTTCATCTCAACGAGGCAATGTTCATAACCTATATTGCCCTGGTGTCAGCTCAAGTTCAAGGTCACACTGGAAAGTCAAATATCTGAAAATTCAAAAAAAGACATTGTGTCTTGTCTGCTCTGTAAATGTTTTACCCCTTGAAGGATTTTCTTCTTACATGGCTGAAATATTCAACTCAACAAGGCAATATGCAAAACCATATTGCCCTTGTGTCAGGGCAAGCTCACACTGGAAGGTCAGACAATTTTCGTGTCCGCTCTATAAATGTTATACCCTTTGAAGGATTTTCTTCAAACTTGGCTCAAATGTTCACCTAATGACAGCGATGTACAGAACCCATGTGGACCTTATAGTAGTTCAGGGTCACACTTGACAGTCAGACAATTCTTTTGTCCGCTCTTTAAATTTTATACCCCTAGAAGGATTTTATTCAAACTTAGCTCAAATGTTTTCCTGATGAAAAGGATATGCAGAACTAATGTTGAACTTGTGTTGTCCTTGTACTAGCTCATGGTCAATGTCACACACTTGAAAGTCAAATATTAGACAATTAAATTAAGATGAGGACTTTTTTCTTACTTGGCAGAATACATGATATTGTTTATTTTATCTTTTCTATATATTCAAATATCCAAGTTACCTTCTATCAATGACATTGGTTGGGGTATGAATCGCATTCAGCGATGGTTCTAGTTAAGCAATGGTTTTGTTTTTATCAAAACTAGAAAACGAAAGAAATAAATGTTTGCTGTTGATAGATTCAGTTATCAGTAGTAGAAATTAGTAATATGCAGTTTTCAGCATTATTTTTTTGTTTTATGCAGTACCATTTGAAGTTTTTTTTAAAACACGTTAGACGTTTTCTAAGTTGACCTGGCCACAAGCAAGATATAAATCCATTATTAAGGATATCCTGCAATACGGTCCAATTTATTAAGGAATGGTGGCTGTGTTTTACTGTAATAAGAAGGAAAAGCTACGCAAAGTTACGAAATGAAACCTTGAAATAAACACCTGATAACAACAGAAAATCCCTTTTCAAAATAATAAACTTGTATTTCAAAAAAGATTAGGTGTCTTAAGAACATATAATATTTTACGCTTTGGCTTTAGGTATTTTTCTTTTACACTTTCCCACAGATTTTCAATGAGTACTTATTGTCCGAACAGCAAAATTATTTATCACACCCTCAGGCATAGTAGAAAAAGTGTAAGCTGACAATTATCCAATTTGTTCGCAGAAACAACGCAGCCATCCTCAAGCTTTAGGATGAGGGTAATATATAAAGTACCAGTAGAAACCTAGATACCTATTCGACCGTATTGCTTTTTGCGAAGTTCCTGAATATATCGGATTTCACCAATTTGGTACAAGTTGCAGTCCTTTCTAGTTACCTTGTAAGCACTGTCCCATTTACTTTCATCGAGTGACAATTGATTTTCAGTACTTTTGTGGCAAAATTCTTGTATCTTATATTTGTCTTGTTTAAAACGAAGAACTTCATCTTTAAAATCTACGCCAGCCGATTCTATTTTTGCATCTAACTCTTTGGCTGCTGCTTCGTATAAAGCGTAATCTAGATACAGAAACGACTTCAGTTTTTCATAATCTGTTTTCTTGAACCGACGAATGTTATGCCCCTTCAGTTTTTCCTCGATATATATAACATCCTTAACATGCCATTGCAATAATTTTTTCATTAGAACGAGCGACTCGTTCAATTTTTCAGTTAACATAATGAGATCAAATTCTTTTATAACTTTATTAGTGTAATTTCTTATTTCCTCGAGCAAGCTTGTGGGTTTCACTTTATTATCAAAATTTGGAAACAACTTTAATGGATAATTAAACGCAAACGCCATTCTGTTATTTGTCATTGATTGTTGCTTCCTGTCATACAACAATGGATTAGCTGCAAAATCCGAAAGATTCGTCTCCGGATAAAGTCTGAAAAATCTGATTGCTGATTCAAGTCTTGTTATAGGGTATCGAACAAGTCCGATGTACGCGGTGTCATTTGGAAGATACTTGTTGAACTCAGCCCGACTGTATATCACGTGGCAACATAATATGTCATAATGACGACAAACTGGGGGAGGAACAATATTTCGTTTTGTAAGTGAATTGTATAGACTTATCACGTTAGGCAACGTTGTTTCGGCCTTTCTCTTGTTGTCGTGCGGAAGCACGAAAGTGAGATTACGTGAGTCGCCAAATCTAAGAAATATATTTTGAACAGAAGTGCTTCCAGTTTTATGTACTTTTAGAAAAACAACATGATGCTTTTCACCTTTTTTTCCATAAACGTGATTATTTACGTCACGTAAACTATGTTCTTTTTCCGAAGACGTAGCTAGTTCACAGCTTGGAGTTCTTTGTTTGGTTGTCGTTCTCCAGTCTGACCGATTTGAGACTTTCTTAGATGATATCTCCGAATGGAGATTATTTTTTGAAAGTTGCCCTCCTTTTTTAGGTTTAGCTAAAGATAAATCGTCTTCAAATATTTCCAAAATATGTTTCTGAGTGTTACCAACAACTCCGTTGTCTGAGAAAACATAATCCCTTTCGTACAGGGCAATTGAAAGTAGGATGGTAACAATAGCAACAGCAAATGTAGTTCTAAAAATAAAAGAAAATAAACATGAACAGTATACTTTGAATGTCCTTACAGCACAATTTTGGTCAGGGATATGACATTTTTAACACTGTGAGAGACCGAGTATTCCAAAGGTAAAAGAAGATACTTTTTATTGACAAAAGGTTAGGGTAAGGGTTTAATAAGTAAACCAGTTGACTAATAAATGGAGTGTATTCCAAAGTACAAGGTAACAGAACAAATTTCAATTTACATACAAATAAATTTGCTTGATATCCTCTGCTGAAAATTTCACAAAATGATAACCTTGGCAAATCAGATTTATCTCAGCATTCAAGTTATCAAATAGAGCATATATTCCATTTAGAGGGACCTTGACCGGCAAGTGAGGTTTTAATGTAACGATAAGTTAGTTATGACTGTGAATCTTTGAAAGTGATGAAAGCGCCCTAGATCGGCCAGTACTAGTACATTGTACCTTGAAACAAAATGTCAGAGTGCAAGCATGATTTTGACGTGACTGTGTCATCTTAATAATGTAACATATTATTTCGGCACCTTGATTGTATGTACACTCAGAGTATTCTAAAAGGATATGTGAAGGAAGTTAGTTCAAATCCCTTCATGTGATTAACAATTATGATGCAAAGACAATGAAATATTATTCACTCTGCCGCATTTTCAAGGAACGACAAAGACTACTTAAAAAATTTCACTCACTGCCAGTCATTGTTGAGTATACTTCATACTAAAATCAAAGCAAGTAATAATAAGTAGAGAATTGTATGTGTATCATTATTCCAAATTCGTCTACTCTTAGTACTAAAGCTTTCATACAATTTACTTTCCAAGAATTATAGCACAGTTTTAAATGTTCCGAATAATCACAAAATGTTCTTCTATCTTATTAATCATTTAGTGAAACTATTTACTCACCTTAAGGCCGTAGGTTTACATTTTCAGCGCAGTAAGTAAAGAGCACTTTGCTATTTTACCATCTATATTTTTAGGCTGTTCTTTAAGCTATTTATCCGTAAAGTGTCAGTCACACAATTTTCAAACAAATAAGATCTAACTATACGTACAGTTACTATCAAGTCAACGAAAAACAAGAGGGTCATGATGGCCCTGGATCGCTCACCTGAGTACTTTGGCTGTAGGTTTGCTGTTAAGCAGTATTTCATTTTTTAATTGAAAATATATAAGTGCCTACAAACCAAATATGTAAAATATCAGTCAATAAATAAAGGCTCTATGACAGAAAGTAGAAATATCTATTATAAGCTATGGTGACCTTGACCTTGACCCAGTGACCTTAAACCTTACCCATGGGTAGAGGTCCATGCAAGGAACCTATATACTGAATATCAAAGATATTGGTCTATAAATGAAGGCTCTATGAGGTACAGTAGATAAATCTACTTTTAGCCTCCGTGACCTATAACCTAATCTAATAATTTAAAAAAAACTTGAAAAAGCTTGCTTTATGCCAAATTTTAAAATTCTAGCCCTTGTGGTTTCATGCATGAAGATTTTTTAAAGATTTCCTTTTTTACATATTAAGGGCCTCCGGGACGGGGCAAATTTTGACCCCATGGCCAACATTTCAACAATATTGGTAAACGTTCTTTACACAATACTCAACACCAAATATCAAAGGTCTAGTCCTATTTGTTTAAGAGAAAAATTATTTTTCATGTCTTTCCTATATGAATCTATGTTAACCAAGAAAACCCTGGGGCGTAGCCAATTTTGACCCCGGGGACATAAGATGAACAAACATGGTAGACATCTACTAGACAATGCTATATACCAAATATCTAAGCTGTAGGCATTGAGGTTTCCAGTAAGAAGATTTTTAAAGATTGCCTTTTTTACATATTAAGGGCCCCCGGGGCAGGGCCAATTTTCCCAGGGCCAACATTTAAACAATACTGTTAAAGGTTTTCTACACAATACTCCACACCAAATATCTAAAGTCTAGTCCTATTAGTTTCGGAGAAAAATGATTTTTCATGTTTTTCCTATATAACTATATGTAAACCAAGACAACCCTGGGGCGTGGCCAATTTTGACCCAGGGGACATAATTTGAACAAACCTGGTAGACATCCACTAGACAATGCTACATGCAAAATATCCAAGCATTATCCCTTTTGGTTTCTGATGTGAAGACTTTTTAAACTTTGTCCTATATAACTCTATGTAAACATGTGACCCCCAGGGGAGGGCCTTTTTTGACCCAGTGGCTATGATTTGAACAAACTTAGTAGAGGTCCACTGGACAATGCTACACACCAAATATTTAACTCTAGGCCTTGTGGTTTCTGACAAGAAGATTTTTAAAGTTTTTCCTATATAACTCTATGTAAAATATGTGACCCCTGGGGCGGGGCCATTTTTGACCCAGGAGCCAGGATTTGAACAAACTTGGTAAAGGTCCACTGGACAGTGCTGCACACCAAATATCTAAACTCTAGGCCTTGTGGTTTCTGGCAAGAAGATTTTTAAGTTTTCCCTATATAAATCTATGTAAAATCAACTGACCCGTGGGGTGGGGTCGGTTTTGACCCCAGGGTCATAATTTGAATAAACTTGGTAGAGGTCCACCTGATGATGCTTCATACCAAATATCTAAGCTCCAGGCCTTGTAGTTCTGGAGAAGAAGAATTTTAAAGTTCCAACTTTGAAAATCTATTTTTAGCTCCTGTGGCCTAGAAATGCAATGGACATGAACAATTGTGGTAAAGCTTCATGCAAGTAACATTCCTGCCAAGTTTCAGCAAGACTGGCCCAGCATTTCAGGAGAAGAAGTTGTTTGAAGAAAAAGTTTACGACGCACGCACGCACGCACGCACGCACGACGGACGACGGACATCAGGCGATCACAAAAACTCACCTTGAGCGCTTTGTGCTCAGGTGAGCTAAAAAAGAAAGGAAACTGAGCTGAACTTCTAGAGTCAAATAACAAAGTAACAATAATTCGTAAATAGCTGGCGGTCTAATAGCTGTTTAATTGTGGTAACAGTCTCATTACTAATTGACTCTTCGACCTAGCAGCTAAATTTAGAAGCAAAATTTCAGTCAGTTTTTGCAGACAAAAAGTATTGCAGTCGAACATCTGGAAATGTTAACTGGGATTTGAACTAATAATGAAGTATCCGCTTTTTATTTCACGACACCCAGTGCCTATATTCTTCACACCTTCTATTTGAGACTAATTTTCCTTGTTTGTTTGTTGTTGTTTTTTATAATGCATGTACTGCAGTTCAAAGTCACTTACTTCTGGTAATGTTGAACGCCCATCTGCAAAAACAAATTATAATCTTATTTAATGTTAAAATATATTCATAGGAAGACAAATGTGGACATTTTTTCTAATGAGACAATAAAATTAGGTACATCCAACAACATTGATGTTTCAAAGAAGCTCTTATCCCCGGGAAAAAAAGCCTAAAATTAGTCACAAAAGATTCATTAGAGAGTGACTTTTTTCAAATTTGGTGAAAATGTGAAATTTTATCTCTATGTTCATAATTTGTGTCACAAAACTTATTACTTATTTATAAATTTCTTAAATATTCTTAAATAATTAAATGTTTCAAAACTGGATTAGAAAAACACATTTCAATTCAGAGATTTTTTTCTTAAGCTCAGTAATTGCCATACGTTCGGTTGACGTACTGGTTGCTTGGACAAGTCCGGATATAACTCCTTTTGTCTAAAGTGAAAGCAATTATTCGACGTTCCAAACCACAGTTTGATTTTTGATATTACTGACTTATTATTCGAATATTGGCAAGTTTCAGAAAATGTCCAAATCATTTCACTAAAATATCTTTGTAAATTAGGTATTTTTCCTTACTACTGTACTAAATTCAAACTGTTATTTTCTACAAAGTATTACTGGGCCACTAAATGTCAAACTCATTTTCAATAATATATTTCATTACAGTTAATTCATTTGACATTATCTTCGAAACGATTTATGTAAAATATATAAGATATAGTTATATGATAAAGACTTCCATAATTGTCCAATTGTTGGTGACACATTTTCGGGGCCATCTCAGAGAAAGGTCATATTAGCTTTGGATATAGTTCAGCTGAAAAGCTTTCAGTAAATCATGTAGTTTTTGAACATTGTGCCTGAAGGTACTCAGCCAACTTGTCCATTTCTGATATGCCTAAATATGTCCGTACACTCCAGTATATAAGTCGGAGATATTAATTGTCCTGTTTTTCTGTTTGAACTTTCGATTTACAGTTATTATTACAGAATCGGCACTCTACAACAAAATCTTCCACACATCTTTACTTCCCCTAAGACACAGCAATCGTAATGCTGCAATCCTTTTTGTACGAAAAGCAATATATTTGCATATAATGAAATAGTAAGGGTAAAACATTTTATGATGCTAAATTGACACTACAAACGACAATCTAAGTTTGAATGTCGTCCTTTTCTTTTAAACATTATTATCATACATTTATGTTAACAGATTAATATAACTTGAAGGGTTGTCCTTCATCTGTATCGCAACTGTAAAAACATCAAGAAAAAGACAGACACATATATTTAGTCCTAGAAAAATGGCGCTTATTGCAGCTCAAAGTGAGAATACAATCCCACAAAAGGTTAATTTAATGTTAAAGTAAAGCTATAGTATATGACTTGAAATGCACTCACATTTTATTTTTGCTATTGTGACTATTATAGATTAATTGTAAAGTTGAATGAACTTTTTGCCAGGTTGTGCTCTTATGCTTTTATTACTTCTATTACACATGAACAATCAGAGAGGCTTAAAGTGTGCATGCATATCGATCCTTATCTTTTTAAAAGATGAAAAGGGAAAAATAACGAGCAGTTGACAGAACCAAATAGCAAATGCTTTGTGGAAGTCAAGTCAAGTAAAGTAATATTCATTTTGAAAGTCGGGTACAAGGAACTATTATGTGCAACATACAAATGTACATATACACATAGAAAAACACAAGCTCTGTTGAGCTTTTAACACCAACTTACATAAATGAATATGACATACATAAAGAGCAAAAGCATTATCCTATCACGAACAATATACATACATACAATATGTTATAAGCAGTTATAATAAGAACATAGTTTAAAAACAACATTAAAACCCTAAAGCATAACATAAACGATAATGACATTATAACAAGAGTTACGTTTAGTGGCTAAGATTGAAGAGGTTATTAAGATAGGGTACATAACAAGCAGGATTTAACTGTCAAAGACTTACATAGGTAGAATCTAGACACACAAACAAGCAAACATAAACTAAAACACAGGCTTAGCAGGAACACGCATAACTGGCAGTAAGCAGGATAAGCTGGCGAGTAGAATACCCCGCATCCAGACTGATGGTACCCCTTAGCAACCACATGCTGAACATCGGCACTCAGGGCCATCCCAGCTTTTTATAAGGGAACTAAATTGTCTGTAAGAAGTGCATTCCCGGAATTCAGCAAGCAAGGAGTTCCACAGTCTGGCTGCAGAGTACCTGAACGAGTTCTTACCGTACCTCTGTGTTCTAGGTGTGGGTAATTGTACTAAGTTTCTGTACCTACAATTATAAGCAGAATTCTTATAGTGTAACAGGTCATGGGGATAAGTAGGTCCAATTCTATTTAAAAGATTAAAGGCCTCAAGGGCAACTGTTCTCATCCTACGAGTTTTAAGAGATGGGAGTCCTGATTTTTCCAGTAGGGTATCGTAGGAGCTTTTCTAATCATCATATATGAATCTTAGTGCACGTTCCTGAATCTTCTCAACCTTTTTATATGCTCGAAGGGGCATATTAGGGTATGGTCCAGGGCGTCTATCCGTCCGTCAGTCCGTAGGCAATTTGTTTTCTGGAGGATAACTTGAGTAATATTTGACCTACAATCTTTTACCTTCATCTGGTTATGGCAACAAATTGAGTGGATGACCTCTATTGATTTTTTAGTCAGTAGCTCAAAGGTCAATGTCACATAGACCTTAACATTGAAAACAATTACCGCCAGGTTACTTGACAATCATTTGTTATAGAGACTTCAAACTTTATATCATGATTGCACATATAGAGTGAATGACCCCTATACATTTTAGGGTCAGTTTGTAAAAGGTCAAGGTCACAGTGACCTAAATGTTTAGAATAATTTACACTCTGTAACTTGACAGCCATTTTTCATAGAGACAAAATTCACATAACAGTTGCACACATTGAGTGAATGGCCCCTATTGATTTTGTGTCAGTAGGTCAAAGGTAAAAAAAATCAAAATTTAAAGCAAATCATTTAATTTTAAAGCCTAAGGTTTCTTCCCTTATAACACAAATGCATCATTCTTAGAAAAAACACCTTTCGGACATATAATGTTCCGCCCAGCGGTGCTCTTGTTAACATTAGTCTCACTTGTAAAGTGCCAGGTTAAAGGGCAGTTATTTAAATTTGACAATAAAAAGGAATAGTTCATAGTGAGTCTGCCTAGCTTGTTTATATTTCTACCTATCCTTTTCATAACATTGAGTTGGAATGCTGTTTTTTTACAAGTATTTGAGATATGAGTATTAGAATTCATCATAAAATCAAAAGTTTCACCTAGCAAATTTACTTCAAGATCACACTGAATATAACAGCTACCCATATCGAAAGGAATCTTGAGATCTTTAGTTTCCAAAAGCAATAGCTTGAAACTTTTCTGGATTAGCTTTCATGTGATTAAGTTTAAACCAGTGTATGAGATATAGGGATTCCTGTTCAAAGGTATTTCCTAGGTCCGTTGGCATTTATTTTGGTATGAAAGTGTGTTGTCATCTGCGTAATTATACAAAGAACTTTTATGAACCAAAGAAAAAATATAATTTATGAAGATGTTGAAGAGAAGAAGACCCAGTATAGAGCCTTGTGAGACACCCTTTACAATATGTTGAATAGTGCTGTATCTATCACCTAATTTTACACGTTGTTTTCTACAGGAAAAATAGCTCTGAATTAAATCAACAGAGGATTCAGTAGATCATAGTACTTATATTTAAATAAAAGTAAATCATGTGCTATGCAGTCATAGGCTTTTGAAAGATCCATGAAAGAAAGTATTTTAAATTATAAATAAATATTAATTAATTGCATAAATTGTGATTATACTTCCATTTGCATTTGTTTACTAAAATGAGTCTTTGTTAAATTTTCGTTACATTAAAATATCTTATTTATTATTAAACGCCTATATTGACATATTGGCATGGTCATTATGCACGTGAGCTGTAGTATGTGTTGCAAAAAAAAGACACCAGTTAAAAGGTCTTGTAATGAGTCGATATCTTTGTTGTTCCTGCCGATGAGTTTTTAAAACAGTCAATCAGATTCTTAAATGGTATAGTAGACGCAGTCCTCTACATAATACGTTTACTCGTATCAAGAAAGCATTAAAAAAAAATTTATCAAATGTCAAACTATTTAGAGAAAGAACTCATAATTTCCCCTCATCAGTATTAGTCAGATTTAAAAGCTTAGGAAATAAATCACGATCAGTTTGTTTCGGCTTGTACTTACTGACCTTGTCCAGATAAACTGTTCGTTTGTATAAACTAAATCATTATCACGCACATAAAATCCATTCCCAGAAGGGTTTGTTTTTATACTGTCACATCCATCAGAAAACTTCCATCATACGACAATATTTAACCATTACTACTTTAAGTGTTATTAACAATCCTTGCAGTAATGTGTTGTATTCGATTCGTCATCTGGTTTGATAGACGTTGTCAAACATATCATCATCAATGATACAGACATATATAACTTATACGAAAGCTGTTTAGCTAAATATGGGATATTGATCAGAGCGTTCATTCCATTACTGTAACAGCTCAAATGCAATTAAATTCAGCTGTGAAATCCCTTGAAGCCGTTTGAATATAATTTCATCGAACGAAGATAATAGTTTACTAATTTAATGAATCATGTATAGTTCATGATATTCTTTTTCATTTTATATCACGCGTTTCATTCCGATGAGATATTTTATTCATAAATGTGAGTTTTTAGCTCTACGTGACAGAGTGAGCTTTTCTGATCACCTTTTGTCCGTCGTCCGTCCGTCCGTCCACAATTAGTTTGTTAACACTCTAGTGGTCACATTTTTGCCTCAATTGTCATGAAACTTGGTCAGGATGTTTGTCTCATTAATATCTCGGACGAGTTCGAACATGGGTTATCAGGGTTGGAAAACTAGGTCACAGAGCCCAAATATACAAAAACCTTGTTAAAAGTCTAGAGGCTACTTTTTCAGTCCAAATATCTTGGAAATTTGTCAGAGAGGTTCTATCAATGATTTCTAGCTCAAATTCCAATATGGGTCATATGGGTTCAAGAACTAGGTCGCAGAGCCCAAAAATAGAAAAATCTTGTTAACACTCTAGAGGTTACATTTTCAGTCCAAATAATCTAGAAATTTGTCAGACAGGTTGCTTTGACGATTTCTAGGTCAAGTTCGAATATGGGTCATTTTGGGTCAAAAGCTAGGTCACAGAGCCCAAATATTGAAAATCCTTTTTAACACTCTAGAGGTAACATTTTTAGCCCAAATAATCTGGAAAATTGTCAGATAGGTTGCTTCTATGATTTCTAGCTCAAGTTCGAATATGGGTCATCTGTGTTCAAAAACTAGGTCGCGGAGCCCAAAAATAGAAATATCTTGTTAACACTCTAGAGGTTACATTTTCAGTCCAAATAATCTGGAAATTTGTCAGAAAGGTTGCTTTGATGATTACTAGGTCAAGTTGGAATATGGGTCATCTGGGGTCAAAAACTAGGTCACAGAGCCCAAATATTGAAAATCCTTGTTAACACTCTAGAGATAACATTTTTAGCCCAAATAACCAGGAAAATTGTCAGAACGGTTGCTTCTATGATTTCTAGCTCAAGTTCGAACATGGGTCATCTGGGTTCAGATACTAGGTCGCGGAGTCCAAAAATAGAAAAATCTTGTTAACACTCTAGAGGTTACATTTTCAGTCCAAATAATCTAGAAATTTGTCAGAAAGGTTGCTTTGACAATTTCTACATCAGGTTCGAATATGGGTCATCTGGGGTCAAAAATTAGGTCACAGAGCCCAAATATTGAAAATCTTTGTTAACACTCTAGAGGTAACATTTTTAGCCCAAATAATCTGGAAGTTTGTCAGAAAGAATGTTTCTATGATTTCTAGCTCAAGTTCGAATATGGGTCAATTGGGTTCAAAAACTAGGTCGCAAAGCCCAAAAATAGAAAAATCTTGTTAACACTCTAGAGGTTACGTTTTCAGTCCAAATAATCTAGAAATTTGTCAGAAAGGTTGCTTTGATGATTTCTACATCAGGTTCGAATATGGGTCATCTGGGGTCAAAAATTAGGTCACAGAGCCCAAATATTGAAAATCCTTGTTAACACTCTAGAGGTAACATTTTTAGCCCAAATAATCTGGAATTTGTCAGAAAGGATGTTTCTACGATTTCTAGCTCAAGTGCGAATATGGGTCATCTGGTTTCAAAAACTAGGTTGCGGAGCCCAAAAATAGAAAAAATCTTGTTAACACTCTAGAGGTTACATTTTCAACTCAAATAATCTGGAAATTTGTCAGAACGGTTGCGTTGAGGATTTCTAGGTCAAGTTTAAATATGGGTTCTCTGGGGTAAAAAACTAGGTCACATAGCCCAAATATGGAAAAACCTTGTTAACATTTTAGAGGCGATATGTTCAGTCCAAATGTCCTGGAAATTTGTCAGAAAGGTTTTTTTGATGATTTGTAGCTCAGGTTTGGATATGGGTTATCTGGGTTCAAAAACTAGGTTGCGGAGCCCCAAAAATAGAAAAATCTTGTTAACACTCTAGTGGCTACTTTGTCAGTCCAAATATCTGGAAATTTGTCTGAGAGATTGTTTCAGTAATTACTAGCTTAAGTTCAAATATGGGACATCTAGGTTAAAAAACTAGGTCATAGAGCCCAAATGTGGAAAAACCTTGTTAATACTCTAGAAGTAACATTTTGGGTACAAATAACCTTGAAATTTGTCAGAGAGATTGTTTCAATAATTTCTAGGTCAGATTCGAATATGGGTCATCTGGGGTCAATTAACCAGGTCCATAGCAACTTTGTTAAAAGCAGTAATACTCAGGTAAGCGATACAGGGCCATCATGGTCCTCTTGTTTCGATTATGTTTCTGCTGGTCCGTTATCTTTCAAATTGGGCTTTAGCAATATTTAGCAATAATTAATACTTATATTATTATTGATATTCATTGTAAACCATTGACGCCTCTAGAAATATTTAATATGTGTAAAAAAAACGCTTGTGGTAATAAGGTAAGATTATTATCATTTAGAGCTAACTACACAAACATGTTAGAGCTCTACGATATTTGGTTAAGGAGAATCGTTTTCTTTTAAAGAAAGGCCTACATATTATTTTCATGAAACGTAATTCTTTCTCAATAGAATTGATAATGATAAGACAATAATATTTGTACATTTTGACAAGTGATTCATTCCACATTACGAGCCCTTTTTTCTTTAAGAAAGAAGAAGTTCTGTTAAGTTTATAACACGAAATCTATTAATTAAACGATTGCTTTCATTTTTTAAGCGTCTCTTAAAAAGTGAATGTATGTACCTTATTCAGTTTTGATGACATCATAAGAACAAAAGACGTCATTTGGTATGAGTTCAGCATTTAAATAAAACAAAAAATCGGGCAACCAATGCACAAAAGACATTAAAAAAGAATCAGAATAAACACATTTAGTCTTAGTACCAAATTCATCGTGTCATCGTGTTCCTGCTGATTTTACTCTAAGAGCTCTGGTCTCAGTAAGGTCACTGAGTACCTACATTTTTTTCACTCTACGGTGCCATTAGCTTTTTATGTTTTATATATTTGTGTGCTTTTGCATGCAACATTGCCGAGTTGATGGGTGAGTTGGGGTTAATTCACTAAGACAACCTGTTTTTGTTTTCTTATAATAACATGTTGGGGTAACTGTGAAGAACCTGGTTTAAACCTCTCAGCGGCAAATGTGTTTCCACTGACGGTTACAAGGCGGGCACCGCTTGGCTTCTCATTTTTGTTTTACGTTAACTTTGTGGTGTCATTTTGTAATTGATCTATAAATGAATATTTCTTTACTTCTTGACTGTGTAGGGAAGCTATGTTTTTGTCGGTTTTTATTGTATACTTTTTGCACGTTTTTTTTTCCATAAAATGTTAAAAAGTTAGAAGAAATTAAAATCATATCCTGTCCTTTTTACTGACAGAAAATTCATTTTTCATCGATGGAAAAGTAACTTGTGTACAAGGGACGACATTAGAATAGGTTAGTTCGTTTTAATCTGTAACAATAGAAGAAAGGTCCGTTATGATTAGAAAAAGAGATTGGAACTTCCAGTTGAAAGACATGGGAATGAGGAGATTTTGTTAATTTGGGGGTAAATAAACAACATAAACACTATTGACTTGAAACATCGAAATTTTAAGAACGTTTCTAACTATTAGAGTTTAACGTCGTACCGGTTGCCCATAAGACGGTCGAGAAGTTTGCTGTTTTAAGTTGAGGAGGATAGTGCAACCCATTCCAGAAACGCCCCTGGTTCTTTCTCAAGCTCAGTGTATAGCACTGATACATGGGACTTTGTTTTAACGTCTCTAAATGTTAGTAGAGGAACTGTGGATCGAACTCGCGACCTTGTATTACAAATCGCGATACCACTCGGCCACAGATCCACTCCTAAGTTTTTCTTTACTTGCTGAATCTATAGTCTTGCGCACTTCTTTCTTGTTTTTACAACTTGTCCGATTTTCGAGGCACACCGACAACAATATAAGCTTTATAGTAACAACTAAGCGTAGTAAAATTAACAGATAGTAAAGAGAATGATGCTTACCATTATTTAGTCTAATTTCCCAGAAAAGGGGATTCTAGAGTAGTGGAGGTGGTGTGTTAGTCAGTTATACTAAATCGTCTGCATAATTGACTGGTGTCCCGCTGACTTTTTATCTCAATTTCAGCCCACAACCTGGTGGAACACTTTGTTTCATAAAACAATGTATCACTAAGATATACAGTAATATGCATACAAGTATTGGTGAAATGACGACCATATTGAATGTTCACCAAACGATCAATAGACAGGCAGTTTATAGACTTAACAGCTAAATGAGAAACCTTTTATCTTACCTTTATACATTTTTGTGATGTTTTATTTTATGCCTACCAATGAAATATAGGGAAATATCAGTGAGATAAAAGTGATAATACACTGTTTTGAATCAGTTAATTACCATGTTGTTAATACACTGTTTGTGCCGGAACTACTGCTTGATGAAACTTCAGGAATTTCCCCACCACAAGAGAATCCGCTGTATTCCAGACTGTGACAGCGAGTGAAATTTATTTACCTTGTTAAATCCAATTATAATATTGAATTCCTGAGCCTAACTAGTTGTGAACAATGATGAAATTCGCCATAAATTATTTAAAATGTCTGATTTGTTTAAATAACTCACATGGACAATATCCAATATGGCCGACTTTCAATTCAATTGATTGAATATTACTCGGTATTAATCCGCTTTTTTAATTAAATTATGTATGGCAAAAATTCAATAAATATTGATAAACTGTGTAGACAAAAATAAATGTTATTTGATGAAAGTGTATTCAGTTTATTTCAGCAGAAGTAAAGTTATCATATGTATTGGAGATTGTCTGCACTTTTTTTGTGCGGAGTAACCAAAGTACGCATTAACTGATTTGGGGCTAACCATGGGGAATTTATTGAAGGCCCTGATTAAAAATATCATAAAAAAAACCACTTTTGACGTGTTGGCATAAAAAAAAAGAAAATTTGTTTGTTTGGTTGTGTTTTAGTGGAAGATGGGAATTTATTTCATCTCGTGAACACCATATGTTGATATTTTCACTCGTGGCTGCGCCACTCGTGAAAATATCACATATGGTGTTCACTCGATGAAATAAATTCTCATCTTCCACAAAAACAAACCAATATCCTCTATTTAATAGTGTAATAACAATCACCACCAATATTGTTCTTATGAAAACTGTTTGGTAAGTGTGAGGTTGATGCAAACTAGAACCTGGTTTAAATCATCAGTGGCAAATGTGTTGCCACTGACCGTTCAAAGGCCCTAACCTGACGGGTTCTCTTTTTCGTGAAATGTTTTTTGGTGTTTTTTATTGATTAATATATAATTTTATGCTCTCATTTTCTCTCTATTTTTTACTGTGTAGAGAGGCTGTATTTTCCGACTGTGGTATTTCCACATATGCATTTTTCATTTAAAAAAATGAATATACCAAAGTTGGAAAGATATCTACTAGCAAATTGTCGGTGACTGTTAAGTCTTAATATATATGGACTGCACACATTGTCCAAGAGATGCTGAAAAAAATAAGCTTGATGTCTGAGTCAGGAACTAGGGAAAACGCATTGGTCGTTTATCGGATTATTTCTAATAAATGAGTCCGATGACCAGCAACTCTAAGGTTTTCGAAGCGTTTTAAATGTACTTCTTATCCGACACCTAAACGCACCATATATCGAGACCGAAGAAAGGTAGGTGTCAACTAGGGTGTGAAATTTATCTTTCACGTGGTGCAATACGACTCTGGAGGAATATTTTGATTTTTATAATGAAAAGTTAAAAGGACTGCAATTAATCGATACTGGGCAGGCAACTTACATTAAGTAAGGTTAGAGCCCTTTAGTTAGTCATTATTCACATACATGTACATTTGACGGATGACAAACTATTTAAAATTTGTTTTAGTATGTTGCAACATGAAACTAACGTTACATGTATACAAGCGGCATATATCATTCTTTATATACATTTTTTGTCATTTATCGACGGCCATACAAAGACATAGTTTCATTGTACTATGCACCGAAATCTAAACAACGCGCAGTTCCTGGTGATGATCTCTCTCTCTCTCTCTCTCTCTCCCAGAAGACGATTTTGATACCTACGGCTGATCGTTACAATGGAACAAAAGTATTTCTTCTCACAACATTTATAACTTGGAACAGACAAAATGGTTTGGTGTTTTTAGAGTGTCTATTAAATGCTCAAAACAATACTCTTAATCTTCAGAATTTATTGAATCACCCCCGTTTACCTCGTTAAGTACTATTAATTATGATATTTGTAGAAGTCAGTTAATTTTCTCCAAAATATCAGTTACCTTCATTTGTTACAATTTTAACATGATTCTGTATACCTACGATAAGGCTGTAAAACATACAGGTTGTGTAAGAGTAGTTGAACAATACTTTAATTATAGGTCTATACATATGTTTGCTTAGAAATTTGTTATTAATATCAGCCGCACAGTGCCTAAGACTGTATATCAAGAAACATGGCGAATTACATATTCATAACATCAGTATATTCAGACTCATATAAATGTCAAGTGGTAGTCTCGTTTACTCCTTCATCATTTGCGTATTCACAATTCACTGTTGCACAACTGTGCAGATCTTGGAGGTCACTTGTTGATAATTACATTGCAAGAGAAGAACAACTACATCGTACAGCTTTAAGCATAATTAGGTAGATTAAGTAAAGTAAATGCCACAGTGACGGGGCAGCACGTTTCTTGCTGATAACAAAAACTATTTGTGTGGTGATCTACTAGTTTGTGCATAAATACTAGAAAATACATTTAACTAAAATTGTTTCCAAAAATGATAGAACTTTTTGCAATCCTGACCTTATGTCTCTAAACGAAATTAATTATATTTGATAATTTTTATTTTATCAAAATAGACTGTTTAGTATCCTTTTCAGTGAATGTAGATGCAATTCATTTTAGTGGAAAAGGAATTTGTGGTCAAGTAACAAAATTTGAGTGGGTAGATGGGTCAGCTGTATTTGATGGTTATAAAGACTAGTGAGTAGGTGAACCGTATCCTAAGATTAACACAGAAAAGTATGTTATGATATACGTGGTTGGAATTTTAAGAAGACGGTGAACGTAAAAGCATCTGCGGTTTTAAATGAACAGTCACTCCAGATATTCATTTTAAGTTGCTGGGAAAAAACCTATAAGATAATTTGTATTATTTCAAAATCTTGTGAAGAGCATCGTTTAAATCGTTTATTTATTTTAAAATCACTTTTTTAGTATTGCATTTTTACTTGAGAAAAATCGTTAAAAGATATATATTCATTCAATATCATGGAAATGGCTATAATACGATAACATATTATTTAGACAAAGTACTCGGTACATAGATAGTTATAATTAGTAACAAGATCTCACCCATTCTAACAATGAAAAAAGGATTATTCCTTCGCGCTAATCTGTCAACTACAATATTAAAACTTGCATCTGTCTTTGATACTATCCATACGAACAATGTTCAGCTTTAGCTAACCTGGTGTCAAGATTATTTGTATTGTGATAATGTTGCTATGTTTTTGTTAAATGTTTAACAGCACGAACCAGGTTAACATAATATGTTTGATATTTTATAGAACTTTTTGGGATGATTATTTTGCAGTTTATTTTATTCAAACGTCTGAAATTCTTATTTAAGTATTTTCATAGAAACACAATGACATGTTTTGACGCGACGCCATTTTTGTATTGTGACGTCACGTTATTGTTGTTTCTATCCGGTTCGCGCTGTTTATTTATATATGTGGGTTTGAAATAAAGGAAACCCGATGTTCACTTATGTGAGTTCGGGAATAAAAAAAAAAAATATTGTTCCCGAGAGAAGACCTCTCAGAATTGTCAAAGGCACTGCTCAAGTTGCAGAGTAAGACCAGGAAGCGCAGCCAGACTAAAGCAGAGGTAGACCAGTAAGCGCAGTTAGACCAAGAAGCAGTGATTTAGAAGCGCAGCAAGTCGTAGAAAGAAGCGCAACAACTCGAGGAAGCGCAGCAAGTCGTATATGCGCAGCAAATCCAGGAAGCGCAGCAGCTCGAGAAGCGCAGCAAGTCTAGTTGCATTCACCCAGAATAACATTACCTAGTTAAGACAATGTCACCATAGCTAGTGAACTCCCCGCTATACAACGTCGACACCTGGCACAAACGCCGGGGTGAACTTTATGTGTGATGTTTTGGTCGGCGTCCGTCCGGCGTTCGTTCACCTCTAGAGGCTACAATTTCAGTTGATTTTAATGACACTTGATCAGAATTTAAGCCTCAACAAAATTTTGGAAGAGTTAAAAAACTAGATTATTGTGTCCAGAGATGAAAAAGAAGAAATGTTTTCACTGTAGAAAGCATATTTTTGATCGGATCGTCACGAAACTTTACCTGAATACTTATTTTAGTAAAGTTTTGGAGAAATACAAAATATGGAACATGCGAAGTCTAAAACTAGGTCACTGAGAAAAATCTTAGGAAAACCTTGTTAACAATCTAGAGGTATCATTTTCGACCCATTTGAATGAAACGTGGTCAGATTTTTTGCCTTAATGAATTTTTGAACAGTTTTAAAACTGGGTTACATGGGAAAGGAGATAAGCTCATCGGGTCAAATCATATGAAAGCCTTTTTTAATACTCAAAAGTCATTTTTTATCAGATCTGAATGACAATTAGTCATAAATAAATGTTTTATGATTGATTCTTCGACTTGTTCAAAACTAGGTGACATGGGGCCAGGAATAAAGTCATCAGGTTAATTCATACGAAAAAAATGTTGATATTGTACTCACCACATTTTTCTTCCACTCTCTAAAGAGTCAGAATGTTTGCCTCGAAGAATTATTTAAGTAATTTGATACTGGATCATGTGGAATCAGAAAGTAGGTCACTTGGTCAAATCACAGGAAAAACTTGTTAGTCTTCTAGAGGTTTCATTTTTTATCCGATTTTAATGAAATGTTTGCCTTGGTTAATTTGTTCTTTTGTTATGTGTTTCTTTGGACCCCGTACCGCACATTTCAAGTGAGCGATCAAGGGCCACTTGACCCTCTTGTTAAATTTAACTAGTTCTCGTTTCTTTAAAGAACAATATTTTAAAACCAAAGTTATCCGAACATTTCCGCACATTAGCAAACACGCTTGCACTGTTTTTCAGACAGCGTTGGCAACTCCTGATAACTGTTTCTGTATAACTCAATGGTAAATATTTAGTAATATAGTTTATATTTTGGCATTTATAAAGAAAACAAAATTATATTCTGTGTCGACAATTATCCATTGGCTGCCTTAAAGAGACATACCATAAAATTTCGATTATTTCTTTTCCTTTCGAGTGAATGATATAGAATGAATAATTACATGATGTCCAGGAGTCAGTCGAACATTGTACAATAGGTTAATCGAATTTATTTTATGCCTACCAATGAAATATAGGGAAATATCAGTGAGATAAAAGTGAAAATCCACTGTTTTGAATCAGTGAAATTACCATTTTGATAATACACTGTTTGTGCCGGAACTACTGCTTGATGAAACTTCAGGAATTTCCCCACCACGTAAATACAAGAGAATCCGCTGTATTTCAGACTGTGACAGCGAGTGAAATTTATTTACCTTGTTAAATCCAATTATAATATTGAATTCCTGAGCCTAACAAGTTGTGAACAATGATGAAATTCGCCATAAATTATTCAAAATGTCTGATTTGTTTACATAACTCATATGGACAATATCCAATATGGCCGACTTTCAATTCAATTGATTGAATATTACTCGGTATTAATCCGCTTTTATAATTAAAGTATGTATGGCTAAAATTCAATAAATAGAGAATAATAGGTAAGTGTCTTAATATGAGAAAGTTTATCTGGCAAGGCGTAGGAATTTATCGGGTGAGCCGAAGGCGAACCCGATAAATACCGCAGCCGAGCCGGATAAACTTTCTCATTTAAGACACTTACCTATTATTCTATTTATCCTGTCACATCTGGCATTTGTCAATAAATTACTAGGATATTGAAAACCTATCTTTAAAGTGGTTCAAATGTCAAGGTTATCCGTCAGGTGAACATATACACAAAAAATAGTTCCAAAATTTCGATATTATTTTTTCCTTAAATGATCATGCTATATTATAAGATCTAGATATTGAAATATTTAATTTTTATTCAAGTAGTCTCTGTTTGTAATAACAACCATTTAATCACTTCCTTCTGATTATTTATAATATTGTTTATAAACACAAAACTAGTCCATGACGTCACCGATGATGACGTAGCATGTGCCGTATAAAGCAAAATTTATACGACCCCCCCTTTATCGGGTCGGATATGAAATAATTGACAGGATAAATATTGATAAACTGTGTAGACAAAAATAAATGTTATTTGATGAAAGTGTATTCAGTTTATTTCAGCAGAAGTAAAGTTATCATATGTATTGGAGATTGTCTGCACTTTTTTTGTGCGGAGTAACCAAAGTACGCATTAACTGATTTGGGGCTCATCATGGGGAATTTATTGAAGGCACTGATTAAAAATGTCATAAAATACCCATTTTTGACGTGTTGGCATAAAATAAAAAGAAAATTTGTTTGTTTTTTAGTGGAAGATGGGAATTTATTTCATCACGTGAACACCATATGTTGATATGCTGCGCCACTCGTGAAAATATCACATATGGTGTTCACGCGATGAAATAAATTCTCATCTTCTACAAAAACAAACAAATACGAGGGGTGATTCAAAAGTTCGCGGAATTGCTTTATTACTAGAACGGAAAAGACAATACAAACACAAAAATTACATCACTCGATACGTTTACTCAATACTAAAGCAGAGCCGTAATCTCATTGAAATACATTTACTAATAAATCGTTTGTACATATTTGAATTGTATACATGACCGGCACTTGACGCACGCCATCACGACGTCGACGTCACTAACGGTCAAATTCTAGCGTACGATTCACCTTCTCGACGTAATCGCCGCCCGTCGCTACACACTTCCTATGCCTTTGTACCCATTGCATAAATGTTACCTTAAACCAATCCTGACTGAATGAAGAGATTACTTCACGAGCCTTATTGCGTAGCTCTAATGTTGTTTCAAATCTCTGGCCTCTGAGTTCCCTCTTCATATCTGGAAACAGACGAAAGTCCATCGGTGCTAGATCCGGGCTGTACGGCGGATGTGGTAAGAGACTGAAACCAAGCAGTGAAATCTCTAACTCTGTACTCTGTGCCCGATGTGCTGGAGCGTTGTCATGATGGAGTATAACATCATCCAGTACCAACAGGGGGCGCTTGCGGCGCAGAGCCTGTATCAGATCGCGTCTAAGCACCTGAAGTCAAACAAACAAACGGGAAAACATGAAATAATTTAAGTTTAAGAAAGTAAAAAGCGGCACATTTTAAATAATATTTTTATATATTTTGTTATTTGAAACAATACATACTGTAAAATATTAGTTTGTTATAAAAATAATATATAAGTGTTGATCGTTTGTATGACTAAAATGCGGCATACCTTTGAATAATAGTCGGCATTTACGGTACATCCGTCGCGCACCTTGTGTTGAAGCAAAAGCCCTTGTCTATCCATGAAGAAGATGAACATTTCCTTTTTGCAGCTGCGTGTTGTCCTGGCCTTTTTTGGTGGAGGTGTGTCTGGTGACTTCCAGACGGACGACTGCTGTTTCGACTCTGGATCATAATGGTATAACCATGTCTCGTCTGTCGTGATGATTTTGTCCAAAAACTCGTCACCCTGTGCGTCGTACAGATCCAGAAATTGCTGAGAACATTCTAACCTCCGCTGCTTGTTTTCATCAGTCAGAAGTCTGGGCACCCAACGCGCAGATACTTTGGACATATTTAGCTCTTCTGTAAGAATTCGTTGCACAGTAGAATACGATAGGGAGAGTTCCTCTGCAATACCCCTAACCGTTAAGCGCCGGTCGTTGTCCAAAAGCTCTCTCACTAACGTTGCGTTGCTCGTCGTCATAGCGGATGCTGGTCTACCTGCTCTATCGTCATCAAGTACCGATTTTCTGCCGTTCCGAAATCGCTCATGCCATTTGTAGACAAACGATTTACCACAAGGTTGTAATGTATGCGAGTTTTTAATTTGATTCAACGTCTCAACTGGTGTAAGTTTGAGTCCAACACAAAATTTCACAACTGCGCGTAGCTCCAATTCACTTGTTGACGTCGCGGAAGAAGTTGAAGACATGGCGACAACTCGCTGCTGTGGAGTAACGGTTCAACGTAATGTAATCAAAATTATAGGAAATGACGTCAACACGTCATTCTAACGTCAGTTACGTTCGCGCCAAAATTGAGCAACATTTGAAAACATACTATCGTCTGAAGTGAATTAGTAAAACGAAATATTTTGGCCTGCTTCAAGTCACCTAACCGTGGTTGCTATGGAGACCATTTATATTCTTCCGGTTACACATATTCCATAAACTAAACGAAAATGTTAGTTAAAATACGTTGAATTATATTTATGCGAAATTTAATGTGATTCGGTGAAAAAATAAATGATTTAGAGATAAATTCCGCGAACTTTTGAATCACCCCTCGTATCCTCTATGTATTTGTTTTAATATAGAAGTGTTGCTGTACCCGTTTTGGGTGGATTGCCATTTATTGCAAATGAACAATTACACCGTCGCCATATGCCTTAAAGAAATATTTTGGAACATTCTCTTTATCATTTTTTTTTCATTTTAAAAAGAAAATATATATGCATTGTATCACTGGTTAATTTATAGGTGTGTCCCTATAAGTTTGGTTTAACATAGCTCTATTTTATCAAGCACATTTTGTTTGCACAAATTAAAAGAGACGTTTATAGGTTTTTACGATTTTCATTTTAAACAAGTCACACATGAAATAAATGCTACATGTGAAGTTGTAGAATTCTTTTGAAAATATTGAAATAAAAAAAAATAAATATTACACACCTATAAACAAGCACACATTTGCCATCAGCGGAGCTCTGGCTATAGAATCAGATTTCCTTTAATTTTCTAAATAATCGCAACTGCCCATTTGATGTAATTTATATATGCAATTATGAGCACGTGGTCGCTTCTCCCCCCGAGTCTCTCTTCTAGTCTTTGATTTTCCTGCTTTGAACTACTAATCGACTGGTCCCACCCTATTATCTTCCTCCCCCTCAGATCTGTCGAACTGTATAAATCCACAATAGAATAAGAAAAGAACGATAGCGATCCAATCCCAAATTACAAGAACCATTGCAAACGTAATGAAATGTTTGTTCCAGTCTTTGACGTGAAAAGGACATGTATCGATCATGTCGTCTCTATAACCTATTGTCCAAGCAGTTCCTGGAAAAATAAACAATATTTGCAAAATTGCATTAAAAGATTTACAAAAAGATCGTAAATCATACAGTTTAAGCTATGGTAACCTTTACTCATCTAGTGTAAAATGTCACCTTTTTAAAAAAATGTCACCGTTTGCTTTAGAACTTTAAGCACCTTAAAAGCTGCATGACTTTGTCTCTTTTGTTCTTATTTTTTTATTTATCTGACAAGCCATTAAAATCTAGTCTCAACAGCCTAAATAGTATTGACATTTCCCTAGTTCCATAATAGTTCATAATACCAGAGGTCTTTACAGGAATGTCTGAATGCAATAGATAATATTTATATATAAACTGTTGCAACCACTTAGTACATGAAAATTGTTTCAAAGAAAACGAACAGAGTACAAACTTTTTTTTAAGTGTTTCCAGTTTGATGAAATTACAACATTTTATAGTAGGAAATGCCTGATCAAAACTGTAAAGTAAATCGATGGGAAAAAATACTTTTGGAAAATTTATTCATGCCATTCTGCTCATTTTCGACCAAAAATTAATGTTTGCAGTAGTTAGTGATACAATGTTGGAAGAACCTCTGTGTGAAGTAGGGACAGAAATGACAACGTTGTGCGTTTCCGATTGACTGTTTTGTTTGTTTTGGGGTTTAACGCCGATTTCAACATATAGGTTATATCTCGGCGGTCAGTCCACCTAACCGGTTTTCCTGGATAACTAACCAATAATTGCCAATTTCTCCGCAAGTGACTGACTACTGTTCCCACATGATCTACTCTGAATCAGTGGTGAGAGACTAATGAACATTAGACACAATTAATGTGATCAATTGTCACAGAGAAATTTTGCCCAGCCCAGGGGTCGAACCAACGACCGATGGATTACTAATCCAGTGCTCTACCTATTGAGCTAAGCGGGCGGGCTATTTTGACTGTTTTGTTGTTGTCACCGTTTTTAACCAAACAGTGATTCATTGAAAGCCGACCAATTTTTTGCTCATAGAATTCGGAAGTAATGGGGATTTCCGCAGATTGCACTGTAAATCGGAATGTCCGTGCAGCCGTTGTGGCCCGAAAGTAACACATTTTCCGTGTCAAAGTAAAAGCTATACGTACAGAAATAAAAATATTGAAACATTATCAAGTCAAGTTGTGTTCGGTACATGTAATTTTTACACATACTAAATATCTTATAACTGTACAACTGTTGGTTAAAAATAGACCATCTGTGAGTGTAATTCGTACTCATGCTGCCTCTATCATTAGAGTAGTTTGCTAAACCAATGCTCTTACCACTGATCCTTGACGCGTTTTTCGGCTGTTGTATCTATAGACTTCAGTGTCTACCTTTATATATTCGTGGTAGTCGTTTTGCTTCCCAGTAGAAAGTCGATTTTTTCGATACCCGATTTTTAAGATGAATAATACTTTACAATGCAATAACCACATTTGACTTTATCTGATACAAGTTTATATCTTTTTAATCAATGGGAATTCGTTGGGTTTTTTAATCAGTACAAATAAGTATTTAATGCAAACTGATATTTGTAGAATCAAATAGTTTTAAACTGTCATGATATTATGAATATACCATTCGAAAAACAACTCTATCTTTGTTTCGGAATAGGAGACAAATTTTAAATAATGATTTTCTAATATTATGAATTGTATCACCTATTAAAACATTTAATCAAGGAAATCAGCATCGAACACCAGAACACTGGAGATGGTAGTTTTTAGCTGTATTCATAACTTATCATTTAATGACACCGCTTTCATAATCGTACTAAAATTTTCTATTTCCTCGACAAGTCCTAGACGAGCTGGTGACCCTTTTAAACCTTTTTACGTGTAAATTGTTTAGCATAATTAAAATTAAATCAGCAGGTATGTCTGCCTTTAAATGAATGTCTTACCCGTTTAAGTCAGGTTATCATTCTCAAGTTAGCCAGTTTGCGATAAACCCAGTAGCAAACTAGAAATGGGTTTTTGATTGAACAAAAACATACGTCTCCCCCCAGCCAGTTGCTGCAGGTAGTATTGAGTCAGACGATTGTAAAATTTGACATTTAACCTCCAAGTGTGACCTTGACATTGAGACACCGCACCCGCAAAGTGGGTTCTGCATGTCACCTTGATGAGGTGAACATCTGACCCAAGTTTCATAAAAATCCTTCAAGGGCTATTGAAGATACAGAGCGGACACGATTTTGTGGCATTTGACATTTAACCTCCAAGTGTGACCTTGACCTTGAGACACCACACCCACAAAGTGGGTTCTGCATGTCGCCTTGATGAGGTGAACATCTGACCCAAGTTTCATAAAAATCCTTCAAGGGCTTTTGAAGATACAGAGCGGACACAATTTTGTGGCATTTGACATTTAACCTCCAAGTGTGACCTTGACCTTGAGACACCACACCCACAAAGTGTGTTCTGCACGTCGCCTTGATGAGGTGAACATCTGACCCAAGTTTCATAAAAATCCTTCAAGGGCTTTGGAAGATACAGAGCGGACACGATTTTGTGGCATTTGACATTTAACCTCCAAGTGTGACCTTGCCCTTGAGACACCACACTCGCAAAGTGGGTTCTGCACGTCGCCTTGATGAGGTGAACATCTGACCCAAGTTTCATAAAAATCCTTCAAGGACTTTGGAAGATACAGAGCGGACACGATTTTGTGACGGACAGACAGACGGACGGACGGACGGACGGACAACCGGGGGAAAAACAATATGTCTCCCCCATTTTTGGGGGGAGACATAATTAAGTAGTGAATAGACTACGTACGAAAGAACGAAGGTAGCGAACTGTCCAGTATCCTATCTATACTTACACAAGCGTTTACTAAACTGTGTTACACTCGCTATTCAGGTCATATTTAAATAAGTAAAGTCAAAAGGAACCGGAAAAGGGAGAAATATATGGCCGGAAATATATCAGACGATATTTACTGAGTTCTAATTTCGTCATATGTAGAGCCTCACCACACAGCAGTTACTTCCCTGAATATAGGTTAGATTAATCCGTGGGGCAAGGTAGAACTAATTTATTCATATTAAGGGACCGATCGTTAAGAAAAAAATTGAGAATCATCAAACATGATATTTTCAAGTTCATGCCGATGAATTATTTCATAACCTTCATACTTTGGTTAAATTTCAAACATTTTTATCCAGTGCCATGACATAAAGATAAAAGAAATTTATCGTTAATAACAACTAGTCCAAAACTCTTGCTATACAATACCAATAGATTGATAATGTATGGTTGGCCTTTTTAGTAAAATAGAGAAGCGTGTCGATAATACTAACTGATTGCTGCGCTACCTCCTACTTACTTAGATTTATCTTTTGAATTGTATTTTTAAACAATCAAATAAGACGTGTGTCTTACCTTGACTTTGTAAAAGCCCAAGTCTTCAGTGACCGACAGGTAACATTGGTTTTTTGCGCAGAGATGCAGGCAGATTTTTTTAGGTTATTCAATGAAAGAATAAATCTACATATTGGTGTGTATCATTACATTCTAAAACATTATTTGAATAGGAAACACAATAATACAATTCAAAATGCATTTAATATTTGATTTACTTGTCATCTTAAGTACGTCATTTTAAGCAAATCAAATGGACTGTCAGTAAAAAGTGATACATACCTACAATAAGCCAAATTAATGAAAACAAGCCTTCGACCACGACAACATAAACTTCGATAAAGAGATTGTCCATTGCGTTCACAAGTTTCTTCTTACATCTAAGAAGTAACATGACGCCCCAAAAGAGAAAGCCAAACAGTGATTTGACAAATAGGTATTCTGCCACGTGCTTTTCTTTTTTGCAATCAGAGGAAAGTTTTACTGCACCTGTCATGAAAAAAAAACACAACCACTTTTATTTGGTTGATTCGATGTCTGAGTGCACAGGCTTGCTGACTGGTTACTAGCAGAACGGTCAACCGATCTACTGATTGAAAAATGTGTATTCATGAATTCAAGCCAAAAAATGTATTTAAAAGAAATTATATGAGCATTTATCAATTTTGAAAGCAGATGAAATTATTGTTTGAACTTGTAAAATTTATGGCAGTCATTGCTTTTTACATTTGGGTCAATGTTCAGGTTTACTAATCTATACAGATTAATAGCTAACTAATTAAAACTTACCAGCGATAAATCTCATAAAAGTAACAAGTAGAAAAACACTGATTGTAAAGGTCATGCCTGCAAATTAAAGGAAAAAGGAACAGTAACTCTTACAGATATAAGTAAACTTCGTTTGTGTATTAGAAGTCAACAAAAACCCTATTAGAAATAAAATCAATATCTACAAAGACTGCAATAAAAATGAATTCAAAATCAGATAAGAAATGACATCAAAATCTTATAAGAAATGAAATCAAAATCCTACAGAAATGAAATCAGAATCCTAAAGAAATCACAATCCTACAGAAATGAAATCAGAATCCTAAAGAAATCACAATCCTAAAGAAACGAAATCAAAATTCTATAAGAAATGAAATCAAAATCCTACAGAAATGAAATCAGAATCCTAAAGAAACGAAATCAAAATTCTATAAAAAATGAGATCAAAATCCTATAAAAAGACATCACAATCCTAAAGAAATCACAATCCTAAAGAAATGAAATCAAAGTGCTACAGGAAATGAAAGCAAATGATGTAAACTTTCAACTATATTATATTATCTACCTGACAAAACTGATCATCTGCACTGTGTGTACGATGTAATGTTCGTCACGATTTTTACAATATTCTCTCAGTTGCTGTTTTATTTCCATAGTTTTTATTGAACACAGGTAAAATAAAAACATTCTAAACAACTTACATTCTTTATATCTTCGTAGGAAGCTGCTAATAACTTTTCTGATTCCTTTCCGAACGATCTCTGCAATAATTATTAACTTTCACGCATGACTAAATCTTTGCTGTCAAAACATGGTATCCTCGTCGTAATTTTAGAATACAATTAGAGTTTCATAATTATTGTGCCCACTGACCATTTATGTTACTAGAGTATCAGTTAGAAAAAAAAAACACACACACACAGACATATAAATAAGATAAATAAACTTGATTCAAGATAACGAAGTTCAGCAAGATATATATAACTTATTTTATATATTAAATAAAGTTAACGACGTAATTCGCTGGTTTTAAGAAGTTATATTATTTTATCATCTGTCACCTACTGAAATATTTAAGGAATGTGGCTTTGCACTGGGTCCAGTCGGAACCGTCATCAGTTGCGTTTCTTCTCCCCAAAGATCCTGACACCTTAAAGAAAAAAAACTTTGCAACAAACAATTCTCAACTGCAAAATTATTCAAATCATATCTCTGAAAAGGGCTATGTGGTAACCAGAGGATGGTAATTCTGAGACGAAAGCGTTCAGCTATATTTGGTTCAAGTGCGTGCTTGTATGCATGTTGATTTTAGAAACTAACATTGTCATATGAACACTCATCCTTTTAACAATAAAGGTTATATCTAGTTATTTCCATTTACAGTTACTTAAAAAGGGCTGTTAGACAACAGATATATTTTGCACAGTTTCGTACATTTGTTTGAAAAAAAATATTCGTTCGGTATTTGTCAACAGTTGGTGACTGGTGTCAATGTTTCAATCTGACGTATATTCAAATTTATGGAATGAGACAGAGGGGATACAATGCTTAAGCATTTGACAACTGATAGCTTACGGTTTGAGGATTCTCTCTTTCATTTCGTTCGTTTATCCTTGACAACTCCCGGGAATGAGGAGGGTGTGCACGGGTCTGCTCTGACCGAAACCCGTACGCTGCAGACGATAAACCTGAATGTTGTTCATTTCTTTGAGAATGATTATTATGCGCAGGAACCTGTGGAATTGGTAGAATTGGCAAGCGATATTCAGTAGTTTGCCCTGAATATGAAGATGGCATAGGTGGTGCTGTTGGCTGTACGCGCGAGTGCGTCCCTGTAAGAAAAGAAGAGCGTTTCTATCTGTTACAGAAAGATGCCATAGTGTTGTTTATTCACACACACACACACCTGCATGCATGAGAGAGAGAGAGAGGGGGGGGGGGGGGGAGGGACATGTGCATGTGTGTTTTTTCAGTGATTCCATATCATACGAACGACTCAGAAACTGAAACATGTCTTCCATATTCTTAATCAAAACAACAAAACGGTGCAATCAAATCTAAAATGAGACAATTTGCATATTCATTATGTCTTGTCACAAATGTTAAAGTATTTGCTTTTTGTAAAAATTATAGTTTTTAGTTTTATTACACCTGTAAACAATCGGTCTAATATAAACGTATTACTTGTGTCATGTTGTGTATGAGTTGTTTGTGCATTCAACGTTTCAGAAGCAGACAGCAGTCTTTGTATAGTGATGTTAGTTGGAAATCCGTTTGGCGGTACGTGGTGCACACCCCGACATTCCGGACAAGTGACATTGCCCCTAAAAACAAAGACAATAGAATATACGCTTTTATACAAAAATTCAGAAATTTGTAATCGATATAAAGAAGCTTTAAATACGGCTAAAAATCACAGCGTTGTAAAATATTCATGCTTTAATATGTTTCTTACAAGCTAATGCCGTATCGTCTACACAGTATGATAATGAGAGTCAGGCTGAATGAGTAGTCCCTATATAAAGAAACGATATTCTGTAAGAGGCATATTGAGTCAGTCCATTTACGTTCAATAAATGTAGTAGGAGTTAATCAGGTGAAATGAACTTACCTTGAAACTTTTTGTAAACAAATGTGCAAGATCGTTCTTTTTTCTGCACATGAACATTAGAAACTAACTAAACGTTATTCACTCATATGTTTATTTATCCAACTATGAACATTTTTTCCGACCGATACGAAAATCAACGAACGTAAAAAACAATTCGAATCAGTAGTCTTAGCATAAAAAATGTAATTTCAGTGAATTCATTCATACGCTTTTGAATTATGTTGGAAACTTTCTGATCTGTTGGATATTGTTTTACTCATTGTATTAGTTTCAACTGGACACCAGCCAGATGTATTATAATTTTTTAAGGTTTGCAAATATTAACTTGAAGGTAAACACTTATTAATTATAATTAACTTAACTATTTTGCGTAATTATTACATAGTGTATCGGTTTACTCATTATAAATTGAAAACAAAAATGTTTATATAAAAATAGCATATGTTTTAAAAAAAAGCAATAAGGCATTTAGATACTAAGACAATGCTTATTTGTAATAAATGGCTGTCTACCCAAAATGTCTACTACATAAATTCTGATATTAACGCATTCAGTTAACCCGTTGAAATTCGGACACTTGATTGACTCCTTGAAAAAAAAAAACAGATAATAATTCGTTCAATACCATTCATGAATTTGAAGGATAATGGATTGTTCTGAACTTAAGGGAATGCCTCTTAAAAATTTTTGCGATAAGGAAGTTAATTTCCTGATAAAATAATCTGACCCTAACTCCTGTTACTCAGATTGTAAATAAACTTCATTGTTCGTGTATTGATCGGTGTTTGAAAGATTGCGTGTCTTGTAGATATTGTAAAAGTATACCTTTTAACTGAATTTAACCTATACCTACACGGCAGTTTATTTGTTTGCCTTGAGATGACTACTTGGTTTTGACTGTAAAGAGATCAATGTGATTGGTTTAATTATCTTGTACAGGAGCCATCCTTTAATTTTACGCGTAAGTTACATATTTTCCACAGTTGAATGGTATCTTCTATAAATAAACTGAATATGAAAAATACGAACACAAAGTTGACACATAGGCAAAACAAACAAAAAAGTGTCTTCAATGAGGTTTAACTGGTTCTAAAGGTCACAGAGGAAGGCGGTTTAATGAAAAGGTAAAACAGAATCCAATATTTGTATACACTCACAATTTACAACGGACAGATACTAACATAAATGATATCTTAACCACTCAAAAACAATCTTCTTCAATTGAATAACAATAATCTGCGGTTAAGTACATTTTAATGTACTGACTGGAGAGATAATGGAGATATCGATTTTCTTACTGCGATTTTTGTTCTTTTAAAATCACGAAAAAAAAAATATACAAACCAAATCATTACCCAGGGTTGTACAAACATTATTATTTTATACTTTTCTGGTGGCTAGCGATTTAATGGCAATAAAACAGTGTGTGTGTAAATGCCATAAATGAAATCTTTGAGCGTATTCTTTTCATTATCAACTAATGTTCATGCTATAGGGAATGAGATTATAAAATGCATATACTTATACCATCTGTTTATTCTAGGGTGTGTCTTTTTAAGTATGAATAGAAGATGAAATGGCTGAAATATGTTTGACACAAGGGTAACACACAACTGTGGTCCCTCTTGATGCATTGTTGCAGGGGCGGGGGAAGGGGATTTGTAAACAGCTTGTAGGACGGTAGAGGCCTCAAATCATTTTCAGACTTTCGTCCGTCAGTCAATCACTCGATCAATCAAGTTAATCAAGTTTATCTGTCATTCAGTCAGTAATTATATACAATGACTTAATTAAACTAAATATAGTATACACAGAAATAGATAAAGGTTACCTGTCCACTAATTGCTGTATACAGTTAGCACAAAATGTATGTTGACACGGTAACACTTTCGGAATGTTAAATCTTTCGAAACACACAGGACACTCTAATTCCTCTTCAAGCCTTGTTGACGCCATTTTGGATTATTGTACCTCCACACGACAAACTGTCACTTGCAAATTATTTCACGTATACATTGATATTACATTTTATCTCATTACTTTAAATACACATGATCTTGGAATTTAACCAATTTCTTAACAAAAACAAAAATCGAATAAATCAATGAAAAATTCCTTTTCACAATTCCTGTTATTCAGTTTTTTTTCTTGATGTTATCGATTAGTTTATTCATTGAATGAAATTTGACAAATGAAACGTGACACGTTTGCTATAGATCAATTATTTTAAATACAAAGAATTTCCTAAATCCCGATAGTACGCTTAGGTAGTCTATATCGTATTTATTTACAAAAGGTTTAACTCGTAAGGGTTATTTTTTTCGCTTGAACCTCAAGGAAGTGAATCAATCAAATCGAAACTACACAATTAACGCGCCGGGTATTAAATGAATATAATTGTAAGAACGTCTTTTTTACTTTGCTTAAAGAGGCATACCATAAAATGTGGAGCATTCTTTTTTCTCAAAGACCAGGTGTCAGTAAAAACAACAACAACAACAACAAAAACAACAACAACAAAATGCAAAGTAAACTAGGTAAAATGTATACATAAAACCTAGTATTTATATACGACTGTTTTTTTTTCTTTCATTTTCTTTTCAGGTGTGCACTTTTTTCAGATTCTATGTGCACTATGGAGACATTTTTAACAAATATTATTACATCACCATTTTTTCCGTTTTATATTGAATAAAACAATCGTTTTAGAAATAAATATGAACTATAATGTTAGTTAATTTAGGGTGTATCCGTTTAACTCTCTGCTTGTATTATTTACAGCATCATCTTTCGTATATTTTCTTACTGACACTACAGGATGGTCGTTTTGGTTAAAGCAACAATAAATATGATCTCACTTACTCTGCCCGAAAGACAGAAAATGTGCGCTGAGCTATTCTGGAACTCGCATCTGCGCTAGCGTCATCACGCTGAGACGTTTGGTACAGAAATGAGCTACCATATTGAATAGAACAAAAGTGGAGGAAGTTTTACGTGTAATTGCTTCAATACCTGACCAAATATTTTGGTAATCAAAATAACAATTAACCAACATGTTGATACAGTCCTATCTAAATGCTTTTCAACGGCTGTCTGTTAAAAATGCATTCTGTACACTCAAAAGTATACTCATTTCTTTAAAATTGTAGAAATGTGAATAAGATTGTATGAATAATTACAAAAAGGTCATTTTGATGCATTAAAGTAAGTAGAAGTCTTTATATAGAAGTTATTATTGCACCGTTTTTGAGGGAATAGCCATTTATTTCAAATGGTCTCAAAACCAAAAAGAAAAAAAGTTTTAAACATAAATACGTTCTTTTTTAATCGTTTTTGTTTTTGTTTACTGTGAATGGGACAATAAAATAGATATGCAGTAAATCATCGGCTAATTGTAGGGTCCTGTAGGGCCTTTTAAGCGTTCAATATTTCCAACCGGCATCAGTTCAATATCAGTTTAATATTATATATATAAAATTAACTTTAAAACAGGAAGAAACAGGGAGAATATTATGCAGCTTGAAATCAGTATTAAACATTTAACAGGACGAAAACAAACTGTCGACGTTAGTTACCATGCTAAAATAACACATAACATCTACAATACCAGTACACAACTGGTCGACGTCAACAATGAGGCTCCGTAGGAAACACCGTACCTTCCCGACACCCTCAGAACCACATGAATACCCTAAAATATGCTTAGATACTTTTAGAGTAATTACAATTGACATAATGGTTCGTAAGTATTACGCAAAGTTACATATTAAAAATACTGCAGATAACTTCCTGTGAAAAATGATGGACGTTTTCTGGAATCGTCCCTGTAAATTTATTCTACAAATAAAAGTTCTTTGACAAATCTTAATGACTTAACATGTCTGTGTAATATAAATTTCAATTTTAATTGATGTTAACCCCTGGTACTTCAGTGAATGTCAGGCCGAATTGAAAATTTAATCTATCAAAGTTTTTAACCTTGCATTACCTTGATTTAGAAAGGTAAGATCTAAGCTTCCCTCGCTCGGTCGTCATTCTCCGGTTTTCACGGCAAAATGCGAAAGATTTACTTTAAAGGTCAAAGGTCAAAGTGCAAATACGTTAAATTAAAATGGTCATACTGATTCGCGGTTCAATTTTCTAAATAGGGGCTGTTTTTGCGTCACGTCTTTGAGCTCCCCGGATTTCTGTGAGTCGAAAGAGCAAATCCTCATACAAAATGGTCATTCTCAGAATTTAACGCTATCGTCATCATCATGTTATACGTTGTCTTAAGAAATATCAATGGCTTTTTACGGGTCACATGGAGAAATAGCTGAAATAGGTGATGACTTCTAAAGGAATACTTTTAACTGGTGTGACTAAAAACGCCTTTGTGAAGCAACAATAGACTAAAACCCTACGAGTGACGGGCAAATGGTCGCAAATACACATGTAGTCCCAACATGACTTAAAAAAGGCGCCATTTTGAATCATACTGCGATAGAAAAACAAAACAACACTTTTTCATTCTAAAGTGTCTGTTGATCAGATAGTGTCGACGTGTTTCAGATTTTGTTTTCAAATCTTTATGCCCGCCATGATCAGAATACAAGTTATATTCATCTTCAAGCTAATAACTGTCAGTTATGATTCAACAAGGCGTGATTAACACAGGTACAAAATAATAAAAGACAAAATGTAACAACTTGTTTTTAGATTAGAATATGCAGCAAGTAAAACGAAGCTGACAGTCTCTTATGTGTTATCAACGACAATGAAATACGTGTATTAAATAATATATTGATTTATTGGCTTTAATTTAACACTGCGTGTCTCTTCTTTTCACAGATAAGGTTTATTTTTTCAGTTAAAAAAGAAAATAAAGCTGCGTATAAAATCACAAATTTACGACTGACAAATAGCCGGTAAAACGACGTTTCAAAATGAACCTGAATTTAAGAATGACTTCTAACAAATTTGATTTAACACTAAGAAACAAAAGGGCCGATTCGCTAAATGTTGTAAGAACTTAGGCCCAACCCTTTTGTTTATTTATTTGTTCGAATACGTGTTCATTATGTAAATATGCATGTATATAAACAGCAATAAAATATGATTAAACTAAACTTAGAAACAAAACTTTAGAGAAAAATACTTCAAATGAAACATGCTAAACTGACCTTACATCGTTCGCCGAAGCATGGGAAAAAATGTATATATGTATCTGGTTGTATTAGTGAGGAACGCTCAAAACTTGGCTGGCGTAACAGTCAAATTGGTGTAAAAGAATAAATAGGTACGAATGCTTTAAAGACATTTTTAATATATAAAATACACATTTGGATATAAATCTCTTCCTCAGAATTTATAATAAAAAATTGTAATTCATTTGCACAAATTAAAATACAAATCAGACATAAAACAAACACGCCGTATTGGCGCCATATAAGGCGAAAATAATCACCCTTTTAACTAAATTTCTTATACAGGCTAATGTCTAATGTTAATTTTTAATGGAGACTACTGTCATCTTTCCACCGTCAACTGTCCTTTCAAACTAATATCTGATCCACGCCCGCGGCAATGTCAGCTCCATGCTAGGCATAGATGTGTACCACTGTGATGGTTTATTGTATGAATTTCTTATCCCAATGGTTGAATAATAAGGCCTGTCCCAGTCATGTGCCCTAAATGGATTTATTTCTCCTTTCACGTACTGCCCCGAGCCTTCGTCGAACAAGTAAGGACTGTAGGGGACCACAGCCGGAAGACTTCTGTAAGGCTCCATAGCAGACGACCTATCATATGATGACATCACTTCCGGCTGGCCATTATACGGCACGTATATTTCTTCAGCATACGACGAGTTGTCTGATTCCGAATAGGTCTAAAAATAAGAATAAGCAAACAGTAAAAAAGTTTGTTTACGCAAATTTCTGAAATTATTATTCATCATAGAAGACGCAAGAAATTAACCTGCCGAATGCAACAGAGATATATGTATATTTATTGTGTTCGAGGTATAGATCGGCTTGTTTGGCCCGAGTGCAGCTGAATTTTTGCAAAAGAAAGCGATCCTGGCTTTCCAGCAAACAGATGACGGCGATGATTATTGTTATGTTTATGATGATGAAGACAAAGACGATGATGCTACTTCTGTTGCTCCTGATGATGACAATAATGACGATTATGATGACTTTTTGATAATGATTATAATTATAATAATATTACGATGTCAATAACGGCGAAACGTTTAACTAAAGTTATTTCATGTTTTGTTTTAAAAGGGGCTGTGCTCCAGATGACAAAAAAAAAGGAAAGTTTTCTTGTATTATAAATTTCTTGTAATATTTATGATTAATGCTTAAAAAATAACCTACTGACAAAAAATAAGTCAAATAATTACATTATAAATTGATTTTTTTCCATTTCAAAGTGCTATACCGTAACGCGACGGTATAACTATATCGTATAAGATTTAAAGTAAATCTCTGTAATATAAAAGCGTTGGAAATATTTTGTTAACATGAGGGTCCAGAGTTCAAATCAGGCTGGAGCGAAAATATTTTTTTTTAATTCTATTTTGACTTTTATAATCAGTTTTGAAGTAAAATATTATGTTGTTATAATCTCACGGCATCTAAATATATAATTTATGGAAAACATTTTTTATGTCAAATCTTGAGTACAGCCTCTTTAAGGAAGATGTTGAAAGATAATTGTCTAGTTGTCAGGTGAAAATATCAAAAAGTTAAGAATTGTACATCAGTTTCATAGGGTACAATAACTCGTCTGCGTCTCCTCTTCTTTCTTTCTTTCCCTCTTGCATACAGGATCAACCACGCACAAACTGCTACAAGTAACACAATGAATACAACACCACACATCGTTGCTGACACAATAATAGCAATCTCTGAAATAATAAGGGTTAATTTCGTGACATATCTACTGCTTTGATTTCTACACTTTTTGAAATTGTGTGAAAAATAAGGAATTTGTTTGTGAAGTACTGAAAATTATAGAGTTAAGGGGAAATCAAAATGTACAAATTCAATATGCAAAGTTTCCTTTCTCGACATCAGAAATATAATTATTCCTATTCAAGTTATGTAACTGTTATAACGAAATCTCTTCCGTTGTTTTGTCAATATGAACAGCTCAAAGTCTTAAGCTAAATTATTTAAAAAGAAAAGTTAAACAGAAAATATATTTACGTGAATCTGTTAGCGTTTTCTTAGATCCAGTCTCAGAGTCCACCGTAGAATTTTCTACGGCTGTTGAAGTAGCCATTGAAACAGTTGAAATATCAGTGACGTCAGTACTTCCGGTTGCATCGGTTGTACCAGCAACGGAAGTGACGTCACTGCTAGTCGTAGTTCCTACTGTTGTATCTACAGTCGATGAACCTTTGTTTACATTCGTCGAAGTAGAACTTGTATCCACACTAATGCTTGAAGCGACGTCTGTTGTGGTGATGCCACTTGATGTAGTTACAGTAGTTGCCGGAGGATCACTTGTGGTGCCGCTTGTTGGTGTATCTGATGTTGCGGCGCTTGTTGTATCCACTTCCGTTGTACCAGCTTCGGTCGTGGTTACATCTGTGAAAGCAACCGTGGTAGAAGCATCAGTAGTCGAAACTGCAGTGGTGCCCGCATCTGTTGTAGAGTCAGTAGAAACCTCTGATGTTGTTGTTGTAACAATATTTGTTTCGGTTGTTGTTGCTTCAGTAGTGACGGGGTCCGTCGTCGTGCCGTCTGTGGTCACCGCTGAACTTGTTCCTGTAGTACTTGTTGAAGCTGGCTCTGTGGTAGTGTCATCGGTGGTTACCTCTTCTGTTGTGGTGTCGGGGTCAAAGGTTCCGGAAGTAGAAGTAACAACAGGGAAAGTTAGTGCACTCGTTGTAGCGGCTTCAGTACTTGTGACGTCAGTACTTGTGACGTCAGTTGACGTTGGGTTTGAGGTAACAGATCTAGCTGTATTCGTGATCGTAGTTACCGCATTAGTTGTCGTGGCAACAACCAGTGCTATACCTGCATATACAAACTGCGTCTTTGGAAAATAACTTATGACTTTTTTGAACGTTTTATATTTGTGAAGCGGCCTATCATGATCAAATCATTGTTAAAGTATGATTAATAGAAGAAACACAGTTGTTCTTGACCTGATAATTTCAATTTCAAAATTTAGAAAAGGATCACAGTCGCCTTTCAAGTGCTTTAAAATATCCATTGAACATGGTTTAAGCTACAGTAATGTAGCATACGCAAGATAAGAAGATTCTTCCGCATCAATGTTCGAGTGCACTGGAAATAAGTCGTTTACATTTTGTTTCTTGAAACATGTACAACTTTTATCCATAAATATAAGGCGTTATACAGTTAGGATTACATATTATTTTGAATAGATATTGTATATTTAAACCGAGTATGATACTCTTGTAATGTATGTCACAAGCTATGAAGGGCCTGCTCAAGAAAACATAAAAGTAGTCCGTACAGACAATACCTGCATTATGGACCAGTAGAACCCATAAGCACAGCACCTGACACAACTGTTTCAATGGCATGGCTTCAAGCCTGAAAAAAATCAAAATCATGAACAAAAATGAAAAAAAGAAACAAACAAACAAACAATAAAACAACACCCAGTCAAACTATAACAATGTTGCATTCAGTGCTAGAAGTGACGTTTGTTGAAGCAATACAAAAACCCATGTATTTCATTCAAGGTTCCGCATCTTAACTCAAATAGAATAGTAAAAGTAATGCTGTATGTTTTTCAAGACTCTTTCTGACCCAACAAACCGATTCTGTCTCTTTTAAGGTACCTCATTTCATTACGAGCAGGTTGGATATATACTAGTTCAAGACATAGAATCACAGAGGCAGAAGAAAACCAAATTGAGTTAGGGCATACTGTATTATATTACACTGTACTGAGGAGCGATTTCGACATAGTGCCCCACCACACTTCATTGTACTACTCGCGATAAAATTTCATACGACTTCAAAGTACTTGTATTCCTTTATGGTTTTGTTCATTGAGGCTAGAAAAGATATTTAAAAAAAAAAAAATCGTCGATGCAGTGTAGTATTGTTTTTTTGTTTGTTTGTTTGTTTTTTTTCTTTTGCTGTTTTTTTTTGCTGTTGTTGTTGTTTATTTACTATCATTTTGAGTAGATTGAACATGAAAGAAATTCAGTGAAATTATAATAAAAACATGTTATTTTAAAATAAATCTTAAACCAGAAGTGGGGAGGGTAAACTTTCGACTCAGGATGAATTTTCAGGGTAGAGATCATATATTATTTACACTAAAATGTTATATCATAATGGAAAGTTAAATAAAAAAAAATACAAAGTATATTTTTCAAGTATATGCCCGTGTGACGCTACGATTAAGAAACATGATTTTCGTCCCTCTTTTACATCAAGACAAGGTAAATCGATTGTGTAGAATAGTCTTAAAGGGGCTGTGCGCCAGATGACAAAAAAGAAAGTTTTCTTGTATTATAAATTTCCTGTAATATTTATGACTAATGCTTAAAAAATAACTTATTGACAAAAAAATAGTCAAATAATTACATTATAAATTGATTTTTTTTTCCTTTCAAAGTGCTATACCGTAACGCGACGGTATAACTATATCGTATAACATTTAAAGTAAATATCTGTAATATCACATGCGGCGATGGTGGTGACAGTAAAAGCGTTGGAAATATTTTGTTAACATGAGGGTCCAGAGTTCGAATCAGGCTGAAGCGAAAATATTTTTTTTTATTCTAATTTGACTTTTATAATCAGTTTTGAAGTAAAATATTATGTTGTTATAATCTCACGGCATCTAAATATATAATTTATGAAATTTTTTTTTTTATGTCAAATCTGGAGTACAGCCTCTTTAACTGGGCAAGTTGGGAGGTTATTAAAATAAGTATATTTGTTGTGTATTGTTTGTGTCAATTACTATTACTTTTCAGACGCAGAGTCAAACTAATAATTCCAATGGTAGTAAAAGTAATAGATTCTCCTCATCTCAAGGTAATCATGCGAATTGTTTTACTGGTAAAAAAAAGAAATGCGCCCAACGTGGGACTTGAACCCACGACCCTCAGATATCATTCATCTTTAAAAGTCTGATGCTCTACCGACTGAGCTAGCCGGGCACATATAAATGCGGGAAATGCATTATATATACTAATAAATATAAAAAGCAAACCTATAAATATGAGTGTCATTTGATTTCTAAAACTCAACACTTTGAAAAATAGCTGTTCCTCTTGCTTTTTTTCTGTAAAATTCGATCGCTCAGTTCATTTACTCATATTTTATCATTTTTGTAGCATGTTTGTATTGCGTCATTGATGTAGTACGTTTATGCACGCGGACTATATAGGGTAAAAATACATCATTCATAAAGCTTATATACAAGGACCGACATGACTCAGAAAGGAAAAAAATACAATCTTATCAGGGCAGTCGGTAAAACTCTAACTTCAGAAAATGTTTTATTTTATTTTCAAATGATAAAATACAGGACGTCGTTTCGTCATGCAAGACTGTGGTATCGGTTAAACGAGAGTAACCCAGTAGAGACTGGTGCCCATATAATTATGTACAAGCAATTCCAGAACATGTGATTAACACGTGTAATTAATTGATTTGAACATGTCTCCGTTTCTCTTAAGGGCGCCTGTGCAACCAGTTGATTGATATTAGTCATAGCACTATAGTACTACAAACAGAAGCGCTTCATGGGAAATCACTGAAGCTTCAAACTTTGTCTTTTTTTTCAAAATGGCAAAACGGTAGATAACTAACATTTATGTGAGAGACCAAAAATACGTAAGACTTGCTACTTGTTACTACTAGTTTTTTGTTTGTTGTATGATAGGTCTTTAGTAGACAAAAATACATTTTTTAAGAAAAATATACAATTAAAAAAAAAAGAAGTCCTCAGAAATTGAGACAAGAGAAGTAATATTGTAATTCTGCACATTATTTACGACGAACCAGTAACAAACTTAATTTTTTAAGCATTTAATCATATTTTTATTGTTTTGCTGACCGGATTTGAATAGAAATGTAAAAAAGTCACTTACCCGAAAGATTAAAAAAATCCAGCAATAGTGCTTCGTTATTGTCCTCCCTTTTTACTTCTGCCTAAGGAATATAAACGTTGGCTATTTTTGGCGTCATCTTGGTTTTTTTTAATGTTTTTTTTTTTTCAAAGATAATAGTCGCAAACGATGTAAGAATCTTATTCTAGTATCATATTTGTAATACAAATAATGTCACATTTTCAAGCGATTGTCTGTGAAAGTGGTCAAGTTACTCCTATTTTATCACGAGCATGAAAATCACACGCCGTGAAAATTGCTTACTTAAACGGTACAGTACATTTTCCTTGCGTAAAATTAATTTCGATTCAAATTTAATGTAGCCAAAATAATTCAAACATCTTTAACAATGGTGTCTATTAATTGAAATATTTTCGACGTGAGTAAAAAATCGGCTACAATCTGGTAAGTAAAAGTATTACGTAATTACTTAGTGCAAAAAGGAAACGGTGTTGCAGTTCAAATTACTTATCATGACAACGAATATATTGTATTTATGTCATAATTAATAGGGCAAAAAATGTTTGATTTAGATAGGAAATATTTATTTGATTCATTCCCTATGACATTTTGTGTCTTTTGCAAGCGTCCTCGGAAGTTTGCAATATTTCAAACATTTCTGCGCGTACGTTTTATATCCAAAAGAAGAAAACACTTTTATGTTCGAATGTGATAATAATGTTAATGTGTTTTAACTTACGATTAATCAAATTTTAAACTTAGTGGATGTGTAACATTCTGAATTTTACGAAAAAAATTACAGGAGTACTGTATTACTTATATAAATTTATAATTAATTATATAAATAAGCAAAATAAATAAGTATTATATGCGAAGGAACCAGTTTCACTTAAACAATTGTAAAAAAGTCACTTACCACACATTTTCGTGAAAAAAAAATCAACTTCAAATAAATTGTACATACAATATTTTGGCATTAATTTGAACCTTTTATTTCTTATGGAATAGTAAGTCTTTATTCTTTTTTCTTTATTTTTTGCATTTATGAATATATTTCACTGGCTTTTATATTTTAGAAATAAAGGTCCCACAATGGGAATCTGGAAATAATACCGTTAAGAGTCTGTGATTCCTTTTCTGTAGTGCGTTTTAAAAGTGAGACTGTTAGCTCGTTATTTTTCTCTTCTTTTTATTCAAAATGTTCGTATATTCCTATATCCTTGAATCGGTGATCGATAAAATATTTTGCATGTACTTGAATGTGAAAAATCTAATGTTTGTTTGTTTGTTTGTTTTTAATTATCAGGCCAACGTGTACTTTCTTGAAAACTGAAGTTTAAAATAAAAGGATCACTCTGAGATTGCACTACTACGAGGTTTCTTATTCTTTAGTTTGCATTACTTACCCATTCCCCGTTTCTCTTCTTGTGACTGAAATAAATTGTCAATGGTTCTTTTGTTTTATTTGTGTTTTACATCTAAAATAACCTTTACTTCAGCACCCAGTTTTAGAAACACTTGTTATCACAGAGATATAAACCATGAGATTATGATAAAAAAATAATAATTTCCCTGACAGTTCATTAGTTTACTGGAAGTTCACAATGATTATCTAGACTGTAGACAAACTGGACCAAATAAATGTAAAACGAACGTATTGGATAGCATGCTAAATACTCGTGCAATACCGTTACTTTACCGGAATAGTCTCATTTACCGTATACTGGAAATCACACATCTGTTTGAACTACAGAGAATAACAGAACACTATATTTACTGAGAAGTCATCTTTTATTTGCTTAATTCACTATTTTTCGCTTTGAAAAAAGGGAAATTACTCTACTAGTTCTAATCTTTTTCTTTTTCGTTGACTATCGTTCAGTCCATAAAAGCTCTTAAAAATTGTGAGAGGATATAGATTCAAATATGTTCTGATGTTATTTTTAGAAGTTTATAATCAAACGAAAACATTTTTTATCTTTTTATCACAAGTCCAGTCAAGCATTTATTTTATAGAGCTTCACATATTTTCAATGTAAACAACTGAAATGCAACTCTATCTTATCTTGCAATGTTATCTATCAACCGAAAGTAGTGGTTAGAACATTTGACAACCATAGACCAACAACATATTTCAAAGCCGCCCGTGTAATTTCTAGTAATATTATAACATTTTATTTATTTCTTTGAAAAAAAAAATCAGATAAAAAAGTTATGTGCCTGTCAAGAGTATAAAAGCATACACGTAACGTAACATAAAATATCATACGTTTTACAGTACGGTAACAAAGCTGTGTAAATTACAGCAAAAAAAAAAAACGCTCATAAGGCCAGTAAAAAGTGGTCTTATTAAAAATCGGTCTTAAAGCGACTGACTCACACATGGGCCGACGATGAAAAATTTTTTTATTACATCTTGAAATTTTTGCTGCAATTGTGAACATATTTAAACTAAGTTACTGATTCTTTTTTTTTTTGATACAGAAAAGCATCAAAATATAAACTTTTGCACACTTTTATCGGTAAAAAATTTACCCCGGTTAGTCACGGGGTAGATACGTAAGTGTTAAGATTAATTTTGACGCAACCCTTTAAGTAGGCGCTGTGGCTCAGTGGTCTAGATCGTCGCTCCATATTTTATTGACCAAAAGGTCGTTGGTTTGAATCCTGGTTAAGTCAAACCTTTGTTTTTCAGTTTTCATGGTGTATGGAAGCATAATATTATGTTTTTTTTCCCATAGTATATTAAATTCTCTTAAATTTTAAAGAAAAAAAATTCAGCAAAATTCTGTGAGTCAGTCGCTTTTAAAACGGGCCTCATTTGTTTCTAGATTTAAAACTTCAGTTTTGAACTTGTTAGTGGACCTAGACTGTAATATGATTTATTTTAATGATTGAAATATAAATGACTAGTTCTAAACTGAAATTTCAAAAGTGTCAAAAGAAAATCAAAAAAGTTTGTGGACAAAGGTACATAAATTGAAGCCTATCTGTATCCAAAATAAGGTATAAGAACATCGGACTAGATTGATCGATTCCCACTACCGCTGAGGGTCTCAAACGACTTTCTGCCTTGAATTCTTTCAAGGTTTAAACCCAGTGAAGCAGTCAACAAAACTGAATAAATGTTGATTTTCAGTAAGGACTTGCTTACCAATCGGGACATATAAATATGCTTCAACTAAATGAAAATATCTTAGCCATCTACTGACGACCATGAAACAGGCTGTGTGAAAGTGGTATTGACAGCATACATTAAACAAAATTAAACCAAGCCAAGCAGTTCATTGATTCTTTGAAGCCAAAAACGTCCTTTCACTATAATCAGAATTAAAACTGATCCGAGGGGTGACACGCAGTGGTTTCAGTACATATCCTTTGGGTGAATTTACCTTCGCATCTCTTTTTTCAGCACAAGATGACGTCATCATGTTAATTGTAGCGTCATTCTTAACGTTAACGTCACAAGCAGACGTTTCTTCAATAAATCCACTTTCTATAGATATTTCTCTCTCATTGTTTATGATTGGCGCTAGTTTGTTTGGATCCAACGAATCTTTTGCGGTATCCGCATCGAATTTGGTCACAGTTGTGACGTCATCAGTGTTGAGTTTTTCACTGGTGAACGTTTTCATAGTTTCAATTACATTGTTTTTTATTTCTTTGTTCCGATTGTCGTTGTCCTCATCATCAACGGTGCTGCCCTCTGAACAATTCGGTTCCGAATAGTTTGAGGCAGTGTGGACGTAGTCAAACAATAAACTCGCCCACAATGAACGGGAAGATGCCTGGCGCCCGCGTCTGCGCAGTAGACCTATTCTCCTAACAGCTTTACGTTTTCTCACTTCTTCATCTGAAAATTAAAAAGGGAAATAATTCTTCAGGTCTTGAATTGTTCTTTATGAAATAATGTCCTTAGCGTAAGGTAAGCAAACGAAAGAGATAAGAAACAGTAATCGTTAGTTTCTGTTCCGATTATTTCAATTTAAAATTGTCAAGAGGTAATCCAGAAACAAACACAGTGTAGGTTGGAAACAAACACAGTGAAGTTTGCTTGTCATATTTAAATCTTCTTCAGGGTCGCATTCTTATCATTATTTTGGTTATACTAATGCTGTATAATAGATGGATATTGTGTTTTGGTTTTATAACAAGTAACACACGATATTTGAATAAATTATAATTTTAATGCTTTCACTTCTTCTTCTTCTAGACGTTCGCCATGCTTTCACTTGTAATTCAACTATATAACCATCTGCCCGATGACTAGTGGCGAGCATGTAGCAAAAATTACCTTCTAATATTGAAACACCTTTGTAATACCATGTTAAAATGTTACCACCACCACCCCCCCCCCCCCCCCCAAAAAAAAAAAAAAAAAAAAAAAAAAAAAAAAATATTTAGTTGTAACATAGGTCTACAACAAAACGAGCACTTACTTATTTTGCGTCGATTGATACAGAGCTGTATTGTTACATAAATGCTTGTAAGAGACAAAACCACGCCCATTAGTATGGCTAGGATAGCAGCCGCTAAATTAAGAGGTCTGAAATTAAAAAAAAATAATAAAGATTAGTACCAAGTTGTACAGGTTCAAATGTTTTAAGCTATTTTTTAAAGAAAAAGTACACGGACGTTACACGGACGAACAAGTCTGACAGGCGGACAACGAAACATCTCCTCTGCAAATGTGTAGAATTTGTTTATAAGTTGTCGAGATGCAACAGACAATATTATCATTTTAATGCTGTGTATACTATATATATTCTGATAAATGATCAATATTTACAAACTAGTTGCTGACATAATATTAAGCAAACAGTTAAAAACAATATTACATTTCTATGAAAACAAAACACTTCCAATTAATAGTCTACAACCAGTTCAAATGTGTACTTACATATCCCAGAATTTACAACAGTATTGGGCGTTTGTCAGCCCACAGCAATACGAATGGTCCTTCGGTACGAACGGAAGTGGGCACGTAAATATTCCTAAATACGTTCCATTTTCGTTCGCCTCATAGTTTTTGCATACAGAAATGGCTGGAAGAAATAATAAAGAATTATGGTTAAAGACAAAAAATGTAATAGTTGCTGTCACTGTTATTTTCGTATTTCGTCAAGATATTAAACTTGCTCGTCTAAACATTTAAAAAGGTTAAACATTAACATGTAGCAATGTAAGTGTGCTTTTGTTATAAATTGCAAAACGTAACAACAACAACAACACGCTATATAAAGGTTTTAAGTGCATTCACTTTGTTAATGCCCGCCCGCTTAGCTCAATAGGTAGAGCACTGGATTAGTAATCCATCGGTTGTTGGTTCTTACCCTGGGCAGGGTAAAATTTCTCCGTGACAATTGTTCTCAGACATTGTGTCTTATGTTCATTTGTCTCTCACCGCTGATTCAGAGTAGATCATGTGGGAACAGTAGTCAGTCACTTGCGGAGAAATTGGCAATTACTGGTTAGTTATCCAGGAAAACCGGTTAGGTGGACTGACCGCCGAGATATAACAAATGTAGAAATCGGCGTTAAACCCCAAAACAAACAAAATCACTTTGTTAATGGAGCGGATCAGTGGTCCAGTAGTAACGCGCTGGGCTGGTAACCTATTTAAAATAGGTTTATTGGACAAATTACAAGAGAATGATTTCTAATAACGTATACATGAGATAAATAAGTACTGGACATTTTTCTAAACTACCTGAATCCATATGATCAAAACTATTTTACGTGAATGAATCAGAGCATACTGTTACGTCCTGTACACACCTACCGATAATAGTATAAATACAACCTCTGACAACTGCGTCAGGAAATGACTTAGTGGTTAGAGCGTCGGCGTGTCACGTGGGTGATCGGAGTTCGATTCCCTCTCTGGGTTGTGTATTATAAGATGCATCGCATCTTTCTGTTACGGATTTTATGTTCGTAAGAATACATACATAATAAAAGAAGTAAAATATGAATATATGATTTTCTATACAGTTGCCATAAACTTTTACTGAAGTGCCTAACTGCTAAAAATGTAATATTCTGATAGCAAGAAAATGAAATGCAAAATGACAGGTAAGCGATAAATAAACTGCAAATATAGAGAAATGAAGGACGAGGAAAAAAGATGTGGATAAAAACAAATCCATTAGAGAATTGAATGGAAAGCTAAATAATAGTAAAGAACCATTAAAGAAGGAAGGAAAGTGACACATTTAAATGAGGCTGATTAGAAAAATTCATTAAACTTACAGCCAGATGGTGTATTCTTGTAGACTTTAAAATCTTCTGTATTTAACCAGCTAAACATATAGCTGTACAGTGATGGGTAATGGTTCTTGGCGTATGAATACACGCGGCTGTAACGGGCGTAGCCTTTTCCCCCAGAATATGAGTAGTACCTGGAAGAAAACGTACCTACTTGTTATAGCGCACGGAAATAGAATATTATGAGGATTCTAAACTGATTGAGGCCGCGATTTAGTATGGAAAAGACTTCAACTTTGTAACATAGGTTTGCGTTATTGATTTGAGAGCGGCCAACATTATTATTATTATTATTGTAAATTTAGCGATGTAATATAATGCTTAAAAATACATCTTTGAAAAATTAAATATACTAAATAAGTAAAGACATATACAAATGTAAAAAAACGGAAGTCTTCTATTGTTGTCAGAAAGCTTCTGACATAATATATGGAAATTTAATTACTTTTCCCTAAACTCCCTAGGCTACGGGGGTTTTATAGCTTTGTTTATGGACCGTGCAACTCGATTTAACAAAGCTCGGGACGAAAGTTTTGTAAGATGTTTTGCCAATTTAAAATATTCAGCCTTTTAAAACATGGACTCGACTTGAAAATCGGTGAAAATCTATTTTGATTAACACAAAATGATAAAGTAACTGTAAAACATTTGTTCATCCATCAAGGAAATACACACGACCTTAACACCATTTAGGTTATTTTGTACTTACACTGTACTGTAGTAATTTCCGTACCGCATAGCTCGGAAACGTAACGCTGGGTTCGAGCCTTTTGCCTGGCAGCTTCCTGTTTGAAATTGAAAAAAAGGACATTGTACTCATTGTCAAAGGCAAAACAGTGAGAATTCATTTACATATGATTGAGAGAAAATATACGCAAAAACATTACAAATCTTACAAGGAATATTTGTTTTCGTTTATATGGATACAGAAGGAAGCAAACAAAAATGTTAGATAACAGCTACTGCCGTCTTAATTATAAACCTAGCAAAAATGAGAATACAAATTAAACTTACATACCTACAAAAAGGCAGAAAACACTTAAGAATCTCCACACTAACATCACAAAATTCATTGTCGATTTTCTTCTTAATTCTAAGTTATTGTCATGAATAAATAGTCAACGTTGATACAGTATAATTGGTGTTTGCAGCACGTTTACATCACTATAAATTGTACACATTACATGTATAACAACATATATTATCCCAAATGACTTCTATGTTATGAAACAAGGTGAACTAAATATACAGATGTATAAAATTAAGGGTAAATAGAATTATACTGTTATTTATGTGTGAGAGGTTTAGTTGATAAAAGGCATGCATAATCAAATACGGACTTTTGTCACCTTTTTCTAGAATAATAAATAGGATTTTACGTTGACTTAAGCGAATATTTGCGTGGTAATTCCATAATTTTGTCACCTTCGTTTTGCCTATTAAATTGTTATTATAACTGTTAAATAGATTAAAGTTTTCACGAGATTATTGAAGAATTGAAAGGAAAACAAGCAAAAACAACCGGATTTGAATATTGACAAGTTTCAACAGTGCAGCGCTCTTGTTTTTCACACCTCTACTGTAAGTCTTTTTAATTGTTGATTTTATTCATTTTTGTTTATTCGATTTCTTCAAGTTTTATAGTCATATAACCTTTTTTATATCTAAAAGTTATATAGACATTAACGCTTACAACAAACTTTATTAGCAAATCGACATAACACGTCTTACAACTTACTGCCTTTCGGATGAGACGTTAAACCAACGTCCTATGTTTTGCCATGTACGTAACAATAGACTGTTTTATGCCGACTCGATTGAACAGGGATTACATTCACGCACAAAATATATGCCAGACATTTCGCAAGAAAAAAAAAAACTTAGAATAAATAACCATTTGCCCAAACAGACTCAGTAAAAATGTCAGGTGTGCGTCTGGAAGGAAATGCTTTTATATCACATATAACGTGAAATAAATGAACTCTTTAGGGGACGTCGTTGATTTAGAGCCTAGTAACGACGAAAAATAAACTCAGAAAGAGCGACCATAGGTCACATCGACAGACTATATATATGAATTGTATATTCGTGTATTCAACTCTGAAACGAAGTTTCAAATTTTCCAATGATTAGCTCGTCTGTTTCGAAGAATAAGTCGAGCAATTAAGATCGCTGCCTCGTTGTCGTCGTTGTCGTCGTTGTTGTTGTTGTGCAAAAACTTTAATGTAGTCCATTACTCAAACAATTTAAAAGGTATCAATATCAAACTTTGAATGCTGGCTTATCATGATAAGGGGCATTTGTAAAATAAGGGGCATTATTCTGAAATTTATATGTTTGGAGTAATGCCCCCTTTTAACTTACAAATTCTGTCAAAATTGTTTATTTAGTTGAAAGATTTCAAAACTATCAAAGATATCAGTAGGAAACTTAAACTGCTTGCTTATCATGACAAGAGGCAGTTGTAGCACAAGAGGCATTATTCTGAAAGCTATATTGAAGTTGTGTTCCTTTTTAACTATTTTTTGTTAAATTGCTTATTAAGTTGAATGATCAAAGATATAAATATGAACTATATCAACATCTTGACATGAAACGTCAGAGGTATATAGATCTCCTTCAGGAGCAGTGCACAGGAACCAAGTAAGTAAATAAGTAAGTAGTTAAGTAAGTAAGTAAGAAAGTAAGTAAGTAAATTGTTTATTAACGAGACTTGTGCATAACAATTTCACAAAATATACAATACATTAATAAATAAATTTTGTTAAAGTTTGACATTAACAAGGGGTTTGTAAATATCATACACATCTTTCCTTTATTTCAAGAGGAAAAAATTTGTTGTCAATGAGTAGTTTATTGTCATTCAGTATTGTCTAGGTTAGACAATACATACAATGAGTACTTACAGAAGTTTAATTAAGATTAAGAGAAGATTAAACATGTTACTATAGTTACAGTTCACTCTCACCGCTTCAGTGTGTCAGCGCTTTCGTTTGTCTGGCTAGAGATCTAAACAAGACATTGGGTATTTTGTTGTTGTTGTTGTTTCTTTTGTCTTTGTTAATCATCAAAATCTACAAAATTTGAGCTACCACCTTCTAGCAGTAACGTCAAACAGTATTACTATGTCCGTATCACTGTATTACGGTATTTTTATCGTGACAAGACCAGTTCATGACCCGAAATAACGTGGATCGGCTAAATAGCAGGCGGTAAATTCCTGATAGTAAATCTAGATTAAATGTAAACAAAATGAACGGTGATACAAAACTGTCACAGCGGACCGCCGAACGGCACTGCTAATACACGTTTTCAGCAATGATAACCTAATCTCTACCCGGAGTATATATGGAAGCATACGTCTGTGCAGTAGTCTCCCCTTAACCGTCCCGTCTATCCCCATCTTAAACAACTTTGCTGAGAGGCTTGACCCTTCCTATAAATTCTAGAAATAGCGAGTGTATGTTCGTATCATTTATTTATCTATACTACAATTCTTATACTGAATTATGGAAAAGCATATCAGCTGAGTTTCAACCTAAATCAGAAGGTAATCAATGCCAACACATATATCTTCAGTCGGTGTGTGTTGTATAAAACTTACATTAAAACGAAAACTTTCTGTCATAACTATGTTTCATATTATTTTTATAAGAGTTTCCTCGCCTTGGAAAAACGGCTCCTCCCAATTTTTAATCTTTGGCTATTTTCGTGATATTGCCATATCTGGATGTTGCAAAATCGTCTACAAAGGTTAATCGTGTACAAATGTAAAGCCAAGTCTAAATCCGTTAATTGATGCCGTTACCTTCGCGAAACTCCGTGCGGTGTAAGACGTGTGGTGTCCTTCATACCGTCTTTGAAAAGTTCAAAATACAATCTATAATTTACCCTATGCTCTACCAATCTTCATACTCTGACTTTAAAGTCAATCAGTGAACATTACCAATGAATAATTCATCCACTGACTAGACGTACTTTGGAGAAATGAGTAAAATAAAAGTTTGATAATTTGGTAATTTACCCAAATTTACCTGGAATAAATAGAATAGAATTATTACACTCTCTGAGGACTTCAGATCATATCAATAGGGGTCGCTCGACAAAGAACAATAGTATAGGAAAACACAATGACTGCATGTGTAACAGGAAAAGTAGACTGTGACTTTTTGTAACAACTGAATCCAATTTTGAAATCATGCTAGACACATTCTGGAGGTCCTCGCTGCTCCATGTGCTAACTGTACTATCTCTCTATCTATTTGCGTTTATTTATCGTCAGTACAGGTAGCAGAGATTAGTTATTTTACACTATGGAAGATAGTGCAAGATACAGAAAGCATCCCATTCTAGAGACACCGCTGGTACTTTTGCTTGCTCAGCGTTTAGCACTGATACACGAGACCTAATGTCTCATCCAAAAGACAGTTATGTCAGTGGATGAGCGGGGATCGATCTCGCGATCACGGGGTTACCGGTATCGCTGTACAACGACTCCGCTCCATCCAATGGTTCTTTAAATCACACTGTCTTAAATATAGCGGACCGTCTTTTCGTTAATATGAGTCCGGTGTAATAGCTGATTATTAAACTGATAAAATGCACTTGACGACTTTATCTTCATTCGCTTAGGGCACTGTTACAACCCGTTTTGTAATAAAAACGAGAATTGTAATAATTATAACAATTCTCGTTTTTATTACAAAACGGGTTGTAAGGTATCAACCACTTTTGTAATAACAAGAATTGTAATAAAATGTCAATCTTAGTTATTTTTGCCAAAAAAAGTTTCTATCCATAAAATAACTGTTTCTTTAGACAGACATTAGCACATCCTTATTGACCTGAATTGTCCTTGATCATTTTGAGACCGTGAAGTGTTGATTAAAACTCAAATTATATATGAATGAAATTAAGTGTTAGATTTTATTACATTTTGAAAGTTTATTACAAAACGGGTTGTAAGGTATCAACCACTTTTGTAATAACGAGAATTGAAATAAAATGTCAAACTTAGTTATTTTTGCCAAAAATAGTTTAAATCCATAAAATAACTGTTTTTAAAGATAAATTAGTATGTTTTTATTGACATGAATTGTCCTTGATCATTTTGAGACCGTGAAGTGTTGATTAAAACTCAAATTATATATGAATGAAATTAAGTATTAGATTTTATTACATTTTGAAAGCTATTACAAAACGGGTTGTAAGGTATCAACCACTTTTGTAATAACGAGAATTGTAATAAAATCTCAAACTTAGTTATTTTTGCCAAAAAAAAGTTTAAATCCATAAAATAAGTGTTTTCAAACATCAGTTAGTAAGTTTTTATTGACCTGAATTGTCCTTGATCATTTTGAGACCGTGAAGTGTTGATTAAAATTCAAATTATATATGAATGAACTTAAGTGTTAGATTTTATTACATTTTGAAAGTTTATTACAAAACGGGTTGTAAGGTATCAACCACTTTTGTAATGACGAGAATTGTAATAAAATCTCAAAATTAGTTATTTTTGCCCAAAAAAGTTTAAATCCATGAAATAACTGTTTTTAAACATAAATCAGTAAGTTTTTATTGACCTGAATTGTCCTTGATCATTGTGAGACCGTCAAGTGTTGATTAAAACTCAGATTATATATGAGTGAACTTAAGTGTTAGATTTTATTACATTTTGAAAGTTTATTACAAAACGGGTTGTAAGGTATCAACCACTTTTGTAATAACGAGAATTGTAATAAAATCTCAAACTTAGTTATTTTTGCTAAAAAAAAGATTAAATCCAAAAAATAAGTGTTTTCAAACATCAGTTAGTAAGTTTTTATTGACCTGAATTGTCCTTGATCATTTTGAGACCGTGAAGTGTTGATTAAAACATAAATATATATGAATGAACTTAAGTGTTAGATTTTATTACATTTTGAAAGTTTATTACAAAACGGCTTGTAAGGTATCAACCACTTTTGTAATAACGAGAATTGTGATAAAATCTCAAACTTAGTGATTTTTGCCCAAAAAGTTTAAATCCATGAAATAACTGTTTTTAAACATAAATTAGTAAGTTTTTATTGACCTGCATTGTCCTTGATCATTTTGAGACCGTGAAGTTTTGATTAAAACTCAAATTATATATGATTGAACTTAAATGTTATATTTTATTACATTTTGAAAGTTTATTACAAAACGGGTTGTAAGGTAGCAACCACTTTTGTAATAACGAGAATTGTAATAAAATGTCAAACTTAGATATATTAGCCAAAAAAAGTTTCTATCCATAAAATAACTGTTTTTTTAGACAGAAATTAGCACATGCTTATTGACCTGAATTGTCCTTGATCATTTTGAGACCGTGAAGTGTTGATTAAAACTCAAATTATATATGATTGAACTTAAGTGTTAGATTTTATTACATTTTGAAAGTTTATTACAAAACGGGTTGTAAGGTATCAACCACTTTTGTAATGACGAGAATTGTAATAAAATCTCAAACTTAGTTATTTTTGCCCAAAACGTTTAAATCCATGAAATAACTGTTTTTAAAACATAAATTAGTAAGTTTTTATTGACCTGCATTGTCCTTGATCATTTTGAGACCGTGAAGTGTTGATTAAAACTCAAATTATATATGATTGAACTTAAGTGTTAGATTTTATTACATTTTGAAAGTTTATTACAAAACGGGTTGTAAGGTATCAACCACTTTTGTAATGACGAGAATTGTAATAAAATCTCAAACTTAGTTATTTTTGCCCAAAACGTTTAAATCCATGAAATAACTGTTTTTAAAACATAAATTAGTAAGTTTTTATTGACCTGCATTGTCCTTGATCATTTTGAGACCGTGAAGTGTTGATTAAAACTCACATTATATATGATTGAACTTAAATGTTATATTTTATTACATTATGAAAGTTTATTACAAAACGGGTTGTAAGGTATCAACCACTTTTGTAATAACGAGAATTGTAATAAAATCTCAAACTTAGTTATTTTTGCCCAAAAAGTTTAAATCCATGAAATAATTTTTTTAAACATAAATTAGTAAGTTTTTATTGACCTGCATTGTCCTTGATCATTTTGAGACCGTGAAGTGTTGATTAAAACTCAAATTATATATAATTGAACTTAAATGTTATATTTTATTACATTTTGAAAGTTTATTACAAAACGGGTTGTAAGGTATCAACCACTTTTGTAATAACGAGAATTGTAATAAAATCTCAAACTTAGATATATTAGCCAAAAAAGGTTTAAATCCATGAAATAACTGTTTCTTTAGACAGACATTAGCACATGCTTATTGACCTGAATTGTCCTTGATCATTTTGAGACCGTGAAGTGTTGATTAAAACTCAAATTATATATGAATGAAATTAAGTATTAGATTTTATTACATTTTGAAAGTTATTACAAAACGGGTTGTAAGGTATCAACCACTTTTGTACTAACGAGAATTGTAATAAAATCTCAAACTTAGTTATTTTTGCTAAAAAAAAGTTAAAATCCATAAAATAAGTGTTTTCAAACATCAGTTAGTAAGTTTTTATTGACCTGAATTGTCCTTGATCATTTTGAGACCGTGAAGTGTTGATTAAAACTCAAATTATATATGAATGAACTTAATTGTTAGATTTTATTACATTTTGAAAGTTTATTACTAAACGGGTTGTAAGGTATCAACCACTTTTGTAATAACGAGAATTGTAATAAAATGTCAAGCTTAGTTATTTTTGCCAAAAATAGTTTAAATCCATAAAATAACTGTTTCTTTAGACAGAAATTAGCACATCCTTATTGACCTGAATTGTCCTTGATCATTTTGAGACCGTGAAGTGTTGATTAAAACTCAAATTATATATGAATGAACTTAAATGTTAGATTTTATTACATTTTGAAAGTTTATTACAAAACGGGTTGTAAGGTATTAACCATTTTGTAATAACGAGAATTGTAATTAAATGTGAAACTATGTTCTTATTGCCATAAAGAGTCTCTTTGTATAAACAACTGTTTTTCGGACAGAAATTAGCACATTTTGAAAGTTTATTACAAAACGGGTTGAAATCTATCAACCACTTTTGTAATAACGAGAATTGTAATAAAATGTGAAAGTTAGTTATTTTTGCCAACAATGTTTCTATCCGTAAAATAACTGTTCCTTTTAAACATAAATTAGTACGTTTTAATAGACCTTAATTGTCTTTGCTAATTTTTATACCGTCAAGTGTTGATTAAAACTCAACTTATCTCAGCAGCACATATTAAAATTAATTTTTTATTAAACATATTTATGCGTGAGCGGGAGGGATTTTAAGTGAGTGTTTAGCATATATCCAAGCCACCGGAAAGACGGTCAAATCGTAACCGATGCTCTGTTATACTACTATTCGTAAGTGCAAGAAGCAAATTCGTAAAAGTCCTCCAATCACCTCTACTACATGTATCAACAGAATTTATAGCCACTTGTAATTTTATACAGTGGAGTTTCATTTATAACCAATTCAGCTCGGTGAGAACGTGCTATTTGTGTTTGTAAAACATTTATTTTATGTATAAAATTTTTCAAATCTATAGACTTCAAATTTTATTACAGTTTTACTTATTACAACATTGGCGGTTATCATTCGGTCTGTTTTTTAATGAATTTCAAAATAAAAAAAATTCTTACTCCGATGTTGCGTTATATAAATTAAGTCTTAATATAGGCGACGTTCCCAAAATGACGCAGGAAAATTGGGCTGGATGATGACGTGCTGATCCATATCTGACTAACAGTTATTTCATGCAAAGAAACAGCTTTTTGTGGGAAAAAATGTTTATATTAGAAATCTTGTTTTATTCTATATGTTTGGTTAATTTATTATAATTCTCGTTATTACAAACCTGGCCGATATCTTGTTATTCGTTTCGTAAAGATATTATTTATATTATAAAATTTCAAAATGTAATAAAAGCTAACACTTAAGTTCATTCATACATAATTTGAATTTTAATCAATACACGACGGTCTAAAAATGAACTAGGACAATTCAGATCAATACGCATGTGTTAATGAGATAAAACAGTTGTTTTCTGGCTATAATTATTTGACAAAAAAAAACTAAGTTTCTCATCTTATTACAATTCTCGTTATTACAAGAGTGGTTGATACCTTACAACTCGCTTTGTAATAAAATTTCAAAATGTAATATAGTCTAACAGTTAACTTCATTCATATACAAGTTGGGCTGTAATCAATAAATGACGGTCCCAAAATGAGCAAGGACAATGCAGGTCGATAAGATGCTAAACTAAAGTTGAACAGTTAAGTTCAATCATATATAAGTTGAGTTTTACTCAAAACTTGACGGTCTCAAAATGATCATGGACAATTCAGGTAAATAAGAACGTGCTAATTTCTATCTAAAAACAGCTATTGTATGGATAAAAACTCTTCTGGTAAAAATAACTAAGTTTGACATTTTATTACAATTTTCGTTATTACAAAAGTGGTTGATACCTTTCAACCCGTTTGGTAATAAATTTTCAAAATGTTACAAAATGTTCGTTCAAATATAAGTTGAGTTTTAATCTACACCTGGCAGATTCAAAACAATCACGGACAATTCAGCATGGGCCGATTTCTGTCTGAAAAACATTTATTTATAAATAGAGACACTTTATGGGAATAAGAACAAAGTTTGACATTTTATTACAATTCTTGTTATTACAAAACTGGTTGATACCTTTCAACCTGTTTTGTAATAACATTTCAAAATGTTATAAAATGTTCGTTCAAATATAAGTTGAGTTTTAATCAACACCTGGCGGTTTTAAAACGATAAAAGACAATTCAGCATGTGCTAATTTCTGTCTGAAAAAAAACAGTTATTCATAAATAGAGTCTCTTTATGGCAATAAGAACATAGTTAAACTTTTTATTACAATACTCGTTATTACAAAAGTGGTTGATATCTTACAACCCGTTTTGTAATAAAATTTCAAAATGTAATATAGTCTAACAGTTAACTTCATTTATATACAAGTTGGGCTGTAATCAATAAATGACGGTTCCAAAATGAGCAGGGACAATGCAGGTCGATAATAACGTGCTAAACTAAAGTTGAACAGTTAAGTTCAATCATATATAAATTGAGTTTTACTCAAAACTTGACGGTCTCAAAACGACCATGGACAATTCAGGTCAATCAGAACGTGCTAATTTCTATCTAAAACAGCTATTGTATGGATAGACACTCTTCTGGCAAAAATAACTAAGCTTGACATTTTATTACAATTCTCGTTATTACAAAAGTGGTTGATACCTTACAACTCGTTTTGTAATAAACTTTCAAAATGTTACAAAATGTTCGTTCAAGTATAAGTTAAGTTTTAATCAAAACCGGGCAGTTTCAAAACGATTAAAGACAATTCAGCAGCGGCTAATTTCTGCCTGAAAAACAGTTATTTATAAATAGAGACTCTTTATGGGAATAAGAACATAGTTTATTTTTTATCACAATTCTTGTTATAACAAAAGTGGTTGAAACCTTACGACCCGTTTTGTAATAAAATTTCCATATGTAATAAAATCTAACAGTGAAGTTCATTTTATCTTAGTTGAGTTTAAATCAACAAATGGCGGTCTTAAAATGATCAAGGACAATTCAGGTCAAAAAGCACGAGCAAATTTCTGTCCAAAAAACAGTTATTCTATGGATAAAAAGTTTTTCGAAGAAATAACTAAGTTTGTCATTTTATTACAATTCTCGTTATTACAAAAGTGGTTGATACCTTTCAACCCGTTTTTGTAATAAAATTTCAAAATTTTATAAAATGTTCGTTCAAATATAAGATGAATTTTAATCAACACCTGGCGGTTTCAAAACGATAAAGTACAATTCAGCACGTGCTAATTTCTGTCTGAAAAAAAACAGTCATTTATAAAAATAGCCTCATGGCAATAAGAACATAGTTTGACATTTTATTACAATTCTTGTTATTACAAAAGTGGTTGATACCTTACAACCCGTTTTGTAATAAAAATTCAAAATGTAATAAAACTCTAACACTCAAGTTCATTCATATATAATTTCAGTTTTAATCAACATTTGACAGTCTCAAATGATCAAGGACAATTCAGGTCAATAAGGACGTTCTACTTTCTGTCTAAGAAAACAGTTATTTTATGGATAGAACATTTTTTGGTTAAGATAACTAAGTTTCACATTTATTACAATTCTCATTATTACAAAAGTGGTTGATACCTCACAACCCGTTTTGTAATAAAATTTCAAATTGTAAAAAAAGTTTAACGGTTAAGTTCATTCATATATAAGTTGAGTTTTAATCAACACTTGACCTTATAAAAATTAGCAAGGACAATTCAGGTCTATTAAAACGTACTAATTTATGTTTAAAAGGAACAGTTATTTTACGGATAGAAACATTTTTGGCAAAAATAACTAACTTTCACATTTTATTACAATTCTTGTTATTACAAAAGTGGTTGATAGATTTCAACCCGTTTTGTAATAAATTTTTAAAATGTTATAAAATGTTTGTTCAAATATAAGTTGAGTTTAAATCAACACCTGACGGTTTCAAATGATTAAAGACAATTCAACATGTGCTAATTTCTGTCCGAAAAACAGTTGTTTACACAAAGAGACTCTTTATTGCAATAAGAACATAGTTTTACATTTTATTACAATTCTCGTTATTACAAAAGTGGTTGATACCTTACAACCCGTTTTGTAATAAACTTTCAAAATGTAATAAAATCGAATACTTTAGTTCATTCATATATAATTTGAGTTTTAATCAACACTTCACGGTCTCAAAATGATCAAGGACAATTCAGGTCAATAAGGATGTGCTAATTTCTGTCAGAAGAAACACTTATTTTATGGATGGAAATGTTTTGGCAAAAATAACTTAGTTTCAAATTTTATTACAATTCTCGTTATTACAAAAGTGGTTGATACCTTACAACCCGTTTTGTAATAAACTTTCAAAATGTAATAAAATCGAATACTTAAGTTCATTCATATATAATTTGAGTTTTAATCAACACTTCACGGTCTCAAAATGATCAAGGACAATTCAGGTCAATAAGGATGTGCTAATTTCTGTCAGAAGAAACAGTTATTTTATGGATGGAATTTTTTTTGCAAAAATAACTAAGTTTGAGATTTTATTACAATTCTCGTTATTACAAAAGTGGTTGATACCTTACAACCCGTTTTGTAATAAACTTTCAAAATGTAAAAAAACCTAACAGTTAAGTTCACTCATATATAATTTGAGTTTTAATCAACACTTGACGGTCTCACAATGCTCAAGAACAATTCAGGTCAATAAAAACTTACTAATTTATGTTTAAAAACAGTTATTTTATGGATTTAAACTTTTTTTTGACAAAAATAACTAAGTTTGACATTTTATTACAATTCTCGTTATTACAAAAGTGGTTGATACCTTAATACCCGTTTTGTAATAAACTTTCAAAATGTAATAAAATCTAACACTTAAGTTCATTCATATATAATTTGAGTTTTAATAAAAAATAAACGGTCTCAAAATGATCAAGGACAATTTAGGTCAATAAAAATTTACTAATCGATGTTTAAAAACAGTTTTTTCATGGATTTAAACTTTTTTTGGCAAAACTAACTAAGTTTGAGATTTTATTACAATTCTCGTTATTACAAAAGTGGTTGATACCTTACAACCCGTTTTGTAATAAACTTTCAAAATGTAATAAAATCGAATACTTAAGTTCATTCATATATAATTTGAGTTTTAATCAACACTTCACGGTCTCAAAATGATCAAGGACAATTCAGGTCAATAAGGATGTGCAAATTTCTGTCAGAAGAAACAGTTATTTCATGGACTTAAACTTTTTTTGACAAAAATAACTAAGTTTGAGATTTTATTACAATTCTCGTTATTACAAAAGTGGTTGATACCTTACAACCCGTTTTGTTATAAACTTTCAAAATGTAATAAAATCTAACACTTAAGTTCATTCATATATAATTTGAGTTTTAATCAACACTTCACGGTCTCAAAATGATCAAGGACCATTCAGGTCAGTAATAACTTACTAATTTATGTTTAAAAACAGTTATTTTATGGATTTAAACTTTTTTTGGCTAAAATAACTAAGTTTGACATTTTATTACAATTCTCGTTATTACAAAAGTGGTTGATACCTTACAACCCGTTTTGTAATAAACTTTCAAAATGTAATAAAATCTAACACTTAAGTTCATTCATATATAATTTGAGTTTTAATAAAAAAATAAACGGCTTCAAAATGATCAAGGACAATTCAGGTCAATAAAAATTTACTAATCAATGTTTTAAAAACAGTTATTTTATGGATTTAAACTTTTTTTGGCTAAAATAACTAAGTTTGACATTTTATTACAATTCTCGTTATTACAAAAGTGGTTGATACCTTACAACCCGTTTTGTAATAAACTTTCAAAATGTAATAAAATCTAACACTTAATTTCATTCATATATAATCTGAGTTTTAATCAACACTTCACGGTCTCAATATGATCAAGGACAATTCAGGTCAATAAAAATTTACTAATTTATGTTTGAAACAGTTATTTCATGGATTTAAACTTTTTTGGGCAAAAATAACTAAGTTTGAGATTTTATTACAATTCTCGTTATTACAAAAGTGGTTGATACCTTACAACCCGTTTTGTAATAAACTTTCAAAATGTAATAAAATCTAACACTTAAGTTCATTCATATATAATTTGAGTTTTAATAAAAAATAAACGGTCTCATAATGATCAAGAACAATTAAGGTCAATAAAGATGTGCTAATTTCTGTCTAAAGAAACATTTATTTTATGGATAGAAACTTTTTTTGGCAAAAATAACTAAGTTTGAGATTTTATTACAATTCTCGTTATTACAAAAGTGGTTGATACCTTACAACCCGTTTTGTAATAAACTTTCAAAATGTAATAAAATCTAACACTTAAGTTCATTCATATATAATTTGAGTTTTAATCAACACTTCACGGTCTCAAAATGATCAAGGACCATTCAGGACAATAAAAACTTACTAATTTATGTTTGAAAACAGTTATTTCATGGACTTAAACTTTTTTCACAAAAATAACTAAGTTTGAGATTTTATTACAATTCTCGTTATTATAAAAGTGGTTGATACCTTACAACCCGTTTTGTAATAAACTTTCAAAATGTAATAAAATCTAACACTTCAGTTCATTCATATATAATTTGAGTTTTAATCAACACTTCTCGGTCTCAAAATGATCAAGGACAATTCAGGTCAATAAGGATGTGCTAATTTCTGTCAGAAGAAACAGTTATTTTTTGGATTTAAACTTGTTTTGGCAAAAATAACTAAGTTTGAGATTTTATTACAATTCTTGTTATTACAAAAGTGGTTGATACCTTACAACCCGTTTTGTAATAAACTTTCAAAATGTAATAAAATCTAACACTTAATTTCATTCATATATAATTTGAGTTTTAATCTACACTTCTCGGTCTCAAAATGATCAAGGACAATTCAGGTCAATAAAGATGTGCTAATTTCTGTCTAAAGAAACAGTTATTTTATGGATAGAAACTTTTTTTGGCAAAAATAACTAAGTTTGAGATTTTATTACAATTCTCGTTATTACAAAAGTGGTTGATACCTTACAACCCGTTTTGTAATAAAAACGAGAATTGTTATAATTATTACAATTCTCGTTTTTATTACAAAACGGGTTGTAACAGGGCACATTGATTAAATGTCACGAAGTACACAGTCTTACCTTCAGTGTTAATCCTCTGTACTGACTTACAGCATTTAGATTCGTAGTAAATCATAGTAAATTGATATAAAATTACTTCAAGCCTTTATTTGTATCACAGCAATCATTTTTTTGTCATCGAACTTACATTTATATTTAATATAGAGGTGCCATAATGAACAATATCTTGAGAGGTTAAATCATGAGTGATGCCTCAGGAAGTGCCATCATACGTGATGTCTCAGGAAGTTGTTTTATGTTTGGTGTTTCTTAAAATTCAGGAAGAGCCTTATATCGAGAACTTGCATCATGAGTTGAGACTTAAGACGTTTCATGATGAGTGATGATTCGAAAGGTAAATCATATTCGGTGTCCATAGAAGTCCAGTTATAAGTCTTATCGCGACAGGTTCAATCTTAATGATGTTTCGAAAGGTTTCATAAAGAGTGATGTTTGAGAGCTTTCATCGTGAAGGATTGATGTCACGAAAGGTTTCATAAAGAGTGATGTTTTGAGGGGTTTCATCATGAGTGATTTCCCAAGAGTTTCTGTCATCTGTGGTATGTAGTGGGGTTCCGTCATGAATCATATTCCGGTTCAAACTGCAGTGATGTTTCAAAAGGTTCCATCAATGTTCAGTCATGAGTGGAATCTCGAGAGGTCCATCGATAGTGATGACTCGAGAGGTTCAATCGATAGTAATGTTTCGAGCGCTTCCATCCCTTGTGATGTCTCGAGAGCTTCCATCCCTAGTGATGTCTAGAGAGGTTTATTAATAAGTAATGTTTAGGGATGTTTCATCATTTGTGATGTCTCAAGGGTTTCTATGGAACATGTCTTAGAATAGAGATTTGGTCATAAGTCGTTTCCCGAGATTTCCCATCCCTAGTGATAACAAGTGATGCCTCGAAAGGTTTCGTCATGTTAATGTTAATAATGGTTTCTTTCAAACAAACAAAAATACGGAAGTTTCGTCTTTAAGAGACTAATATTACTTATAGAAGTAATTGTATTTATAAAACCCTCTACTGACTCATTTACTGCATTACACTTGTGTTTATGAAACATTCTCTGTCCTGGTCGTCGAAAACAACTAGTTTTCAGTTGTAAAGGAATATGCACTTGATTATCTGTGATTTTGCGCTAACAATTTGTTTCTTTATTCAACTTCAGACGTTTAATCATCATAATTACTGTATTACGTTTCCTCCCTATTATTTCCACTGACTACAGACATAGTTTCCAGCTTACTGGATGACGTTTTGTTTTTGGTAGCTCCAATAACGCAGTTTTGGGCGTAATGAAAAAGTGCTTGTTAGACTTAGTGCAACATTTATTGAAGTACAGAAATACACAATTCTGTCTATCAAATACATTATTAATAACGATATAAATTTCACAAGAAATATGGTCTTATAAATAATGAATCGTTTTGTGGAAGTGTAACTGTTAGCTCCAAAGGAAGTTATGAACTACTGGAGTTACCTCTCTTTGTTTGCTATGTAAAATAAAACGAGTGAATAACATATACCGTTGTTACATGTGTGCACTAAAAGATGTTTCGTATGCTCACAGTGTTTGGATATCAAAAAGCACATATTACTTAGTTAACCAATTGATTTTCATTTCTTCACTGTCACATTTTACGAACGAGAAAAAATAATAATTTCGTTCTATAGATTTGTTTGTACTTGTATATATTAATGACATGAATATTTTAACATTAAAAATAGTATTGGCCTACTTTTGTGTGTATCCCCTCCTCTTTAATGCTTTGCCAGCTAATGACGTTTGCATGTTTAAAGTCCGCTTTGAACTGGCAGCAGTTATAAATAACATTTTTTAATGTAAAACGCTTAAGTATTTGGCCTTATAAACTGCAGTGTATGTTACTATCTGCGCATAATCACATGCTTAACTTCAGCAACATTAATCAAAGTTAACGTTTTGATAAACGATTCAACATTTTTATTTAAAATCGTCCACTGGGATGGTTTAATCTACAATGTTAGTATAACTAGAGCAAAAAATGTTGAGAAATTGACGAAAATCGGATATATGGCTTTCGAGTTTAGATAGTTTACAGCTTCCAGAAATTAACTAGTATCGAACAAACGGAAAAAAAAGTATAGATGTTAAAAATTATTCAAAATGCGATATATTTGATAATCTAATAGCGTAGATTTACGTGAAACAGGTGTATAGATAGCTATTCAAATATTTTATTGCCGTCTTTAAACTGGGTGTCTATGTTTACCTGACAGTGCAATGTACTTCTTAAACCATCGACGTGAATAAGTACTTACAGATGGATTTACTCCCACAAACTACTTTTTAAACGTTTTATAGTTAGTCCTTTAACGCAGTCTTTCTCGAGCCAGCTGACATTGCAAGTCAAAACGTTTTTGATCATTTGATAATTTTTGTGAAAGTATAACTTAAAACAAAAATGGAATTAGCAAATGAAGTACAAATCACATTTCTAAAAGAAAATGAGAAGAGGAAAGGCAGAAAAGAAAATGAACAAAAAAAGAAAGACAAAAATAACAAATACTGCAAAATAGGATTATGCGTGTCAGTATGCCTCCATGTCGTATTGCTAATTGCAACAATCATTACAATCTGTTACATGGAATCTGAGAGACAAAACGATATATCAACCAAAACCGATATCTGTTTGCCATGTATTGACATAATAGTTCACCCAGATGATGATATAGAAGGGATTGTACGCAAAGGAAAGAACAGTGAGAAATGTTGCATGAAGAACAATAAGACATTAGATGTTCTTGTTGGTTATGTATGTATGAACAACAAAAATTATATACTGATATTATAAAAAAGGAAACATAAACATACAAACTATTTCTAGGTAAACTGATCGCTCATAAAGTTAACAGATTATTATTTACAAATTCCGATTAACAAGCATGAAACATATTATTTGTTCGAAATGGACATTAAAACATTTCGCTTGAATTAACGATTTTTTAAAATAAATTGATCGAAAAAAATTAAAAAAAGTACATCAATAATGTTTGAAAATGTAAACTAGCGTATGAAATGCAAATAAAAAACTTTTTAAGATGGAAAGTGTAAAAAAGCAAATGATGCACAAAATAAAAAAAATTCAAATTAAGAAAGACTTATCAAACTCAAATGGTGATTAGTTTATAAGTTAGCTGAGAATATGTTGCTGAAGTTCCCGTTTCTTTAGACAAGGCTATAGAATCGATCTAGTTTTGAAAGAAACAACTTACATGGATTTCAGAAACTAGATTTTAACTTTCTTTTTTTTACATTATTTTCCAATAAATAACCATTTCTATATGCCTTTAAATATATATATTTACAGTTTGTTGACCATTGGATGAAAGAAAAACTTGCAAAAGGTGAATGATACAATTTAATTTTTGACCTCTATTTCTGTATTTCACCTTTCACAATCATCAGAATATGTACTGTCATACGCAACAAATAGACAGTGATTTGGCAGTGTTATAGCTACTTGTCGTAAATAAACCTTCGATTAGATTGGCTGAGTGTTATGTGTAAGAACCACTTATCTGATACGAGTTTGTATATAGAGAATAATATGTTAGTGTCTTAATATGAGAAAGTTTATCTGGCAAGGCGTAGGAATTTATCGAGCCAAGCCAGATAAACTTCCTCAATTAAGACACTAACCTATTATTCTATTTATCCTGTCACATCTGGTATTTGGAAATAATTAACTTAAGATATTGAATTTACTTAAGATGTTGAAAATCTATCTTTAAAGTGTTTCAATTTAGGCTAATGTCAAGGTACATTTGCACACAAAAAATAGTTCCAAGGTTTCAGTAACTTTATTTCCTTACACGATCACTATTTTGTAAGATTTACAAATTGAAATATTTAATTTTTTATTCAAGTAGTCTCTGTTTGTAATAGCATCAATTTTAACACTTCCTTCTGATTAAAGTAGTCCATGACATATCATGTGCCGTATATCAACGTCACGTGACCAACTGCCGTAGATAAAGAAAAATATCCGGCACCTTGTTATTAGTTCGAAAAAGTTATTAGTGACAGGATAAAATGTTTTCTACTTTACAATGCAGTGTTCACTGTTGTACACCGATCACCGGAAATAGCCCATCAAAACGATGAAAACGAAAGTACAATCGCCAACGTCGAGTTCACACCAGGTAATGTTTCAACTTATTTCTTCATCATAAGTTAATCGATTTCTCCAAACTAAACAATATTGTGAAGCTAAATGTGTCTGGTTTTAGAACAGTATTTGCTTTTTTCTGCAAGTTGGGTATTTTTTGTGTAATTGGCGATAAATTTTAGCCTCGTTATTGACTTTTGCAAACAACGTTGATATTTTCCACTAAATCAAGCACAAAACGCTTTAGCTGTATCAAAATCCATCTTGAATTATAAAATATACGCTTTCCTTCACTTGTTTTAGAGTGGCCATTCACCAACTCGAGCTACCTTTTACAAAATTTGCGAAAAACGGTCATGCCTTGTGTACAGTGTCTAGTACGGTTCTGTTCGGGGTGTAGATAAAACAATATTTACGAGTGTATGGGGTATAGTAGGTAAACGAATGCCATTTTCTGCAAATTGCAAATAAACTTCAGTACCAGCGCATACACATAAGCTTTTTAAGGTGCTGCAATTAGTGTCCGAGGGCAGGGAGGTTTGAAACAACGCACTTTGGGGTCAAACGCTCTTTGGGGTCCGACCCAACCCCAAAGTGCCCAAAGTGCGTTACACTGGTACATATGCAACTGTCACCAGAACCTTGCAATAGGGTATAATTATAGTTTTTTTTTCTGTTGAATGTTGTAGAAAAGGCTATAATTTAGCGGGTGCCATCCTGCCACCACTGGGAAAATGAAACATTTAAGATAGCGCCCAAGATGGATGCAAAATTATAAGAATTCAACATACTAATCAAGATTATAAGTGTATATTTAGATGAAAATCATGTCCATTTATGGCAGGAATTATTCTTAAACACGTATAAGATAATTTTCGGAAAATACGAAATTCATCTTTTTTCTGATATGGCGGTCATTTCAAAATAGCAGCATTTCTGGTGGTACATAAAACAGATACATTATGTAAAACCTTACAATAATCCTTAAATAACTTGTAAAATTGCATTTATTCAGAATATAAAATGTCTCGTGCTGTAACATAACATTTACATTTCACCCGTGTCATTTCATTTTTGTCGCAAGATGGCATCCAAAATGGCCACAAATTGAAAATAAGTCATTGCGGACATATAAATGTATATTTGAGAATACTTTAAGTACTAATGGTAGCAGTTACTTTCATGAAATAATATGATTGATACCTCACAAACGTAAACATCATTAAGATTTCAAAACGGCAGCTTTTTACAAGATGGCAACCAATAATACATTTACTTAAAGACATTTACTAATCGAGTGATCATGGTCATTCCGTGTAGATGTAAATTGTTTTGCAATCAATACGAAGTATTTTCGTATTTTTTCTAACATTTTAATGATTTTTACATTTTATACGTTTTTATTAGCGATGTCATGTAGTCAAAATATTTAGGAAAATCGAAAATTGTGAAATAAGCTTTAAATGAAGTTACAGCAATGAAGTAGCCCTCACGCAACTTTAGTAAGATGAATGTTACTTACAAGTCATTTAAACAGAATTTGAATTGCTTGTAAGATGCAATGAGATGATATCAACTACATTTTATAACATCCCCATTATATTTAATTTGAAGTTCAATATGGCACTAAAACTTATCAAGTAAATGGCTGACAGAACAGAATGCTTTTCGACACATCTGTTATTATTAGGAATACATTTACAATTTAAATAGTTTGTTATGAAGTCACGATTTTCGTGATATTTTAAGCGGTAAAATTCTTAAAACAATTATCAAATAAGCGATAAATACAATTTTTGGAATGACTGCTACTTCAGAATGTAATGGCACTAAGTAAGATTATTTGATTGCACAGTGATGTATCTAGGTATCCACCGTCATCTTAAACTTATCCTTGAATATTTCAAGGTTGCAGATCGAAAATAAGTCAGTACTCAGTATTTAAGAAGAACTCAGTTGTCACCTTCAGAACTTTGGAATCCAAAGTGCGTTGATATGTAGTATATTAATCTACTTTGAGGTTACATCTCAATTTTGACCCCAAAGTGCGTTTGACCATGTATTTTAATGATAGTACGCCGTTTCCGCCCGCCTAAACCGCTTCTGATGTGTGATCAAGACGGCTAAAACGGTTGTAAGAAAAAAGACACTTGTTAATGCTGTTGTGTACAAATTGATTTGTATTAAATATTTGTATAATTTGTACACAATCTCTTAAGTGTCTGATAAATTATCGACCTGTCTTGTAAGTAGGTAAGTTTATTTATACTTGCACTCGGACATTTCCATTCTGCGAGTGGGTCAGAAGACTAAGTTTGTATTAGTGACCCATAATGCATGATACTGACGCGTCCACCACACAGACATCGCCAGGTTTTTTTTAATCCTCCCGGTGTATAGCACCAATACATGGGAGATTATTCCTGGGTAGAACCAGTACTAAAGAGCTCCATCTAGTAATGTTAGTTTTAGAAGCGGGGAAGGTGGGGGTGTCGAACCTGCGACCCATGGATTACGAGTCCAGCGCATTAACCACTAGACCATCGATCTGGACTTCGACCTGTCTAAAAAATACCGTCCGACACTATTTAGCTTATGTTTGTGATGGTGCGAATATAAAATATCAAAACGTAGTTCTCATACTTTTGCAATTGTGTGTTAGGCTAAACAAACTAATTTGATAAATTATTTACAAAATAACTCCGAGTATTCTTTTTCTTCCAATTTGTTCATGTTTTGGTCTGAAATGAGAACATTTCCAAATGAAACTAATATAATAAAGACTAAACTTTGAAACAGATGTGGCTACTAGTTACCGTACACATCGTACTAAACCCTGTACATAGAACTACTACACCCTGTTCACTTGAATTTATTTTGTTGATAAACACTGTACACAAGGCATGTCCGTTTTTCGCAAATTTTGTAAAAAGTAGCTCGAATTGGTGAATGGCCGTTCTAATACAAATGGAGGAAAATCTATATTTTATAATTCAAGATGGATATTGATACAGCTAATGCGTTTTGGGCTTTATTTAGTGGAAAATATCAACGTTGTTCGCAAAAGTCAATAACGAGGCTACAATTTATCGTCAAATACACAAAAATACCCAACTTGCAGAAAAAAAGCAAATACTGTTCTAAACCCAGAACTATTTTGCTTCACAATATTGTTTTATTTGGAGAAATCGATTAACTTGTGATGAAGAAATAAGTTGAAACATTACTTGGGGTGTACTCGACGTTGGCGATTGTACTTTCGTTTTCGGCGTTTTGATGGGCTATTTCCGGTGAACGGTGTACAACAGTGGTGTTGTAGTTGTGACGTGGTAGAATACTTTATACTTCCTATGTGAATGATCCCGATTTTGCTGCTTTTGTTTGTAGAAGACAGACACTTCACTCGCTACAAATGCAAAGATGCCAGTGGTGCTCAAAACAGAAAACCAACAATTAAATTAATAGGTCGAAACGAAAAACAGACCGGTAAATATATGTTTTTATACAGTAACCGCAGATTCCAAAAGATACACATGTATATAACTATACAATGTATATAACTATGTGTTATGCAGTGTATATTTTAAACCACATGTTATTTTCATCCAGTATAGAGAAGATACTAAAAGTAAAAGAGATGAAATTTTGTACGAAAAACTTAGTTACAAATTGTAAATTAACACTTTTCGGATACACACGCAGGGAAAACTTGCACACGTTATAATATAACATGTCTTTCAGATGGAAACGATACAGTTCTATGGGACAGTTGGTCTGAATATGCTATAATTCCAGACCATGAGGACATTGTTTATGATGAACAACACGGGTACATTGAGATCAAGAAAGCAGGCATCTATCAGATTTACACCCAGGTTGTTTTGAATCACGACACGATCACGCAAAAATGGAAAGACGCACCATATATACACCAGCATTTTGTCGTTTGTACAAGACAAGAACAAGAACAAATCATCTTGCAGGCATCGAGTTCCTACTGCTCGTTTAAAACAGACAACCAGACAATCACTAGTTACTTGGGCGGTGCATTCCATTTGTCCGAAAGCGACAAACTGGCGGTGAAAGTTCATGAAAGAGCAGAAATCGTTCCGATTGCTCGTATGAATTTTTTCGGTGCATTTATGTTGTAATGTCAGAATGCCACAAAAATAACAAAAATCTCGATATGATTTAAAAATTGAAAGCCTCTATATTTCTCGGTTTATTCACACCGTATGACGTCATCGATCACAAGATTGATTCAATTTTTGAGAAAAATAGATATACTGAAATTGATAGAACGACGGCTATAATAATATCGTCAGGTAATTTCGTCTCATCTCTACCTATCGACATTGCATACGAAACGACATGATGTTGCCAAAATTCATGGAGCTGTCACTGGTTTATATTGTTTTAGTTCTGTTTAAGATATCAGTTAAAAAACAGGTCTTTCAGCCTTCACAGTAATCCTTATATACGTAAATCAGTATCTGATTATCACGATGTGACAAACCGAAATATAAAATTATATAAAAAAGTATCGCCTGCTTTATCAATATTAATACATGAACAACAAAATGTCTTAGTTTTGTCACAACTGATATATAAAGAATTGAAATTATTAAAGGTATTTCAGAGCAGTCTGTCTTTTGTTAAATGCATTATAAAGTTAAAATAATAAAAAATAAGTTATTTCGCTTTCAACTTTGGAATATATATCTTAAATTAAACTTCCTGGTTTATTATGGCAACATTTCAATACATTGTCTGTTTTGCGTTGTAATCACAATTTAAACAAAATACTTTTATTCGAATGTTTCTTATTATTATGGCAAACATTCATAGAAGGTCTCGTTATTTCATCTTAAATACTAAAGGAGCTACGTGCGACACAAAGTTTTCGGAAGCACGGACAGATATAAATCTTAGTGCCCCTCCTAATGGGAGCACATAATTCGTGTCAAAAACTTCATTTTCACTGACTACCGTTTGGCATTCCCAGAGATACATGTTTCTGTTTTCATATTTGTTGTTTTAATTTTCGTTATCTACTTATAAACAAGAGGGCCACGATGGTCCTTGATCACTCACCTGAATACTTTGCCTTTAGGTCTGCTGTTGAGCAAACACCAAAGCTGTTTTAAGATGTTCCCTATATAAATCTATATGAACTCAAGTGACCCTCAGGGTAGAGCCAATTTCACTCAAGGGGCATAATTTGAAAAGACTTGGTATATGACCTCTAGCTGATACTCCATTAAAATGTTTAAGTTAGTTCTAGGCTTTGTGGTTTCAGACAAGAAATCCTTTTTTAAGTTTTCCCTATATAAGCCGATGTAAAATCAATTGACCCCCGGAGTAGGGCCAAATTTGATCAAAGATGTATAATTTGAACAGATTGGTAGAGGTCCGCTAGACAATGCTACTTACCAAATCTTAAGGCCCAGGGCCTTGTGGTTTCAGACAAGAAAATTTTCAAATTTTCCCTATATTAGGCGATGTAAAATCAATTAACCCCCGGAGTGGGACCAAATTTGACCTCAGAGGTACAATTTATATTAACTTGGTAGAAGTCTACTAGACAATGCCACGTACCGAATCTTAAGACTTAGGACCTTGTGGTTTCAGATTAGAAGATTTTCAAAGTTTTCCCTATATAAGCCTATGTAAAATCAATTGACCCCCAGGGCGGTGCCAAATTTGACCTAAGGGTGTAATTTAAACAAACTTTGTACAGGTCAACTAGACTATGCTACATACCAACTCTTAAAGCTCAGGACCTTGTCGTTTCAGACAAAAATATTTTCAAAGTTTTCCTTTCGGTTGCAATTGCAACCAGAGTTCTTGATGGAATTAAATTCTTTGAACAACTTTGATAGGAATATCCCAGGTATGTTTCCTCAAAGTTGGCTGTTTAGGAGGAGAAGTTGTTAAAGTCAAATTGTTGACGACGCACGACGACGTACGTTGGACAATCAATGTTCTCAATAGCTAATCATTGAGCACTTTGTGCTCAGGTGAGCTAACAAAATGATACAAAATAAATAATGGCGATGTCCTGTGATGTTTTGCCAGTTTACCTGTAACGACAATGTTGTAATATTCATGAAGTATTCGACATCATCTGCAGTAACATGCACTAAAATAATATTCAAATTTAGCTAGTGACTGTATTAGGGCTTAGACATTCTGCATGGAGCATTATCTCAAAAGATGTTCTTGTGGTAAAAACTGGCCCTGCCCAAGGGGTCACTTAATTTTTGTAAAGACTTGCACAGAAAAACAACTTTTAAAAATCCTTGTCAGTAACCATAAGGCCTAGTGTTAAGATGTTTGATGTATATCATCGCCTAGTACCAAGTTTGTTCAAATCATGGCAGTTGGGTCAAAATTGACCACCAGGGGTCACCAAGGCTAAAAATAAACCTTTAAAATTTTTATCATACAGTCTTTATTTATTGACAGATGTCATTGATATTTGGTAACTATAGGGACCCTGCATGAATATCTTTCATTTACTTAAGTCAAGGTCAAGGTCATTGAGGCTAAGATAAATTTTTATACATGTCCCCATAGATTAATCATTTATTGATCAATATCTGAGATATGTAGTTACATTGCTTGGACCTCTACCTCTGGGTGGGGTTGAGGTCACTATGGTCAAGGTCAGGGTCACATAAATTAAAATTTGATTTTTCTTAATAACATCATAGTGTTATGCTTGCATTCGATACAATTTCAACCAAACTTTCACAAAACATTTATAAACAATAGATGTTCTTTTTATGACCCAAGATAGACTATCTCGGAACTATTTCGGATTCACGTGCGTTTGTCGGTCGGTCTGTCAGATGATTTTTTCACTGAGTTATAGACATTTGATATCTTTTACATATCAGTTTTTCCGGACTGTTTTTCGTCAACTGTTATTTCGTTTTTAATAATACTTTGCAATAATCATAAGTACCAAGTTAACCACAAGTGTGCATGTTATTACTGTATTTCACTGCCAAGAACTTTCACTGATTTATGAGCCTTTGATTTTTTTAATACTGAAATGGGTTCATGCTATTTCTCAGCAACTATTTTTTTCAGATTTTAATAATACTTTCCAGGAATCATAAGTACCATTCGTAGTTGTGCATGTTTTTGCCGCATTCCAATGCCATGATTTTTCACTGAGTTATGGGCCTTTGGTTCTTTTTTTTAATTCATAAATTTGTCAATGCTATTCCTCAGCAATTATTTTAAGATTTTAAAAATTACTCTGCAAGAATCATAAGTACCAAGCGTAGATATGCATGTTGTCGCCACATTCCACTGCCATGGTTTTTTTGACTGAGTTATGGGCTTTGAATCGTTTTAATACATCCATTTGTCAATGCTATTTCTCAGCAACTATGTCAGATTTTAATAACACTTTTCAATAACCATAAGTACCAAACCTACTTGTGCATGTCATCGTTCTGTTTCAGTCCAATGAATTTTCACTTAATTATGGCCTTTCGATCTCTTTACATAAAAAAGATAAAAAGTTTGTCTAGTGTAAGTTTGTCTGTGCTATTAATAAGAGTATAATCAAACTTAATTTGTAGTAAGCACTGCTGATTTTTCTTTTTTGGCAGGATGGTTGAGTTTTGTGTTTATCAATATGGTTGACCTCTACTGCTGAGTTAAGTTTTTACACAGAAGTTTGAGCTTTGAATTTTACAGCCAATTTTGTTTATATTATTGCAGACAGACTATAAATGCAGAAACTGCTGTGTCAAGGCGGTATCTGGTAGGATTCATCAATTGTAATTATAGCTCTTGTTTAATTTTATTTCTGCAAATAATAGTCACTTGTTTTCACTGAAGCTACCTGATTCCATCATGGGTTCCAGAGTTATGACCCCTTAGCAATTAGATTCAGGTGAGTAATTTAGGGCTATTATGGTACTCTTGTTATGAAACATGACCAAAATGCTGATAGGGAATAGATGCAATTCATGTTTTATTGGCAAATAACTGTTTCCTGAATTCAACCCAGTACTTGATTTTTTAAAGTTTTGCTCGATGTAAATTCTATGTTAAATACAAACCTGGTTGTCACAGCTGTAAACCTGTAAGAGAGTTTTTTTTTAATTTTTATTTTATCCTTTGTGTAAGTCATACTTTGTTTCAGCCACACAGTCGTGTTTCTAAGTAACAGCTTTCAACTTTATAAAATTGTTGAACGTTATAAGTAGATTGCCCTTATGTTTTTGTTTATTTTTACTTGAAGTTCAAAGTGCATCCACCCATTTGACCAAATGTCTTTAACCTTCGAATAACTGGCTTTAGTGGTAAAATGATTGTTTCGGTCTTTTAACTGTATGTTTATATAAGCTAAAGCTTTTAACATTATAGAATAGTTGATGACCCCCTATTATTTTGTTGGATTTTACTCAAAGCTGATCTTACTGATCTGACCAATACCTCAAACACTCTTTGATCAAGGGTCTTTAACCTTTGGAATTTATCTCGCTACAACTGTTAAATGACTGCGTTTGAAGTCAGTCAATTTGCTTAACAAATGTAGTTTCTTCAAGGACTATTTAGTTTTTAAACCTTTGTCTGAGATAAGTACCGAAAAACTTCAGTGCTTTCAGCGCTTTGATAATCTTTTGCGGTGTTCTGTGGTTTATGGAATGACGTTACGTAAAGTAGGGGTGACATGTTGCTTTTATTTCGATAAGTCAGAGTTAATTGTCACTGTCGGCCTTGCTTGATCAGTCACAGCCAAAACCCTTTTAACGAAATTCGCTATTGTATTCACTTGCACCTGAATGTTATATGCAATAAAGGAGCGGATCAGTAGTCCAGTGGTAAATACAAATCAACATACTCCAGTAAATGGTTTTTACAATGTTAATAAAAGAAAGCAAAGTAAGACAGAATGTCTAGGAACTGAACAGTAGCCGTAAAAAACAGTAGGAAAACTGAAGTTGGTAGTAGCAGTACGAGCAGTAGCAGCAGAAAAAACGTGAAGTTTGCAGAAGCAGTACAGCTGTAGCAGTATGAAAACGTGAAGTTGGCAGTATTAGAAAGAGCAGTAGCAGTATGAAAAACGTGAAGTTGGTAGTAGCAGTACGAGCAGTAGCAGCAGAAAAAACGTGAAGTTTGCAGAAGCAGTACAGCTGTAGCAGTATGAAAACGTGAAGTTGGCAGTATTAGAAAGAGCAGTAGCAGTATGAAAAACGTGAAGTTGGAAGTAGCAGTAAGAGCAGTATCGGTAGAAAAAAAGGGAAGTTGGCAGTAGCAGTAAGAGCAGTAGCAGTATGAAAAAACGGGAAGTTGTCAGTAGCAGTAAGAACAGTATTAGTAGAAAAAATACTGGAAATTGACAGTAGCAGTAAGAGCAGTAGCAGTAGGAAAAACGTGAAGTTGGCAGTAGCAGTTTACAGCAGTAGCGGTAGAATAAACATGAAGTTTGCAGTATCAGTAAGAACAGTAGCAGATGGAAAAACGTGAAGTTGGCAGTAGCGGTACACAGCCGTAGAAGTAGAAAAACGTGAAGTTGGCAGTAGCAGTAAGAGCAATAGCTGTAGGAAAGTCTGCGCGAGGGTCTCAGAAACAGCTGCAGACCGATGCATTGGACTTCTGTAGCCTCTTGAGGCTAGATATGTCATAATCTCCATTGGCGACAGAATTTCTGAAAGTCTGCGTGAGTGTCAGTCAAAGTCGCAGATCATTGCAATGGACTATAGACTATCAGTAGACATCAAAAATGACATTTTTTTCGATTGGCAAAAAAACTCCTGAAAGTCTGTGAGAGTGTCAGAAACAGTCGCAGACGGGTTTAATTAGTCCGGGATGGTCCTTAGACATCAAAAATGACATTTTCTCGATTGGCACTAAAATTTATGAAAGTTTTCGAGAGTGTCAGGAGGGTCTGTAGATGTTAAAACATGTCTTAATTTCATCAGGCATGAGGGATGAACATGGAGCCATGAGGAATGGAAGAGGGGGCATGAGGAGTGAAAGAGCGGGGGGCTGAGGAATAAAAGAGGAGGCATGAGGAGTGAGCGAGAGGTATGAGCGTGAACAGAATGACAGTTGGGTAGGCGAATGGGTTAACGCTCATGTATTTCCAAGACAAAGTGATAAACTGGGGATATAGAATAGATATAGATTAGATTAGAATAAAAGCGTGAAAGGGGCGATTAACGTGACAAACTGTCTGACCTGCAGATTTGCCCTTTGGGAGACTGGGGAATGAGATATTTTTGGGGGAACGGGATACAATGTGGATGGGGAAGGGGAAATGGAGGAAAATATTTGTTTAAAATAAATTAAATTCTACGTTTGTTTCTACTGCTACTGCTGTACCGCTACTGCCAACTTCTTATTTTTCCTTCTGCTGCTGCTGTGTAATGCTACTGTCAACTTCACGTTTGTTTTCCTACTGCTACTTTTTCTACTGCTACTGCCAACTTCACTTTTGTTTTCCTACTGCTACTGCTCCTCCTGCTACTGCCAGCTTCTCGTTTTTCCTACTGCTGCTGTTGTACTGCTACTGCCAACTTCACGTTTGTTTTCCTACTGCTAGTTTTAGCATCTGAGAACATGAACATCTTTTATTTGTATTTTATATGCGTTTTTCGTTCTTATGCGAAACAATATATCACTCAGGCCTACGGCCTTCGTGATATATTCCTACGCATAAGAACTCAAAACGTTTGTTATTCTACGATAAACCACGCCTGGATACTTATTATTTCTTAACTATACGCTGTCGATGACGACATATGTTCTGATTCTTATGAAGGTCTGTAACAATCCCTTTTTTTAGAATCATATTGTTCTAAATAGAACTTAACGGTTAAGGTTGACGTAACAAAAAAAGAAGCTTTCCGAAGAGCATATTGAATAGAAGTTATAATGGACATGTTGCGGAAATAAATAAACAACGTCAATTCATTTCTGGTATTGTAATGCCAAGTTGTAGCTTATTCGTTCTCTCAACCAAAACACTGAAAGGTAAAAACAAACACTTTACTAGATAATGATGCGTCTAGATTTGTTGTCCCTTAGTAAAAAAAAAACAATCATCTAGTATGAGGTTAGCTTATTTGTTAAACACAATACGACATACGCGTCATGGGATACATATCTTGAAAAAAATAATAATTAATAATCATCTTTGGTTTCGAGGCGTAAGTGGCTTTAACTCTAGCTCAGATTCATGTACAAGAAAACGGACAATCTATATGTTTTATATTGCTAGATATAAACTAAACTTTATTGCTTGGAAACCCTATTCCAGTAACTGTTTTACTGAAAGGGTGCATTTTGTATGTAACTGTTTCAAGATAACCCTGGTTAACTTTAAAAATAAAAAGATGTGTTTTAGAAAGCAAAAGTAACAAAGCCTTTAAATACTAGTTGTACTCAAAGCCGTTATATACTGTATTGCTTGATCATGAAGTAAATCTATTTACTAGATAACAACGTTAAGGACGTGCAGACATCAAGATTCCCCTTTATTAAACGAGTGCTCCAAATATCACAACTACTAAATAAATTTGAATATTATAATTAGTTACATGCAATAGTTTGTATGATATCGAATGTTTTAAGATACCAAAAACTTGAAAATAAAGATAGGCTTACACGACCTTTACATCACTCATTTGTTCAAACTAAAACTAGTATCTAAGAATAATGATAAATAATGCAGAGCGTTTTCTTTTCCGTTGGTTATGTTTTAAATTGTCTTTGAACATTTTCTGAAATAAGTCCAAAATGACATGCATATTTTCTTTTTTAATTTGCACTGCTCTTTTTTATCTCGTTTCCACGAGATAGTAACGCGATGGAACGACTTAGTCTGTCGTTCCCGGGAACGACTTAGTCTGTCGTTCCCTCAAGTAACTAAATCGCTGGAACGAGATAAAAAAGAGCAGTGCAATTCAAAGAAAACTATTGCATTTGAAAAAAAGAGTAACACAATAAAATAAAGAATCGTGTTATAAAAAAAACAGTGAATGTTAGCTATGTCGAGGGAACGACTAACTAACTCGTGGGAACAAGTAAGATATGTCGAGGGAACGATTAATATGTCGTTCCTACGAGCTACTAACTCTTGGGAACGAGATACGAAGACGTTACCTCGAGTTAGTTTCTCGTGGGAAAGAGATAAAAATAAAAGACAAATGCAATTAAAAAAGTATGCTTTGAAAAAGAAAGTGTAGCACAATATATTGCTTTCCCGTTCCCACGACATAGCTAACTCGTTCCCACGAGTTTGTAAGTGGTTCCCTCGACTTTGCTAAAATGCACTGTTCTTTTGTTACAATTTAATCTCGTTCCCACGATTTAGTTGCTCGTGGGAACAAGATACTAAGTCTTTCCCTCGAGTAAGTATTTCTAGGAAACGAGATAAACCAAAATAAGAAGTGTTATTTAAAGAAAAAAAAAGTTGCGCATGTCACCTCTGTGACACCTCAAGTTACCGTAGTCTAACCTTTTTAGATCTCTGCTGAAAATTTCAAGAGATCTACATATAACATTCTATTTTTATTACTTTTAAGTGTAAAAGTAAACGAGATATTTTGGTCAACAAGAAGTCACCAGGAAGTATAATTTCGAAATGTATTTTGAGATAAGTGAAAAAAACACCGTCAAAACAAAGTGATTGGTTTTAAACTGTCAATTCATCAGGTTCTTGCGTCTATGTTTAGGTATTTTATTACCAATGGGGGCATTAGTGGAGTATCTACCCTGAATACTCTCTGATATTACATTGATCATTTCATTTAGATTCCTCTCCTTTCATCGCTGTTTTCTATTAAGCCCAATTATTTGCAACAATGGTAGTCAGATTACACATTTAGTTTAGTAACATGTTTTGTTAACACTTTTATGTTGTTTTTTTTTTTTTTGTTGTTGTTTTTTTTTTTGGGTGGGGGGGGGGGGGTTGTTTTCTTTTTGATAATCCTAACATTTTTATTTAATATATAAGTGACAATTTTCACAACTGAAAGTTAAGACTATCACATAGAAAACAAAAATAAAGTAAGAGGAGTCCAACTAAAAGGACCAATGTGCAATTTGGTCTACCTTTGATTTTATCTAAGTAAGGGAGATAATTTGTTATCAGGAATGTCCCTCATTGTAAACCCAAACATTCAATGGTTTTGATTGGTGTACTCAGGGTGTATAAAATGCAGCAGATAAACAACGAAACCATGTAAAGGTTCAGTTAGCTGTTTAAATCATGAATGTATTATTTTACTTCGTTAACCGAGGCAAAACGTATACATATAATGCTATGAAAACACTAATAGGAAGTTGGCAGTAGCAGTACGCAGTAGCAGTTGGCAGCAGAAATTAAATCAAACGTGAAGTTGGCAGTAGCAGTAACAGCAGTAGCAGTAAACAAAACGTGAAGTTGGAAGAAGCAGTAACAGCAGTAGCAGTAAACAAAACGTGAAGTTGGCAGTAGCAGTAACAGCAGTAGCAGTAAACAAAACGTGAAGTTGGCAGTAGCAGTAACAGCAGTAGCAGTAAACAAAACGTGAAGTTGGCAGTAGCAGTAACAGCAGTAGCAGTAAGCAAAACGTGAAGTTGGCAGTAGCAGTAACAGCAGTAGCAGTAAAGAAAACGTGAAGTTGGCAGTAGCAGTAACAGCAGTAGCAGTAGGAAACTCTGAAAGTCTGCGAGAGGGTCTGAAACAGTCACAGACTTGGAATCGAACCTGGATGGTCGCTAGACTTTCTAGATTGGCACCAAATTCCTGAAAGTTTGCAGTTATGTCAAAAACAGTAGCAGACCGTAATAATGCACACCGGAGGGTCCCTTTACATCAAAAATGACATTGTCTCGATTTTGGCACAAACATTCCTGAAAGTCTACGAGAGGGTCAGAAACAGTTGCAGACCGGTAAAATTGACCCGGGAGGATCCTTAGACCTTACAAATGACATTTTCCCAATTGACACCAACATTCCTGAAAGTCTGCGAGAGTGTCAGAAACAGTCACAGACCGGTAAAATCGACACGGGAGGATCCCTAGACCTTACAAATGACATTTTTCCCAATTGGCACCAACATTCCTGAAAGTCTGCGAGAGTGTCAGAAACAGCCAGAGACCGGTAAAATCGACACGGGAGGGTCCCTATACATTAAAAATGACATTTTCCCGATTGGCACCAGAATTCCTGAAAGTCTGCGAGAGTGTCAGAAACAGTCACAGACCAGTTTAATCGACTCGGGAGGGTGCTTTGACTTCAAAACTGACAGTTTCTCGATAGGCATTAAAATTCCTGAAAGTCTGCGAGAGTGTCAGAAACAGTCGCAGACCGGTTAAATCGACTTGGGAGGGTCCGTAGACTTTAAAATGACATTTTACCAACTGGCACCAAAATTCCTGAAAGTCTGCGAGTGTGTCAGAAACAGTCGCAGTCCGGTTAAATCGACTTGGGAAGGTTCTTAGACCTTAAAAATGACATTTTCCCAATTGGCACCAAAATTCCTTAAAGTCTGCGAGAGTGTCAGAAACAGTCGCTGACCGGTAAAATCGACTTTGGAGGGTCCCTATACATTAAAAATGACATTTTCCCGATTGGTACCAAATTTCATAAAATTTGCAAGAGTGTCAGAAACACTCGCAGACCTACGCAGTAGACAAGGGAGGGTCTGTTGATGTTTAAACATGTTTTTTTTTTCATTGAAACCTTCAAGACATTCTTACTGCTACTGCTGTTACTGCTACTGCCAACTTCACGTTTTCTTTACTGCCACTGCTGTTACTGCTACTGCCAACTTCACGTTTTGTTTTACTACTACTGCTGTTACTGCTACTGCCAGCTTCACGTTTTGATTTACTACTACTGCTGTTACTGTTACTGCCAACTTCACGTTGTGTTTTACTGCTACTGCTGTTACTGCTACTGCCAGCTTCACGTTTTGATTTACTGCTACTGCTGTTACTGCTACTGCCAACTTCACATTTTGTTTACTGCTACTGCTGTTACTGCTACTGCCAACTTCACGTTCTGTTTTACTACTACTGCCAGCTTCAAAGTTTTGTTTACTGCTACTGTTGTTACTGCTACTGCCAGCTTCACGTTTAGATTTACTGCTACTGCCAGCTTCAAGTTTTGTTTTACTGCTACTGTTTTACTGCTACTGCTGTTACTGCTACTGCCAACTTCACGTTTTGTTTTACTGCTACTGCTGTTACTGCTACTGCCAACTTCATGTTTTCTTTACTGCTACTGCTGTTACTGCTACTGCCAACTTCACGTTTTGTTTTACTGCTACTGCTGTTACTGCTACTGCCAACTTCATGTTTTGTTTTACTGCTACTGCTGTTACTGCTACTGCCAACTTCACGATTTGTTTTACTGCTACTGTTGTTACTGCTACTGCCAACTTCACGTTTTTCTACTGCTGCTTACTGCTATTGCTCAATTCCTATACATTATGAAAACACAGGTTAGAAATACATGATTATGCAGTAAAAAGACAGGTAAGAAAATCATGATAATGACTATTTCCATTCCATTACATGACTGACTATTGCAACAATTGCAACATATGTTTGATTTTATATTTTATTCTTGAAAGCGCATGTGTATTTACAGTCATCAAAATTGCACTGCGGCATCATTTGAATTTTATGTTTTTCTTCACTTCTATTCATGCCTTTATCGGGATAAAAATGCTTAATAATACGTAAGCACAATAATGTTACCACGTACTTTAATAAGTTAGAATAAGAATAATGTTCTTTAATCTGAACTTTAATCCGAAGCTCATTTACGTGAATTAATCTTATAAAGTCTAAATTTTCTCGAAAAAATGTGCTTTTACTTAGTCTAGAGTTTCATTATCAATTAAGACAAGTCATATAGATTCAATATCTAAGCACACAAATCATCTAATCATATAAAATTCTTAAAATAAATAGATCATTTCGTTAGGGAAAAAAGTATATTTTAGCATGTGTAGATTTGGGCTTTCAAAGGATATATACAATGTCATATTAGGAAAGGAAAATTCATTAAACCATAGTTTATTTTCATCTTTTAAAGTCGACCTGATTCCGCCAGTAGTATGATTTAAACTCCTTTCTTAGACACTCCAGAGCTGTAAAATGAACCCTTACGCGTCTGGAGTTTACTCGGCGGTAATGATACTACCGACAACCCAAGAAAAAGGGCGCCCCGACACTTTGTTTTACATGAAAATCAGCAAAATTAATCTCCTCCTCTTGAAATAAAAAAATTGCACGAAAAATAGAAAGCCTGAATATTGATTTTCATAGACATGCCTCTTGTGCATCAAAATAATTGATGACCATTACCATGGCAAAAGCCTTTGAAGACATTTCTTTTTTATGAAAAATGCTGTCACAGAGATCAACGGCACGTTAAACAAGAAACAAAACAAAAAACTAAAACAAAATGTTTATAATGAACAAATACAAAGTCGGCAATCAATTTATTTCTTCCAAGAATGTCCCCTTTCACAAATTGTAATTTATTTTATAAAGCTACTAATGGAATTATGAGGTTGGCAAATTTTAGCCACACTTTCCCTAATATTGATATTAAGTAGTCATTGGTAATAGTGACCAAACATATTTAAGTTAAGTGAATCACTAGCCGTAACAAGTTTCTCCTTTATTAAATGCAATTAAATATAATTATGTGTAGGTCAGTTTCAACGTTAATACCGAAAGACCAAGTAGCGAAAACCATCATTCAAATTTTGTCAACTGATAAAACGTGTTTTCCATATCTAATTTATCAGTGAGTAAAAATCTTATCAGCTAAGTAAATATACCAAAGAAAATATGGTTTTTCGTTTTTCGTTGCAGTAGAGATACCAAAAATCCCCAGTTATGTCCAGTTTGAATATTTAGTCGGTGGTCAAACGTAAGCCCAGCTATCCATTTATATTTTACTGTTTGCGGTCAATACCGACATTTATTCAGATTGCTTAGAAGGTCTGCAAAATATCCTTATAGCTTTTAGAATCATACTGTTCAAAACTGAATTCAATGGTTAATTACATAAAGAAAATATAGAAGTTTTTCCGAGAGGAAGGTATTTAAAAAATAATAACATATTGCGATACAGGGAATGCGTATTAATTTAACAGGTAAAGTTAAGAATGGTCCCCCACCCCAACACACCCTATAACAATACTTAATTTAGTATGTAGATTGGGTAATTTGTTTAAACATCCGACGTTCAATAACATATTTTTAATACCACATTTTTGTTTCGATATGTAAACAGCACTAGTTCCAGTTGCAAGCTCAGATTGATGTAGCAACAATACAACGAACAGTTTATTCTTTCAAATTAAACTAAACTTAGTTGATTGGTAAACATCATTTTGTTACTGTATTATTGTGATACGTTTTAAGTTACACGACAAAGTTGCTTCAAGGAAAACCTGGTTAAGAAATGTTTGTCATTCAGCCTTAAAAAATCGGGGTTTTCCACTCATGAATAAAAGCCGATACATACTTTGTTTGTTGTATTAAAAATACTACTTGATCTTCAGATAAAACTGAATATCAATTTGATAAGAAAGTGGAGTATCCGAAGTTTACAGCTAATCTGTAACTGAATATGTTCTCAAATGAAAATGTCCAAAAATTCGATCAAACTTTAATACATCTTTGCCCTAAGATTTTAGTAAAATTAACAAGTCGAATTTAAATTCACCGAAAAATCATTTTACCTTTCTTAGACTAGTAATTACGCTTATCACGCAACTGTCTTCAAGATAGGTATTAAACACACAAAAAGGCAAATCAAACCTTTTTGAACTGATAAAACATGCTATTGATATTTCATACTGCAAAAAAAGAAAAGAAATGGAGTAACTACATTTTGTCGAATATACACCTTTAAGAACTTCAGTTTTTTTAAGTTTATGTGCAGTTAGTGTTATAATAACTTCTTGATCAATGCCGAGGTAACTAAGGCTATGTCAAAGTATGTTGAAGGTAAAATTTACCGGACTGTTTTCCGTTTTTCTTGTAATGGAAATTAGCTCGTCAGAATAATTGTTATTGTTTGTTTGAACCAAACGATGTGCTATAGCGTAACAGCGAATACTTGACATCAGGAAGGTTTTTACTTTTTTCTCGATAAAATTACCCTTTTTTCTCAGATAAGTTGGGGGTTATTTAAGACCTCATAAAGTTGTCTGGGATGATCAAGAAGACACTGTCTCAGAGGAAAATGTTTCTAAAGCTGCAAACCAAATTTGTTTGTTTCATGTTTTTTTTCTGTTCTAAAAATCAGTCAGTTATTAAAAAACGTCAACTTTATGGTAATTTGAAACATAAATCAGAGTTTATTTCGAAACAATAGACATTACCGATGTATTTAAACTCAATAAAGTAAGATACCAGAAACAGTCTATTTCAATAAAACATTTAATATTCAAGCAGTAAAAACAAAAGAGAAATGCATTATCTGTTAATGTATGTTTTTATAAACATAAAAAAAATGTCAATGTTAATTTGCAAGACATCTACGATTTTTAAGAATCATGCCCGCTAATTGACTGTAAGAGCCATATCGCTTAGCTAAATATATGATATCTAGAATTTCTAAGTGGTTCCCTCGCTAAAATGCACTGTTCTTTTGTTACAACACGGTTCTTTTTTTATTCCGCTACTATATCTTAAAAGTGCGATATTTGTTTTCAGATTTTCACTTCTCTTTTTTTATCTCGTTCCAAAGACTTAATTGCTCGTGGGAACGATAAACTTAGTCGTTCCATCGAGTAAGTATTTCTAGGAAACGAGATTAACCAAAAAAGAGAAGTACAATTAAAAAAAAAATAAAAGTTGTGCATGTCACCTCTTTGACACCTCATGTCACCGTAGTCTAACCCTTTTAGATCTCTGCTTAAAATTGCGAGAGATCTACATATCACATTCTATTTTTATTCCTCTTAAGTGTAAAAGTAAACGAGATTTTTTGATCAACAAGAAGTCACCAGGAAGTATAGTCTCGAAATGTATTTTGAGATAAGTGAAAAAAAAACGTCAAAATAAAGCTATTGCATTAATACTATCAAATCATCAGGTCCTTGCGTGGATGTTTAGGTATTGTATTACCAATGTGGGCATATGTGGAGTATGTACCCTGAATACTCTCTGATATGACATTAGTCATTTCATTTAGATTCCTCTCCTTCATCGCTGTTTTCTTTTTTTGTATGGTGAAAATTAAGCCCAATTATTTGCAACAATGGTAGCCAGATTACACATTTATTTCAGTTACATGTTTTGTTAACACTATTATGTTTGTTTGTTTTTGTTTTTTGTTTGCTTGTTTGTTTGTTTGTTTTTGTTTTTTTTATAATCCTATCATTTTTATTTAATATTTAAGTGACAATTTTCACATCTGAAAGTCAAGACTATCACAAAGAGAAACAAAAATAAAGTTAGAGGAGTCCAACTGAAAGGACCAATGTGCAATTTGGACTACTTTTGATTTCATCTGAGTAAGGGAGAAAACTTATCAGGATTGTCCCTCATTGTAAACCCAAAAATTCGATGGTTTTGTTTCCTGTAATCAGGGAGTATTAAATGTAGCAGATAAACAACGAAACCATGTAAAGGTATATTTAGCTATTTATAATCATGAATGTATTATGTATTATTTCACTTCGTTAACCGAGGCAAAACATGTCCATATAATGCTATGAAAACACATGTTAGAAATACATGATTATGCAATAAAAAGACAGGTAAGAAATCATGATACTGACTATTTCCATTTCTTACATGACTGACTATTGCAACAATTGCAACATATGTTTGATTTCATATTTATTCTTGTAAGCGCATGTGTATTTACAGTCATCAATAAATTGCACTGTTTACGTCTACCACGGCATCATTTGAATTTTATGTCTTTCTTCACTTGTCTTCATGCCTTTATCGTGATAAAATTGCTTACTAATACTTTTGCACATTAATGTCGCCACGTAATTTAGTAAGAATATAGGATTGACGCACGTTTTTTCGTGTTATAACATCTGCAGAATCCCGAGGGATGGTTTGGTGCCCGAGCCTGTAGGGCAAAAACGTGCTTTAACGCTATTCTAGCACAAAATGATATAGAAAAGACATTTTTAAGAAAAATAAATAAATAAATAATAGTACAGTCGCCTTTAGGTTGTTATGGATAAGTGTTTTAAATATGCGTTCCAGGGCGGCACGTCAATATGTTTCAACCTGTCGATCGGCTTTCTTGAAACTTAAAAACCGTCGATTAAAAATGAAATATTTGTAAGGATTTTAACAATAATCATGAATGTTTCGTCTACGTTCCGACCTGCAAAGTTACATAAACTGTCGATTTGGGGCAAAAAAGACGGATCAGCGTCCATTATTTACAAAGGCCCTGTAACGCGCATAACTGAAAACAGGTAATAACAGCGTGAGCGCAAGAACTTCCTTGTAAACACACCTTTTTGCTCTCGTTAAAAGATAGGCAAAACGGGCAAAAACAAGCGATTTTATGCTAGAATAAGAATAATGTTCTTTAATCTGAACTTTAATCCGAAGCTCATTTATGTGAATGAATCTTATAAAGTCTAAATTGTCTCGAAAAAAAATGTGCTTTATCTAGAGCTTCATTATCAATTACGGCAAGTCATATAGATTCAATATCTAAACACACAAATCATCTAATCATATAAAATGCTTAAAATAAATATATCATTTCGTTAGGGATTAAAGTATATTTTAGCATGTGTAGATTTTGGCTTTCAGAGGGACAGGGCAACAGAACCATGTTGATTTAACCTATAAGTAATTAACCAAAAGATTTTCAAAGCAACTATTTAAAGATAACAAGCAATGACACAAAATATTTACAAAAGCTGTGATCGACTGTTAAAAAAAGTTGTTCAAAGTTGTTATTTATTTAAAATAGGTAATATGTAGTTTCTATATTTCAAAATGCAGCTACAATTATCTAACTTGTTGGTTTGATGTCTTGTCTAAAATAATAATAAAAATTTGCAAAACAAAAATCAGTCAGGAGTTAACTAGCCTGCTTCTTGATGCCCCTAAATATTTCTTTCACTTTTCAAGTAATAGGGACAAAACAGTTAACTGAAATATAGCACAAAAATAACCATCATGCAAAAGCTTCACCTAATTTTTTAAGTTCACAATTAGCCTTAATTGGCAAACAAATCTATGTGTGACATTTTTGATCTTGCTGTCTGAAGTAACATAAGCAGAAAATGTTACAGGTAACAAAGACACCAGTAACATGATTTCATTTTCATCAACTTTCTGAAGCCTTGTACATTTGCAGGCAACTATTTCCAACACAACTGCTGTTGGAAAAGGACAGCCTTTTCCAAATGTCCATTAGTACACTGGAACATAACTTCTTTGCGGCAAGTTGAGGTGCCTTCCTTGTTCTGGAACAGTTGACATTTGCCATCCACAAAACCCTTACACCTGCTCCCTAATAAGAAATAATGGGCAGAGAACAATTATTTCTATGAATAGCACAAACTTAATTAGACATACCGGTAGGTATCTGTTTGCAATATTTAGTCATTAAGGTATTTAATATTAGCCTTAGACTTTTATCTGTTATAATAAATGTTAACATTTGGAGGCAACCAAGTAACCAACACATTTGAAATGAGCATGTGCACTATCTGAAAATGATGTTTCCTATGATCTCTGTGAACACATGTTTGAATGTTTTTAAAAACCCCAACCCTCTTAATTGTGTTTTGTAAAATGGACATACAATAATAAAACTGAAAAGGAAAAAATATTTTAAGAAGGTTTACATTTTGTATAGTTACTTTCTAATATCATTACAGTGACATGTTTAGCATCAGTGTTTACTGTACTGAAAAGGAATTAATAGTTGCAAAAATATTTGGTCCTTGTGCCTGTGTTATTATGTAGTCCAATTATTAAGTCTTGATAGACTACATTTTTGTGTTAGTGTATGCGTGCGAGATTGTGTGTTCTTGGTACGCGCAGGTGTTTATGTTTGTGTTTTAATTAATTATTATATAGAAGATACAGAAATAAAACAAGTCTGACTTGTTTTGTTAGTTACGTCTTGAATATAGTCTCATTTTTTTCCATTATTGAACTAGACCAGAAACTAGGACCAATTTCGTCTTACCCCATGGTTTAAACTAAAGATAAACGTAATACTCTATTTTAACCGTTCATTACTTTCAGGTGCCCAAAATCTCTATTTTCTTCTTTAATTTACAATCTACTGTAATCGTTTTCTTTGTGGAAATCAATAAAAATATTTAGTATTTTGTGTACCGTTATTGTTGAGATGTTTAACAGCACTATTTGTTTGCAGGCAGCATGTCAACATGCCAAGTTATATCTGATCGTTGAATAAAAAGTTGTTTTTTCCCTCAACATTTTATTTAAGCCCTCTTGCAATTTCTATCAAATCATTATATCCGTTGAGATTCGATGATTCAGCGTTTGTTCGGCAGTACAGGAAGTTATTGACAAGGTAAATATGGTAGTTAACAGGATGTAATACGTTACTAACGACAGGAGATAAACAGTGTGGGAATATTGGAGTAGCTGTTTATGCACAAAGACGACATGCACCAGTTTTGTTTTTTCTACTAACTCGATGTAAAAGCTTTGTCCGTAACGAGTTACTTCGTCGTGGGAATTCTTTTACAGAAAAAGTATTGCTTTGGAAAAAAAAGAGTAGTGTAATAGAAAAGAGTAGTGAAAGAAAAAAAAATAGTGCCACAGCATACTGAGTTGTTTCCTCGAAATAGTATCATGTTGTTGGAACGAAATAAAAAGAGAAATGCTATTAAAAACGTATTGTATTGACAAAAAGTAGAGGTAGTGCAATATATTGCAATAACGTCCTCATGACATATCTTACACGTTCCCTCGAGCAATTATGTCGTTCCCTCGACATAGGTAGCATGCACTACTTTTTTATTGCGTTTTCTTATTTTTTTCTAACAGAACTCTTGTTTTGCTAGAACTACACTGCACTTTTTCAATGAAAATTTGTTTTATTTGCACTTCTCTTTTTATCTTGTTTCAAAGACTTAGGAACTTGTTCCAAAGACATTTTTTTCGAGTATGTTGGAAAAAGAAAAGAAAGAAAAGTACAATTAGGAAAGGTGTTCTGCATGCCACCTCTTTGCCACCGTTCTTTTTCCTAAAGATACCTTTTTTATGCCTCTGAAAGGAGGCACATAGTTTTGGAACTAGCAAAATCTATTTGTAGCATTTCTATTTTTTAGCCTTAGGTGTTTTCCGGTACTTTTTTGGCTATTTTCTCTTTTTTTTCGTACATGTCAGTGTTTATTTCAAAAACGAAATATAACTTTAGATGCTCATATATAAGTGATTCGGCGACATAGAACATAATAGCTTGAGATCGCGCTGTTTTTCCGACAAATCGGCGAACGCAGTATTTTAATAGTTTAGATTGCACTTGCTTGACCCTGATTTAATTGATGACTTCACTATGAGACAACACATTTGGAATAAACTTATATCTGAAACGGCTAAAGATAAACACTTGTAACTTGGTAGGAAGGTAGACTATGATAACCTTCCCAAATGCAAACCCTTAATTCCTTGTCAAGTATTGCTATAAAGGAAGTTTGGGTCATGACATAAACAATCTTATCAAGAATGTTGTCTTTGATTTCAAAATTATATCTTGTATTTTACGCTTTTCATGTCTAAACAAAACATTGCGAAATCAATATTCATTTTGTCACTTGAACCTCATCCGTCACAAATGTACAACGTCAACAACTTTCCGTTTAGTATATTGACAAACACACTTCACTAGAACAGTTGCAGAAAAGTAAACAACGAAGTATGCGCTTAAGAGTATGTCAGTATCGTCAGTGACAGAAGCTATTATTCGGACACATGACATCGTGGATGGTGGAAATACTTGTGTTCCTCACTGAGGCCATCTTTTTTGTAATAATAACGCGGTTCTAGGTCTTTTATTCGGTCAAGCTTACCCTGTAACTCACTTAACACTACCGTCGTGTACACAGCATTACAATTATCGTACTTGGAGAAGTCTTTACCAAACTGGCTTTTGGCATGAAACATGAAATATGTTTGTTTTCGGACAGTCATGCGAGAGGGTAAAAAAATAAAGGAAAATATTTTTTGTTTTGTTTTACAATGACTTTGAAATTCGCCGGCCATTGAATTAGTGATTATTTTAAAACGTCCCTTTATAGAGCAGAAGGTCGAATCCGTGTGCCGTCAGGGATTTGTTCTAACGAGGCCATTTGGTGAGTTTGATTGCATGTCCGCCTAGAAGGGTATCGGGAAGAAAGCGTGTGTAAAGGTGGTAGTGTCTCGTAAATTCTGACAGGTTTTTGATTCTGTAATTAATTAAATTAATTGATATTGGGTTGGACCTGATAGACGTATACATACAGATATTCAGATAAGTTTTTAATGACGATCGCATTATAGGTCAGGTTTAGGGTATATTGTTTCATTCTACAATAAAGCGTATGTTGCTTGTGAAAGTGCATTAAATTTCAAAATATTTGCATTGTAGTTCACAAAGGAGCAGCAAAAATATGATTCAATTTAAAATCAGATCTGATGTTTTGAGGACAAAACTCAATGGTTAGACCAAGTGCTGCTTTGTCAACACTTTTTTTTTCAATGACCAGTTATCTTGTTTGATTTTCGTTTCTTACTCCTGCATTCTGTTTAGCGTTGACAAGAGCGTTGGAATATTGCTAAAATAATTTATAAAATTATTTGTCTATCACATTAATAACGTACAGTTTTCTGATACTTACTCGACACAATATCTTCATTGTTGAAGTAATGTCTTTGTATCAAGTCTGGATACGCATTATCGTTTAAATAAATCTACCTGGCACATTGTTTATCGTTATATTTCTGAAAAAAGTCATTTAAGTATATTTGCTGGCCCCCTCCCTTCTTTCAAATAATAGTAGTCATATTGCTTTGTCGTTCTGTTGGCCAGTCTACCTGTCGGTGTTTTGGTCCGTCGGTCCCTTGACCAAATAATGTGTAAACAATGACTCGTGTACTACTTGACCTACACTCTTCCAACTTCATAGTGTGGTATCTCATATGGAGCAAAAGTCCCATATTGGAATTGGGGGAAGTAAGTCATAGGTGAAAGATCGGTCACATTCAATTTTAAAATGGTTTCCGCTACATAATTCGAGTACCATTTTACCAACCTCCTCCAAGTTTTACAGGCCGACTGCTCTTATTTTGTAGAATATTTCTATTTCTTTTTCAAACTCAGTAGGTCAAAGGTCAAAGTCACTGTTACCATGAACCTCATTTACATTTTACAACCTGGTCGTTCTTATGTTGTAGAATATTTATGTGTTTTCAAACACAGTAGGACAAAGGTCAAAGTCACTATTACCATGAATAATTGGAAAACTCCCTCTCAATAGTTCGAGTACTATCTGCACCAGTCTTAGAACTTCAAAGTGTGGTTGCACCTATTGACAAGAAGACCTATTTGTTTTAACTACATCATATTTACATACTATAGACAATTTTTGACCTTTACATCATAGCAACTTTTTAACAAAATAGTTACTTCTTAATTCTTTTTTATTCGATATCATTTGCGAACAAAATGACCGTAGTTGTCGACGGGCCACATAACACCGTTCATTCATTATATTCTATTCTGTATCGAATTAGTAGGTCAAAGAGCAAACTTTTGTTTTCACGGTTGTGAAACTACACGTCAAAAGAAAACTGCCTTGTGTAGATGTGCCTCTTTTTCGTTATTGACTACGCTACAGAGGCAAACTTTTCACAGGGACATTTCCTAATAGCGGGCGTGATACAAACATTTAAAACTTTTTCTCGTATTTAAAAATTTTAAAATCATGTAACCTAGATAAATCATGTTACTTAATTGCACAATGTTTACCTGTCTGTGTTATGAAATGAATATAATAAAGAACGCCTAGTTACCTTCTATTTCCTTTCATTTAACAATTAATAATAGTTAAACATATTTACTTGCATTGAAAGGGCTTATGAAAGCGAGATATTGCTTTTAAATGGTGACTTGTTTACTCTATTTATATAAAATTAAGACATTATTTGCTCACATGAAAGTACAACCGACAGTGTTTTTGTAAATGGAAGTATTTTTTTTATTTATTTAACAGCTCAAATGCTGTAAGAAATAGAACATGCTACTATTTGTCAATAAAAAAAACAAAAACAGTTAAGCCTGTCAGTAAAGAACTAATGTCATTAAGAATAAACAAAAATGCAAAAATAAATGATTTCATCAAGTTAATACAGCGCTCATGTAGCATTGTAGGTTATTTCTTTCTTTCTCTTTAGTTATCTTTATCTGTGATCGCCCTGTGTCCGGCGAGTGTCGTACCGCGTCGTCTATTTTGGCCTTGAAATACAATCTCCTCCGAAACCACTCTATTGAAATTGATAAAACCTGGTAGGGATACATCTGGCAAAATGCTCTTATAACACAAGATCTGTTGGTATTTGCCATTCAATCAAATCATTTGTTATCAATTGATATTTGTATGCGAAATGATAGCAGTTTTTTACTTAAACCTGTTCAACAATTCAAAATCTAAACAGCGAGGAAGAGTATCTTAAAATCTGAAACTTCCTGTACTTCCTGCTAGATATACATATATACACTAGTTACCTTTTTTTACTTTTAAAAATCTAAGGTATTTTGTTCGAAAACTATCATTTATTCCGGTTCGCCCTCTTTTGCTTTTATGTCTTAAACTGTCTGTGATTATTTTCCCGATATGAATAAGACCAGAAACTAGGCACACTACGTATAATCAAAATAAAGTGTACACCTAACAATCTATTTATATTGATTACATTCATGTGTCCATGAAATTCCTTTTTACGTCTATCATTTACGATCTCTTCCTATCTCTCTTCTTTTCATAGAGTTCATCACAAGTTCCCGAAATAAGTCTACCGTATGACATTAAATAGTTAGACAGAATTTGTTCTGTAAGAGCTTTTTGTTATTTAGCCTACTTAATTTGAAATAAAGTCCCTTTTTGATGTCGGTTTCAATGTCAAAGTCAAAACAAAGCATATTATTTGTTTTTAAAATATTATTTGACATACGGCTTGCGTTATTTTTGAACAAAAATCAGATTAAAGCAAAAATATTTGCCATACATCTAACATGTGTATTTTCTGAATTATATCTAGCTGGAAAGTTAAATGCATACCGACATTTAAATGGGTTATTCATGCAGCTGATTTTTTAAATGTTTTTGTTGTTGTTGTTTTGGGCCTTTTTGGCTGTACTCGCAGTAAATTATAAGGTCAAAATTTTATGATTTATCAGGATGTATTTCATGCAATATTAAAGACAGGAGGTAAAAACTGTTGAACCATGGAAAGCTCAATATAAATGTTCTTCATCATTTTCGATTTATTTCTACTATAATTTCGTTATAGTTGACGTCGCTGACGGAAGCGACACGTGAACACAGAAACATTGACAACATATATAAACGTACAAAAACAAATGGTGCAAATGCGTCCTTCCCTTAAGAGGATTGACTGTTGTAACATATGATTGTTTAATGTGTTAAACAATTTGTCATTTTATGTTTGTATTTCTTCATCTACCTGTATTGGAATGCATTATACAACGCGAATTCTTAATTTTGAATGTTGAAGTAAGTAGCACGTTATTCGAACTGAATTGAAATAAATTCATATGTAAATCGAATACATATTTTAAATGACCAAAAATACCGAGTAATGCAGTAAAAGTCAGTCCTTAGACAGAGCCGGTTCAAAAAACGACCTCGGAAACATCCTAGAACTCGGTTTTTTAATGTACTTCCTTTCATCTTCTACCTGAATGTTTTGCTTTGGACAGTCTTTATTAATTTCACATATTAAATCATAATGACCAGATGTGACATTGACCTTGACCTGAACAAGCTGGAACCTGCGCTTTGCACATACTACCTCTGCTTATATTGGTTAACATTTCTGCCAAGTAGTTCAAATTTCCTTCCATCGGTTCAAAAGATACACATCGGACTCGGAATAACACGGAGAAATGTGTCTATCTTAACACAGCAAAATAAAAGCATATTTTGTCTGCTGAATTGCTTCAAACTGTAAAAGGAAAAAACAGAGAGTTTTTCCCTTTTTATTTTGACCGCATTCTAGGAAAAGTTATGTTATGAAACCGTTATAACAAGTTACCCTTATAATAATCAGGTCTTTTAGACCCACGACGTCACAGTCTCAATTCATAGAAGGAAATGTAGATGGAGATGAAGTAAATAAATGAAAAAATATATCATAAGGAAAACAATTGAAAGTACAATTGGATTCAAAACTGTGACAACATATTTATATCTGCCTGACACACATCATTCGTACAAAATTTTCGACAATTTTGTATAAAAACCTTTGCAACATTCCCAACATAATTGGTAATTGAATTAATGAATCAGTTTACTTCCGTCCATTTTGTTTTACATTAGGTCTTTTTTTTTTCCTTTTACATTTCTTGACTCGTTAAAAAAAAAACATATATTGTTTGCAAGCTTTTTGTCTTTATCTCAAAATAAGCTAACTTTTGGTGTGTGTGTGTGGGGGGGGGGGAAATCTTGATCGCCTACCTTTTCATGTTTCTACAAATTTAACAGAAATGTTTGTTCAACCTGTCGCGTATCTATTGTTTTATATAAAAAATGTTTCATTCCTAAACTCGTATGCGTAATTGCTTTTAACAACGACTAAAGTCACCTGACTAAAGTACAACTTACTATTTTACGCGTATAACAAAGTATTCATTCATTTTATATGCGGTAGAATTTGTCAAAAGATATCTTCCTATACAAATATTTTATGAATGACGCAAACAGAAAAAAACGCAGTTATGTAGTTAACCTATTTCGAAACAATTAGACTGCTCCCTAGTGTGAACAATCGGGCAATCAGAGAATATCGGGTTTCGGTATAAAATTTGTTAAATTGGAGGGTATGAATGACAAACGTTTTTACTACAGGTGTAATGAATCAGCAGGAGCAATTTATCATAGACCCTTTAAATGATGGTATGTCGTTCCCAAAAAGACTTTTTTATTATCTTTTTACTCCAACCATTTGATATTAATTGTTCCCTCTATTCAGTAAATCGTTTCCTAACTCCTCGGAACGATTTGGTTACTCTGGGAAACAACTTAAATGTAGTGCGCCTTCAAATGTAGAATGTTTCGTTCCCATAAATTAGTCGATCTTACGAGTAAGTTTTTCGTTCCGACGAGCGGGTAAGTAGTTACAACATGTCAATACGTCATTTCAGCGAGTAAGCAATGTTGAGTAAACAATTAACTTACTCGTAGTGAGACTGAATAGCCCTGAGAATTACTAACGAACTAACAGGATCGAGTAAACTGTGTCGAAGGAACGAATATATAGCCCCATATGGCCACGAGCTGGTACGTCGACATAGCTAACTGCTGGAAGCTAGTTACTTTCTCGTAGGTACTACAAAAAACAAAGGGTATGCCATCCATTTACTACAAACTACTCGACACAGACATGACATCCCCTTTGTTCAACCTTGTTCCCACAATAATAAAGCCGTCGTCACGAATTACTGACCTTTTTGTCCGTGAACAAAGAGCATTTTACAAACCTTATCCAGGGAAAGTGTGATATAGCGATTTATTTGTATTAAAACTTTTCGTCATATGTTTTGTCACTGATTAGGAAAGAACTTAACGTATATGTCTTCATCCCAAATTGATTTGTATCTACAGTAGATTTTCTAGCAAGATAATAATAAGTCTAACTAGTAGCACGAAAGGTGGGATATGAATTTTGGAATCAAACGGACAAGCACGTGCAAAACTCTGAGAATGGGAAGTAAGTGCTGAAAACGGTGAAGTATTATACAGATTCCTTCAACATAACTGCATTTGCCTTCAGTGGTGCAAGGGGAGGAACGCTGCAAACAGTTTGGATATGTATCAGGAAGTAAATACTCGCTGTTACTCCTTGACATAATAAACCAAATCCCCCTTCCTATTTTAAGACACATTTCTTCTAGGAATATCATTTCTTTTGAGACAACCTTCTCAGATTACTGTAACAAAACTTGAATTCAAGTGTCATTGGCATCCGATTGCAAAAAAAAAATAAAAAATAAAAAAAAATAAAAAAAAAAATAAAAAAAAAATAAAAACAAAATTAAAAAAACCGAAAATATAACCAAACTTAAAGTCTTTGTCCTGTTAAACGTTTTTTAAGAAAACATTAAGTGGAATAGCTTACATACGGAGTTTACCAAAATGTAAGCAAAACCAGAACTAAAGCCAGTATTATTAAAACGTTATAGTTTATAAGGCATTCTTAAGTATTGTTTACGGGGTCACTTTGGTCACTGTTACTGTAAATTTATTTTAATTTTCAGCACTTAAAACATTCTGTTAGTTTCATCTCAATATCTTTAGTTTCACTTGACCTATTGTAATCACATTAAGAAAGTCGGTGCTCTATAACAAAATGTATGATCACGTTTTGGGTCACTCGGATCAATGGATCACTCACTGTAACCGAACTAAGGCTTTTCGTTTCCACATACAATTTTATGTTGCAATAGGTCTATTATACTAGCACTTAATGATAAAATAGCATATATTATTTCCCCGTTGGATTGCTTGGGTTAATATCGACTCATAGTTACTTAAGATGTACTTTCAGTTTCCGCTCAAATGACATTACTTAAATGAATCATAACATAGATACTTTTCGATTGGTCCAGCGCCCAAAATGACCGTAGTTGTCGACGTGCCATAAAACTCCATTCATTCATTCGATTGGTCCAATGCAGATCACAGGATTATTTCAATAGAAACTGATATAAGGATCATAAAGTAAATATTGTACACATAGAACGCGTATTTACACTGCGCAAGTGTTTTCTTCCCTCATTTCGAAATTCGAGGAAAGTTACCACATTCTTTTTTTTCGTATCATTTTAAGGACTTTGCAACTGACTTTAACATTGTTTAAGTTTAAAATCAAACAAAACGCATAAATCTGATGGAATATTGTCAAGGTAATGAAACAATTTCCTCTATTTCGTAATGCAAAATTCAAAGTCATTGCACAATGTTTACCTGTCTGTGTTATGAACAACGCCTGGATACCTCATAATAATTTCTCTTCATTTTCCCTTCATTTAACATATAAGTATAGTTAAAACTATTTCCTTGTATTGGAAAGGGGTTTTCAATAAATCGTGACGTGTTAACTGTATTATATAAAACAATATGTGCTCAAATAAAAAATGACAGTGTAATTGTTAATTCGAGGTTTTTTGTTTCTTTGCTTTAAAGCTCGAGAGCTATGAGAAATAGCACAGGCTACTATCTGTCATTGAAAATCATGTTTTACTGGATGTTTAAGCTGAAAATTAAATCTTCAAAGTACACATTCAGTTCAAACTTGTAAGTAAAGGACTAGTATCGTTTAGAATACATTACAATGCAAAAAGAAAAATGATTACATCGTGTTATCACAACGTCAGTGGTATACTGAAAGTTCTTTATTTTTAGTTTACTTGAGCATATGCTGAAAGTGAACTTCTCTGATCGCCCTGTGTCCGGCATGTATAGTGCCGCGTACCGTTTGCGTCGTCTATTTTTAGACTGATATTCAAATTATACTGCCTTCGGGATACATTACTTTTTCTTACATTTCTCAATTAGGTTACCTTCAGGTGACAGTTGAATTGGTACACATTTCCATTAAAAAGAAGTTATATTTTAATTGTTTTAGTGATGTCATAATATATTATTCGTGTTGGGCATAAGGACACACAACTGTTCAGGGACTATTCTTGTTCGACTTCATTTCTGTAACAATTCTGTCATTCTGTTGCTTCAGGTAAGTCCCCTGGAAGCTTGAATGAAACGAATACAATCCTATTGATTTGAAGTCCCTAAAGAAGCTGTAAGAAAATGTTCGATTATATTCAGTATTGTTGGCACATATCTGAATGCTTTCTGCTGTAAGTCTTTACACCTATCGTGCTGACAATATAACTCGGTATAAAAGAAAACAACATGCATGTGCGACATAAACGTGTTGCAACCTGTATCCCGGGATGCTTTGTAATATTTTCAGCAGCTTTACTAACCCTGATATCTCCTGCTGTCAGCTCAAATAAACAAGTTGTATCCGTCTTTGATTTGTCATTTTAAGAAAATCTGCTTGATTTTCATTTTGAGAAGAAAAAAAGGGTGTGCCTAACGACATTTGGTTCTTAATGTGTAACGTGCATACAATTATGACACATTTACGTGACACATTTAAATGTTAAATTTCCCCTGTATTTTTCTTGCGTGGGTTTAGATTTACCTAGTTGAATCACTTAAAAAACCGGGATTTATTTAAAGCATCGAGCGAACTAAAATTGCGTAAATAATGGGTAATAAGTTTAAGTACAGAAGTAAAGATCTATTTACGATTTAAACGTTTTATGTTATTTTACGCCAGCTGATATTTCTAGTTAAAGCGCTTTTTGATAGTTTAATACTTGTGAAAATAAACGTTACAACTTAAATGGAATTAACAAATGAAGTACAACTCACATTTCTAAAAGGAAATGAGAAGAGGAAAGACAAAACAGAAAAAGTACAAAAAAATAAAGACAAACATAACAAGTACTACAATATAGGGTTATGCGTGTTTGTATGTCTCGATGTGGTTTTGTTAACTTTTATAATCATTACAGTCTCTTACATGGAATCTGAAAAGCAAAACGACATATCAACCGCAACCGATGTCTGTGTCTCCTGTAAGAAAATAATATTTCACCCAGATGATGATATAGAAGGGATTGTACGCAAAGGAAAGAACAATGAGATATGTTGCATGAAGAACAATAAGACGTTAGATGTTCTTGTTGGTTATGTATGTATGAACAAAAGTTATATACTGATATAATCTTCAAAAAAGGAAAACATACACATGAATATGCATATAAATAGTAAATCAATAAATAATGTTTGAAAATGTAAACTAGCGAATGAAATGCCAATGAAAAAGATGAAACGTGTTAAAAAAGCAAGTGGTGCACAAATGAAATAAAATGCAAGATTAAGAAACAATTATCAAATTCAAATTGTGAGTTTAAAAAAATAGCTGAGCATATGTTACCGAAGTTCCCGTTTCTTAGACATTAAGCGAACAAGGCTATAGATTCGATCTAGTTTTGAAAGAAACAACTACTATAGAATTCTGAAGCTAGATTTTCACTATTTTTATTTATCACATTTTTTTTCAAATTAATAAGACTATTTTCATATGCCTTTTTAAAAAATATTTTTTACAGTTCGTTGACCATTGGATGAAAGCAACACTTGCAAAAGGTTAATACAATTTAAATTTCTACCTCTATTTCTGTATATCACCTTTTTATACCCAATAGAATATGTGCCGTCATATGCGACAAGTAGGCAGCTAATTGGTAAACATATCTATCTATCTGAGTTTATTTACGTCAGTACCGACTGCCCATATGACCGACGCCCCCTAGAGAGATTAGTTGTTTTATGTTGTGGGGGATAGTGCAAGATAAAGAAAGCATCCCATTCCAGAGCCACCATTGGTTCTTTTGTATGTTTAGTGTACAGCACTGATACATGGGACCTCGGTTTTACGTCTCATCAGAAAGACAGTTAGTAATGTTAGTGGTGGAGTGGGGGATCGATCAGGTGCCCATGGGTTACCAGTCAGGCGCGTTACCACTGGACCACTGATCCGCTCCAACGGGTGTGTGTCTACATGAAACAATGTATTGTTGTTTAGGGATTTGAGCTGCCTTTGATACGACTTCAAGATACAGATCCCGAGAAACTCTGGTAAACATATATCTATTACCACGTTTACCATCTTGTCGTAAATAAACCATCGATTCGTTTTGTTGCTTCCGTTTACAATAATTCATGAATGGAGTTTATAGTATGCGTGTTATGTGTAAGATGCCGCTTACCTGATCAGAGTTTTATAATGTTTTCTACTTTCTTATGCAGTGTTGATCAAGATAAGATGTAGTTTATGACGTGGTGGTAGATAACTTAATACTTTATATTTGAATGATACCGATTTCGCTGCGTTTGCTTGTAGATGGCAGGCACTTTACTCGCTACAAATGCAAAGATGACAGTGGTGCTGGAAACAGAAAACCAACAATTAAATTAGTAGGACGAAACGAAAAACAGACCGGTAAGTATATATTTTTATACGTTTACTGCAGATTCCAAAAGATTCACGATGTATATAATTATGTGCTATGCAGCATTAATTTCACCCCATGCTATATTCAGCCAGCATAGAAAAGAGATAAAAAGTCCGATACAAAAGAAATGAAACTTCCGAATGCTTAATTAAAAATTAATAAAACGTTAACACTTTTCAGATACACACGTAGGTAAAACTTGCACACGTAATAGTATTACTTGACTTTCAGATGGAAACGATAAAGTTCTCTGGGACAGTTGGTCTGAAAATGCTATACTTCCAGTCCACACGGACATCGTTTATGATGAACAATACGGGTTCATTGAGATCAGGAAAACAGGATTGTATCACATTTACACACAGGTGGTTCTGAAGAGGGACAAGATCACAAAAAAATGGGAATGGAAAAGCGCGCCATATATACACCAGCATTTTGTCACTCGTACAGAAGCTGGACGAGAACAAGAAAAAATCATTTTGAAAGCGTCGAATTCCTACTCCGCGTGCAAGGCAGACAACCAGACAGTCACTAGTTACCTGGGTGGTGCATTCCATTTATCCGAAGGCGACAGACTGGCGGTGAAAGTTCATAGAAAAGCCGAAATCGTTACAATTGCTCATATGAATTTTTTCGGTGCATATCTGTTGTGATATCTAGCATATATGAAATTGTAATCGCTGACTTTTCTTTAAGTATAATTCTTCTAAAATTCAAGCTACAATTATTCAAGAGTATTGTTTTCTCTGCTAAAATTTGCACGAGTGTTGGCAGCATAGAAGATCCACGTAATACGTAATGTTTTGATTAAAGAATTAAAGAATAAAGTTATTTTACATGTTATACCCGTAGAATACTTAAGATCAAGTTTGGCTCTCTCTCTCTCTCTCTCTCTCTCTCTCTCTCTCTTTCTCTCTCTCTCTCTCTTTACACTTGTATAACTGGTATAAATATAAACAGCAATTTTTCTCGTTCATGCGATTACGAAATATGCCAGTTTCTTTGATATTCCGGTTCTCATATTCCGCAAATATCGGATAAAAAATGCTGTTACTGAAAAAGGGGTAGTGGGGATAACCCAAACATGTTACACTGAAATTATCGCCGTTATTATGATTAAAACTACGGACGTACAGAATGTGGCACACAAATGTTTTGTTGCTGTTAAATTAAGAAGAAATTCATATACTATTGAAAAAAGAAATGCTTCTATACATCATGAAAACTGAAGGAAAAGGATTATGGTTTCAACCGGATTCGAATTCTTGGTGAGCCACAGAGTCTTATTGTTTCCAATTTTCAAAATTAACGCTGTAAACTGAGTATCTACCAAGTGACTAACGGAGTTAAATTTTACCGATTAAGTAGTGTAAAACTTTATACTATGGTGTCTTTCTGTACAAAAAATAAGACAGTAACTTAGTTTAGATATGTTCTTCACATTAACAACTAGATTTTCTATATGTATAAACCCGAGTTTCTTTAAAGATAACCCTTTTCTTTTCTATCGTCGATCCATCTGTGAGTCAGTCACTTTTAAAAAATGAAAACGTGATTTCTCTTCAAAATAATGGAAGCCCTAATTATAAACACACACGAAATTGTCGGTGAAAAGAAATTTAAGATGCAACATCATGTGGATAAAGTTCTATTTGAATTTTAACGGCGAATGCACTTCAGACATACTTTGCAGTTATCAGATCGCCAGAATGATTTCCCAGTTTGTATATTCACCAACTTTGAATTTCACTTTGAACGTCTACCATGTGTTATAAACAACATTTTCATGATAAGACACATAAGCATTCCATAAACAAATAGATGTTATAAGATGAAGACATCTACGTCATTCAGTTATAAGTACGTTTTGAATAGAGTTTCCCTCTCCATTAAAGATGTAATCTCGTAAGTGAAAATCAGTTGATACACTAGCAAATTACAACAACTACACTAAAAACTGTAGCTATATTGCTTAATGTTGATATAAAAGGCTCAGTCATCAGTGGATGATTATGTCTAATTGCCAAAAAAAAAAAAAAAAAAAAAAAGGATCGTATGTATCCTTGTGTCCCAAAAGAATGAAACTAATGACCACTGTTAAACTTTTCTCTTTCTCATATAATCTAACATTTCTGGTACTACAAAACAAGAAAAGAAAACACTTGCAAAAAATCATCATTAATAACATGAAACCTGTAGAAAAAGCACGCTGTATTTTTTGCGTACCTGAGTTACATTAATCTACTTTACGCAAGAAAAACACGTAAAAAATCCATCATTTTGTTCATATCTATTTTTGAGTATTATAATTATTTATGTATATATAAAATGAGATTTCAAGCTCTGAAATCTTTTTTTTCCTATTTAAAACCTTACATGTTGTACATGTGCTGTAAGAAAATGTCATTTCTTGGCATGTTCACGAGGAAACTGATTTGGCATAGTTTTTGTAGGATACCATATACGATTTATTTGTATTTGCCATTCAAAAAAATGAAACGACATTTCCTGGCATGTTGACGAGTAAACCGATTTAGTATATATATTTTTTTTTTTTTTGTATTTACCATTTAAACAAATCAATTTTTATCAACTTATATTTATTTTCAGCAAATTTATAGCAATTTTTTTCAGTTAAAGCTGTTCAGCAGTTCAGTAGTTCTTATTCAGTATGATAGACAATATAAAGAGAGGGGAAATATTTTAAAATCTGAACACTCCTACCCTTTCTGCAAAACAGATATGTTATACTAGATTGCTTCATTTTGTTTTACTTTTAAGTCTTAGCTATTTTGTTCGATAATCTTTTATTACGGTTCGCCTCCTTTTTTTGCTGTCTTAAATTGTCTCTGATTTTTTTCTTTAAATGAATAAGACCAAATCAAAGCTAATCTTAATAACGTGTACACATTCCTCGTAATACTCTATTTTTATTTTTGATTACATTCAGGTGTCCATGAAATCTCTTTTACTATCTATATATCGGTTTCAATGCCGAAGTTAAACATATCATATTATCCTACTGAAGTATTATCTGACATATGTTTGCGTCATTTTAATAATAATCCGTTTTGATTTAAAGAAAATATACTAGTACTTGGCATACGTCCAACATGTCAATTGTCTGAATCATATCTGACGTAGGCGTTAAATGGGTTTTCTAAATATTCAAATGGCTATTATTACTTTTGATTTTTATGCATTATTGTTATTATTTATTATTATTATTATTATAATTATTATTATTATTATTGGCTGTTCCACACGGAGTAACTGACAATGCCAAAAATGTGGCTTAGGATCGACTATAGTAACATATGATTATTTAACTTGTTAAACACTTCATTTTGTTTTGGTTTTTCTTCGTATCTCTGTATTGTGATAAATATTCTAAAAATGCATATTATTTAGATAACGCCACAACGTTATTTGGAAAGTTGTAAGTAACACGGTCTTCAATCTGAACTGAATTAAATCATAACTGTGTTGCAGTGCATATATCATTAAACATCGTGCTATTTTCCAATTATCTATAATCGATTATTACCCCTCTTAAGGTCGTTCTATAAAAAACGCATAAGAAGTCATCACGACAAATTATCAGTCATGTTTTCTTAAAATATAAACTACAAATATTTAAATTGGTCGCGTGGCTAACAACACGATACTTGCTTGTTAATATTTTGCTTTCAGATGATGAAACACCCATTTCATAAAATCGTAATTATTTGCAGAACATTTGTAGAGGCGGAGTGGTAATAAGTAATAGATTTATATAGATTTACAGCTCAATGACTGAATCAAAACAAGAATATCGTTGAAAGCGATGAATGCTCCCCAAACGAACACAAGCGAGTTTCATGACGAAGAGGTTTGGGTGGGAAAAATCATGAAACTGTGGTTGAAAAGGAATGAAAAGTAATTTGGAGTGTTGGCTCATATAAAAAAGGTGTGATTACGTACAATGTAATGAGGTAAATGTTGAAACCGACTTTGTTAAATGTCTGGATGATAATAAAGTTGTTTGGCCCTCCAAATCTTTACAAAAGCAACAAATAAAACTGAATTAAAATAAGACACTTTATAACATATTTGTATGTCTATACAGGAAATGTGGATTGCGGGCTGATTACTAAAATTTTTCAGTCAAAAATAAGTTCACCCAATTACAGTTTTTCCTTTCAAATATAAATGATGTGAATATATTTTCCCGTTTGTTCTGTATAAAAATGAAAAGCATTGAACCGAAACATGATGCTATAAGCACTGCTCCTTTTAGTAGTAAAGCTTCCTATAGAGTTTAAATGAATTCCAAGTAAGTGGTTACCGAGAAATAGTCCAGACAAACTTGATAGCTGAAAAAGCTTTAAAGGGGCATAGCTGAGTGAAAAATATTAAACCGAAACATGCTGCTAATATACACAGCTCCTCTTGGTAGTAAAACTTCCTATGAAGTTTCCATAAATTCTAGCCAGTGGTTGTTGAAAAAAGTCCGAACAGAATTTCGGGACAGGCAGACGGACGGACGGACGTCTGCAGTTTATGGAGTCTGTACGTTTAATGCTGGTGTTGATATTCTTCTTATCATTTTTTTTATTTATCCTTAGAACAATCAATATTGTTGTCGATGAATTGTTTACTTTTCCAAAAATATCACTATTAAAAAACAATAATAACAATAATAATTAACGTTAACTTGAGTAAATTTCAATTTAGATTTAGTAAAGTGTCTTATCCAATGTTCTTATCATTATTTCACATTAATTTATTAGAGTGAAGTTAGCTATGAGATCGGCAATCGACGTTCGACATTCAAATACAGCTGTAAAATCAACATTCGTTTATGCATTTGCAGATATGCTAATACACAGCTGTGCAATCGACGTTCATTTCTGCATTCAGCGACTGTAGATCTGGGCAATCGACTCTCAGATCTATATTCAAAATACAATATAGAATTTGAATACAATATAAAAATAATAATTTAGAATACAATATAGAAATAATAACTGGAATCTTAGAAACCTAGATAATTCTGCTATAATAAATCAGTATGTATATTTTTTTAAGTTATCATCAGAAATATACAAACATTCGCACATTTTAGAAATGTACAGTTCCTATATGGTCTCTGTTACATTTTCATCACATTACTTATCATAGCATTATTTCACTTGTGTACAGAGTTGTGCACAGAAGCAATATTAAGTATCATTTAACAAAAGGCACAAGTATGCCAAAAATAACGGAATGGAAAAAGGCTGATAAGATGCACTATGACACTTTTAAATAATCATTCTATGATCACATGGAAATTGTAGGAGGAGTTGTGTACAGAAGCATTTTTATACAAATGCTAACAAAGGACAGTAACTATGCCAACAAATACGAGTATATGGGCTGAAGCACCTGATAATAGTCATTATGTGAAAGTTTAGTGAAAATTGCACAGTGAATGTAGGAGGTATTACGCACACAAGAAATATAAAGTAAAATTTATAACTAAGTTAATGCACTGCGGAACTTGATAATGATTATTGTGTGAAAGTTTGGTAAAAATCAACTAAATACTGTAGGAGGAGTTGCGAACAGAAGATGGGATGTACGGACAGTGCATCTACTTTATGCCTTCCTTCGGGGACATAATAAAACAATTGACTTTGAACCTAAATTTTCAAGGTGGATAGAGCACTGGTTCGGTTTGAATCAAATTATTTCTTGGTATATTCTTTATACATATACCATTGTTTCTCATCAAACTTTTGGTTTTCATTACTGTACACACAGAGTCTAGCATACGAACAATGCTTTAATTGAAAAAGTCTTGACTGGCCAGGAATTGACAGGCGAGGAATTTTAGAGATACTGTCCCTAAGAATGAAAATAAAAGGAGATGTTGAATATATTGTACTATATTATAATACAGAATGATTCATATTATGCATGTATTAATAAGTGTAATTTTTCTTTTCCAAAACGGCGGTTTAAGACACCAACTGTTCTGAGTCAAATTTTGTTTTAAATTAGATCTGTTTTAACGGAAAATTCCTCCTTCTCATGTCCGTCTACCTGTATTTGAATTTTGCCTTTTGAAAAATAAATAAAGAAAAAGTTCAAAAATATTTTTGTTTTGCAATACACAACTACATATATCAGTAAAATATTTCAGAAATATGAATTTAGTGACTGTACTGCTATCTGAAGCTGTAAAGAATAAGCTGAAATTAATGTGTGTTGACAAATTGAAGGAAGATTTCAAGAGTATGAATCAGGAATAGCAAAAAAATCCCAGTAAATATCGGAGTTACTAGCGGAGGTGGGCTAGGAAAGTCAAGTTTTATCAGAACGTTCCGTGGACTGACGACAGATGATGAAGGCAGGGCAAATGATGATGTTGTAGAGGCCACACGAAATATTAAACCGTACAAGCGTCCTAAAAATAACAGTATGTTCCTATGGGAACTTTCTGGTGTTGGAACCCCAAATTTTCCCCGAGAAACTTACCTGGATGTCTTTGAGTTTGATCGATACGACTTCTTCTTGATCTTGTCAGCTGGCAGATTCAGAGAGAATTGATTTATGGTTAGGCCAAGAGAAACGGAAAGTCAACGTAAAAAGTATTTCCACTTCGTTAGGACAATTGAACATCGAGGTGGCCAATGACAGAAACATTCATCCTAAGAAGATTGAGGTTCAAGAGAGGCGAATTTTTAAAAAAGCTTCGCAAGCAGCTGTTGTCGGGTTAGTGCCCATACGTGGTCTTGGGGCAGTTATTGAAATTGCACTCTTATCAGAAGAGGTGAGCTTCTTCAAAACCCAGCTTGGAATTGACCGGAAAACAGTGGAAGAAAATGCACGCTTGCTAAACATGCCAGAGCTCTTGAACAGAAGTAAGGTCTCCAAAGTGCAGCTCTTGCTACAACTGCCGAACGTCTTGTTCGGACTATATCAAATGTCGGTATTTCTGAAACGGCAGAGTCAGTGTTTCCTATTGCTATTCCGTTCATAGTTTTTTTTGATTTCAGCAGGGCTATCGTATGGAGTTACATCTGCAAGTTTGAAATACTTCTTGAACATTTGTGAGTCAGCCAGCATACTGAAGGACTATGTTTAAGACAGGGGAAACCATGAAGGTCTTGGTCATCTAGATAAAGATGCATTGCAAATATCAAACTATAATTTTGAGATTGATTCTTTTTTTCTGCTGTTTTAAAGTGCTGTACTATATAATCATTGTTTGTTGCAAGATTTTTATTTAGTTTTATTCATGGTTGTATTGTTTCTTATCTTATCTACAATTGATAGAATTAGAAAATTCATTATATTTTACATATTGATGCTTTAATTCAGTATAAAAACTGCTCGTCAATACGTTTACAATGCACATTTGAAATATTACTTTAATGCGATAGTGGAAATACAGAATAAAATTGTGATTTAAATAATCATGTAGTGTGTAAATTGTATATAGATCTTATCGATTTAAATAATCTTGCCGCTAAATTAGCTTCGAATCGTGCACATTAAAGACAATTACAACATTAATTTGATAAAAGGTCGTTTTTCAAGGAAAATATTAAATAGAAAAAGAAAGATCAAAACATAATATCGTTATGAAAACTCGATATTGTGGAGAAAACACTTTGTACACATTTGAGATAGTATATAGCAAAATACCACAAACCATTTGTATAAGCAGGAAGTTACTGATTTTGAGCATCTGCACTCTTTTTATCCCGCTATGAATTAAGCATTAATTTTGAATTTCGTAGTGCATTACAAAATGTAATTCTTGAGCAGAACTTATTTCAACTAAACATTAGATCTGACTAAACTAAATAACTGCACGTGTATGTACCAATGAAAACCAACAAAGAGAGCCTTAGTATCATTTTCTTTAAAACTACATTACAATAACAAACATAATTATTACATATACTAGTGACTCTTTTCTTGATTGGATACGCGATTAGACGTACGGAAACAAACACTAAGCACTGCCTAAATTTGTATTACTTGAGGCATATTTTTAAAGGAATGTATTGTTTTTTCCAGTCTATTTATAACTTCACATTGATCGAAGATATGTATCAGCTTGTCTGTTTATTAAAAAAATGCGTTTTGACATTGAAGTATTGCTGGCTACTAATAAATCATAAACACAATTATATGTGTAGTAAATGGTTTTAAATTGTTGTATGATTTAATGTTTAACTAGTCGAACTCACCTGTGTTTAGTCAGATTACAGGAAATTCCATTTCGGTAATACTCAAAAGCAAAGGGAATTTCCACTAAAAACGAAAGTAAAACGTAAAAGAAATACATGAATGTTAACGTCATATGGAAAAAAAATATGGTAAGTGGTGCGTTATAAAAGTTAGATGTATTAAAGAGTGAAGCACAAAACAATGTATTTTGCCATTTTTAAACTTCCTGGAAATGGGCTGATATCATTGGAAAAACTATCAGTTGAGCACATGACAAGATTCGTTAATTCTGTGGTACAGTCACGGCATAATTAATATTACCTCAGTTTTACTATAATACCTTGTTGGACCACTATATATACATCTTTACCACACTATTTTTAATACTTGATTATTGAAATTCCGCAAAATTGTATGTACTGCCAAATTGTTTGTATTGTCTTCAATTGTTTGTCATTACATAAAAAGCTTTGTAATTATTAATGCTAAAATGACACCAAAAGTCTTAACAACGTGCTGCTGGTTCCGCATTTTAGTGAAAATGCAAAATTGTGGTTTTATTGCCTGACAAAGAGCAGGAGAGGAATGTATTGAAATTGGCAGCAAGAGGTGGAATAATCAAGTATGACGAGGATTTAGAGACAACGCAGGACTAACGGAAAGCTATCGCAGTATAAATTGGGATAACTAGTTGTTCAGGAGTCGAGAAATCGAGGTTTGACTAGTGACAACAGACGACGACATTGTGGCACACGTAACTGTTGTGGAAGCGACAAAAGCTTTAAACGTGTGTCCACATCCCTTTATAAAATATTCTTATAAACAATCCTGAAGGACAATGAACGAATTTCCCGAGGAAGACTTATCTTGAGAATACGGAAAATCTATTTCTTCGATTTACCTGATTCCGTTGGCTGAACGATTTAAGAAAGATGGAAAAGCCTTCTGAAAAGTCACTTTCTCTCCCTCTCTCTCTCTAAAAAAAATATAACTGCCACCGAATGTCACAATCTTTCGATCACTGATATCAAGGAGGTACCATGTCTTTAATACTAACGATGTTGATGCCTACTACAGGACCTTACGTTTGGACTTGACCATCAAAGCACGCCCACTGTTTACTGTAACTGTTTTATTAGAGAAGTTAATAAAAGCAGTACTAAGTATTTCCTTAAATATGTGTAGATGATATGAGAAAAGTAAAGAAGGTATTCGTTAAGACGGTTGCGGGGGGGGGGGGGCAAAAAACGGGTAAAACATCGTTTTTGTAAGGGAGACAAGTGTGACACCGTGCTAACCCGCCGCCTGCATAAAAGTTCATTTCCCTGAGCAGAGACTGTGAAAATAAGAAATTATTTCGGGGAGACAAACCCAGCCGCTTACGTGAGTCCCCAGAAATTGTTCAGTGTTCTGAAGAAAAAGTATCCTGTAATTTTTAATATATAATTTACATCACGCAATTTCTTCATGGGTTAAACTGCGAAAATTTAAGAACGTTTTACATTGTGATAGTGCTCAAAATCACGGCAAGCACAACAAGTTTTCTGTAATAGTTAATAACAAGCAGTCTCTTTTACATTACTGTTAGGTCCTTTTGAATACAAGTTTAATTATTTGATATATTTACAAAAATCAACAAAACGATGTATTTGGACGAATCTCTCTCTCTCTCTCTCTAATATTCTAAGAAATTATTTCATAGTTTAACTAAATGCCCTAACCTGCAAATGTTGAACAAAGAAGTATGTTTTGCCTTTGTACAAGTTATTTATTTGAATCTGCTTCATTAATTCTCCGTCGAGAGTATAATTATTTGCGCAACTACACAACATGATTTGTAGTCAACAAATAATGATAACCAAGCTTTCAATAATATGATTAATACAGTTTGTATTCACTATATATTAATTGACTATTGTTATTGCCGAATATCAAAACATATCGCTTTTTTTTTTGCTTCTGTGCTGTCCATTATAGTCAAGTTTGATCCTTCCTTTACTCCAACTATCCTTGCGACCAATTGCTTGGTAGTATCAGATCTTCCACATAATCCGGAAAAAACGATCAAATTGTTACTATTTTTTATATTGTAAGAGAAGTCTTACGTTTGTTATTCGTCATTGCTAATAGTCAACAGATGTCTGACCTTTTTGTTTGTTATCTGAAGAGACGGTTATGTCCATGTATCGCCTATGTAAATCGTCGTTCTCTTTTTGGGACAATATGATTAAATATCTTTTTTCGAGTTGGCATTATGTAAAAATTCTATATGCTTACATTTTGATTTGATGAGATTCCAGTTATTTTAATATACAATTTTGATTCTCTATTTACAAGAAGAAAATATATTTGCTCACACAAAACATGTTATGTGTGCCAAAACCCATAGTATGAATTATAATTTTCAGATCTGAGACTTAATTCTTTTTATCATTACCGTATTTCCATAGGTGTATATAATAGGAAGTATATGATTGAAGATATAAATTTAAATCAAGAATAAAATGTTGTGGTTACTACGTACTAATAATAGTAAAGTATGTGTCTCTTCAAAATGAGAAAGGTATTGATGTTGATGTTGTCATTTAAAGACATATTTATTTCATATGTTATATAACATTGTAAAGAAAACAATACAAAGATATGTAGGACGTTATCGATACAATGTCCGATCTTTCCCAAACTCTAACAGGCAATCAACCATTACTTCTGCGTCAGACAATCAGCCGGACAATCAAATAAGAACTGTGTCCATACGCATTCGAAAGATTTATGATTTTAAGAAATTACTAAACTCAAAATTGAGAAGCTATTTATTATCGGTAAACACACTTGCTTTAATGTCGTGTATGTGCAGGCCTTCCAAGTTGATATGTTTTCCTAAATTCGTTTCAGTTCAGTTAGAAAAGAAAGTTACTTACTATAGATTTCGATTTTAACAGAGATAAAGATAAGTTGGACGTTAAACGCCAAAATTACTAGTTTGTTACATTTTCTAGTTTTTTTTAAACAAGCTGTTGTTTTCGAATGTACCAGAATCGTTTCAATTTTTGGAAGTCGTTTGTGTTTAACAAAACAAAACCGTGTTTACTAATGTTCTAACTCATTTTTAAACCATTAACGAAATACTTTCAGCCAATACTTCTTTTGTGAAGAAATGAAAATTACAAAAGAAACATTAAAAGAGTAGCCTTCATTTCCCCTCCCTCAATCCATGCCCCTCAAGTAAAAGAAGAAAAAGCAACTTTATATAGCAACTGTTCAAATTGCAATGCACCGTTTATTTTGGCGAATGTTTAATGAGTGCATTAATCCATAACCGGGTCATAGCAATGTAATAGGAAAACGTATTATTACCTCATCTGATTTAAAACAAACTGCTTCAATTTAGAATTTATTTTCAATTTGAAATATAAGTAAAATTTCTGTTGGACTTTTATAATTTCCTCGTATTTAGTTTTATTTTCCGTTTTATTTTGTTGAACTTTGCAAGATATTGACATTAGATGTTCGTATTTTTTCATTCAACAATTGATAAAATCGCATTTTTGTTTTGTTTTGCAGTATTTATGTAACAGTTCAATGCAACGACTCTCCTCGTTAACTAAAAAGACATGACACAACATAGTGTTGTATTATCTATTAAAAAACAGAATTACAAGTTGATTTCATGTGTCATTCGCAAAATGTCATTGTTCGTAAAAAGGAGCTAGTCTTAAAACCGTATTCCTGTCTAGCACTATTCTGACGATTATTGTCTAAACCAAAACATGCAATTTTTACCAGTGCAGGTGTGATTGGTTTTGTACCGAAATTTGATAATATATAACGGATTGACTGAAGGGCTTAAAAGGAAATAGCGCGGTATGTAGAAGCCCTATCATTCAAAAAAATCCCGTGATCGATCCTACAAGTGAATTTATGTGGCTTTTTTTAAAACAGGAATTTCTACGGAATGTTTGCCGGGGTTTCCTTTGATATTCTCGTCCAAAATACAAATATTAAATGTTTTGCTAAGTAGATACCGCACAGAGGAGCAAAGATACGACAAATTGCCACAAAGAAGCATAAAAAGTTTTCAAAATATTCTTCAAGATTTTATAAAATTTTTATACATATACAAAAAATCATACATGAATAAACATTGAATATGCTCTTATTTTTCTTCTGTAAGTTGTGTTGTGAGCACGTACAGATAATACATTGTTTACATATTTTCATATATTTGTACTTCTAGGTTTGCAGAGATAAAATAAATTAATGGTTTGCAGCTCCCATTGAGGCACGAAACGTTAAGGGCTACACACTATACTAGACTCAGTGTTTCAACCTGCAGTCAGCTCGCAAAGATGCCGCTAAAAACTACCAAGAAGGCCAGAAAGCCCTGGAGAGGCCGATATAAGATTGACAACTTTGATAGAGACGTAATATACCGTAAAGTTTATGACTTGACTAAACACAAAAAACAAGTGCTGACAAAGAATATGATGGCCGCCCTTAAAGACACCCAGTGAAGCTGACCTTTCTTAGGGCCCTCTTGAAAGAACTTGGTCTCCTCTGGCGGAAATGTAAGTCGAACATGTTAAAGAAGATATCGGACAGAAAACTTTCGCGACGAGGGGAGGACAATTGTGTACACTGATGAAACATTCGTGCATACAACTCATTCTATGAAGTAGGGCTGGCAAGACTCTCAAGTTACTATGAAAATTCCTTTTTACGAGAAGCGAAAGACTCATTTTTGTATTTGCTGGCTGCAGTAGAGTAATCACTACCGAACTTCTGTTCAAAGCGAATTCTAGTACCGGAGATAACCATCAAGAGATGAATTGGTCTAACTTCTATAAATGGATAACAGAAATACCAGAACAGTCAATAGTCATCATAGATAATGCAGCATATCATAACGTACAAGAGTACAAATGCCCCACTTAAGTATAAGAAAAGCGGACATTGTTGCATGGATGGCTGTCAGTATCTTCAACAATCCTTTACAAATGTAAACACATACTCTATACCTAAACAGAATTTAATTTCACAAGGAAACAGAAACAAATTAACCCGTAGTTTGTTTTTAAGTGGTCTTTCTTGTGTTTTTTTTATCATTCTTTGAAACCAACCTTCTGCTTGACCTCAATATATAAATATAAACAACACCATTACTTTCATGTGTATGTAAATGATTTTGATAACTGACTGTTTCATTTCATAAAGGAAAAAAACATTCAGATGCGGTAGTCTAAGTGATTAATTACAATTTATTCAAACGCCAGACCGTGAATTATTTCACTTTAAATCATATACAAATGTACATCTACACCCATGTTTACAACTATTACTATATTAAAAATTCAAAGGGACTCTTTTGTACTGAGCTACTTTTTAACGCATAGAAATACTTATCTCCCTTGTATAAAGTGCACAGACTTTCTATTTCCTTACTAATTCTGTAATAACAATAAGATAGGTTTTAAATTTATTTAATCACCATTCTCGTCTCTTTAAAACCATTTTAAATCTTCAGTGACTGTCTACATTCTACACGCATTGCACGAGTAAAAACTAAATACATTTTAACAAAACTAAACTAAGATATATATAATATTTCTGATAAGCGCAGTTCCTTGGCATTCGCTTCTCAACAGTACGATCTGAGTATGACTCGCGTCGTACGTATGGGTATGTAGTCGTGATACACTTAACACTTGATCGAAGAAGAGGGAGGAGAAAATTATATCCTTCCGGACATGCCAATTTCCATGCAATGTTATATTTAGGCCACAAACACACACAATTAGTAAAACTGGAATGTGTGTTTGTTTATGTATGTACATGTATGTATTATCGGTTTAAAACTGATACGTAAAAAGCAACGAAACGAACAATAGGTCGATTTGAATATCAATAAAAGATAAGTAAAAATGTGGATCAAACTGTTTAGTAAACTGGCAACATGCCTTCAGCTTGGTCAGTTATTCAAATAGCGTCTGCATCCAGATATACCCATTTATATAAGTCCGGTGGAATAGCTGATCATTAAACTGATAACATACACTTCCTGTGTTTGTCTTCATTGCTTTGTTCTCAAGTTTTTGGATTAATTTACACATTAATTGATTCAATGTCACTATAAGTACCCAATTTTACCATCAGTATTATTCCTCTGTGCTGACTTACAACATTTAGACTCGTAGAAAATCATAGTAAATTGATATATAATTACTTGAAGACATTTTTTTTATTTTTAACAAAGCAATTACACTCAAACACAGAAATGAGGGGTCAAGGACTTATGACAGCAGTTCTTAAAGACATACCTTTTTACTTGCTGAGATTTAAATCCAAGAAAACTCATTATGTCTGTGACAAATTTAAACCAAAAGTTACATGTCTTCCACAAACACAGTAGCACGATTAATCCTCAAAGACAACCCCTATCAGTTTTAAAGTGTTTGAGACTTGGTAGGTGAGGTAAGCACAATGGCTTATCATAAGAAATATGGAAACTAGTTAGATTTTAGAAACGGGTATGACCTCCTTGAGCTCGGTTAACCTCTTTGACACAGGTCTGGAAACTTCGTATGATGTCCCTTTGTGGTATGAGACCCCATTCCTCAGTAAAGGCATCAGTCAGCTCATTTCTGGTTGACGACTAACGTTGTCGTGCGGAAACACGGCGCTGCAACATGTCCCAGGCATGTTCTATTGGGTTTATGTCTGGAAACCTAGCTGCCCATTCCATACGTTCAAGACCTTGTTCGTCAAGGTACTAATTTACGATTCTCGCACGGTGAGCGGTAGCATTGTCGTCCATTAACACGAATTCCTGGCCGATTGCACCAGCATATGCATGGACGTGAGGGCGGAGAATGTCGTCAATATAACGTCTAGCAGTAACTGTGCCGTTAACAAACACATAGAGGCATTACGCCCGTCGTAAGAAATGCCCGCCCAAACAATAATATAGCCACTACCAAACTTGTCATGTTCGGATATGCAACACTTGCTGAAGCGCACATTTCCCTGAAGCCATACACGCCGACGTCCGTCATGGAAGTCCAAAATTTGGACTCGTCTGTGAATAGCACTTTACGAAAATGCCTAGGTTGCCAATTAACGTGATCTCTGGCAAACTCCAGACGGGTCGCAAGGTGTTTTAGCGTTAATGAGGACGTACCACAGACGGCGAGCACGTAAATAAGCGTGGTGGAGTCTGCTGCGACATGTTTGTGCTGAGATTCGAACACAGGAAACAGTTTGAAAGTCTTTATTTAGAGCAACAGCCGAGTCAAACCTATGGCGTTCTGCCAGGATAATGATAGCACGGTCTTCATGAGCAGATGTTGACCTTGGGCGTCCACTCTTAGGACGTCTGGTGACGGCGCCTGTGTCCACCAAATTCGTTAGATTACACTTTTGCTAATACCATGCCCATAGGCCGGCTTGCGCTGCGTTTGCCCAGCCAGCAGACAACCGACTGCTCTGGCTGCATCAGTCTCCGACATGTGTTTTCTAGGCATCAGCGATTCTTCACACATCAGTTCTAAAGACTAACAGATGATTGGAATACAAAATTCAAATCTAAACCTGCTCATGTCACGTTGACTTTATTCTACACGTTTGACCTTAATTTATTTTGTTGAGTGTATTACATTTACAATGAGCATCAAGTTCTCGAGTTACCATTTTTATTAAGATTGGTACGGCTCGTCAGCTGTTTTTCGGGTCGTTTCCCGTGGTCAGTCTTTTGAGATAATGTGCAGCTTTTGCACGTATATTTTTATCAACTGTGGTTTTTCATATATCAGTCCTGTAATTTGATAATAGTATTTGTATTAATAACAAAAATGCACTTTCATCAGTCAATACTTTTTAAACATTGTGTCTCCTTCTTTTATCGATCTAGATTGTCTTGTATCATCTTCTAAGGTGTGTTTAATTTATAGTTGGAATACTGTTGACTACCAGTCCAAAAAAAGACGTCCAGAAAAATGGCGTCAGAAGAGATACGATCTCTATTAACTGGAAATTACATCATTTGTAAGGATCACAACATATCCCTGGCAATTCTTGTACAATGCTTCCTGATTGCTGTATTAATATGGACCGTCGTTCCATTTTAAATGTCTTGACAGGCGGAAAAATCCATTAAAGATATATGCACAGGAAATATGTTTTGTCGATGAGGAAAATTTCATGAAAGTATGTTTTGAGAAGGATATGTATTAATAATTACGTTATTGTCAACATTTGATTAAATTTACACATTTCTACATCGATCTTTTATCCACTTATATCCCATATCTCATAATTGAGTGTATTGTTATGGAAGTTGTTAACAAAATCTTCTTGCAGCATGTCGCCATGTTCTTCTTAAATAAAGATTGCAAACTACTACTTATATGCTCTCTACCTAACAGGCAAAAGAGCTCTTGCTGTTTCAATTCTTGTCATTATGGTCCAACGGTATTCGAAATGACTACACAGGAGAGGCCGGGAAAGTATTTTTGTATCATATTATTGTCTCGGTCCGTACACGGACAGTACAACAGCTGACAAAGTTAAAAGTCATAACAAACTAGCATTTGAGTAATAATCGTCTTCATACTGTTCGCTGTTGGGTTTTTTTTATTTTTACAACTGCCCCGAAAGATATCGGTAATCACTTAACTCTTTAGATAAAGACTGGGAGAAAGGTCAAGCAGAACTAATTAAGAGAATACAATTGAAAGTTTATCAACGATATGTCCTATTTGTTCATTTTTTAGCATTTATTAGATAATTTTTATCTGAAATTAAATGTCAATATTTCTTATATGTCTAAATAGAAAGTTCAAACAATATAATGTCTTATCAGCTCACTTCAAATACAAATATATAAATACACGGATAACTAACTACTCATGGAGAAAAAAGACGTTCACAGTATATTTCCATTAACTTAAAGATATAAAATCAGTGAATACCTTTTGTTTTCAGAAATTGAAAAGAAATATATCAAAAAGGTTCAAGGATATTAGGTAACAGTATAATGATTATCCATTTTATAAATGTTTGCGGAGCTTTTTGTTATATTCCTTTTCTTTTCGAACACTACGATGGGAATTTATAAGAAAATCTGAGTTTACGATGACAAACACAATACAGATCAAATTAGGGAACGAAGAAAACAGTGAAATGATTATATTATACCACTGTAAATACTTTATAACGTACATTTAGATTATCTGTAAACTTAAAATCACGGACATAATATTAACATTGACAATAATATTATTTGTAAAATCACAGATTTTGATACTAATAATTACCATGATTACGACGATAAAATTGTCGGAGTTTCGGTGGTTCAGAAAGTTAAACGTTTCTTTGTTTTCGGGTTCGAAAACCTTGACTTAAGGTGTGTTCTATTAAACAATTGCTTATAAAATTTCAAATAATTTCGGGTAACAGTCTTTGAATTGGTATAAATCATGAGGTATCTTGCAATGTTTATCAAGTGATTAATTTCATTCTTAGTGGTCAAGAGTAAGATTTGAAAAGTTTCATCTTGAGTGATGTCTGGAGAAGTTCTTTTATGGTTGATGTCTCTAGAGGTATAGTAATGAGTGTTTTTTTTTCGAGAGGTTCCATCATGAGTGCTGTCTCAAGAATGACCTCCCTGAATGATGTCTCGAGTGTTACAACCGTGAGTGATGCATTGTGAAGTCCCATGATGACTGATGCTTCGAGAGGTTCTATCAATTTTCTATTATGAGGGCTGTCTTAAGAAATGCCATCATAAGTGATGTCTCAATAGGTTGCTTTATTCTTGGCGTCTCTAGAAATTTAGTAATGAGTCTTATATCAAGAAGTTGCATCACGAGTTGCGACTTAGAGCGTTTCATGATGAGTGATGTTTTGGTCGGTAAATCATATCTGGTGTGCATAGAGTTTCAGTCATAAGTCGTTATGGGTTCCATCCCTAGTGATGCTTCGAGAGGATCCATCAATATTTATTTCTCGACAGGTTTCATCTGGAGTACATCTCGAGAGGTTTAATCCTAGTGATGTCGCGAAAAGTATCATCGCGAGTGATTTCCCCAGTGTTTCAATCATATGTGGTGTGTAGTGAGGTTCCCTCATGAATCATATCCCAAGAGGTTCAAACTCTAATATTGTTTTGAAAGGCTCTATCTATGTTCAATTATTAGTGGTGTCTCGAGAGGTCCGTTGATAGTGATGACTTGAGAGGTTCCATCGATAGTACTGACTTGAGAGCTTCCACCCCTAGTAATGTTTTGAACGGTTTCATCATGTAAATGTTAGTTATGTTTTCTTTCTGTCAAACAATTACGGAAATTTCGCCTTTAAGTGTCTATTACTTGTAGAAGTAATTGTATATACAACCATGTAGGAATTCCTCTACTACTCATTTACTGCATTAAACTTATGTTTATGAAGCCTTCTCTGTCCTGATCTTCGAAAAAAAATTATGTGGTAGAGAAATATGTACTTGATTACTGGTATCCGTGATTACGCACTGACAATATGTGTCTTTATTAATTTGTAGTTCCACTAACTTTGGAATCTTAATCCATCGTATTGTATGTTGTTCTTCCCATATTAGTTCCACTAACGTCACACATAGTTTCCAGCTTACAGGACAGCGTTTTGTCTTTGGTAGTTTCAAACGCAGTTTCGAGTGTAATAAAACAGTATTTGGTAAGTGCAAACTCTATTTCCTAGTACAAAAATACAAAATACTGTCAATCAGATATATAATTAATGACGATATATATTTCACAAAATGAGGAGGCATTGTGGTCCATGGGTAGAACGCAGGGCTCCGAAATCGGCGGTCACGGGTTCCAGTCCCGCCAGAGACGAGATTCTCTCACGATCTTCACAATCCTCCACGCTGCGCGATTACTGGTATGGAACCCAGGAAGCAGTCATCAAGCGTAATGAATATAAGATGTAAAATAAATGAGTCTAAACTAAATATATGGTCTTATAAATAATGAAATATTTTGTGATAGTGTAAATGTTAAGGTAGCACATACCAGTTTTTCAGCCAGACATTCGAAATGGCCATGTAGAAATTATCAATGATAGGGTATGATGCATTAATATCTGTATTGCTGAAGTCTAAATTAGTTAATACATGAGGATATGCGTATTCAGAGTGGTCAGGATCAGGTTCTCTAAGTTTGTTCCTTATTGAACAGTATTGAAATGCATTCAGTGTGAAGTAGGAGCTTGAAATTCGAAACTGATGAAAGCAGGTCATGTCAGTAGTTTCGGCTGTAGAAGTTCAATAAGATGCCGTGTGAGCTGGATACTGAAAAAAGTGTAGGGTTGACAGGTATCAAGCACTAGCTGATTTAGGTGTGCCATAACAGACAAACAATTAGCATGTAGTGTTATGACTCTACCGCGTGCCTTTGAATGTCAGGCGACTTGTCTGTTTCAATGAATTTGCCTCAGCCACGGGTGGAAAAGTGGGGCTTGGGAGTAGATTCTTTCTTGCAGCTGATATTTTTAAAGAAGTGTATCATCTGAAATTTGAGTTTCTGTTGTAGATTGTCTTCGATCCTATAAGAATAGCTGTGTTTTTCTTTTCAGGTTATTGTATTGGGATTTTCCGTGAGGCGCTAACAGTTTGGGTGGTCGTCAGACACTAAACTGGTATCTAACTCTCACGGAAGTTATGAATAATTGTAGTTACCTCTCTTTTGCTTGCCATGTGACATAAAACAAGTGAATTACATGTATACCTCTGTTGTATTTTTGCACTAAAACGGCTTTCGTATTCTCATAGTGTTTGGAAAATAGTATATATTACTGAAGTAACTAGTTGATTCAACTGGATTGCATTAGTATTTTCATTTCTTCGCTGTCATATTTTACGAACGAGAAAAATATTTTCGTTCTATAAAGATACATTATGTCCATCCTTGTTTGTACGTGTATGAGAATGACATGAATATTTTAACATTAAAAATAGTATTGGCCTACCTTTCGTGTGTACCTCCTCCTCTTTAATGTTTTGCCAACTAATGACGTCTGTATGTTTAAAGTCCGCTTGAACTGGCAACAGTTATAAATGAATAATTTAATGTAAAACGCTAAAGTAATTGGCCTTATTCACTGCAACATATGTTTTTATCTGCACATGGTTATATGCTAAACCTCTGTAACATTTTTTAAGTTAAAGTTTTGATAAACGATGCAACATTTTCTTTAAAATCGTCGAGTTTTGGGATGGTTCAATCAACAATGTTAGCATAACTAGAGCAAAAAATGCTGAGAAATTGCCGAACTTAAATATATGGTTTCGAGTTTAGATAGTTACCAGCTTCCTGAATCTTACGAGTATCGAACTAAGGGACAAGTGAAACGTGTAATATTAAAAATAATTGAAAATACGATTCATTTGATGGATAACTTATAGCGTGGATTTACGGGAACCAGGTGTATCAGCGGACAATTTGTGAAAAATGTATAACTATACATAGCTATTCAATTTTTATATTGCCCTCTGAATAAACTACTTTTTTAAAACGACTGACTCACAAAATGATTTCACCAGGATTCAAATCCATGCCCTTTCGGTAAGGAAAATGAAAGGCGGAGATCTACATCATGAGCCACAAAGCTAGTTATTCAGACTTGTCAAAATCAATTATAAAAATAAAACGTATTTATCCCTTGACTAATGTATTTTTTATCAATTTATTGTGACAGTGATTTATAACAAAACATTTTGATACTATATCCACAATGTACAATGTACAAATATTTGTTATTATATGCACTGTTGGGTCACAGGTAGAGATAATTTTGCAGTTTAACTTGTGGTAGTACTAGTTTTTAGTTTCGCGAGGATTTAAAGTCGTAAACATTGAAATGTTAAATGTCCCTTATATTGTTCTTGCGTGTATTTAATTTCGAAAAGTTTAAGCATATTTATAGATCGATGTACGGCCTACGAACTACTATTTAAATCATTTATAGTTCTGTAACGCAGATTTCTCGAGCCAGCTGATATCAAAACGTTTTTGATCATTTGATAATTTTTGTGAACATATAACTTAAAACAAAAATGGAATTAGCAAATGAAGCACGTAATCTATCACATTTCTAAAAGAAGATGAGACGAGGAAAGACAGAAAAGAAAATGAACAAAAAAAGATAGCCAAAAATAACAAATACTGCAAAATAGCATTATGCGTTTTAGTATGCCTCGATGTTGTTTTGCTAACTGCAATAATCATTACAATCTGTTACATGGAATCTGAGAGGCAAAACGATATATCAACCAAAACAGACATCTGTGTCCCCTGTAAGGACGTAACAATTCACCCAGATGATGATATAGAAGGGATTGAACGCAAAGGAAAGAACAATGAGATATGTTGTATGGAGAACAATAAGACGTTAGATGTTCTTGTTGGTTATGTACGTATGAACAAAAATTATATACTGATATTATCTTCAAAAAAGAAAAAAGGAAAACATAACATACAAACTATTTCTAGGTAAACTGATCGCACATAAAGTTAACAGATTATTATTATCATATTCCGTTTAACAAGCATGGAACGTATTATATGTTCGCAATGGTCAGTGAAACATTTCGCTTGAATTAACCTTTTTCTTTATAATTATATACAATAAATTTATCGAAAAAGTAAATAGTAAATCAATAATGTTTAAAAATGTAAACTAGCGAATGAAATGTCAATAAAAATTATGGAAAGTGTAAAAAAAGCAAATTGATGCTCAAAATATAAAATGCAAAATTGAGAATCAATTATCAAACTCAAATTATGATTAGTTTAAAAGTTAGCTGATAATATGTTATAAAAGTTCCCTTTTCGTTAAACATAAAGCGAGCAAGGATATAGAATCAATCTAGATTTAAAAGAAACAATTATATGGATTTCTGAAGATAGTTTTTTTACTATTTTTATTTAATATACATTTTTTTCAATAAATAACTATTTCTTCATTCCTTTTAAAATATTTTGCAGTTTGTTGACCACTGGATGAAAGAAAAACTTACAAAAGATGAATTGTACAATTTAATTGTTGACCTTTATTTCTGTATTTCACCTTTTTATACCCACCAGTATATATAGCGTCATATGCGACAAATACGCAGTTAATTGGTAAACAAATATCTACTACAATTTTTAATAATAGACTTTTCGTAAATAAACCTTTGATTAAGTTGGTTGTTTCCATTTAACAATAATTCATTAAGTGTTGTTTATTATAATAAGTGTTTTTTTTTTTTCATAAAGTTTATGGTATGAGTGTTTTGTGTAAGAGGCCACTTATCTGATAAGAGTTTGTTTTATGTTTTCTATTTTACAATAGTGGTAGTTTATAACGTGGTGGTAGATTACTTAATACTTTATATTTGAATGATACCGATTTCGCTGCTTTTGTTTTTAGATGACATGCACTTCACTCGCTACGAATGCGAAGATGACAGTGGTGCTGAAAACAGAAAACCAACAATTAAATTAGTAGGACGAAACGAAAACAGATCGGTAAATATATGTTTTATACAGTAACCGCATATTCCAAAAGAAACACAACTATGTGTTATGCAGGCCTGCAAAGGCACAATAAACGCCTTGAAAATATAAGACTCTAGACACTCATGACGCTAGTCATTGAAAATGTAATTCTCAAGCGCGCATGTTATCACGAAGACAATACAAATAAAAGTAATAAACAATGAAATTACAGACTACAGACGGAATGAGGGATGACATGAATGATTAGTAAATGTATGGGCATATCTAAACAACAATTTACCTGCAAAGGCACAATATACGCCTTGAAAATATAACACTCTAGACACTCATGACGCTAGTCATTGAAAATGTAATTCTCAAGTGCGCATGTGCAAGCAAGTTGCCGGGAAAGTTAAAACTATGGAAAGCTGGGCATGCCTTGGTTAGTTAAAATATGGAAAGCTGGGCATGCAAAAGTTAATATGCCTTCAAATCGTTAGTTTAAGAAATGATTTATGGGTATAGGATGGGTGCTATAGGACAATATACAGTTCAGACAAACAACAAAAATAACACATATAACAGACAACACTACAGACTGACATGAAACAAACAGAATACAGACAAAAGCATTCGACCACGTGACATACTCCCTCACTTCGGCAAAATGTCGTCCCGACATTATAAGTAAGACAATTTTAGAGTTACATATTATCAGCAAGCACCAACTATAAGGTTGCAGTACTCCTATCTATGCTAACTACCATAAAATGTAACAAGCGTATACGTAAGTACTAGCACTTTACCATAAGATTACTCTAAACTAATAGCTCGAATGCTACATTTGTCACATCACATTCTGTTTAATCATACTTGATGCTGTAAAGCATTCATTAACGGGTGTGCACAACCCTATATACCACAGTAATGGTTTTGTACCATAAAGCATTTAAATGAAAATTTTGTACGATGCAATTATGCACCTTACAAAATGTATTTACTGAACCAAAATAACAAACTACAGTTTTGTAAATAAGTAAAAATTCATCTATTTACAAAATTACATCAAAGTACTGAAAATTGTTGTACACCTATAAGCTAAGTCACCCATGCACCTGTCCTCATCCAGGCTGGCTTAATCCTAGTTCTTCTTTGCCTCCCGTGTGATGGTACTGTAGGTGTCTGGTCAGCCTGTATTTTCCGACGAGCTGGTATCACATACTTTGGAACTGAAACAGGAAGAGATAAATTAGCATCATTTTGAACAGTGTTACCTGTATCAAATGAACCGTCTGTGTCAGATTCCTTAGCATTTATTGGCTCAGAACCACTATTTTGCTGCTGATCAGTGTCTTGTAAAACCGGTACATTACCTGGTTTAGTTAAGGGAATGCCCATAAATGGGAGGAGAAGGTTCCTGTGAAGCAACCTAGGTTTGCTCTTACTATGCTCCCGCTTACAACCAAATAAACTTCCCTCTCCCACCTATCAGCCAACTTTGCCTTTCCCCTAACGCCAAGGTTGCGGACAAGAACACGATCACCTACATTCAGCCCTGCTTCTCTGACCCTGAGATCATAATGACGTTTATACCTACGTCCCTGTTTTCGAGCCTCACGACTGGCTACTTTGAAGGCGAAGTTCAACCTACATTTTAGACCTGAAACATAGCCAGACTGGTTACTGTGTCCGGATTGGTTAGAATCAATACCTAATAAGCGTCAATGGCTAGGCTTGGATGTCGACCAAACATCAAGTAGTGGGGAGTAAAACCCGTCGTTGAGTGCTGAGTCGAGTTGTAAGCATGTACAGGTGAAGGAAGATGGGCCTTCCAATATGACTTCTGATCATCCTCAAGGGTACCGATCATGTTCAAGAGAGTTTCATTGACTCTCTCTGGCATTCCGTTCCCCTGGGGATGATAAGGCGTGGTCCTTGACTTGTCAATATTGGCAAGCTTTAACAACTCTTGTATTACTTCACTTTCAAAGTTTCGGCTCTGGTCACTATGTAGTCGTGCAAGGAACCCATAGTGACAAATAAAGTTGTCAAACAGCAGCTTGGCTGTGGTGCGTGCTGTCTGATTCTTTGCTGGGAGGGATTGGGCAAAACGAGTAAAGTGATCAGTAATGACCAGAACGTTTTTATACCCACCACGAGACATTTCCAATGATAGAAAATCCATACAAACAAGTTCCATCGGATAGCTTGAATTGACAGAGACAAGTTTGGCCGAATTCCTATCAAGCGTTTTCCGACGAACACAAAGTGGACACTGACGGACCTTATGCTCCACAAATTGTTCCAAATGAGGCCAAAAGAAACGTGACCTGATCAGAGAAATAGTACGAGCAATTCCTTGGTGACAAGCTTCATCGTGTAACCTTGAGAAAACAATATCTTTAAAATGTTCCGGCAAAACAAGTTGCGTAATTTGATAACCATATGACAAACCTTTCCTGAACAGAACACCACCTTTAACAAAGAGGTTTGACCATTCCTTCAAATATTTTCGCACAGAATCAGTTTCATGTGACCTTTGTCGGTCTGTCAATCTGTGACCGGCATCCAGTAAATTGACCAATCGAAACAAAGTTGGATCGTTCGACTTTTCCTTTTTCCAATCAACTGATTGAAAACTATTGCCTACGGATACCTCATCTTGTGGGTTATCAATCATGACCTGCTGTGTGAGTGTGACACATTCAAAAGCAGAAACATTACCAAGATCATCAGATTTAGCTTGAAGTAAAGCTTTTATGGCATCAGAAAGCAAAACCTTTTCTTGATCATCAGAATGGGGAAGCCTAGACAGCGCATCGGCATGTTTACCAGACCTGTAACGTAAGCAAACGTCATATGTAGACAGAGAAGCAAGCCACCTATGACTAGTAGCATCTAGTTTGGCAGTAGAAAATGCGTATGTAAGCGGATTGTTATCCGTGCGGACTTCCACTGAGCTGCCGTAGAAATAATCGTGGAAGTTATCGCATGCAGCCCACTTAAGAGCTAGAAATTCCAACTTGTGAGCTGGATAGTTACGTTCATTAGCTCTTAAGTCTCTGCTTGCGTAAGAAATGACCTTTTCCTTACCATCCTGCAATTGGTACAAGACTGCACCCAAACCAGACGAACTCGCATCTATATTCAAGATAAAGGGCTTGCTATAATTAGCATATGCTAGTACTGGAGGAGAACACAATCTCTCAATCAAAGTCGAAAAAGCATTCTGTTGATAACTTCTCTGGTACGTTTACCTTTCTTACTGGGAAAATAGCCAACCAATAAATCAGTCAAAGGCTTTGCAATCTGAGCAAACCCTTGAATAAAACGGCGGTAGTATCCTGCAAAACCTAAAAAACTTCTAAGTTCCTTAACAGAAGTAGGAACAGGCCAATCTTTAAGAACCTTCACCTTCGACACATTCTGAACTAGCAATATGGCCAAGATACTGCACCCTTGTTCTAAAGAACTCACATTTTGAGCCTTTTAATTTGAGACCAGCTTTCTCGAGTCGTTCAAAAACAGACTTCAACCGATGATAGTGATCATCCATGGTGTCTGAAAAGATGATGACATCATCTAAGTAAGTAAATCAGACATTCCTTTAAGTGGAGTTCGCCCATGCAACGCTCCATTAAACGTTGGAACGTCGCAGGGGCGTTGGTAAGACCAAAGGCCATACGGTTGCACTCGTAAAACCCTACTGGACCTACATTAAACCCTGTCTTATGTTTATCGCTCTCCTTCATGGCAACCTGCCAATAACTTGAACGTAGGTCGAGTTTTGAAAAATACTTGGACCCCACAAGAGAATCTATTGTCTCATCAATACGGGGTAGGGCGTAAGCATCCTTCATTGTTCGACAATTCAACTATCGGAAATCTATACAGAAGCGCAGGGAGCCGTCTTTCTTTCGAACAAGCACCACATTAGAGGAAAATGGGCTATGTGACTCACGAATAGCTCCTGCTTGTAACATATCTTTCAAATGCTCACGCACTTCCTCATACATGCCAGGAGAAATACGACGAAACGGCTCTTTTAAAGGAGTGGAGTCTATGAACTTAATATCATGTTCCACTAAATTGGTACAGCCTAGATCGGTAAGACCGGAAGAGAAAGTATGCTTCCAGTTACTAAGGAAAGCTCTGAACTGACCTTGCTGCTCATTATTAAGTGTGTCAGTAGGTATAGTGATACCAAGATCTTCTAGACACTTGTCAGAGCAGTGTAAACTATTACCTAAACTCTCGAAAGGGTCAACTGTACGGACAATTAACGCATCCTGTAAAATACAGAGCACACCCTTCGGGTAAATAGAAACAGGTCGTGCTGTAAGATTACAAACTCGAACAGGTATCTTAGAAAAAGACACACCTAGATCAACCTTGACCAATCTTGGACAAATATTTAACATACAGGAGTCTGTACCTTCCGTCACACCAGATATCATAGAACCTATATTTCTCACTTTTCCTGTAACTGTTTTAGTCTCAGTTTTAGTTTAACAATGAGTACCCTCTGATGGAAACATTTAACAGGAATGGTATGACCCAAGGTCAGAGAAGCAAGAGCATCAGTAAACTGTGGTGCAAGATCTTGGAATTCAGTTGATTTCAAATGATTCAACACATTTGTCCCAATAATCAAAGGTGTATTTTGTGAATACTTAATATCTGGAACAATAAGTACAGGTACAGAAAATAAAACTGTATCGGGTTTCTGAAATGAAAAGTCTAGAACTGCATACCCGATATAAGGTACCTTTGAACCATTTGCTCCTGTAATATTTATGCTAAAGTCTGATAACTGACTTAAACCGGGTTGGGGTTCTAAAGATCTAAACCAAGACTCACACAAGGTAGTTACCATAGATCCTGTGTCTCCTGCATTTAACACCATTAATCAGAACTTCTGACTCGTTTGCTGTACCTTTCAAAGGCAAAGGAGATGTAGGGCGAAGGGAGTGACTACTAGGACCAACCATCTGCCCTACGATGGTGGTCGATTCCCATTTAAATCACCCTCACCAGTATCCAAAGGCTTGTCCTTTTCATCTGGCTTTCTGTCTTTTGGGTCCCATGCTCTTTGCTGTCTTCCCCCTTCACTACTCTTACCTGTTCTTTTCAAAAACCTTATATCTTTCTCCATACTTACCAGTTTGCTCTGCATATTGGCCATTTGTTTAGTCACTTCTTCTAACTGCAGAAGTACTCTGTGTTCTACCCCTGAAACAAATTGCTTTGCTTCTGCAGTTTCAACAGTCTCACCTGTCATTTTAGGTTTTACATTCTGTTCCACTTTATCTACAGGAGAAGGAGCACATACTGGTTTACTTTCTTGCTTACCTAAAGAAGTTTTAATTTTAGATTTTGAGTGATTCAAATCTTTTTCAATCACTCTCAGTTCTCTTCGAAGTGTATTATAGTCTGAAACCTTTTCGAACAAATAACGAGAAACATTTTTCAACTCGTAATCTTCAAGACTTGACCATAAACGATTCTTGAGCATGTCATTTCTAGCTTTCTTATCCAGGGAACCAGGTACTCTGCTTGAAAGTCTTTCTAATCTAAGGCTGTTATCAGCTACTGACTCACCTACTCTTTGATGTTCACTATAAAACTGCTCATTCATCTGTTCTGATGACTTCACATTTCCATATACACCTTCAAGTTCTGTCAAGATATCTTCCACCGAAGCAAACTCACCTAAATGTAACAACACACTTCTCGCTGTGCCTTTCAGAGATGTACGTATTGCTTCTCTAATAATGTGCATAGGATATATTCCCTCATCAATTTAGCAATTGACATCATACTTCCATACCTCTAACAAATTTAAACCTCTTTTATTATCACCCGAAAATGATGGAAGCTCTGGAATACCAGGGGTGAGATAATCAAGTCTAGTGTATGACTGGTGAAAACTAGACGTGCGAATAAATGGTGGTGGAGGAATAGGCGGAGGGTGACTGTCAGCACCAGTGCCATATGGTTTGCTACGCACATCAGCACCCAAACTTTCACGATTATATTGCCTTATAGGAGTGGGTGTCACATTGAAGGTTACCCTCCCAGCCTGAGGAGTACCTCCAATTCATTTATCTGATAACGTCCAGACTTACGTAACTGTTGTGCAAAAAAATTGTAAGTCTTGATCAGCATAGTCACAAGACTGTGTTGATTGATCTGCCATTTTATAGAAGTTATTCACAACAAGGGGAACAAAATCTCACTTCTGTATTTGTTGCCCAACAATCATAATATACACAATTCAAGACAGTATGTAGGTGTTGCTCAATATATCCTAATAATGGCAATCAGGTACACCGTACAACGCTATACATGAAACTACTGTCATTCAGTTCACAGGTGCAGATCACCACAGACAACGATATTTTTTTTACCTATCGCTGGCTATTTTTACCATTTATTTTCTCTGGCTGCTTTACTGCCTGATTCTTCTCTCTTCTATTTAAACAAAATTATGCGTGTAACTGTCAGATGTAAACAGTTTACTCTTAAAACAGAATAAACATTTCACACTTGACTAAATGGTATCAAAGTACTGGTATTAACTAAAATATCCACAACATGTTTATAACAAATCCAGAGCTGTTCACTGGGATATTGAAAATGATTTTTTGACGCTACTTTAACATCTACCTAAAATGACATTACTAATGAAGTTTTTAAATGAAGTACTGCACTGGCTAGCTGATAACTGTGTAGTTGATATACTGCCTAAATAAACACACGCAAACACAGATGGAATATAAACTAGACATACACAAACACATGTATATAATAGTCAAGATTATAGGGCTACATGTATATTTCTTTCAGAATGATGAAATTAGTTATTAGAAAATTCTCACCAACACCATTTTTTGTGAGTGACTTGAGAATTCAGCTGCTGTGATGGGATACCAACACCATCTGTCTACTAAAACTACACACAAAACTGTACAGCCTGAAAAATGTAAACAGAAATTAAAGCCCTACAAAATGCCCAGTTAATTTCCTCAAAACAAATGATTGACAGATAACTTTAAAATGAATGACTGATGAAATGATGAAAATTATTCACTACAATAAGAATAAACTTATAGAACTATTAAAATGCACTATTTATGTAAGTGACTAAATTACAGAATTATTTCTTATTTAACTGTTTATGTTATTAATCCTGAAGAATGTCACTCCTGAAGAATGTCACATCCATGTAAACACATTTATTCCAAGGGTAAACATGTACATGTACTTGCTGTCAATTTTGACATGTTGAATTGAAGATCTACTGAGTACTCCAACAACGATTCACTAAATCAGTTACTATTTAGCATGCTATTCTACTCACAATTTGACTCCATGTAATGTTACACTGAAGTAAAGAAGTTTGCTGAGCTCAAATATTAAAGTAAACTTCTAATATAAACCACGTTTACAAACTGCACGGAATTCCGGAAGAGGTTTCCTCCTGTGACGTATTCCCATTGGTTAGGAAGGGAAATCCCCAGTAAATTTCGTCCCCTAAAACCGTCGACCTCGAAAGCCACACTGGCCACCAGTGTCCAAGTGTTCACTTTCGTGGGCTGGTATAAAGGGAAACCAAGGCCTGCAAAGGCACAATAAACGCCTTGAAAATAGACACTCATGACGCTAGTCATTGAAAATGTAATTTTCAAGCGCGCATGTTATCACGTAGGCGTTACAAATAAAAGTAATAAACAATGAAATTACAGACTACAGACGGAATGATGACATGAATGATATGTAAATGAATGGGCATATCTAAACAACAATTTACCTGCAAAGGCACAATAAACGCCTTGAAAATATAACACTCTAGACACTCATGACGCTAGTCATTGAAAATGTAATTCTCAAGTGCGCATGTGCAAGCAAGTTGCCGGGAAGGTTAAAACTATGGAAAGCTGGTCATGCCATGGTTAGTTAAATTATGGAAAGCTGGGCATGCACATGTTAATATGCCTTCTTATCGTCAGTTTAAGGAATGATTTATGAGTATAGGATGCATGCTATAGGACAATATACAGTTCAGACAAACAACAAAAATAGCATATATAACAGACAACACTACAGACTGACATGAAACAAACAGAATACAGACAAAAGCATTCGACCCCGTAACAATATATATACAGAAGCTGGACGAGAAAAAGTACGAGTTATCTTAGAATCTTCAAATTCCTGCTGCTCGTGCAAGACAGACAACCAGACAGTCACTAGTTACTTATGTGGTATATTCAATTTGTCCAAAGGCGACAGAGTTGCTGTGACAGTTCATGAAAAAACTGAAATCGTTCCGATTGGTCATATGAATTTTTTCGGTGCATATATGTTGCCATAGCTGACCTACCTGCAAGTGAATAGATTCGGTAGCCTGATTTTTCGTCGCGTTCAATTGTTTGTCTTTGTTAACAGCGTATCATATGTATGACTAGAGAGCTTTTTTTAATTTTGTCAATCTTTTAGAAGATACTGGACTATCTGGGAATTTGTACCGTATGAGATTCATGAGCTTTTAAGGTACATGAAATTGTGTGAATGAGTGTATTATACGTGTGCATGTTTATCAAAAATGCCCTTCCAGAATAAAAAGGGATTTTCCGATCGGTCCCTCTTTTTGGCCCATATATAGAGTTTTTTCAAGTAAATTTAACAGTGAAAATACTCATAAAAATAGCAAAATGAATATTAAGTATAAAATTTTCTTATATATTTCATAGATAGACAGCTTCTTATCAGCAATATGTTCATACGTACGAACAATGATAGGTACTGATGTAATTAATGACTGAAAATTTGTTCATACGTACGAACAAACCTTCTAAAACTGTTTTTTTTTAATAAAGAAAGAAGCTGAGATCAGTACATACGAACAATTTTAAGTGCAGTTTTCCAAGTAGATGAAATGACTCACTTCATACATTTTGTTCGTACGTACGAACAAGTGTAGTTCTCCCAGTCGATGAAATGACTGACTTCATACATTTTGTTCATAAGTACAAACAATTTTAATAGAAATTTTCCAAGTCAATGAAATGACTGACTTCACACATTTTGTTTGTATATTCGAACAAGTGTAGTTCTCCCAGTCAATGAAATGACTAAATTCATACATTTTGTTCGTACGTACGAACAATTTTAAGTGTAGTTTTCCAAGACGATGAAATGACTCACTTCACATATTTTGTTCGTACGTACGAACAAGTGCAGTTCTCCATGTCGATGAAATGACTGACTTCACACATTTTCTTTGTACGTACAAACAAGTGTAATTTTCAAAATCAAGGAAATGACTGACTTATGCATTTTGTTCATACATCCGAACAAAGTACTAAGGTTTTCAAATGTTGTAAAAAAACTTTCAATGAAAATTCAGTTGCTCATTGGAAGATGTGAAAATATAAATGAAATCGTTTTTGTTTGTATGTATGAAAAATTTTGTAGTTCAAAGAATGTTGTCATAAGAAACAGTTCTGACCAGAAAGCATAGTTTGTTCATATGTATATGTACAAATAATAACAATTAAGCAATGCAACATATATGTAAAATCTGCATGAAGCCATAAAAGTAACTTTGAGTGCGTACAAAATGACACAGGTGTCAGGATGCTATAAGGATGCTTTATACCAAGTATCATCAAGACTGGTCAATTTAAACCCAGTTTATTTAACACAGATTTTCTATATTCAGTAGTTTTTTACTAACAGTGATAAGAGATTTTAAATGTATCTCATGTTGACATCAAAGATAAATAATCCCTGCCTCTAGCAGTCATGCCCTTTCTACACAAAATAATCTCTGCAACTGATACAGACATGATAGAGGGTCATCCAAAGAATAATTTTGTTCAAAATTATTTTTATTGGGTCAGGAATTTCTAAAGAGAAGATTTTATCAATTCCCAATTCAGACAAATCATGAAAGATAAACCCTGCCTCTGCTGGCTTTGTTTTTTTTTGCAGCTGACCACAATAAATGTTGGTTTATATAATGGTTAAAATCAAGCCAGCAGTTTATACAGTTTTTTTCTTCCCTATAATATATAATGGCGGTCAGTGTTGTTTTCACAGAACAAAGTTTGCTTTAAAGTTCCTCTTTCCCCTTTTGGACTGCCACCATTTTCTTTTCCCTCATAATCTTCTAGACTGACTGAAACACTGAAACCAACAGGATCTGAAAAAAAATTAATGATACAGTACTGTAGTTAAACATTGTGCCAAGAAACATAAATTCTATAAATATACCAATGAGGTACAGAGTTGACACATAATTACAGCTACTGGCTGGTAGTATAATTTATAAATCATATGGCAAAATATACAATGGACAAACACTTAAACAAATACACTGTGTTCAATTTCACCTGGATCTGCTGGACATTCAAGAAAAGCTTTTATAGTTCAACAAGAGCTCCCCTAAGCGGCACTAATGCTTTGAAAAAACTTGGTAGAGGTCCACTAGACAATGCTACACACCAAATATCTAGCTCTATGCCTTACGGTTTCTGACAAGAAGATTTTTAAAGTTTTTCCTATATAACTCTATGTAAAACAAGTGACCCCTTGGGCGGGGCCATTTTTGACCCAGAGGCTATGATTTGAACAAACTTGGTAGAGGTCCACTAGACAATGCTACACACCAAATATCTAAGCTCTATAACTTTCGGTTTCTGACAAGAAGATTTTTTAGGGTTTTCCTATATAACTCTTTGTAAAACAAGTGACCCCTGGGGGCGGGGTCATTTTTAACCCAGAGGCCATGATTTGAATAAACTTGGTAGAGGTCCACTAGACAATGCTACACACCAAATATCTAAGCTCTATAACTTACAGTTTCTGACAAAAAGATTTTCTAAGATTTTCCAATATAACTCTATGTAAAACAAGTGACCCCTGGGGCGGGGCCATTTTTGACCCAGAGGCCATGATTTGAACAAACTTGGTAGAGGTCCACTAGACAATGCTACACACCAAATATCTAAGCTCTATGCCTTACTGTTTCCGACAAGAAGATTTTTAAAGTTTTTCCTATATAACTCTATGTAAAACAAGTGACCCCTGGGGCGGGGTCATTTTTGATCCAGAGGCTATGACTTGAATAAACTTCGTAGAGGTCCACTAGACAATGCTATACACCAAATATCTTAGCTCTTTAACTTACTGTTTCTGACAAGAAGATTTTTAAAGTTTTTCCTATATAACTCTATGTAAAACAAGTGACCCCTGGGGCGGGGCCATTTTTGACCCAGAGGCCATGATTTGAACAAACTTGGTAGAGGTCCACTAGACAATGCTACACACCAAATATCTAAGCTCTATAACTTACAGTTTCTGACAAGAAGATTTTTTAAGATTTTCCTATATAACTCTATGTAAAACAAGTGACCCCCAGGGCGGGGCCATTTTTGACCCAGAGGCCATGATTTGAATAAACTTGGTAGAGATCCACTAGACAATGCTACACACCAAATATCTTAACTCTAGGCCTTCTTGTTTCTGACAAGAAGATTTTCAAGTTTTCCCTATATAACTCTATGTAAAATCAACTGACCCCTGAGGTGGGGTCAGTTTTGACCCCAGGGACATAATTTGAACAAACTTGGTAGAGGTCCACTAGATGATGCTTCAAACCAAATATCAAAGCTCCAGGCCTTGTGGTTTCGGAGAAGAAGATTTTTAAAGATCTAACTTATAAAATCTATTTTTAGCTCCAGTGAACCAGAAATGCAATGGACCAGAACCATCTGAACAATCTTGGTACAGCTTCATGCAAGGAACATCCCAGGAAAGCTTTATTAAATTTGCCCCATTGGTTTCAGAGGAGATCTCGTTTGAATGAAAAGTTGACGACGGACAGACGGACGACCGACGGACAAAGACCAATCAGAAAAGCTCACCCTGAGCACTTTTTAGCTCCAGGTGAGCTAAAAATAGTTGCAAACAGGACATGAATAGTATGTACACAGGCTTACAGACATTACTATATGCCAAAAGCAAGTATTTAATGCTGTCATTTCAACTACTAGGGCTGAGAATCAAACCTGCATTGTATCCTTCATTTTGTAAACAAATGCTGCCATCTTTGAATGAAGGATACAATGTTTTTCTTTATTACTTTTAAATGTTGGAAATGACTGTCTAAACTTGCAAAACTATTGCTAAAAATGAAAGTTATAGCATGCAGACAAGAAATTTGACAGATATTGCTTTATCCATCATTTTACCCGCAAATCATTTAGGTGTTGCTTAGCAACTATAAAATCAAAATACTTGGTGCACACACGCATTTTAAAAATAAACATGCATACCGCCAGCTTCAAAATCTGTACATCTGTTTTTTCCAAACCTTACCTAAATCCATGCCAAAACGGTATCCTTTACTGGTTTTTTTTTATATTATCCATAATTTTGTTACATAATGTAACTTATATATAAGCACATCTGATTGTTTTAAAGGAATCAGATTGGCCACCTTTAAATAACAATGAATAAATTTATAGCTAAATACATACCTTAAATGCTGTAGCTTTTTGGTTTGACAATAGCCCTCTATCACTAACAAAGTCGCTATTTTGAAAAGAGCTTATTTTAAACTCACCTGAGTACTACATAAGTTTTGGGCTACAATGGCTTCCTGCTGTCATTACATCCATCGTCCACTTACTACGTTAACCGTTTTATCTTTTACTGGACTTGAACCAACTTGTGCAGAATTGGCATCATGAACAGATCTCAATTCCTTGATTGAAACTGCCTGATACATGAAAAACGAAATAAAATTTCTATTTAAGTCATATAACATTCATCTGCTAATGGCTATCATAGCTAGTTTTTAGTTTATAATATGCACCTTGCATGAACATTTTCTTATTCATAGAATATGAACACTAGAATTTTTAAACAAAAGCACCACTTTGCGGAGCATTATATGCAAGAAAGGTGTTTTTTGTAAGCATGATGCATCTGTGATATATGGGGAGGAAACCTTCAGCTTTAAAATTAAATAATTTGCTTTAAATTCTTTATCTTCTGACCTTTGACTTACGGACCCCCAAAATCAATAGCGGTCATTCACTCAATGTGTGCAATCATTACATGAATTTTGAAGTCTCTATGAAGAATGGTTGTTGAGTCATAGAGTGTAAATGATTCTAGACATTAAGGTCACTGACTCACTATGACCTTGACCTATGACACACTGACCCCAGAAATGTATAGGGGTCATCAACTCGATGTGAACAATCATGATGTAAAGTTTGAAGTCTCTTCAACAAATGATTTTTAAGTTACATGGCAGAAATGGTTTTCAATTTTAAGGTCACTATGACCTTGACCTTTTACCTACACTGACCCCAAAATCAATAAGGGAAATTCACTCAATGTGTGCAACCATAACATGAAATTTGAAATCTATATCACAAACGGTTGTCAAAGTGAAGAGTGTAAATTATTCTAAACATTTTAGGGTCACTGTGACCTTGACTTTTGACATACCAAAAGGTAAAAGGGTCATCCACTCAATGTGTGAATTCATGAAAGAAAGTTTGATGTCTCTAGAAGAAACAATTGTCAAGTTACATGGTGGAAATGGTTTTCAATGTTAAGGTCACTGTAACACTTGACCTTTTACCCACTGACCCCAAAATCAGGAAATTTCAAAGCAACTTTAAGTAATCAGTTACTAACAAAAGTAATCAGCCCCAAGCCTGGACCTTACAGACCTTTTAAATGATATAGAATATTAAACTGATTGATGAAAAATGAATTTGTAACTGTTATTACAAAACTACTATGTTTTGCTGTTTTATCAACTGCCATATTTTTGGCTACCTACAAAAAGTTACCTGTATGTCTTATCAGTTACTTGTAACTAGTGATAGATTTCAAAACAATAACAATCAATGTTCCTTTAAATAAAACTAATTCTAACAACTGCGACAAAGAATCAATTCCCTTTCTCAGTGGTCCAGAGCATTGCCTTTAATTGCTTAAAAGCTGGTAGGTGCAAGTTTGAATTGTTATATGGCTGGACTTTTTTCCAGTGCATTTGCATCTTACTGTTACAAATTGGAATTGTTCATAAAAATATAAAGAGCAAGAAAAATACTTTGAATGAAACTGATGCTTTTCCTTTATCCTATTACATTACACTTTAATGAATACAACCATCTGAAAAACATCTCATGATCTTGTACCCACCATTGCATATATCACGGTGTAAATGCTTACATTATACAATGTAGTAAGTAATGTCAAAATACACTGGCCTATGTGTGACCCTTACCTTGGCCACAGGGACCTGAGTTTTGTGTGCAACACTGCTTTACAATGGTCGACATTAGTGCAAGGTTATATTAAGATCTCTCGATACATGTTAAGGTTTTGCTCCAGACAAGCGTCTTAGACGGACCTCTAGGTGTGACCTTGACTTTTCACCTCGAGACCTGGTTCATACAAGCAACACTATATTTTCATGATTGTGAACTTTTGTATCAAATTATATTCGAAAATACCTCCATGCATGTAGAAGATATTCTTTGGACAAAATCTGGGCATTTCATCATCTCTAGTGACCCTGACCTCGCATATATGGACCAGGATTATGCTCAGTCTTGTTATGGTGAACATTTGTGATAGAATCCCTCAATTCATGATGACTAAATGGTCAATACTCACATTTTCATACTTTAATCTGACTATTGACCTCTGTGTGTGACCTTGACCTTGACCACAGGGACCTAAATTCTGCATGTGACCTTGACCTTTGAATAAGAGACCTTGTTCATGCAAGCAGTGCTACTTTTTAAGCTGGTGAACATTGGTACCAAAAATCATTAATATCAATCCATGCATGTTGAAGATAATTTACATCAAAATGTCAACAGGGCATTAACCATAAACATTTTTCTTGTTCTATGAATAATATTTATCTTATGAACAGATCTGAAACAGAGACTGCAGGGATTTCAATAGCTTTTGAAAACTTTGGGTCATTTGACCACTGCTGAGAGTTTTAAATGGGGAGATCGACCTTGACAGAGTGATAATTCATCAGGATAATGCACAGCCTCATAATGCAGAAACTACACAATTAGAGATCAATGTTTTGGGCTTTGAAGCAGTAAAACACCCACCTTACAGTCCGGATCTAGCCCCTATGGATTTTCATGTTTTCCCTGTGATTAAATCTGCATTAAAAGGTAATAGATTCGATTCATTTACTGAACTTTCTCAGGCAGCACAGAATGTTGTTTCAGAGCTATACACAGTGACACAGTGGTATAAAGACATGTATACACAATGAATTGACCGACACCATAAATGTATCTCATGTAAGGGCGAGAATGAGAAAAGAATGACGTCCCGGATGAAACATTATGAAGGCAACGTCACTTGACGTGGCGTATCTGTATCGGGCTGCCCCACCCAGTCTTGATTTACCCCTGTAAAACCGGTGGGAATTTTTCATTTTTAAATGCAATAAATTGATATTTGGCATATGTGTGGAATAAAGATTTGAAAGGGTGCTGATGCCGTTTCACATTTATACTCCAAATACTCTTCCAATACTAGAACCAGTCTCATTAATTTTCTATCACCCCTCGTATGTACATATTTCTCTTTAACTCCGCTGACATAAGGAGGCCAATCATGGAGAAACTGCATTTTATCAAGCCTCCAAGAATCTCTGCAAATTGTTTATGCATTCACTTGACTGAAGTATTAAATTTCATTTTTACTTACTACTTTAAATAGAGTTGGTATATACATGTATATACTTGATTTACAGGCTTCATACTTGTTTCTTCTTTTTGGCTTGTTTCTTCCATTGTAAGTCACATCCAATCATTAAACACCATTCCCACACTGTGCTAGTCCCTGTGTAAACAATCAAAAGTATAAACATGTAGACCCACTAATAAAGACAATATCCTGAAGACTAATACTAACTAGAGCAAAAATTCGGTCTTGGTCAATAGCCAAGTCAACTGTTTTTTTTTCCTTGTTGAATTTGATTTCACTTGCTCATTTTTGCTACTTCACTGTCATTTTTAATATTTTTGAAAATGATTGAACTTATAGTTTTAAATACTCAATAATATATCAAACATCGAAAATATCGATAAGCAAACTAGATCTAGATCAACCTTACTATGTCTAAAACCTAAGAATTTCATTAGAATGAAATCCTCTTTCATTCGAATGAAACCCTCTAGAAAATCCCGTTTTCGGGTATTGTTGTGAAATTGATAATTGAACAAATTAAACTGTTAAAAACTAAAAAGGTACTTACCAGTAAATTGTAAACATTTCCAGTTATTAGCTGAATTCTCACCCTTCTACATGAATTTATTGATTTCCTTCCGATGTAATGAATCTTACACATCAAATCATGGACGATACCATTTTACTACACAGTCGATTCTACCGAATTCGTAAAATGATCGCTTAAATTTTGCGCTAAGTATATCAAAATAATGTTTGATTGGACATATTTTAATCTATCTGTAAATATCTTTTATTTCTGAGAAAATAACCTTTATCGAATCAAATAAACTTAATGAGATGTTCGTTTGTATGGTAACACCCCTACAGATAATGAAGTATCTTTAGTCGGAGGAGAAAATACACACGTCATTCCGCGCGTGTAGACGAGATTTCGGGTCAATATTGGAGTTAGCAAAAATGAGGGGAAATGAGATTTAAACGAGTTGAACAACGATGAGATTATGAACAGTAGATAAGAGGTGTTGAAAAAAACAGATGTGGAAATACAGTAGAAAGATATCACAGCCGAGGTGAGAAAATTTGCATACTGTATTCCATTTTAATATTTGTGTTAATTGTGTTGTAGTCTCAGACTTCAGTCGGTCAAAAGCTATATAGGCTACATAGCTTATGTTTTTTTCTGTTTAAACTCTCATCCGACAATAAATAAATTTTGTATTGTATTGTATTGCTACGAAGGCGGATATCGACCATTCCAAAAATAGCACAATATTCAACTTTTTGAGTACAGTTATCTGGACTAAATTTTGAAGTTGTGTCACAGAAATGACAAACACACAGGGTGACATTCGTGAATATTTGAATAAATAAAAAAATGAAATAAGATAAAAAATACAAATGAAAAAAAAAAAATAGTATTCTCATTTTTAATCAGTTCATTATTGTTCTGTTTTCTTTTTTTCTTTAAGACACATTAGCTATACAGTTGTTTTTGTGATTAAATGTACGCATGCAGGTAATATATCCACATATATCACTCAAAACCCAAATAATAATTTTATTACCCTTCCCCTGCCGAGTAAGACGATTTTAGAATAAATCATTGCTGTTTCAAATGAAACGTCGAAATAAGATTCCTTATAAGGTACCCCTTTACTGCAAATCCCTTACTGTTTTCTTCAAGTTATTTCGTGTATATAATTTTGAATATTAGATTAATATCTTTAATGAAAGACATAAATTTGGGTTAATATTCCGCGCATTCAGTACATATTAGTTCCTCTTATTTCTTTTTATTTCAATAGTTCGTCTGTAGATCTACATGAAGTATTTGCTTTCGTACCAAACGAATGTAAACAAGAGACAAGGAGTAGTCTGTTGAAAACACTTTTTTGTAATTAATATCAATCTTTGACGTAGTCATATTTGTTTTAAATACTGATGAGAATATTTATTATTACTCTATTTTGGTAAATATTTTTTATTTGACAGTTAAAAAGTGCTTGTATGTCGGAATTTACACTGCGCAACATCGAACCGTACGCGCATCGTCACAGAGCATGTTGTTTATAACGCGGGGTACCCAAAGGGGAAATTTAATGTGTATATTACCTGTCTGGCTCGGATATATCAATTTCTTTCGGCGGATCAACATCCAATCAAAAAGGAGAAAAAATCTGGAAGGGTAATAAACTGTTTTATGCCGACTCGATTGAACAGGCATAACATTCACGCACAAAATATATGCCAGACATTTCGCAAGAAAAAAAAAACAAACTCTAAACAACCATTTGCCAAAACAGACTCAGTAAAAATGTCAGTTGGCCTCTGGAAGGAAATGATTTTATATCACATATAACGTGAAATAAATGAACTCTTTAGGGGACGTCGTTGATTTAGAGTCTAGTAACGACGAAAAATAAACTCAGAAAGAGCGACCATAGGTCACATCGACAGACTATGAATTGTATATTCGTGTATTCAACTCTGAAACTAAGTTTCAAATTTTCCAATTATTAGCTCGTCTGTTTCGAAGAAAAAGTCGAGCTATTAAGATCGCTGCCTCGTCGTCGTCGTTGTCGTCGTTGTTGTTGTTGTGCAAAAACTTTAATGTAGTCCATTACGCAAACAATTTAAAAGGTATCAATATCAAATTTTGAATGCTGGCTTATCATGATAAGGGGCATTTGTAAAATAAGGGGCATTATTCTGAAATTTATATGTTTGGAGTAATGCTTCCTTTTAACTTACAATTTCTGTCAAAATTGTTTATTTAGTTGAAAGATTTCAAAACTATCAAAGATATCAGTAGGAAATTTAAACTGCTTGCTTATCATGACAAGAGGCAGTTGTAGCACAAGAGGCATTCTGAAAGCTATATTGAAGTTGTGTTCCTTTTCAACTTACATTTTTTGTTAAATTGCTTATTAAGTTGAATGATCAAAGATATAAATATGAACTATATCAACATCTTGACATGAAACGTCAGAGGTATATAGATCTCCTTCAGAAGCAGTGCACAGGAACCAAGTAAGTAAATAAGTAAGTAGTTAAGTAAGTAAGTAAGAAAGTAAGTAAGTAAGTAAATTGTTTATTAACGTGACTTGTGCATAACAGTTTCACAAAATATACAATACATTAATAAATAAATTTTGTTAGAGTTTTACATTAACAAGGGGTTTGTAAATATCATACACATCTTTTCTTTATTTCAAGAGAAAAAATATGTTGTCAATGAGTAGTTTATTGTCATTCAGTATTGTCTAGGTTAGACAATACATACAATGAGTACTTACAGAAGTTTAATTAAGATTAGCAGAAGATTAAACATGTTACTATAGTTACAGTTCACTCTCACCGCTTCAGTGTGTCAGCGCTTTCGTTTGTCTGGCTAGAGATCTAAACAAGACATTGGGTATTTTGTTGTTGTTGTTGTTTCTTTTGTCTTTGTTAATCATCAAAATCTACAAAATTTGAGCTACCACCTTCTAGCAGTAACGTCAAACAGTATTACTATGCCCGTATCACTGTATTACGGTATTTTTATCGTGACAAGACCAGTTCATAACCCGAAATAACGTGGATCGGCTAAATAGCAGGCGGTAAATTCCTGATAGTAAATCTAGTTTAAATGTAAACAAAATGAACGGTGATACAAAACTGTCACAGCGGACCGACGAACAGCACTGCTAATACACGTTTTCAGCAATGATGACCTAATCTCTACCCGGAGTATATATGGAAGCATACGTCTGTGCAGTAGTCTCCCCTTAACCATCCCGTCTATCCCCATCTTAAACATCTTTGCTGAGAGGCTTGACCCTTTCTATAAATTCTAGAAATAGCGAGTGTATGTTCGTAGCATTTATTTATCTATACTACAATTCTTAAACTGAATTATGGAAAATCATATCAGCTGAGTTCCAACCTAAATCAGAAGGTAATCAATGCCAACACATATATCTTCAGTCGGTGTGTGTTGTATAAAACTTACATTAAAACGAAAACTTTCGGTCATAACTATGTTTCATGTTATTTTTATAAGAGTTTCCTCGCCTTGGAAAAACGGCTCCTCCCATTTTTAATCTTTGGCTATTTTTGTGATATTGCCATATCTGGATGTTGCAAAATCGTCTACAAAGGTTAATCGTGTACAAATGTAAAGCCAAGTCTAAATCCGTTAATTGATGCCGTTACCTTCGCGAAACTCCGTGCGGTGTAAGACGTATGGTGTCCTTCATACCGTCTTTGAAAAGTTCAAAATACAATCTATAATTTACCTATGCTCTACCAATCTTCATACTCTGATTTTAAAGTCAATCAGTGAACATTACCAATGAATAATTCATCCACTGACTAGACGTATTATGGAGAAATGAGTAAAATAAAAGTTCGATAATTTGGTAATTTACCCAAATTTACCTGGAATAAATAGAATAGAATTATTACACTCTCTGAGGACTTCAGATTATATCAATAGGGGTCGCTCGACAAAGAACAATAGTGTAGGAAAACACAATGACTGCATGTGTAACAGGAAAAGTAGACTGTGACTTTTTGTAACAACTGAATCCAATTTTGAAATCATGCTAGACACATTCTGGAGGTCCTCGCTGCTCCATGTGCTAACTGTACTATCTCTCTATCTATTTGCGTTTATTTATCGTCAGTACAGGTAGCAGAGATAAGTTATTTTACACTATTAAAGATAGTGCAAGATACAGAAAGCATCCCATTCTAGAGACACCGCTGGTACTTTTGCTTGCTCAGCGTTTAGCACTGATACACGAGACCTAATGTCTCCTCCGAAAGACAGTTCTGTCAGTGGATGAGCGGGGATCGATCTCGCGATCACGTGGTTACCGGTATCGCTGTACAACGACTCCGCTCCATCCAATGGTTCTTTAAATCACACCGTCTTAAATATAGCGGGCCGTCTTTTCGATAATATGAGTCCGGTGTTATAGCTGATTATTAAACTGATAAAATGCACTTGACGACTTTATCTTCATTCGCTTAGGGCACATTGATTAAATGTCACGAAGTACACAGTCTTACCTTCAATGTTAATCCTCTGTACTGACTTACAGCATTTAGATTCGTAGTTAATCATAGTAAATTGATATAAAATTACTTCAAGCCTTTATTTGTATCAAAGCAATCATTTTTTTGTCATCGAACTTACATTTATATTTAATATAGAGGTGCCATAATGAACAATATCTTGAGAGGTTACATCATGAGTGATGCCTCAGGAAGTGCCATCATACGTGATGTCTCAGGAGGTTGTTTTATGTTTGGTGTTTCTTGAAATTCAGTAAGAGCCTTATATCGAGAACTTGCATCATGAGTTGAGACTTAAGACGTTCCATGACGAGTGATGATTCGAAAGGTAAATCATATTCGGTGTCCATAGAAGTTCAGTTATAACTCTTATCTCGACATGTTAAATCCTAACGATGTCTCGAAAGGTTTCATAAAGGGTGATGTTTGAGAACTTTCATCGTGAAGGATTGATGTCACGAAAGGTTTCATAAAGAGTGATGTTTTGCAAGGTTTCATCATGAGTGATTTCCCGAGAGTTTCTGTCATCTGTCGTATGTAGTGAGGTTCCGTCATTAATCATATTCCGGTTCAAACTCCAGTGATGTTTCGAAAGGTTCCATCAATGTTCAGTCATGAGTGGAATCGCGAGAGGTCCATCGATAGTGATGACTCGAGAAGTTCAATCGATAGTAATAACTCGAGAGCTTCCATCCTTAGTGATGTCTCGAGAGCTTCCATCCCTAGTGATGTATCGAGAGGTTTATTAATAAGTAATGTTTCGGGATATTTCATCATTTGTGATGTCTCAAGAGTTTCTATGGTATGTGTTCTGAATAGAGATTAAGTCATGAGTCGTTTCTCGAGATTTCCCATCCCTAGTGATGTCTCGAGAGCTTCCATCCCTAGTGATGTCTCGTGAGCTTCCATCCCTAGTGATGTCTCGAGATTTCCCATCCCTAGTGATAAAAAGTGATGCCTCGAAAGGTTTCATCATGTAAGTGTCAATAATGGTTTCTTTCAAACAAAAAATACGGAAGTTTCGTCTTATAGAGACTAATATTACTTATAGAAGTGATTGTACGTATAACTTTCTCTACTGACTCATTTACTGCATTACACTTATGTTAATGAAAACATTCTCTGTCCTGGTCGTCGAAAGCAACTAGTTTTCAGTTGTAAAGGAATATGCACTTGATTATCCGTGATTTCGCAATGACAATTTGTTTCGTTATTCATTGTAGTTTTACTAACTTCCGGCGTTTATTCATCATACTGTGTTACGTTTTCTCCCTATTATTTCCACTGACGACAGACATAGTTTCCAGCTTACTGGATGGCGTTTTGTTTTTGGTAGTTCCAATAACGCAGTTTCGAGCGTAATGAAAAAGTGTTTGTAAGACTTAGTGCAAAATTTATTTAAGTACAGAAATACACAATTCTGTCTATCAAATACATTATTAATAACGACATAAATTTCACAAGCAATATGGTCTTATAGATAATGAATTGTTTTGTGGAAGTGTAACTGCTAGCTCCAACGGAAGTTATGAATTATTGGAGTTACCTCTCTTTGTTTGCTATGTAACATAAAAGAAGTGAATTACATATACCGCTGTTGTATTTGGAACTAAAAGATGTTTCGTATGATCACAGTGTTTGGATATCAAAAAGCACATATTACTTAATTAACTAGTTGATTTTCATTTCTTCACTGTCACATTTTACGAACGAGAAAAAAAATAATTTCGTTCTATAGATTTTACTCATCCTTGTTTATACTTGCATATTAATGACATGGATATTTTAACATTAAAAATAGTATTGGCCTACTTTTGTGCCGGCTAATGACGTTTCTGTGTGTGTATCCCCTCCTCTTTAATGCTTTCCCAGCTAATGACGTTTGCATGTTTAAAGTCCGCTTTGAACTTGCAACAGTTATAAATAACATTATTTAATATAAAACGTAAGGTAATTGGCCTTACAAATCGCAGTGCAGTGTTTAACATAAGTTAAAGTTTAAGTTGTGATAAATGATTCAACATTTTTTTAAACCGTCGAATTTTGGGACGGTTTAATCTACAATGTTAGCATAACTAGAGCAAAAAATGTTGAGAAATTGACGAAACACAGATATATGGCTTACGTGCTTAGATAGTTAACCACTTCCTTAAACTAACGAGTATCTAACAAACGGACAAATAAAAAGTGTACTTGTTAAAAATAAGTCAAAATGCGATTTATTTGATAATCTAATAGCAAAGATTAACGTGAAACAGGTGTATCAGAGGACGATTTTCGAAGAATGATTTACTGTACATAGCTATTCAAATTTTATATTGCCTTCTGAATACACTATTTTTTCTTAAAGCGACAGACGCACAACATTTAGCTGATTATTTTTCTTTAAAATTCAGGAGAAGTTAATATACTATAGAAAAAACAACAACTTAATACTACGCTTCTATACACCATCAACACTGAAAAAAATGATTTCACTAGGATTCGAACCCATGTCCTTTGGTAAGTAAAATGAAGTGCGGAGATCTACATCATCAGCCACAAAGCTAGTTATTCAGACTTGTCAAAATTAATAATATAAATAAAGTATCTGCCCCGTAACTAATGTATTTTTTTTCAATTTATTGTGACAGTGATTTATAAGAAAAAATTCTGATACTATATCCTCCTCAATGTACAAATATTTGTTATTCTTTTGAGTCATAAGTAGAGATAATTTTGCAGTTTAACACGAGCTCCGAGATAATTAAAGTGACAGTCGTAAAAATTTTAATGTTAAACCGGGTGTCTATTCTTACCTGATAGTGCAATATATTTTTTTGAACCATCCACGTGAATAAGTTCAAGCATACTTCGTATCGATTTACGGCCTACAAACTACTATTTAAACGTTTTAAAGTGATATTCTTTATCACAGTCTTTCTCGAGCCATCTGATATTGTTATTCAAAACGTTTTTGATCATTTGATAATTTTTGTGAAAGTATAACGTAAAAAAAAATGGAATTAGCAAATGAAGCACAAATCACATTTCTAAAAGAAAATGGGAAGATGAAAGACAGAAAAGAAAATGAACAAAAAGAGAAAGAGAAAAATAACATATACTGTAAAATAGGATTATGCGTGTCAGTATGCCTCGATGTCGTATTGCTAATTGCAATAATCATTACAATCTGTTACATGGAATCTGAGAGGCAAAACGATATATCTACCAAAACCGACATCTGTTTCTCCTGTAAGGACATAATTATTCACCCAGATGATGATCTAGATGGGATTGTACGCAAAGGAAAGAACAATGAGACATGTTGTGTGGAGAATAGGAAAACGTTAGATGTTCTTGTTGGTTATGTATGTATGAACAAAAATTATATACAGATATTTTCTTCGAAAAAGAAAAAAACTGGAAAACATACACATACAAACTATTTCTAGGTGAACTGATCGCACATAAAGTTAACAGATTATTATTAACATATTCCGATTAACAAGCATGAAACATATTATTTGTTTGAAATGGTCAGTAAAACATTTCGCTTTAATTAACGTTTTTATTTATAATTATATACACTAAATTTATTAAAAAAATAAATAGTAAATCAATAATGTTTGAAAATGTAAACTAGCGAATGAAATGTCATTCAAAAAGATGGAAAGTGTAAAAAAGCAAACGGTGCCTAAAATAAACAAAAAACGAAAATTAAGAAACAATTACCAAACAAATGGTGATTAGTATAAAAGTTATCTGAGAATATGTTGCTGAAGTTCCCGTTACTTTAGACATTCAGCGAACAAGGCTATAGAATCGATCTACTTGTGAAAGAAACAACTAACATGGACCACAGAAACTGGTTTTTAACTTTTTTATTTGATACATTATTTTTCAAAAAATAACCATTTCTATATGCCTTTAAAAATATATATTTACAGTTTGTTGACCATTGGATGAAAGAAAAACTTGCAAAAGGTGAATGATACAATTTAATTTTCGACCTCTATTTCTGTATTTCACCTTTTCACACCCACCAGAATATGTACCGTCATATGATGTACAGGAAGTGAGCAGTAGCAGTACGCAGCAGTAGAAAAATGTCAAGTTGGCAGTAGCAGTAACAGCAGTAGCAGTTAAGAAAAGGTGAAGCTGGCAGTAGCAGTAACAGCAGTAGCAGTAGGCAAAACGTGAAGTTGGCAGTAGCAGTATAGCAGTAGCAGTAAAGAAAACGTGAAGCTGGCAGTTGCAGTAACAGCAGGAGCAGTAAAGAAAACGTGAAACTGGCAGTAGCAGTATAGCAGTAGCAGTAAAGAAAACGTGAAGCTGGCAGTAGCAGTAACAGCAGTAACAGTAGGCAAAACGTGAAGCTTGCAGTAGCAGCAACAGCAGTAGCAGTAGGCAAAACGTGAAGTTGGCAGTCGCAGTAACAACAGTAGCAGTAAAGAAAACGTGAAGCTGGCAGTAGCAGTAACAGTAGGCAAAACGTGGAGTTGGCAGTAGCATTACAAGCAGTAGCATTAAACAAAACATGAAGTTGGCAGTAGCAGTAACAGCAGTAGCAGTAATCATAACGTGAAATTGGCAGTAGCAGTAACAGCAGTAGCAGTGAACAAAACGTGAAGCTGGCAGTAGCAGTAACATCAGTAGCAGTAAACAAAACGTGAAGTTGGCAGTCGCAGTAATAGCAGTAGCAGTAAGAAAGTCTTAAAAGTCTTGAAGGTTTCAATGAAAATAAAACATGTTTAAACATCAACAGATCCTCCCGTGTCTACTGCGTAGGTCTGCGACTGTTTCTGACACTTTTGCAAATTTTCATGAATTATGGTGCCAATCGAAATAAATGTCATTTTTAATGTAAAGGGACCCTCCCAAGTGGATTTTACCGGTCTGCGACTTTTTCTGACACCCTCGCAGACTTTCAGGAATTTTGGTGCCAATCGGGAAAATGTCATTTTAATGTCTAGGGACCCTCCCATGTCGATTTTACCGGTCTGCGACTGTTCCTGACACTCTAGCAGACTTTCAGGAATTTTGGTGCCAATTTGGAAAATGTCATTTTTAATGTCTAGGGACCCTCCCAAGTCGATTTTACCGGTCTGCGACTGTTTCTGACACTCTTGCAGACTTTCAGGAATTGTTGAAGGTCTAGCCACCCTCCCGGGTCAATTTTACCGGTCTGCAACTGTTTCTGTTCCTCCCGTAGACTTTCAGGAATGTTGGTGCCAAAATCGAGAAAAATGTCAGTTTTGATGTTAAGGGACCCTTCGGTGTCCATTGTGACGGTCTGCTACTGTTTCTGACATAACTGCAAACTTTCAGGAATTTGGTGCCAATCTACAAAGTCTAGCGACCATCCTGGTTCGATTCCAGATTTGTGACTGTTTCAAACGCTCTCGCAGACTTTCAGAGTTTCCTATTGCTACTGCTTTTACTGCTACTGCCAACTTCACGTTTTCCCTACTGCTACTGCTGTTACTGCTACTGCCAACTTCACGTTTGACTACTGCTACTTAGGTTACTGCTACTGCCAACACGTTTTGGTTATTGCTACTGCTGTTACTGCTACTGCCAACTTCACATTTTGTTTACTGCTACTGCTGTTACTGTTACTGCCAACTTTACGTTTTGTTTACTGCTACTGCTGTTACTGCTACTGCCAACTTCACGTTTTGTTTACTGCTACTGATGTTACTGCTACTGCCAACTTCACGTTTGATTTAAGAACTACTGCCAACGGCTACTGCATACTGCTACTGCCAACTTCTTATTAGTTGTCATATGCTACAAATAGGCAGTGAATTGGTAATCTTATATCTACTTTTTCTGTCTACCTTTAAATTAGGGCCGGGAACGAATAAGTAATTTGATGTTCGAATATTCGTTTTCCATGTTCGAATATATTCGAATATTCGTTTTTACAAAATTTGTTCCAATATCTTTTTTACGTAGTATCCGAAATTGATTAGGTCGAATACTATACTACTTCAATATGCTTGGAATAATCGACGATCAAGAAGACCTTTATTACTATGTCAAAGTTTTTTGTTTTATTGATTGTAAATCGATATATATGTTTATATTCTTACTTTTACAATAATTTCATAATTTGATTGTCAGTTTATCCGGCTGCTGATCATTTGTCTTATTAACGGGAGGTAACTCACGTGACTTGACTGACAGTAATATGAATCATCGTAGGCTCTTACGAACAAGCTGAATTTTTGTTTATGTTCCCCTCCTTTTGCAGTCTTTCAGCTTTTATCATTTGTTCATGGGTCACACAAGTACTTGATTACAGTAATCATTAACGTGCATTGCTGCACAAAACTATCTTTTCCGGACAGTAGTCCCTTTATACTCAAACACTTTCTTGCATAGATCGCAAGCAGCTTAAGACTTACCAATAGAACGTGAAAAGTTATTCCAAACACGGGACGGCATTGCGATATATTGACTTTTGATTTTTCATCAGAGTGAGAAAGATACGTCCAAAATCATCCCTTTAAAAAAATCTGGAAACAGTGTTTGCAAAAAGGTATTGGCTCTACTTGGAACCGATAACTTTTTGCAAACATTGTTTGCAGATTTTTTGCCGGGTGAAATAGAGTTAATTTTAGAGTGATGAATATCGATTGGTCGATTGTTCTAGCATGATTAATACGTGCCGATTTATTCTTCTTCACAAAAATTAAGGCAATTATCGATTGATCGGAAAGATTAAAGCACAGAAAACAAAAAAAGTAAGATAATTAAAGTCGGAAAAATTTACATTATAAACTGTTAAACAGCTAAATAACAAACTGTGAAACGGGGTGCCCTTTTGATCAACTATACCCCAAACTTTTCACAGTTAATTGGCGATAATCGTTGACGCGCGTTATACAAACATATGAACACCTGGTCAAGTGAAGGTCAAGGGTTTAATTTACGATCTTTGAAATTTGAAAGTAAAAGAAAAAAAAATCAAAACATTTCTTTTTTTCGAATATTCGTATTCGTTTTTCAATGTTCGAATATTCGGTAGTAGATCGAATGTTCGAATATAATTCCCGGCCCTACTTTAAATACACATTGCGAAAATAAACCATCGATTAGATTGGTTGAGTGTTATGGGTTAAAACCATTTATCTGATAAGAATCTTCGTTAAGTGTTTCTTCTTTACAATGCAGTATTGATCAAGATAAGTTGTAGCTGTGACGTGGTAGAATACTTCATACTTCATATGTGAATGATACCGATTTTGTTGCTTTTGTTTGTAGATGACAGGCACTTTACTCGCTACGAATGCAAAGATGACAGTGGTGCTGAAAACAGAAAACCAACAATTAAATTAGTAGGACGAAACAAAAAACAGACCGGTAAATATATGTTTTTATACGTTAACCTCAGATTCCAAAAGATACACTATGTATATAACTATGTGTTATGCAGCATATATTTTAAAGCACATGCTATTTTCGGTCAGTTTAGAGAAGAGATAAAAAGTCAAAAGAGATGGAACTTTGTACGAAGAGCTTATTTACAAATTGTAAAGTTAACGCTTTTGAAATAAACACAAAGGTAAAACTTGCATACGTAATAGTTTAACATGTCTTTCAGATGGAAACGATACAGTTCTATGGGACAGTTGGTCTGAAAATGCTATAATTCCAGACCACGAGGACATCGTTTATGATGAACAACACGGGTTCATTGAGATCAAGAAAGCAGGCGTCTATCAGATTTACACCCAGGTTGTTCTGAACCACGACACGACCACACTAAAATGGAAATGGGAAGACAGACCATATATACACCAGCATTTTGTCATTCGTACAGAAGCTGGACGAGAAAAAGAACAAACTATCTTGAAATCATCAAATTCCTACTGCTCGTGCAGGACAGACAACCAGACAGTCACTAGTTACCTGGGTGGTGCATTCCATTTGTCCAAAGGCGATAGAGTGGCTGTGACAGTTCATGAAAAAACTGAAATCGTCCCCATTGGTCATAAGAATTTTTTCGGTGCATATATGTTGTCATAGCTGACATACTTGCAACTGTTATCAAAACAATAACAACAGAAAATATTCAGTAGCCTGCTTTTTTCGTCGTGTTCAATTGTTTGTCTTTGTTAACAGCGTATGTATGACTAGTGAGCTTTTTGTTTTTAATTTTGCCAATCTTTTAGAAGATACTGGACTATCTATATGAATTTGTACCGTAGGAGATTCATGAGCTTTTAAGGTACATGAAATTGTGTCAATGGGTGTATTATACGTGTGCCTGTTTGTCAAAAAATAAATAAAAAATAAAAATAACAAGAGGGCCATAATGACCCTGTATCGCTCACCTGAGTATGTCTGTTTTTAACAAAGTTGCTATGAACCTGGTTAATTGACCCTAGATAACCCATATTCGTCCTGACCTAGAAATTATTGAAACAATCTTTATGATAAATTTCCAGCTTATTTGGACTGAAATGTTACCTCTAGTGTGTTAACAAGGTTTTTCCATATTTGGGCTCTATGACCTAGTTTTAGAACCTAGATATTCCATATTCTAACTTGAGCTACAAATTAACAAAACAACCTTTCTGACAAATTTCCAGGATATTTGGACTGAAATGTAACCTCTAGATTGGTTACAATGTTTTTCGATATCTGGACTCTGTGACCTAGTTTAAGACTCAAGAGGATCCATATTCAAAACTGAGTAAGAAATCATAGAAACAACCATTCATACAAATTTCCAGGATATATGGAATTAAAAACATACTTTTAGAGTGTTAAAAAGGTTTCTCCATATTTAGGTTCTGTGACCTAGTTTCTGACCCCAGATGACCCATATTCAAACTTCAGCTAGAAATCGTCGATAAACCTTTCTGAAAAATTTCCGGGATATTTGGACTGAAAATGTAAACTCTAGAATGTTAACAAGGTTTTCATATTTTTGGGTTCTGTGACCTAGTTTTTGAATCCATATGACCCATATTCAAACATGAGCTAGAAATCATAAAATCTATCTTTCTGACAAATTTCCAGCTTATTTGGACTGAAAATGTTACCTCTAGAGGGTTAAAAAGGTTTTCCATATTTGGGCTTTGTGACCTAGTTTTTGACCCTAGATGATCTATATTCGAGTCTGAGCTAGAAATCATTAATACAACCTTTCTGACAAATTTCCTGGATATTTGGACTGCAAAAGTAGCCTCTAGAGTGTTAACAAGGTTTTTCTATATTTGGGCTCTGTGACCTAGTTTTTCAACCCAGATAACATATGTTCAAATTCTTTCGAGAACTTAATAAGACAAACATCCTGACCAAGTATCATGACAATTGAAACAAAAATGTGGCCACTAGAGTGTTAACAAACTAATTGTGGACGGACGGACGACGGACGAAAGGCGATCACAAAAGCTCACTTTGTCAGTACGTGACAGGTGAGCTAAAGATAATATACTATTCTCATTTTTAATCAGTTCATTATTGTTCTGTTTCCTTTTCTTTTTATCTAAGACACGTTACCTATACAGTTGCTTTTGTGATTAAATGTACGCATGCAGGTTAACAACGTGTAGAACTTGGTAAGCAAAATTTTAAATCAGTACATTTTTTTTGAAGACACATTAGCTAAACTGTTGCTTTTATATGTTGTTTTTCATTTTTTTAAAATAATAATATTTTTCTAGGTTATACTGGTAAAAGTTTAGAATTAATCTATACAGTGTTTCATATATCGAATTTGCATATTTTGTACAGAAAGATGTTAAGACTACAAAAAGCTTAGAGTTTGAGACTAGTCTTTTGTCTTTAATGCCAGCTCCTAAAAGCTCGATTCAATTTTGAAAGCTTAGTTTGGAAGGAACTGTCACCTTTTTAATGTTGTCATGAAATCTCTTTGTAAAGTAGTACACCAAAACGTTAGATGTATATGTTGCAGGACTCATTATGTCAAACTAGGAAACCAGTCTGTAATAATTCTTTTTCGGTATAACAAAATCGAAATTTTCAACCGTTTTCACGGTGTTCATATAACGACATGCAAACTGCCCCTTAGGGCATCACCCAGTATACTGGCGAGTTTTCAAAATGCGACAGAGCGTCTATTGAAAAAGAATATGGAGCAGATCCGGAGATTTTCTGACATCCTTATTCTTCCGCACTGCGATCCTATTTGCGGTCCTATTTGCGATCCTAGTTTTTACAATGTGCACTCAAATGATTAAGGAAGCTGCATTCAAAGTATTGAATCTGATTGTATCGATGTGAGTGGCAAATATATGTTGGTGTTTTTAGGTAAATGATGTGTTCAAATTCAACAGAGAAATTGATTGTAATTTACTTATAATTTTGCATAATTTTAAAAACGACAAAAATAAAATTGAAATCTAGTGATTGCACAAGGAAAATAGACTTACAATTCAGACTTTAGGATTTTCGCAACTGTTTTGCCGTAGAAACATGTTTCACACTAAAATCATTTGATATAAAAATTAGATTTGATATTTTTAAATGAAGCCTCATTTAAATGAATGTTTAGAACTTTAACAATTTGAACAATTCGCAGAATTCAGAAAATGCATATAATGTCAGCAGGTGACGTGAGCGTTGCTAAATTAACTGTATATTCCTTTATCTATTTGAGTTTATTTCTCGTCGGTACGTGTTGATCATTTGACCGACGTCCCATTGAGAAATTAGCTTTTTTAGGATGTTGGATATAGTGCAAGACAAGAAAGCATCTCATTTCAATGACGCCTCTGGTTCTTTTGCATGCTCAGTGTATAGCACTAATATAAAGGACCCCTGGAATATCAGTTCAGTGCGTTACCACTGCTCCTGCAGGATACCGGCTTGTTGAAGTGTGACAACAAATATGCAAAATACAGTGGTTTCATTTCGAATGTGTAAGTAAATATATAATGCACGCTGGAAATGTTAGTCTTGTAAAATATAAAACTGTTATGCTGTTCCCATTTTAATTTTCCCTTTTTAGCTCTATTTACGATACTTTAATTATTTCTAAAATAGATGATCGTAATTGTCTTGAGTTCTCAAAGATTTTTATTTTTTTTTATATTTTTATTGTGTATTCATTATATCCTGTGCTCGTAAACACGGATAATACTTCTAAAAAAATACTTGCTTTGTTCACACACTGACAAATTTACTAACATAACATAGACTGAAATATTAAAGGAAGAGGGCAACTATCAATATCGCAAGGAATGTTGCATAAAGCTTTGATCATATGTAAAATTCAGTTATTTGGCATAACCCATTGGATGCTTTTTTAAGCAGTCAACTTGTTTCGTAAAGGATTCCTTACACTGGATACCACAATACTTCTGACCTATCATATAGAAAACAACGAATTCGTGCTTCAACACAGTACAAACTAGAAGGGAACATATGTCTCCCCCCTATGTACTCTAAGGATGGAACCGCGGCATGTTTTTTGGTATGCAAGTTGAAAGTAAAACATAAATTTTAGTTGATTTTAAGATTTAATAGATGAAGGTGAAGCTGAAAAGTGATGTGGAAATGATGAAATACTTCAAATTTTTTACAATCAAAAAGTAAATATATTGGTTACCTAGTGACAACTGGTGTTGAACATCAGAAGTAGTTTAAGCTATCAAACATTTGATCTATCAGTGGTTCACAGAGAGTCTGTGATGTTGTATATCCGAATGTTTGCATATGTAATTGGATGATAGCTGTAATAAGTTGGCAGATCCAGATTGTACAACTGCAAGGTTTTTTACATATATGTGATTAATCAGCGTTTGTCGAATCGTAGTGGAAGTTGTTATAAGTTGAGTGACGTTAGTCATGGTTTGTTGGAGCTCATTAGCTGACACTGGTGCATTAAAGTCACCGAGAACAATTGTTTGTGAAGTCGGTAAATTGTTAAGAATAAAACAGAGCTGTTCACAGAGACAATAAAGGTGAAGTTGTGGAGGTTTATAAACATTCAATACTGATAAAGACGATGTTATATGAACAGCAACACTTTCAATATCTGCCATAGAAGTATCAATGCGCATAAAGTCAAAGTCTTGGTGGACAGATGCAAACACCTCCTCTTGGAGACTGGTTGTTTTAGTGTGTTGGCATATGAATGAACACAGCTTGGTATCGTGAATTTGCGGTTGAACTATGATCAGCACTTGTGCACGTTTCCTGAAGGGCTATAATATCAGCCTGGTGGAAAAAGTAATTGTTTTAATGTCATGAAAATCGGAGGTAAAAGTTAAAAGCAGGACAAGTTTTTTTTTTCTACTTTTAACTCTGGTGGCCAATTTGTGCAGCGCAGAGGAACATGCTGGCGACGTGCACAACAAGGGTTGGTACTGACCACTCCTGTGAAGTTTTGTCGAAATCCCGCCAGCAGTTTGAACTGTGAAAACATGACAAGGTTTTTCTATTTTTAGCTCTGTCTGTCATTTTGTGCAGCGAAGCGGAACGTACCGGTGTTATGCACAACTATGGTTGGTATTGATAACTCCAGTGAAGTTTCGTCGTAATCCCGCCGGCAGTTTGACCTGTCAAAGCCGGACAATCTTTATGCGGACGGACGGACGGAAGGACGGAGGGACGGACGGCCAAAGGCAAAAACAGTATGTCTCCCAAAAATTTTGGGAGACATAATTATAAGTTCTTTTACCAATTTTGCATGTATCCTTACTTAAGATAATAAAACAAATACAGCACAGGTTAACGATGTTTCTTCTATAGTGTTCATAATCATTGACGTCATTTCTCTCTACTCCTTACCAAGTATATGTATAATTGCAAATAGTACACAGAGTCAAAGATATCAGGTAAATTATTGTGCATTGAAGTCAAAATAAACCTGATCTAAAATAGAAACTGCAGATTTAAGCGTAGAAAGACTGTCGGTTTGAAGGTTTGTGCTGAAACTCATATTTTGTTATGGTAATTGTTAAACCGCCTTTGTTGGAAAAAAAAAACTCATCAGAAAAGTGTTTAGCTGAAGTCCGCTCAACCGCCGTGTTAAACATTAGAACAAAAATGGTCTTAGTAAGATATTCATTCATATATTAAATCGTTCGTTCGTGTGTTCGTTTGTCCCCAATTCCTTCCTCAATTTATTCTTTCCTTCTTCCCTTTTTTGTTTGTTAGTTCGTTTTCCGATTGATTGATATAATGTATAACATTTTTAGGGATACAATTATTGGGAGCTTTGATAAAAAGAAAGCCAGAAAGAAAAAAGAAAGAAAGATAGATAGATAGATAGATAGATAGATAGATAGATAGATTGGAAATATTTTTTATATATTTTACCGCCCGCTCAAAATATTTAAAGGGTGTAATGTCTGTTGTTACTTTTTCCATTTCATTATATACCAGTTATTTTTTTTTCTATGAGTACAGTGCAATTATTATTTGTTAAATCACAAATACTTACTCACCTGACCACAAAGTACTCTTGAACAACTTTTGTGATCGTCATAAATTTAGCTTTTGCTGTAAACAAAATCTCCTCTTAAACCGCTTGGATAAGTTTAATGACATAAGCGTGAATGTTCTTTGCCAGAAATTGTAATTGTTTTTTCTTCAACCACCAGAACCAGACTCAGTCCTCTGATTTTTGATTGACGTTTTCCACTGTTAAAAAATATTAACATTAGGTTACTACTAGGCCCGCACAAGGGGTCACCTGTTTTAACTAGTTATGTTAAGGAAATCTATAAAATTATTCAAGTATGAAATAACTAGAAGGACCAGTATTCTAAACTTCCATTATGGCATCTGTCTTTTTACTCATTGTACAGGAATGATTATCTTTTCTTGCATTAGAATTATATCTGTCAGAAGTAAGAAACCATGTGCACTATATTTTGTAGTCACGTTTCCGTCAAAACAATTTGGACAGTTTTACGGCAAAAGAAAGTGTCTTCGTCCTTTTGTTTAAAGTTTGAGTTGTGTCTTATATTACCCGCACTATATGCCAAAATAGTTAAATCGTCAAAAAGAAGCACCCAGTGCACCCGCTGAAAAGGAATGTCGCCGTTTAAAATGCAAACGTTTTAAACAATCAATAAACATTTAAGGGCTTACAAAACATGTCCAATAAATGTCTCAACTACAATAAAAGATTGTTTTATTCATACTGCAAAATAGAAACAATTGCATGATGTTAACACCCTAGGGTAACAGTGTGATTTTTATGACCGCATGACCGACTATATTTACCCGCTCAAATTTTCTTTAAAGTTATTTCACAAAATGAAACCTTCTTTTCTAGTTTCGATATTTGTACCGTTCGAAAATGATTATATTCGTTCTTATTTTGATGGCATCACAATGTTCGTACTTCTATGGATTCTGATGTACTCAAGAGTTATAATTTGATTTAACCTGGGTTCACCTCAGAGTCTCGTATTTATACTTTTTTCACTTTTGCATATACTGAGCCTGTTGAATGAAGGGTTAGGAAACCAACAACGTGTTCTTCTTTTCGAAATTTTATTAACATGATAAATTTGTTTTACTTTTGTTTTATTTGCCCTCAATATGTGGTTCTTGTTATACTTAGGCTTCTGACAGTGTGGAATTTAAGTTACTATGAACGCCTTCAAAGAGTATTGTTTTAAAGCTTGGATTACAATCCTGCAAAACTGCATACTACAGATGTATAATTTAGAATTTTATGTGTAAGCAAAAACTGACATGACTTTTAGTAATGTATGTAGATCTATTTAAGTTGAGATTACTCAACGATAGGAAACTAATTGATATCGTTTCAGCTGAAGGTTATGCGGATATATTTTTATGGTTAAGACTACTGTTGAAAGGTAGAAACTCAGAGCTATTTGTCAGAGACATTGTTTTAACGACAGTAATCAACTTCCGGTCTAAGTATATATTTTCAGAGATGCTACTTACACTTTGAGAAAAATTCCTGACAGTTTCACAAAAATAACAAAAATCTCGATATGATTTAAAAATTGAAAGCCTCTATATTTCTCGGTTTATTCACACCGTATGACGTCATTGATTACAAGATTGATTCATTTTTTTTTTTGAAAAAGAAAAGATTTACTGAAATTGATAGAACGACGGCTATAATAATATCGTCAGATAATTTCGTCTCATCTCTACCTATCGACATTGCATACGAAACGACCTGCTGTTGCCAAATTTCATGAAGCTGTCACTGGTTTATATTGTTTTAGTTCTGTATGAATTATCAGTTAAAAACAGGTCTTTTAGCCTTCACAGTACTCCCTATATACGTAAATCAGTATCTGATTATCACGATGTGACAAACCGAAATATAAAATTATATAAAAAAAGTATCGCCTGCTTTATCAATATTAATACATGAACAATACAATGTCTTAGTTTTGTCACAACTGATATATAAAGAATTGAAATTATTAAAGGTATTTTCAGAGCAGTCTGTCTTTTGTTGAATACATCATAAATTTAGAATAATAAAAAATAAGTTATTTTGCTTTCAACTTTGGAATATATATCTTAAATTAAACTTCCTTGTTTATTATGGCAACATTTCAATACATTGTCTGTTTTGCGTTGTAATCACGATTTAAACGAAATGCTTTTATTCGAATGTTTCTTATTATTTTGGCAAACATTCATAGAAGGTCTCGTTTTTGTTTTCATATTTGTTGTTTTAACTATCGTTATCTACTTATAAACAAGAGGGCCACGATGGTCCTTGATCACTCACCTGAATACTTTGCCTTTAGGTCTGCTGTTGAGCAAACACCAAAGCTTTTCTAAGACTTTCCCTATATTAATCTATATGAACTCAAGTGACCCTCAGGATAGAGCCAGTTTTCACTCAAGGGGCATAATTTGAACAGACTTGGTACTTGACCTCTAGCTGATACTCTATTAAATTGTCTAAGTTAGTTCTAGGCTTTGTGGTTTCAGACAAGAAATCTTTTTTTTAAAGATTTCCCTATATAAGCCGATGTAAAATCAATTGACCCCCGGAGTAGGGCCAAATTTGATCACAGATGTATAATTTGAACAAACTTGGTAGAGGTCCGCCAGACAATGCTACTTACCAAATCTTAAGGCTCAGGGCCTTGTGGTTTCAGACAAGAAAATTTTCAAATTTTCCCAATATAAGGCGATGTAAAATCAATTAACCCCCGGAGTGGGACCAAATTTGACCTCAGAGATACAATTTATATAAACTTGGTAGAAGTCTACTAGACAATGCTACGTACCGAATCTTAAGACTTAGGACCTTGTGGTTTCAGATTAGAAGATTTTCAAAGTTTTCCCTATATAAGCCTATGTAAAATCAATTGACCCCCAGGGCGGTGCCAAATTTGACCAAGGGGTGTTATTTGAACAAACTTGGTAGAGGTCCACTAGACTATGCTATATACCAACTCTTAAAGCTCAGGACCTTGTCGTTTCAGACAAAAATATTTTCAAAGTTTTCCTTTCGGTTGCAATTGCAACCAGAGTTCTTGATGGAATTCAATTCTTAGAACAACTTTGGTAGGAATATCCCAGGTATGTTTCCTCAAAGTTGGCGGTTTAGGAGGAGAAGTTGTTAAAGTCAAATTGTTGACGACGCACGACGACGCACGCTGGACAATCAATGTTCTCAATAGCTAATTTTTGAGCACTTTGTGCTCAGGTGAGCTAACAAAATGATACAAAATAAATAATGGCGATGTCCTGTGATGTTTTGCCAGTTTATCTGTAACGACAATGTTGCAATATTCATGAAGTATTCGACATCATATGCAGTAACATGCACTAAAATAATTTTAAATTTAGCTTGTGACTGTATTAGGGCTTAGACATTCTGCATGGAACATTATCTCGAAGTCTTTCAAAAGATGCTCTTGTGGTAACCCTGCCCAAGGGGTCACTTGATTTTTGTAAAGACTTGCAAAGAAAAACAACTTTTAAAAATCCTTGTCAGTAACCATAAGGCCTAGTGTTAAGATGTTTGATGTTTATCATCGCCTAGTACCAAGTTTGTTCAAATCATGGCACTTGGGTCATAATTGACCCCCAGGGGTCACCAAGGCTAAAAATAAACCTTTTAATTTTTTATCATACAGCCTTTTTTTTATTGACAGATGTCTTTGATATTTGGTAACTATAAGGACCCTGCATGAATATCTTCCATTTACTTAATTCAAGGTCATTGAGGCTAAGATAAATTTTTATACATGTCCCGATAGATTATTCATTTATTGATCAATATCTGAGATATGTAGTTACATTGCTTGGACCTCTACCTCTGGGTGGGGTTTGAGGTCACTATGGTCAAGGTCAGGGTCACATAGATTTAAATTTGATTTTTCTTAATAACATCATAGTGTTATGCTTGCATTCGATACAATTTCAACCAAACTTTCACAAAACACTTATAAACAATAGATTTTCTTTTTATGACCCAAGATAGACTATCTTGGAACTATTTCGGATTCACATGCGTTTGTCGGTCGGTCTGTCAGATGATTTTTTTATGGACATTTGGTATTTTTTACATATCAGTTTTTCCGGACTGTTTTTCCTCAACTGTTATTTCGTTTTTAATAATACTTTGCAATAATCATAAGTACCAAGTTAACCACAGGTGTGCATGTTATTGCTGTATTACACTGCCAAGAACTTTCACTGAGTTATGAGCCTTTGATTTTTTAATACTTAAACGTGTTCATGCTATTTCTCAGCAACTATTTTTTTCAGATTTTAATAATACTTTCCAGGAATCATAAGTACCATGCGTAGTTGTGCATGTTTTTGCCGCATTCCAATGCCGTGATTTTTCACTGAGTTATGGGTCTTTGGTTCTTTTTTTAATTCATTAATTTGTCAATGCTATTCCTCAGCAACTATTTTAAGATTTTAAAAATTACTCTGCAAGAATCATAAGTACCAAGCGTAGATATGCATGTTGTCGCCACATCCCACTGCCATGGTTTTTTGACTGAGTTATGGGCTTTGATTCGTTTTAATACATCAATTTGTCAATGCTTTTTCTCAGCAACTATGTCAGATTTTAATAATACTTTTCAATAACCATAAGTACCAAACCTACTTGTCCATGTCATCGTTCTGTTTCAGTCCAGTGAATTGTCACTTAATTATGGCCTTTAGATCTCTTTACATAAAAAAGTTTGTCTAGTGTAAGTTTGTCTGTGCTATTAATAAGAGTATAATCAAACTTCGTTTGTAGTAAGCACTGCTGATTTTTTTTGACAGGATGGTTGAGTTTTGTGTTTATCAATATGGTTGACTTATACTGCTGAGTTAATTTTTTACACAGAAGTTTGAGCTTTGAATTTTACAGTCAATTTTGTTTATCTTATTGCAGAAAGACTATAAATGCAGAAACTGCTGTGTTAAGGCGGTATCTGGTGGGATTCATCAATTGTAATTATAGCTCTTGTTTAATTTTATTTATGCAAATAATATTCACTTGTTTTCACTGAAGCAACCTGATTTCATCATGGGTTTCAGAGTTATTGCCCCTTAGCAATTAGATTCAGGTGAGTAATTTAGGGCTATTATGGTACTCTTGTTATGAAACATGACCAAAATGCTGATAGGGAATAGATGCAATTCATGTTTTATTGGCAAATAACTGTTTCCTGAATTCAACCCAGTACTTGATTTTTTTAAAAGTTTGCTCGATGTAAATTCTATGTTAAATACAAACCTGGTTGTCACACCTGTCAACCATGATATTTACTTATGTGACTGATTACAGAAAAATCAAATTTCCTTAACTTGAACTTAATTTTAGCACAAGAAACGAATAAAAAGTTTTTCTCTCTAGAGAGTTTTTTATTTTTATTTTGTCATTTGTGTAAGTCATACTTTGTTTCAGCCACACAGCCGTGTTTCTAAGTAACAGCTTTCAACTTTATAAAATTGTTGAACGTTATAAGTAGATTGCCCTTATTTTTTTGTTTATTTTTACTTGAAGTTCAAAGTGCATCCACCCATTTGACTAAATGTCTTTAACCCTTGAATAACTGGCTTTAGTGGTAAAATGATTGTTTCAGTCTTTTAACTGTATGTTTATATAAGCTACAGCTTTTAACATTATAGAATAGTTGACCCCCTATTATTTTGTTGGATTTTACTCAAAGCTGAAAGTTACCGATCTGACCAATACCTCAAACACTCTTTGATCAAGGGTCTTTAACCTTTAGATTTTATCTCGCTACAACTGTTAAATGACTGTTTTTGAAGTCAGTCAATTTGCTTAACAAATGTAGTTTCTTCAAGGACTATTTAGTTTTTAAACATTTGTCTGAGATAAGTACCGAACAACTTCAGTGCTTTCAGCGCTTTGATAATTTTTTGCGGTGTTCTGTGGTTTATGGAATGACGTTACGTAAAGTAGGGGTGACATGTTGCTTTTATTTTGATAAGTCAGAGTTATTTTTCACTGTCAGCCTTGCTTGATCAGTCACAGCCAAAACCCCTTTTAACGTAATTCGCTATTGTATTCACCTGCCTCTGAATGTTATATGCAATAAAGGAGCGGATCAGTTGTGCAGTGGTAAATATAAATCAACATACTCCAGTAAATGGTTTTTACAATGTTAATAAAAGAAAGCAAAGTATAAAAGAGAATGTCTACGAACTAGTGAAGTTGGCAGTATCAGTAAGAGCAGTAGCAGATGGAAAAACTGAGTTGGCAGTAGCGGTACACAGCAGTAGAAGTAGAAAAACGTGAAGTTGGCAGTAGCAGTAAGAGCAATAGCTGTAGTAAGTCTGCGCGAGGGTCTCAGAAACAGCTGCAGACCGACGCATTGGACTTCTGTGGCCTGAATTCCTGAAAGTCTGTGTGAGTGTCAGTCAAAGTCGCAGACCAATGCAATGGACTACGGACGATCAGTAGACATCAAAAATGACATTTTTTTTCGATTGGCAACAAAACTCCTTAAAGTCTGTGAGAGTGTCAAAAACAGTCGCAGACGGGTTTAATCAATACGGGAGGGTCCATACATCAGGCATAGGGGATGAACAAGGAGACATGAGGAATGGAAGAGGGGCATGAGGAGTAAAAGAGCGGGGGGGGGGGTGAGGAATAAAAGAGGAGGCATGAGGAGTGAGCGAGAGTGGGTAGGCAAATGGGTTAACGCTTATGTATTTCCAAGACAAAGTGATAAACTGGGGATATAGAATATAGATAAGATTAGAATAGAAGCGTGAAAGGGGAGACTAACGTGACAAACTGTCTGACTTGCAGATTTGCCCTTTTGGAGACTGGGGAATGAGATATTTTTTTGGGGAACGGGATACAATGTGGATGGGAAAGGGGAAAGGGAGGAAAATATTTGTTTAAAATAAATTAAATTCTACGTTTTTTTTCTACTGCTACTGCTGTACCGCTACTGCCAACTTCACATTTTTCCTACTGTTGCTGTTGTGTAATGCTACTGCCAACTTCACGTTTGTTTTCCTACTGCTCCTGCTCTTACCGCTACTGCCAACTTCTCGTTTTTTCTACTGCTGCTGCTGTACAACTACTGCCAACTTCACGTGTTTCCTACTGTTACTGTCAACTTCACGTTTGATATTATTTCTACTGCCAACTGCTACTGCGTACTGTTACTGCCCACTTCCTACTAGTCATACTACAATAAATGCAAGGTAGATAATAAAAGACCGCGCCAGATAGAGGTGACAAACAAGTGTTTTATCATTTATATATATAGATTTTGATTATACATTTTATGCCATTTATCGGGTTTTCCTATGATTGTATACACTTTATCTAAAATGTATTTACTTCTTTTTTGTGAACACGCAATCATTTTCTGTTTACCTGTAGTCGTAAAACAAATTACAAAAAATACAGTTTAGTCATACCTGACAAAAGAGCATGTAATATTATGTATTTTATTTTGGAAAAAAAACTGGTTAAACGAAACGTACTATTTCAATACAATCGTAGTCTAATTCAGACGTCTTCTTTCGTTGTCTGAATATAATTATTTTCTTATTGAACTAGACCAGAAACGACTGCGGCTTGAATAAAGATAGGATACGTGCAAGAAAGATACGTGCAGTATTCTAATCCTTATATAATAAATTGCATGTGTTTTCACATTGGAATTCAAATTGTTAGTTGTTCTACTTCCACTGATAAGCGTTTAAGAATTCTTTCAAGGTCGAAACTAATCAAAACCACATGGCATTGTTGAAAAGTTATCAAGCTGATAATATAAACGTGTCGCTATTTTCAGTCATTGATAGATGTGTACGTGTCGGTTTTATAACTCGAATACAATACGGAACGAACGACGTGCTTATGATATTAAATAACGATCTTTAAATGGCCTCAATTTTGCATTTTATTTGGTTTTGAAACAAACAAAATAGTTCAAAATACAAACAAAATCAGTTGGAGATACGAAAGTATATTACTCAACTTTTGCTAAGTACCAAATGTTTTAGAGTGATTTCATTCGGCAATCGTTTGATTACGGTCGTACAAATGAATTAAAATGTCAATTTAATGCTTAATCAATTTGATTAAAGGACAAATTTAACATGTTTTTTACTGATTTTGCATTAGTTTTGAGCCACAAAAGAGTAAGACCGCCTTGATCTATATCTGATATGTTTTGTTTTCCAAAATTTTCACAACCCCATTTATTTTTACAAGACTTAGTAGCGTGCTTGGCAACGTCTTCTCATGCTCCCTATGATATTTCTGACAGTTCTAGCCGAGGTGATGGCCCATTCTTGCACCAACATGGCCTCAAGCTCCTGGATGTTGCAAGGTTGCACTTGGCAAGCAGACATTCGTACCTGCAGCTAATTCCACATGTGTTCATTTGTATTAAGTTCAGGTGATCGAGCTGGACAGTCAATGCGCTCAATACCCTCCCTTTGCAGGTAGTGCTGGACCACCTGGGCCCTGTAAGGAAGCGCTTTATTGTCCATTAAACTGAACTGATTGCAAACTGCCCCGGCATACAGCCTAAACTGGATGTCTCACATTTCATCGATGTACCGCTGACCAGTCAATTTACCTCTATTTAGCATAACGAGGTCAGTCCGTCCGTCTCAGCTGATGCCTCCCCACACCATAACTGGCACACCCCGTAGCGGTCGTGATCAGCAATATTTCCGGCTTAAAGCCTTTCCCTTAGTCTTCTCCAGACTCTCGCACGTCTGTTAGTAAAGTCTGGGCAAATCCTAGACTCATCAGTGAAGAGAACATGTCTCCAATTTTGTCTGGTCCAGCTAACATGCTCCCTCGCCCATTCTAAACGGACCTGACGGTGACGACGAGTCAATGGAATTCTTAAAATACATGGGTTTTTTGATCGCAGATTACCCTCGTGCAACCTTCTACGCACCGTCTGAGTACTAACAGTGACCCAGAAGAATTTAGAAAGTCATTTCAAAGATAAGTTGCAGTTGCAAACCGTCCTTGTCGGCCTGGATAATAAAAATCGGACTTGAGCTGCTGTCTGCCTTCGCCATGCCTCCGGACGGTTGTTACATACTGCTGGTACTTTTCCCAGGCTCTGGTGATGATGGTATGCTGTATACCAAGCGCCACACCAACTTCACGGTGTGTTGCCCCCTGCTCCAACATCCCTACAGCCCTCCACGTCTTTGCTTTACTCAAATACCGTCTTATCATAGCGTTTGCCATATCAAAATGACCAATGTAAAAAAAGTCTGACCTTTCAATGACTATAAACGTATTTTAGTAAAAATTGTTAGCACATTGTGCGGATGTATCATAATCAAGTAGTTTTGCTCTCTTAATATATACAAATACATCTGGATCAATGCAATAAGCTGCTTAATAATGCATTACACAAAGAATGTCACCATGTCGTTATGTTGAATCATTAGCATTAGCAAGTTTAATTATCTTTAAACTGAATGCAATTTTTTGTGTTTACATTTTTGTAGAAATATTTGGCATGACAAATAGATGTTGTTTTTGCTTATGAGTATTAGTTATCAATAATAAAGTTTATCTATCATATGGATCATATGGATCTTTGTAATTTTACTTATATTTTACCACATGACAACATCTTGTGCTTTATACAGTTTTTCGGTGCATTTATTTTCAGAACTAGCATTTAATTCTCAAACGGAATTTCAGTGAACACAAGTAATCCGTTTTTACAAGTTTTTTCTACGACTAATATTGTATTGTTGTTCAAATGAGCATCTAAGACGAATGAGTTCGAGTCGAAGATTCCGACATCAAATTGCTGTATTAATGGTACTATTGCGGCTTGACAGTAAAAATACTAAAATAGTAATAACTGCTGGAAAATAGCCAAGTATATTTTTATATATTGAAAGTATATAATATAATTTAAGTTATAATTGCAAATACCCAAATATCTTATGTTCTTTTATACAATATAATCTGAGTTATACTGACTTGACGCGCAACTATCTACTGCTGTTTAAAATGAAAGAAGTCTGGTTGCAGTCTAAGAAATAAACCATGGGCCTGTACATTTCAAAATTCTGATTCTACAAACTAAGCAGACTACATGCGGAATAAACCTGTAAGAACTAAGCTTCATGACTTTATTTTTGTTTTGTTTGAGCCTATGTTATTTGATCATGGCCAATGATTTTCAGGCATAAGCTCAAATTGAAGACAACTTTACGTTTAATCCATGGGAGGTTAGCCTCCTCCCCCTCGTCCCAATTATGTTCAATCTGTTTATAAATTATTTAGTAAATTTAGAGTGTGTTTATAATAAGGACATATATTCATTTATCTTTTACTATACGCGGTCGATGACGACATATGTTCCGATTCGTATGAAGGTCTGTCACAATCCCCTAAGTTTTTAGAATCATATTGTTCTAAATGGAACTTAACGGTTAAGGTTGACGTAAAAAATAGAAGCTTTCCGAATAGCATATTTAGTAGAAGTTATAAATGGACATGTTGTGGAAATATATAAACAATGTCAATTTATTACTGGCATTGTAATGCCAAGTTGTAGCCCATACTTTCTCGCAACCAAAACTCTGAAAAGTAAAACACCCTTAACTAGGTAATGATGAGTCTAGATTTGTTGTGTCCTTAGTAAAAATATCATCTAGTATGAGGTGAGCTTATCTGTTAAACACGATACGACATACGCGTCATGGGATACATATCTTAAAAAATAATTTTCTAATACTCACCTTTGGTTTCGAAGCGTAAGTGGCTTTAACTCTAGCTCAGATTCATGTAAAAGAAAACAAACAATCTATATTTCTATATTGATAGATACAAACTAAACCTTATTGCTTGGAAACCCTGATCCAGTAACTGTTTACTGAAAGGGTGCATTTTGTCTGTAACTGTTTCAAGATAACCCTGGTTAACTTTAAAATGTGTTCTAAAAAGATGTGTTTAAGAAAGCAAAAGTAATATAGCCTTTAAATACTCGTTTTACTCAAAGCCTATATATACTTTGTTGCTTGAGTATCAAGTAAATCTATTTAAAATTTAGATAACACCGTTAAGGACGTGAAGACATCAAGATTCCCCTTTATTAAATAAGTTCTCCAAATATCACAACTACTTAATAAATTTGCATATCATAATTAGTTACATGCAATGGTTTGTATGATATCGAATGCTTTAAGATACCAAAAACTTGAAAATAAAAATAGGCTTACAGGACTCTATATCACTAATTTGTTCAAACTAAATCTAGTATCTAAGAAATATGATAAATAATGCATAGCGTTTTCTCTTCCGTTGGTTATGTTCTAAATTGACTTTGAATATTTTCTAAAATAAGTCCAAAATGACATGCATATCTTTGATTTTTTTTTAATTTGCACTGCTCTTTTTTATCTCGTTCCCACGAGATACTAACTCGAAGGAACCACTTAGTCTGTCGTTCGCACGAGTGACTAAATCGCTGGAACGAGATAAAAAAAAGAGCAGTACAATTCAAACAATAGTATTGGTTTTGCAAAAACAAAGAGTTGCACAATAAAAAAAAGAATCGTGTTATAAAAAAAGCAACAGTGAATGTTAGCTAGGTCGAGGGAACGAGTTAGATATGTTGAGGGAACGACTTAATATCTCGTTCCCACGAGTTACTAACTCGTGGAAACGAGATACGAAGTCGTTCCCTCGAGTAAGTATCTCTTGGGAACGATATAAAAATAAAAGAAAAGTGCAATTAAAAAGTATTGCTTTGAAAAACAAAGTGTAGCACAAAATCTTGCTTTCTCGTTCCCATGGCATAGCTAACTCGTTCCCACGAGTTTTTAAGTCTTTCCCTTGACTAAGCTAACATGCACTGTTCTTTTTTACATCACAATTCTTTTTGTATTGCGTTACTGTATTTTAAAAGTGCTTTTGTCAGATATGCACGTCTCTTTTTTATCTGGTTTCCATGATTTAGTTACTCGCGGGAACGAGATACTAAGTCGTACCCTCGAGTGAATAAACCGAAAAGGGAAGTGCAATTTTTTTTAAAAAAAAGTTGTGCATGTCACCTCTGTGACGCCTCATGTCACCGCAGTCTAACCTCTTTAGATCTCTGCTGAAAAATTCAAGAGATCTACATATGACAGTCTATTTTTATTACTTTCAAGTGTAAACGAGATTTTTTGGTCAACAAGAAGTCACCGGGAAGTATAATTTCGAAATGTCTTTTGAGATAAGTGTCAAAAACTCGTCAAAATAGTTATTGGTTTTAAACTATCAATTCATCAGGTCCTTGCGTGGATGTTTAGGTATTGTATTACCAATGGGATATCTACCCTGAATACTCTCTGATATTACATTGGTCATTCCATTTATATTCCTCACATTTCATCGTTTTTTTTTTCTTTTTTGGTATGGTGATAATTAAGCCTTATTATTTCCAGCAATGGTAGTAAGATTACACATTTGTTCAGTAACATGTTTTGTTAAGACAATTATGTTTTGTATTTTTTTTTTTTTTTTTGATAATCCTAACTTTTATTTAATATAAGTGACAATTTCCACAACTGAAAGTCAAGACTATCACGATAAGATAAACAATAATAAAGTTAGAGGAGTCCAACTGAAAGGACCAATGTGCATTTGGTCTACCTTTGATTTTATCTGAGTAAGGGGGATAATTTTTTATCAGGAATGTCCCTCATTGTAAACCCAAAAATTCGATGGTTTTGTTTGCTGTACCCAGGGAGTATTAAATGCAGAATATAAACAACGAAACCATGTAAAGCCTCATTTAGCTGTTCTTAATCATGAATGTTTTACTTCCTTGACCGAGGCAAAGCGTATACATAAAATGCCATAAAAACACTGTTTAGAAATACATGATTATGCAGTAAAAAGACAGGTAAGAAAATCATGATAATATATAAGTGACAATTTCCACAACTGAAAGTCAAGACTATCACGATAAGATAAACAATAATAAAGTTAGAGGAGTCCAACTGAAAGGACCAATGTGCATTTGGTCTACCTTTGATTTTATCTGAGTAAGGGCGATAATTTGTTATCAGGAATGTCCCTCATTGTAAACCCAAAAATTCGATGGTTTTGTTTGCTGTACCCAGGGAGTATTAAATGCAGAAGATAAACAACGAAACCATGTAAAGCTTCATTTAGCTGTTCTTAATCATGAATGTTTTACTTCCTTGACCGAGGCAAAACGTATACATAAAATGCCATAAAAAGCACTGGTTAGAAATACATGATTATGCAGTAAAAAGACAGGAAAGAAAATCATGATAATGACTATTTCCATTCCTTACATGACTGACTACTGCAACAACTGCAACACATGTTCATATTTTATTCTTGTAAGCGCACGTGTATTTACAGCCATCAATAAATTGCACTGTTTACGTCTACCTTTGCATCATTTGAATTTTATGTATTTCTTCACTTCTCTTCATGCCTTTATTGGGATAAAGTTGCTTAATGATACGTTAGCACAATAATGTCGCCACGTACTTTAGTAAGTTAGAATAAGAATAATGTTTTTTAATCTGAACTTTAATCCGAAGCTCATTTATGTGAATTAATCTTATAAAGTCTAAATTTTCTCTAAAAATGTGCTTTCACTTAGTCTAGAGTTTCATAATCAATTAAGACAAGTCATATAGATTCAATAATAGCATGTGTAGATTTGGGCTTTCAAATGATATATACACCGTCATATAAGGAAAAGAAGATTCATTAAACTATAGTTTATTTCCATCTTTTAAAATCGACCTGATTCCGCCAGTAGTATGGTTAAAACTCCTTTCTTAGACACTCCAGGGCTGTACAACGAACCCTTACGCGTCTGGTGTTTACACGGCGGTAATGATACTACCGACAACCCAAGATATAGGGCGCCCCGACACTTTTTTACATTAAAATCAGCGAAACAATCTCCTCCTCTTGAAATAGAAAACTGAAGGAAAAATAGAAAGCCTGAATATTGATTTTCATAGACATGCTTCTTATGTATCAACATAATTGATGACCATTACCATGGCAAAAGCTTTTGAAGACAGTTCTTTGTTATGAAGAATGCTGTTATAGAGATCAAAGGCAGGTTAAACAAGAAACCAAACAAGAAATTAAAAAAAAATGTTTAGAATGAATACATAAGTTAAAGTAAATCAGCAATCAATTTATTTCTACCAAGAATGTCCCCTTTCACAAATAGAAATTTAATTTATGAAGCTACTAATGAAATTCTGAGGTTGGCAAAGTTTGGCCACAATTTCCCTAATACTGATATTAAGTAGTCCCTGGTAAAATTGACAAAACATATTTAAGTTAAATGAATCGCTAGCCGTCACAAATTTCTCCTTTATTAAATATTCTGAATAGCAAAACCACTAACTAAATTTGAATATAAATATTAGATAAATAGGATAATTAATATATTATCAAATGTGCCAAAATATCGAGCACTTCAAAATGAAGATTGGCTGACACGTCTTTTGTTCTAACTAAAATAAGTTGTTTTAACACTATGACAAATACATGTAATTCATAGCGTTCTGTCTCCGTTGTTTATGTTTTAAACTTTGAATTGTCTCTGAATATATACCATTGAAAATAAAATGTCCGAGAACTATGTCAGTTGTTATTAGATATCTGCTAAAGATTTTACGAGAGACATGTCACATTACGACAAATAATTCATAGCATTCTGTCTCCGTTGTTTATATTTTAAATTTCAAATGTTCTTTTTATTTGTACCTTGAAACCAATTGCGAAATAAGCGTCAATACAAATAGAATAACTATACAAAATAGTAATAAAAGATATCGTAAAAAAAAAGAAAAAAAAAACTTAATGGATGGTTTAAACAAATAATGCAGTGAAAATTCAGGATTTTCCATTCCTTTAGATGACTGACCATTGTAGCATACGTCTAATTTGATATTTAATTTTTGTTAAACTAAAGTTTTATACATTCAGAGGTTTTAATTTCATGAAGTCCAAATTTTCCAGAAAGGAAATATGTTTTTACTAGAATTGATAATTTGAGCACCGCCATATTCGAGGTCACGTGATCCATCCGCCAATAAATATCTGCTTATATCTCACTACAGTGCTTAAAGTTCTTTTAACTGAAGCCGAGTTCAATGTTACACAATCCTCTTTTCATTTGCGATGTTGTCTGAACTCTGTTTCAGTAATAAATTCATTTCATTATATTTCTAGTATTGTTTTAATTTTTTTATTGCTGACTTTAACAAATGATTCACTTTGAGTTAATCAAGTTTCCTACACCAGTTATTCACACAAAAGAAATATCGGAAAATAGGACTCGACGAAATTTGTAAAAGTTGTGAAAAAATGGTGTAAAGTTACACACATCTCACTACCCTTCTTTCATTAAAAAAAACAACCCTGTTTTTGTTTACCCTACAAAGTAGCCGCGAAATATAAGGATCAATTCTCCGTCGTCTGTCTGTCTGTCCGTCCGTCACAAAATTTGTCTGGACTACTCCTCAAACACTACTGGTGCAATGTCATCCAAACTTGATAAGTACCAATTTTGTTTTGCATATCGTCGTCATTTTCCATTTTAATGATTTTGTCAGAGTTATGGCACTTTAATGATTTTATTAAAGTCTGTGTGTAGTTACGCATGTCGTCGGTATTGTCCACTTAAATGATTTTTGTCAGATGGCCCTTTAATGATTTTTACTTATCGGTACCTAAATTTATATTTCTAACAAACTGTCCAATGACCCCTCAATACAAATGAGTAATTGTTTATCATCAGGCGACACATGTGATCACTGATCGCTCTCGTTTTATTTCCTTGTTCTGTTTATCTTGATCGAGCCATTAGAAAGCTCATTACCTTATTTGTTTTCATAAATGTAGTCATTTATTCATGTAAAAATATTAAGCGCATGGAAGACTCTAATAATAACCCTGTATTATTAAATTACGACTCTTGAGTTTTGCAAAACACTTTTTGAAAGCAAGGCTTCCTTTTTCGAAGTTGAAACTATCATTTCAATCATTGATATAACTGTTGAAAATGACACAGAGCAATTTTAACTTCTCGCTCAGCAACAGCATGCAAAAACAACATGCTTTATTCTTTAATACAATTTATAGTTAACCTGGCAATGAAGGATGCATTATTTAGCACTTTTTAGTTGTGAGGAACGAACATCTATAGTTAACAATATACAATAAAATATTTCAGCATTTTTGTACGGAGACTACTTTTTTAAGCGTGAATCGGTCAATATAATCCCGAATTTTCTCGCATTTTGTTTGAGGTAAAAGCTTTTTTATTTCTCTTTGAATAATACTAAATCAATTACATGCCAATATTTATAGCGCACAGCTTACAACATACAGAATAAATACACAAAACCAATTGTTTTGATCGGATTATAAATGTCTACATCCGCATCGAACACATGATGTAAACGGTTAACAAGAATATTACGACTTGAGGCCGGGAATATATACTTTTATACTAAGAATCATAAGTACATATACTTTCCAAGAATCATAAGTACCATGCGTAGTTGTGCATGTTTTTGCCGCATTCCCATGCCATGATTTTTTACTAAGTTATGGACCTTTGATTCTTTTTTAATTCATTTATTTCTCAATGCTATTCCTCAGCAACTATTTAAAGATTTTAATAATACCAAAAATCATAAGTACCAAAGGTAGTTATGCATGTTGTTTCCACATTCCACTGCCATGGTTTTTGACTGAGTTATGGACTTTAATTCGTTTTAATAAATTAGCAATTGGATTCAGGTGAGTGATTTAGTGCTATTATGGTCTTCTTGTTATGAAAATGACCAAAATGCTGATAGTGAATAGATGCAATTCATGTTTTATTGGCAAATAGCTCTCTACTGAATTCAACCCAGTACTTGATTTTTTAAAGTTTTGCTCGATGTATATTCTATGTTAAATACAAACCTGATTGCCACACCTATAAACCTTGAAATTAACTTATGTGAAGGATTACAGAAAAAACATTTTCTGCATAATAAAGTTTTGTTTTTCTTATATTTCCTATGTTTCTGTTATTTCATTTGTGCTGATAATGCCTCTGGTCAGCTGAAAGATTGTTGTCCATTTGATTATCCTAAAAGCTTTATAAACCTTGTAAAGCATCCAATTTCCTTAACTTGAACTTAACTTTAGCACAAGAAACGAATAAAAAGTTTTTCTCTATAGAGAGATTTTTTTTTTATATTTTATCCTGTGTGTAAGTCATACTTTGTTTCAGCCACACAGCCGTATTTCTAAGTAACAGCTTTCAACTTTATACAATTGTTGAACTTTATAAGTAGATTGTCCTCATTGTTTTGTTGAATTTTATTTGAAGTTCAAAGTGCATCCACCCATTTGATTAATAGTTTTTAACCTTCGAATAACTAGCTTAAATGGTAAAATGATTGTTTCAGTCCTTTAACTGTATGTCTATATAAGCTACAGCTTTCATCATTGTAGAATAGGTGATGACCCCTTATTATTTTGTGGGATTTTACTCAAAGCTAAAAGTTATCGATCTGACCAATACCTCAAACACCCTTTGAACAAGGGTCTTTAACCTTCAGAATTTATCTCGCTCCAACTGTAAAATGACTGTTTTTGAAGTCAGTCAATTTGCTTAACAAATGTTGTCTCTTCAAGGACTGTTTAGTTTTAAAACCTTTGTCTGAGATCAGTTCCGAACAACTTCAGTGCTTTCAGCGCTTCGATTATCTTTTGCGGTGGTCTGTTGTTTATAAAATGACGTAACTAAACCACAGACCACCGCAAAATGACGTAGGGGTGGCATGCTGCTTTTATTTTGATAAGTCAGCGTTAAGTGTCAGTGTCGGTCTTGCTTGATCAGTCAAGCAAATATCCCTGATAACGAAATTCGCAATGGTATTCACTTGTACCTGAATGTCATATGCAATTAAGGAGGGGATCAGTGGTCCAGTGATAAATATAAATCAACATACTCCAGTAAAGTGTTTTTACAAAAGCTGTTATAAAAGCTTTAAGATTTGACAGAAACAACAAGCATCTGCTTTAAGCTTTCTTTATTATCTGTAGCCCAGTGTATTTATTTTATTTGTAATTATGTTGTAATCTTGCAGATTGGTAGATCTGGTCTGGTGTCTCTAGACTGGTTTAATAACTTCAGCTTAGGGTATATACGTCATTGTTTACTTCTGTGTGTTATATGTTCACCAAACTATTGTATACTTCATTCGCAGTTCAAGTATTGTTCTTTTGTTCGTATATTGTATGCGTGATTGGGGTGAGAACTTTTCTGTGAAAACTCAGTCTTATTCACGAGAATTTCACCTCTGCACTACTAACTTTCCGCCATCGCACCCTTGTATCCGCGCATAACTACTATGGACCTCAGTGTGAGAGGATGGTCTCGCAACCATCTCTCTTTTCTACATTAAGTTGTACCTTACTTTGGTACCCTTACATTAATTTATTAATTAATGAAACCACTGACGATTCTGGTAAAATTCATTGTTGTAATTACTTATTTAGAATCGTGCAAAACATTTCTATGAGCTCAAAGTATTTCTATATGTCTTGTACAGTTCTTACTTAGGTTATTAAACGTGTTGCCTGGTAGCCAAAGAAATTTTAATATTTACCAATTTTTCAGGTTTCAATGAGAATTTTTTTATTAAAAAGCTGTACACGATTACTTTGTATATCTACCAGATTTTCTTGAAACAGAATGTTTTGACTTTTTTGTATGACATGAGTATGCAAAGTGTTTGGTAATTCTGAATTTTCATTTTTTTATATGATAGGTCTCTACACACATTCATTAATAGTAATTAGAACAGTTTTGAGATAAACAAGAAAACTAAAAGCCAGTGGAGATACAATGTTTATATTTATGTGTAAAAAGTAGGTACAGACCTAAGTAATAGTAGGCAGTCCAAGTTTTCTTTCAGATTAAAAGAAAAAAAAGAAAGTTCATAATCATGTTTCCTAGCAACCAGAGAAAATTATACTAAGCTCTACCTTTATTAAAAATGCCTAGTCTATGAGACAGTACATTTTGTTTAAAATACATAGAGAAATTAAATTTGTACTTTAACACTTGTGGGAACAGGAAGTTACATATCGAAAAATTCATTGAAAAAAACCTCAGCTTCTGCTTATAGTAGACAGTTTTGTTAATCGAAGAAACACGAAATCATGAAAATAAAATTCAGTTAAACTTTAAATAATTAAAAACATATACTCTAATAAAACATTTTTTACAAATTTCAAAGTTGCTAAACATCACATCTTGTGTTAAATCATTCCTTCAGATTGTGATTTTCATCCAGAGGTTAAGACATACTAGGATAGTTGCTATTAAACAGCCAGTTTTAAAACAAACAAAAAAACGTTGCTAAGGAACCACTATCTCTAATTTCATTTTCTTTCTATTGTTTGATTTGGTTTTACAACCACTACAAACAAATTTAAGCCTGGTATATGAAAAATTCAAGTGTACTTTTAAAATGCATTTTATAATCTCAATGAATCATAATTAATAACAAATAAGAGAGATATACATACAAGAGAAGCATTTAGTACAGAGTTAACATTTTTAGAAGAAAAATATCCTAATTACTCAATGATCATTCCTGTAGACAATATATCTTCCCCCAAAAAAAGCAAAATGAAGAAAATTATCCCTTTATTTATTTTGGTTGGGGAAGTCTTTTTCCTGGAAAGACCTTTGGCCTTTGGCTTATTATTAAAAGTTGGCAGTTGCGTAAAACTTTTCAAAAGGCAAGTTAGTAATAATTCTTTGTAAAATTCACTCTTTTATTCAAATATCTGGACACATGTCCTTTTTTAAGAATAAAACAAAACATATATAGAAAGTAAGTTACATCCATTTTCATTTTCTCAACATTGCTTATGTGCCCATGGGCGACGTCACGTCATTTCCTATCTGTATCATTTCCTTCAAGACTTTAGGTCGTTTCCCAGAAAAAAAATACTCCACATTATTTAGAAGAAAGAGCTAAAATACAACAGCCATAGTTATTTTCTACTCATACAATGCCACACATGCACACATAAAATGTTCAGTTAAACAGTTGAGAAACGTAAAAAAAATATTATGGAATTACTGCCCTTTGAAGTTTTTTATACTTGATTTTTGTCCGGGGCATCACTCAAGAAGTATTGAAGGTATCAACTTGAAACTTCACAGAGGGATAGATCTCATTGAGGAGAAGTGCAATGCTTAAGAACCATAACTCTCTTTTGCATAATTTTGGAGATGTCGGGTCTTGTTTGTCTGGGGCATAACGCAAACACTATTTAAGGTATCAACTTGAAACTTCACAGTTAAAGAGCTCTCATTGAGAAAAAGTGCAGTGCCCAAGAAACATAAATCTTTTTACCATAATTTTGGAATTATTGCACCTTGCAATGATAAATATTTAATTTTGTCCAGGGTATTTCTAAAAAAAACATTGAAAGTATCAACTTGAACCTTCATACAAGGATAGATCTTGCTGAGGAGAAGGCAGTGTCCAAGAATCATAACTCTTTATTGCATAATTTTGGAGCTGTCTGTTTTGTTTTTTTTTTTGTCTGGGGCATAACTCAAAAACTATTGTAGTTATGCACTTGAAATTTCATAGATAAATAGATTTTATTGAGTAGAAGTGCAGTGTCCTAGAACCTATTTTTTGCATAATTTTGGAATTATTGCCCTTTTTAATTTTTCATACTTTTGGCCGGGGACATAAAGTAACTGAAAAAACGGCATGAGGGGCAATGGCACCAGTGCAGTGGCAGTTTTCACAGACTGCATTTTTTGCACAAATGATCAAGGTAGCATCAATTTATAAGCCAACATGACTGTGAACATTGTCTTGTTTCGGGGGCATTCGTGTCTGTAATTCATTTCTTGTTTAAGTGTTTAACAAGAAACCTGCTTTGCCACGCTAAAATTGCACATGGGATGTACGTGAAGTGTTAAAACATTTTGCGGATTATTCAAGTAATTTTACAGCCGAAAGCAGAGCTAGTCTTAAACAGCTTAGTTTTAAAGTGTTAATGTTGTTAGCATAAACGACAGGGTAGCTTTGCAAACGCTGCATAACATTAATGTTCATAACATCGATATAAATTGTGCCCTCCTTAAAACTTCGAATTGGTGATTTTCTGAGAACGAGTACTCCAAACAAACATCTTTCAGAATTGTTTATTCAACAATATCCAGACGATGAAACTCTGTGTGTTGTGAAACGTTATCACAGTATTTAGACAGAACCAAAGCACTCCGAAATACTGAAATCAGCTGTTCATCAGTTACCAAACAAGTTTACTTATTTTTTGAATTTTCTCCCTTTATAATACTTAATTATGTTTGTCCGGATATTAATTTGAAAAGTATTGAAGGCATTTAATTAAAACTTCACATAATAATAGATACCGTGAATGAAAGTGCACTGTTTAATAACGACATGTCTATCTTGCTTATTTTTTAATTATTTCCCTTAATAATACTTAAAATGTTTAATGATGTTTGTTCGGAGTACAACTTCTAAAATATCAATGATATCTCATTGATATTGTAATGTCAGAGAACCACAATCCTACATTACTTAGCTTATGAATTACCTCCCTTTATGGGACTTAATTATGCTTGTCCAGAGAATAAATTCAAAACTACTTAAGGAATTTATTCAAACTTCACAAAGTAATAGAGAACAGTGAGAGGAAGTGCAGTGTCTATATATCTTAATTCTACCTTGCTTAATATTTGATTATCTCCCTTAATGATAATTACACAAATTAGATAATGTTTGTCTAGAGCATAACTTCTAAAGTATCAATTATATGTCATTATGTCTTGCCAAAGTGATAGAGACTAGTGAGAGGAAGTGCAATGTTAAAATTCGACTACTCTACATTACTTGTTTTGTTTAAATATATCTCTTTATAATACCTTAAAATACTTTTTAGGAAATTAACCTGAAAAGTATTGAAGAAAATTGAATAAAACTTCACACAGTTACAAATGTGTTTTTTGTTACGTCTGACTATAGTCAGAAGACACATAGGTGTTACTTGCGGTGTCCGCGACGGTGTCGGCGGCGGCGGCTGCGTCCCATTTTGCTTGTCCGGGACAAAACTCTAAAAGTACTGGAGATATCAACCTGATATTACAGAGACGAATAGATCTCGTTGTGAAAAGGTGCAGGGCCAAAAAAACATATCTCGCTTTTGCATATTTTTTGTCTTACTGCCTTTTATAATGTTTCATACTTACTTCTTGTCGGCGCATAACTTGAAAGTTATTGAAGATATTAACTTGAAACTACGTAAGTAAGCAGATCTCACTGTGGAGAGGTGCAGCGCCCAAGAACTATAACCTCTGTTGCTTTTAGTTGTTTCCTTTTGTAATTTTTCATACTTAACTCTTGTCCGGGGCCTATCAATTCCCCATTCCATAGAAAAAAGAGTTAAATAACTGGTATGCTATCGTCAGACAACACGCCCGATTCGTGCAATTCTAGTTTATACTTTAAATCCTCAAATAGGTTTTATAATGATTATCCTTACTATAAATTACTACTATAAATTATTACTATAAATTAAAAAGTATTTAATTTCACATGTCAATGAAATACCATTGCTAGGACATTTCTTACTTTTCTGCAATTCTGAACAATACATTGGAGAGCATTATTTGGTTTTACCACTTTCTTCTCTTTTTTATTTTTTATAAGAAAAGGAAGGTTTGCTTAACGACATTTTCTCTCAATGAATAACATACATACATTTATACATAACAGTTTATCTAAGTGGTGCTATCAAACTTGGTTTTTATCAATTTAATTGTGACAGAGATTTTGATTCTCGACTCGCAATTCTATTTGTTATTATAAGCACTGTTGAGCCTTATTAAGAAAGAGATAATTTTGCAGATTCAGCAAGAAACATGCGGCATTTTATGTTAAGTCTCGAGATGAATAAAGTGGCAATCGTGAAAATTTAAATGTTATTTTTCACCAGTATTTCCCTGGGTGGATTTAAATTTATCTGGGCGTATATGTTCACCTGGAAGGGTGAGATTGCGTAAATAAGATTTAAGCATATTTATCAATCGATTTGCGTCCACTTAACTACTATTTAAACGTTTTTTAGGTCTTTAACGCAGTCATTTTCGAGCCAGTTGATATTTCTAGTCGAGGTGCTTTTTTATCATTTGATCTGTTGTTTGTTTCTTTTTCTTTTTTTTCTTTATGTTATTGAAAATATTACTTAAAATTAAAATGGGATTAGCAAGTGAAGCACAAATCACATTTCTGAACAAAAAAAAAGGAGATATATCGACCGATACCGATATCTGTGTCAAGTTTGAGGAAATAACAATTCACCCAATGATGATATAGAAGAATAAGATCCCTTTACTACAGCTAACCTGTTCGTTTCAGCACTGATAAATGAGCTTTGTATCACGTTCATGATCGTTGACCTCACTTATCTTTACTTCTTAACACGTATATCAGTCATTGCAAATGGTACACAGAGTCAAAGGTATCAGTACAAAAGTAGTTTTAACTTAAAAAAAACATGATTAGGCATGGGAAACTGCTTCTATTAGATTCCAATCAAACTGCTTGAAACCTGTTTGATAGGTTCGTGCTGACACGGTGATTGTTCATCCTCTGGAATCAAGAATGTCATCCGAAAAGTGTTGACAGTCTAACGTTAAAAACTTGAACATTAATTCAAAATTGGCCGTGGTATGATCTTCAATTATGCATTAATAAATTGATATTTTTTCATTATGATTAATTGAAATAAATTAAAATCAATTAACTTATTAATTTTGCTAATTCGTTTGTTTTTTTGTTCCTTCATTCCATCCTCCCTTTATTTCTTCCTTGTTTCTTTCTTTCTTGTTTGTTTGCTTGTTTTTTTCCATTGATTGGTATAATGTGTGTATTGTTAAGGACAAAATAATTGGAAGCTTTGATGAAACGAATGTTAGAAAGAGAAACAAAGAGAACAAAGAGAACAAAAAAAAGAAAGATAAAACTTAGAAATAGAAAAAATATGTAGACCCACATTTGACATATTTGCAATGTTTTTGCTGACTGTTGTTGACATTTGCATTTCATCATATACGATTCAATCTTTTGCTTTCCCTGAGTGCTGTAATAAAATAAATCACACTTAACTGACAACGTTGACAAAATTTATGATAGTCTTTAACTGTTACCATAAACAAAATCTTTTAAATAATATATATCTAAAATATTTTTTCTTAAGCGACAGAGTCAGTGCACTGAAATTTGATTTGTAGTATTGTCTAATTGAATTTTACTCAGATTGTTAAAAATAGTTCTCTTGGGACACGTCTGGGCCACCTGTTTCACATAAGAATCTTTAGGTAAAACCATAATAGTATTCAAGTATGATATAACAAGAAGGGCCAAAATTCTAAACTTCCGTACTGTCCTTTGTCTGTTCTCTTATAGCGCAAGAATCATTATCGTATTTTAAATTAGAATGAATTATGTCTAAAGTAAGGAAGCATGTTCATGTTAATACATTTTGTGGTCACGTTCTTATTAAAAAAAATACGGAGTTTTGGATATTTGTACAGCAAACGCAGTTGAATGAGCGTTTTTGCCATTTGTCTAGCATTCATAGTGCCGTTGTGGAGTTTATTACGGGTGATGTTGGTACTCGTTGGCCGGTGGTCAGCTTGAACTCTGTCTGGAACCGCGTTGCACTGCCGTTAGCGTTTTGCTACGCTAACAGCCGTACATAGCAGTCCTCAGCATCGGTTGTGCATCATGAACACCCTTGACTGAGACGTCTGGTGTACTGCCCCGTCGCCTGGTACCGTGCCCACAAACGTGCAATCGTGTTCTAGCCTCATCGCGCCACCGTTGTCCATCTCGTATCGTTTGTACTTAGTGTTGCTTAACACCATTGCGTGTATAAATTATAGCACCTGAAGTCCTAATAAAACCCAAAAATATTTCATACTGATCACTATGACAAAAGGTGGCAATTGGCTTCATTACCAAACATCAGGATCTTTATAAGGACATTGTTCTCATTCACAATTTGCCCGAGTTTCTTGGCCTATTCGTAGGAGACATGTTTAAGTACATAAAAACGGATAGATATGTTGATATAAAATTTATTACCGTATAGTCAATATTAAGAGTGATCCTTTAATTGTTTTTAGCAGTATACTACTACTGTTGTAACCTTAGATAATTTTCAATAAATATGCTTTCAGTGAATATGAATATAAAATCTGAAACAATTTGATTTTGTTTCAAGGCCGTATTAGTCTGATTAGATCATATATTTGGCTGTAATTATAGAAGAGTGATTTTCACCGATTACGGAATGAAGTAAAAAACAAACACATTATACATTGCAGATCAGGAGACGGTTCTTATAAATGCTAAGACACATCAGGTAACATTTCAATACATCGTCTGCTTTGCGTTGCAGTAACGATGCAGACGAAATAATTTCACGAATGAGCGTTCCTGGGTTTCTAAGTTTATTGATGGTATTATTTCTAGGTCAGTTTCAACAAAGAAACCGAAAGAACAAGTGGAGAAAACCACGATCATTCAAATTTTGTCAACTGATAAAACGGCTGATCTAATGAATCACTGAATAAAAATCTTATCAGCTAAGTAAATACGTCAAATAAAATATGAAGAAAATTAGTGCAGATATCTTAGCTGTCCTACAGACGAAAAGATAAAAAAAACAATCTTAACTTTCGGGTTATACTTAGTCAATCAAAACAGCTCAGTTTTCAAATTTTCTGAGGCAAATTTAAGCCAACAGTTGAATTAGCAGTATAAGTAGAAACAAGTAAAACACAGTTTATATTGTCCTGAGAACAATTTACAAACATAGCATGTCTGTTCAATAAGTATGTAAGTCGAACTAGCTTTACTTCTTTTTTTCGTTGCAGTAGAGACACTAAAAATTCCCAGTTATGTCCAGTTTGAATATTTAGTCGGTGGTCTAACGTACGCCCAGCTATCCATTTATATTTTACTGTTTGCGGTCAATACCGACATTTATTCAGATTGTTTAGAAGTTCTGCAAAAAATCCTTAAATCTTTCAGAATCAGACTGTTCAAAACTGAATTCGATGGTTAATTACATAAAGAAAATATAGAAGTTTTCCAAGAGGAAGGTATCTAAAAAAAATAATAACATATTGCGATACAGGGAATGCCAATTAATTAAACAGGTAAAGTAAAGAATTGTCCCCCACCCCAACACACCCTGTAACATTACTTAATTTAGTATGTAGATGGGGTAATTTGTTTAAACATCCTACGTTCAATAACATATTTTTAATACTACATTTTCGTTTCGATTTGTAAATAGCACTAGAACTAGCTGCAAGCTCAGATTGATGTATCAACGATACAACGGACAGTTTATTTTTTTCAAATTAAACTAAACTGCGTTGTTTGGTAACATAATTGTTGAACTGTATTACTGTGTTTCTTTTTAAGTTACACGACAAAGTTGCCTCAAGGAAAACCTGGTTAAGAAATGTTTGTCATTCAGCCTTAAAAAAATCGGGGTTTTCCACTCATGAATAAAAGCCGAAACATAGTTTGTTATATTAAATCTTCTACTTGATCTTCTGATTATCATTTCGATAAGAAAATGGAGTATCCGAAGTTTACAGCTAATCTGTAACTGAATATGTTCTCAAATGAAAATGTCCAAAAACTCGATCAAACTTTAATATATCTTTGCCATAAGATTTTAGTAAAAACGCAAATCAAACCTTTTTAAACCAATAAAACATGCTATTGATATTTCATACTGCAAAAAATGAAAACAAATGGAGTAACTACATTTTGTCGAATATACACCTTTAAGAACTTAAGTTTTTTTGAAGTTTGTATGAAGTTAGTGTTATAACAACTTCCGGATCTATGCCGAGGTTACTAAGGCTATGTCAAAGTATGTTGAAAGTAAAATTTACCGGACTGTTTTCCTTTTTTGTTGTAATGAAAATTTGCTCGTCAGAATAATTGTTAGTGTTTGTTTGAACCAAACGATGTGCTTCAGCGTAACAGCGAATACTTGACATCAGGAAGGTTTTTACTTTTTTCTCGATAAAATTACCTTTTTTTCTCAGATATGTTGGGGATTACTTAAGATCTCATATAGTTGTGTGGGATGATCAAGAAGACATTGTCTCAGAAGAACATGTTTCTAAAGCTGCAAACCAAATTTGTTTGTTTCATGGTTTTTTTTCTGTTCTGAAAATCAGTCAGTTAATAAAAACGTCAACTTTATGGTAATTTGAAACACAGGTCAGCGTTTATTTCGAAGCAGTAGACATTACCGATGTATTTAAACTCAATAAAGTAAGATACCAGAAACAGTCTATTTCAATAAAACATTTAATATTCAAGCAGTAAAAACAAAAGAGAAATGCATTATCTGTTAATGTATGTTTTCATAAACATAAAAAAAATGTCAGTGTTAATTTGCAAGACATCTACGATTTTTAAGAATCATGCCCGCTTATTGACTGTAAGAGCCATATCGCTTGGCTAAATATATGATATCTAGATGATCCTGCTTCAATTTACTTGTCTTGCATGGCATGCGAAGACAAAAAAATAAGTTTATTGTACCTAATTTCCATTTTTATTCATTTTTGTATCATCTAATACGACTTATTTTTATTTTACTATTGCTAATATGAGTGAATTGCGTTTTGACAAAGTAAGGGACAGCATTTACAACAAAGTAGAAAATAAGCTAAGCGCAGTTACTTCTCTTCTTATAGACTTGTAATAAGCTGAAGTGCAAAATCAAGGTAAATTTTGCCAGGAAGTGTAGAAATTAAGATATCCCGTTCTGCTTAGTCTTTAAATTTCTTATTTGTTCCTATACAAAAAAAAAAACTTTTCCTCGTAAAACTGCATTGGAAATCAATTCTTGGTTCAAAAGGACATAACGACAGTACAGTAACGTTTGACGTAACTGGTTAAAGATTATCTTTGAAACATGAACTATTTCCATGCTATTGTACCCTTAACGACAAACAATTACATTTAATAATTGCGAAAGAATATTGTTAGGATGTTGAAAAACTTGTGTTTGACATTAAGAGACGAAATTGCCCTCATCTAAATTTAACCGCGTTAATTTCGTCGGTAAAATTTACTGTCAGGAAAATATGTTATTAAAAAAATGTCAAATTTTCTTTAAATTAAAGGCTGTGCGACGATTGTTTCTGTAAATGATTCTTCTTTTCTTTTCCGTCTTCAAATAATGTAAACTCAAAGAGACATTTAATATACTTCAGGAGGTGCATTAAATTTATGTTTCTCACATAACGAAGACATTTCAATACAACTACAAGGATCATATGTTGAATGCTTACTTATACCCCAATAAACATAGTTTGTAATGGTATTTGAGGTATTTAGAAATCTCATTGTCCCGTTCTGTTCCATACCATTGGTTTTCTTGATTACCTTAAAACCAGTGCAGATATTAATTTGAAACATCAACTATATATAAAAGTTAAAATAGAACTCAAGTTTGATAGCTCAGAGTTGTATTTTGACAACTCCTTTTCAATATGGAGGTGATGCAGGTCACTTTGGTTTTCTTTCGTCGGATCAAAATTGTAGTTACTATGATAACGAAATCAGTTAAAATACGTCTTAAACTGATGGATCATTTGGTAACCCAAAATGAATATAAACAATAAAAATTAGTAATTGAGTGGATGGCATAATGAGGTTAATATGTACTTTTTGTTTTCTTCCTCGACATTCTGAATGCTATAGTAACATAATCAATATGATGGGACATTCATCGTCTTAGCAATCCTACTAGTCCGACACGTTAACCACTCGGCCACTCCGCCACCTGAGTACTAGTACCTTTCAGGGTGAATGTTTTTTGTATTTGCTGTACTACACAAAGTTATTTACAGGCGGAACATGTCGTTAACTAGATTTATTTCATACACTATTTAAGAGGTAAACAGTGTAGCGCCATTGAAATAAAAAACCAGCTGTTTTTGTAATTTAAGTCTCATATTTTCTTTTATTTCATCGTAATCGTTGGCGGACGTGACACGTGTGCATAGATTATTGCGAAACCATGTATAAAGTTACAAAAATTGTGCACCTATTGCCTTTCTTTTAGAGGACTGACTTTTTTAGCATACGACTGTTTGAATTGTTAACAGATTTGTTTTATCATTATTGTCTTTCTTTCAACTCCCTTCATCAGTAAGTTTTTGAATGCCTTACTAAACGAATGTCACCACATAATTTGGACTGAAAAAAGTTTTCTTAACTTTCACATTTTCTAAAACAAAAGAATAAAGATAAAAGAAAAAGTATAGACTTTCCCGAAACACTTACAGGAGTTAACTCAACAAAATAGATCATGATTTTAGGAATAAGTCTGTAAGTATATAAAAAATTTTCGTATATTGCATATCATAAAAAGAAAATCATTTAAACTGACATTTGAATAGAAGTCTTCTTCAAACTGTCGGTCTGTGACATATTTTGATCTTTGTAACTGCCAGAAACGACGATAAATTATTTTTTTAGATAGAAATAAGACTTGGAAGAGTTTCAAGCAGAATAAATTTAGAGTATACAGTTAAAAACTTATCAACGGTATATGCTGTCAGTTTATTCTCAAAATAGATATTTTTATCTTAAATTAAACGTATATATTCTTAATATAATTAAATAGATAGATCAAGCAATATCTTGTTTTATCAGTACACTTAAACACAGATATATAAATACACGGATAACTACGTCTAATTTATTTTCATTAAGTAAAATATAGACGTTCATAGTATATTTGCAACATCATTTGAAGCCTGGGAAAGTATCAAAAAAGTTGCTACTTAAGACGTTCCATGATGAGTGATAATTCGAAAGGTAAATCATATTCGGTGTGCATAGAGGTTCAGTCTTAAATCTTATCTTGAGAGGTTCCATCCCAAGTGATGTCACGAGAGGATTCACTATGAAAGATTTCTCGAGAGGTTTCATCGTCAGTATAAATTGAGAGGTTTAATCCTAGTGATATCTCGAAAGGTTTCATAAAGAGTGATGTTTTGAGAGGTTTCATCATGAGTGATTTCCGAAGAGTTTCTACTATATATGTTGTGTAGTGAGGTTCCGACATAAATCATATCCCGAGAGGTTCAAACTCTAGTGATTTTACGAAAGGTTCCATCAATGTTCAATCATGAGTGGTGTCTCGAGAGGTCCACCGATAGTGATGACTCCAGAGTTCCATCGATAGTGAGGACGACCAAGGTTCCACGATGAGTGCTACCTCGAGAGGTCCATCATGAGTGATGTCTCCTGAGGAACTATACCTAGTGATGTCTCGAAAAGTTTCCTCAGAAGCAATGTTCCGGGATGTTTCATAATTTGTGATGTTTCAAGGGTTTGTATCATATTTGTTGTCATAGAGGTTCAGTCATGAGTCTTATCTCGAGATCTAACATCCTGAGTAATAAGAAGTGATGTTTCGAAACGTTTCATCTTGTAACTGTCAGTAACACTTTCTTTCAAACGAAAAAAATACGGAAAGTTCGCCTTTAAGAGTCTATCAATTGTAAAAGTGAATTTATAGATAACCATCTTGGGATTCCTTTACCGATTGATTTACTTATTACACTTATGTTTATGAAGCCTTTCCTGTCCTGGTCGTAGAAAAAAACTATTTTTCAGTTGAAAAGGAATATGTACTTGGTTATCCGTGATTTTGTGCTGACATTGTGACTTTATTCATTCTACTTTCACTAACTTTAATCCATGTTACTGTGTAACGTCTTTTTCCTATTATTTCCACTAACGACAGAACCATTCTTACATTGTCACAAAAACGAAATTGAATTTGCTGTGAAAGAAGAAAACATAATAGATGCTTTACTGGAAAAGTTACAGACTAAGGAAGTAATAAATCGGGTACCAGCTAGCAAGGATCAGGTTTTATCTAACATTTGTGATCAGGTTAAATCTGTTTGGTCTTATCGTTTGATTTTAAATTTAAATAAGTTTGACGATCACATGGAAAGGGCAGGTCTATGAATTTACGGCATTTTCACTTTCCGGTGTTTTTTTAATTGAAAGAGCAACCTCATTAGTAGATGGCTAAGGGATAACGGTCTAACCATAAATCAAATATTAACCCGACTCAGTGCATTCATTTTGTCTGATTTACATTGAGCTCGGTAGATATGACAGTCAAATTTACAGTTGAGAAACGTAAAAATATAATTATGGAATGAAAGAAAACCCTAAGAAAGCAAATGCTGACACTTAGAGACTATGCTAAACAAATAGGAAATAAAGGTGGAGAATGAACCCAGTCTTCAGTAGGCACCTATGTACTTTAAATCCCTTGAAATTCAAAGAGATTTAGTACTAAGGAAGAATAAAGGAAATTCTGATAAAATCATGTATAGATCAGAAGAAAAACAAAGGGTGTTCAACATGGTGGATTCCAAGCCAATTCAGTTAATATTACCAGATATGATTATTGAATCTGACAGCAGCTTTACAAGTTATGGGGCGCACAGTGTAACAAGTAATGCAAGTTATAGCAGTCTGTTTAGTGAGGAGGATAAAAAGAGCATATTAATATTTTGAATTATAAGCAATTTTCTTAGCTATTAAACATTTTTTGTAATAATTGCTTTAATATACATGTGCAACATTTGCTCCCTCCCTGGCCCACCCCGTTCGTTGACTCACGCCGCCGCCGCCCCAATCCTTGCGAGCGCACGACGCGCCTGTAGACAATACAACTGCTATAAAATGCATCACCAAGAGGGGGGTAGAGTTTCAAAATTAAACAATCTGGTTAAAGAGCTTTGTTTATGGTGCGCTAAGCGTGATATATGGATTACTGTGTTTCACATATTAGGCAAAATTAATGTCAGGGCCGATGCATTTTGTCGGTAAAAAAAACAGTCAGCTGATATGGAATGTGCGATTAATCCAATAGTATTCAAACGAATTATGGATAAATTTGGACCATGTGATGTCGATATGCATCAAGACGAAAGTACCAGTTACCACAACATATTTCATATACACCTGATGTACAGGCGGTTGCTATAAATGCATTTTTTTAACTGGAATAAGTATTTTTCAAACATGTTTCAGCCTTTCTGTGTAATAGGATAAGTTTTTCAAAAAACTGGGACAAGACAAGGCAGAGGCAATATTAGTGGCCCCGCTTTCTCGACACTCCATGGTTCCCTCACTTACTGCAAATGGCAGCGGATCAGCCGAGAATTTTACCTCTGGTTGGGGAGAACAAATTTCACCCAAGCCGGACCCACCACAGATCGGGGAAAATGATTGCGGGTGTTTTCAAGAGCTCAGCCAGAAACTCGGCTATCAAAATAAATTGATCCTTTAATCCCATTGTGATCTTTGTCATTAATTTCTTAAAAGTATTATATCAGAATGGGTTATGTGGTAGCCGGCCCGCTTAGCTCAATAGGTAGAGCACTGGATTGGTAATCCACGGGTCGTTGGTTCGACTTCTGGGCAGGCAAAATTTCTCCGTGACAATTGTTCTCAGACATTGTGTCATATGTTCATTTGTCTCTCACCGCTGATTCAGAATAGATCATGTGGGAACGGTAGTCAGTCACTTGCGGAGAAATTGGCAATTACTGGTTAGTTATCCAGGAAAACCGGTTAGGTGGACTGACCGCCGAGATATAACCTATGATGAAATCGGCGTTAAACCCCCAAAACAAACAAGGGTTAAGATACAGTAGAATTAATGCAGCAAAATAAGCTATATCGAAATAATATACATATTGATAATCACATAATGATAAAACAGTTTATATGCCCCCGAAGGAAGGCATCTAGTAATCGAATCGTCAGTCTGTCCCTCTGTCCGTCCGTCCGTACCCATTCTGTTCGGAGCATAACTCCAAAAGTGTACAAGGCATTGACTTCAAACTTGGAATATAGGTTGTCGATGATAAGTTGTAGTGCAATGCATAAGAAACATAACTCGAAATCACTTACATTTTGAATAATCTCTCCTTTTCAGTTTTCCTCATCCTGCAATTTTCCCACAAAGTATATGGATTGGCTTTAAATTTGGAATATAGGTTGTTAGTGATGAGGCGGAGGACATTTAAATCCCCCAAAGATCCTGAAAGAAATGTTGGATTATAGTCAGAATAGCACATATATAAATGCTTTCAGATGTAAGTCCTAAAACCTATGCTGCCAAATAAAACTTGGTACTAAAACATGTTTGCGCGACATAAACATGTTACAACATTTATCTTGGTACGCAATGTAACATTTTCAGCAGCTTTTCTATCCCCCATATGTTCTGCCGTTGGCTAAAATCAACAAGACGTATTCGTCTTTGATTTGACACATGTAGGAAATCTGGTTGATTTTTATGCTCCCCGAATGGAGTGAATATATTCGCAGCCTTGTCCGTCCTTCCGTCCGTCCGTTGCACTTTTGTCCGGATAATAACTTGAAAAACGTTAAATGAATTTTATTGAAACTTAAACACTGATAGAGACCATTGAGAGGAAGTGCAGTGTCCAAGAACCATAATTCTGCCTTGCAGGTTATGAATTTGAAAAGTACTGAAGGAATTTGGTTAAAACTTCACACAGTCATAGATACTAGTGAATGAAAGTGCAGTGTTCAATTACCATATGTCGGCCTTGATTAATTTTTGAATAATCTTCCTTAATGATACATAAAATGTCACACTCTTGTCCGGATAATAAGTTAAAAAGTGTTGAAAGAATTTGATTGAAACTTGACACAATGATAGAGACCAGTAAGAGAAAGTGCATTGTCTAAGAGCCGTATTTCTACCTTGCATATTTTTTTAATTATCTCCCTTAAGTTAATAATACTTGTCCGGATTATAACTCCTAAACTGCTAATGGCATTTCATTGAAACTTCAGACAGTTTTACAAACTCGACAGAGGAAATATAGTGACAAAGAACCATAACTCTAGTTTACTTAGGTTTTGAATTTTCTCCCTTTATAATACTTAATAATGCTTGTCCGGATATTAATTTGAAAAGTATTGAAGGAATTTGATTAAAACTTCACATAGTCATAGATACTGTGAGAGAAAGTGCACTGTTTAATAAACAAATGTCTCTCTTGCTTATTTTTTTTCTAAATTTCTCCCTTAATGATACTTAAAATGTTTAATCATGTTTGTTCGGAGTAAAACTTAAAAACTATTAAAGATACCTCATTGAAATTCCACACAGTTAAAGAGACTAGTGAGAAAAAGTGTAATGTGAGAGAACCACAATCCTACATTACTTTGTTTATTAGTTACCTCTCTTTTTGCTACTTAATTATGCCTGTCCAGAGAATAAATTCGAAACTACTTCAAGAATTTTATTAAAACTTCACAAAGTGATAGAGAGCAGTGAGAGGAAGTGCAGTGTTTAAAAACCTTAATTCTACCTTGCTTAATATTTAATTACTCCCTTAGTGATAATTACAAAAAATAAATAATGCTTGTCTAGAGTATAACTTCTAGGGTATCAATGATATCTCATTATGTCTTGCCACAGTTACAGAGACTAGTGAGAGGAAGTACAATATTTAAATTCCACCACTCTACATTACTTAGTTCTTTTTAATTATCTCCATGTATAATACCGTATAATACTTGTTAGGAAAATAACTTGAAGACTATTGAGGAAAATTGAATAAAATTTCACACAGTTATAAATGTAGTTTTTGTGACGCCTTACTATAGTCAGGAGACACATAGGTGTTATTTGCGGTGTCCGCGTTCCATTTTGCTTGTCCGGTTCATAACTCTAAAAGTACTGGAGATATTAACTTGATATCTCAGAGGTGAATAGATCTCATTTTGAAAAGGTACAGGGCCAAACAAAGATCGTAAAAAACAAAGCAAATTGAAATACTGAATATATCTAGTTCTTGGAGATGTTTTCTAAAGGACCCAAATAAACGTTTAAATAAAGGAACATTTCGAAGACAACTGACACTATACCGAAATGCATATATTAAAATGGCACTAAATTTTTTATATATATTTCTACTTGATTTCTGACAGCTCTTGTTGACGTTGACATTTTAATTTGAAAGTATTAGAAAGCGTTTTCCCTTTTAGACATGTATTTCAATGTGAAGTAAGAAGAAGAAAAAGAATTGGTCTATTTAGAGCTACGTTTTTGATGTTTTTAATTTGTTGACTAGTTCTGTCTGTCGGCGTATCTTCCTTCAAGACTAAACCAGCTATCATAAAACGTCTCGACCTTTTTATATCAGTTAAACCAATGTAGATGTTTTCATAAATCTTAAGGAAGTGTTGAAATTCTAGTATGCTATTTCTTTCATGTACACATTTCTGACGTCACAAATCTTCATATTTCAAGGCTGTCCCTTCCAAAAAATTGCAAATGCTGCTTGTAAATTAGATTTTGGTAATAATTTCTAAGCGGAACAAACATAATGTTTTATTTAAGCTGAATGTGTATTAGAAAATGTTTGACTTTGATATTTTAAGACGTGATAATGAAATGTTGAAAGTCATCTATGTTATAGTACTATAATGAAATCATAGAAAAAAGACCTATGCATATAATCAATAGATAAAGAATGATTTTACTGTTTTTCGTCTTTATCCTTCTGATAATAATCTGTCAGTGACATTTACGAGATCAATGTTAAATTATCAATATTTTATTTTAATGTCTTTTTATTTTTTTACTAGTCTTACTATTGCGTCGTTAATTTATCGAATTTTAAGTCTACAATTTTACAACAACATATTCAGATAAAACAAAGGTATAAGTAAATAAACAACGGAGAAGTTACTATGTTCTCGAGAATTGTTTTTAAAAACTAAGAAATAAGTTGCATGTATGAAGTTAGGAAAGTTAAGTACAAACTGTTGCCGTCTTATAAATAACCTCAGTCCTTTTCTTTATAAAAATAGATACTGGTCGAGCCTACAAATGATGGCAGATCATAGGCACAATAAACCTGTGTAATAACTGAACTTCAAGACCTATATTTTTTATTGTTTAAGCCTATGAAATTAAATTCTGGCCAATGATTTTGGGCATAAGGAGATATTATCTCCCTTAACATGTCAATACTTAGACTATTATTAGTGTGTTGTAACATAAGACCAGATATCCATTGGTCTTATACACATTGATGTTATACTGTTTGCGGTCGATGCTGACAATAGTTCAGATTCACATGGAGGTCTGCAAATATTCCTTACGTTTTAAGAATCGTATTGTTCCAAATGGAACTCAACTTCCGAGAGGAAGGTATATTAAATAGAAAATACATATGGACATATGGCCGACAGGGTATAGAAAATCTCAACTCATACAAGAAATTGGTAAAACCAAATAATGATCCCCGAAAACGTATTATTGTATTTGTAAGTTACACGTCACAACTGCCTGTTTTGAGTTTTGACAGCTGTGAATCACGTAGATATTAGCTTAAAATACATGAACACTCGTTGGGAATGCTCCATTTTTCAATACAGATGAGAACTACAATCCTGTTAGGGACCAGCCTTTAAAAGTATTAAAACATTTCTTTTTTTCGAGAATACATGATCACACAAAAACGTTTCTTCAAAATAACCTTGATAAATTCAGTTTTTATTTGTTGTGACTGGTAGTATATAGTTCATTAATAGGTTAAATAAACCATATGAAGAAAACTAAACTGATTATTTTTCAGAAAAATTGTTCAATATGAAGTTGTAATGAACAAGACAAGAAACTAGGCATACAACGTATAATCAAAATAAAGTATACACCTAACAATCTATTCATAATGATTACATGTGTCCATGAAATTACTTTTTACGTCTGTCATTTACGATCTCTTCATATCGCTCTTCCTCTCGTAGTGTTCATTACAAGATAACCTGTTGACTTAGGTCCCCGAAATAAACCACAGTATGACATTAACTAGATAGGCAGAATTGGTTCTGTAAGAGCTTATTGTTATTTAACCTAGTTAATGTGAAATAAAATCGCTTCTTCAGGTCGGTTTTAATTTCAACGTTAAACAAAGCATATTATTTGTTTTTAAACTATTATTATTGTTATACGGCTTGCGTTATTTAAAAAAATCTTTTCAGATTAAAGCAAAAATATTTGCCATACATCTAACATGTGTATTTTCTGAATTATATCTAGCTGGAAAGTTAAATGCATACCGGCATTTAAATGGGTTATTCATGCAGCTGATTTTTTAAAATGTTTTTGTTGTTGTTGTTTTGGGGCCTTTTTGGCTGTACTACGCGCAGTAAATTAATAAGGTCAAAATTTTATGATTTATCAGGATGTATTTCATGCAATATTAAAGACAGGAGGTAAAAACTGTTGAACCATGGAAAGCTCAATATAAATGTTCTTCATCATTTTCGATTTATTTCTACAGTAACTATAATTTCGTTATAGTTGACGTCGCTGACGGAAGCGACACAAGAACACAGAAACATTGACAACATATATAAACGTACAAAAACAAATGGTGCAAATGCGTCCTTCCCTTAAGAGGATTGACTGTTGTAACATATGACTGTTTAATGTGTTAAACAATTTGTCATTTTATTTTTGTATTTCTTCATCTCCCTGTATTGGAATGCATTATACAACGCGAACTCTTAATTTTGAATGTTGAAGTAAGTAGCACGTTCTTCGAACTGAATTGAATTTCCACGAGTAATGCAGTAAAAGTCAGTCCTTAGACAGAGCCGGTTCTAAAACGACCTCGGAAGCATCCTAGAACTCGGTTTTTTTAATGTACTTCCTTTCATCTTCTACCTGAATGTTTTGCTTTGGACAGTCTTTATTAAAATTTCACATATTAAATCATAATGACCAGATGTGACATTGACCTTGACCTGAACAAGCTGGAACCTGCGCTCTGCACATACTACCTCTGCTTATATTGGTTAACATTTCTGCCAAGTAGTTCAAATTTCCTTCCATCGGTTCAAAAGATACACATCGGACTCGGAATAACACGGAGAAATGTGTCTATCTTAACACAGCAAAATAAAAGCATATTGTGTCTTCTGAATTGCTTCAAACTGTAAAAGGAAAAAAACAGAGAGTTTTTCCCTTTTTATTTTGTACCGCATTCTAGGAAAAGTTATATTATGAAACCGTTATAACAAATTTCCCTTATAATAATCAGGTCTTTTAGACCCACAACGTCACAGTCTCAATTCATAGAAGGAAATGTAGATGGAGATGAAGTAAATAAATGAAAAAAAAATATTATAAGGAAAACAATTCAAAGTACAGTTGGATTCAAAACTGTGACAACATATTTATATCTGCCTGACACACATCATTCGTACAAAATTTTCGACAATGTTGTATAAAAACCTTTGCAACATTCCCAACATAATTGGTAATTGAATTAATGAATCAGTTTACCTCCGTCCATTTTGTTTTACATTAGGTCTTTTTTTTGCCTTTTACATTTCTTGACTTGTTAAAAAAAACATATATTGTTTGCAAGCTTTTTGTCTTTATCTCAAAATAAGCTAACTTTTGGTGGTGGGGGGGGGGGGGGAAATCTTGATCGTCTACCTTTTCATGTTCCTAAAAATTTAACAGAAATGTTTGTTCAACCTGTCGCGTATCTATTTTTTATATAAAAAAGTGTCTTTCATAAACTCGTATGCGTTATTGCTTTTAACAACGACTAAAGTCACCTGGCAGTTAGTACAACTTACTATTTTACGCGTATAACAAAATATTCATTCATTTTATATGCGGAAGAATATGTCAAAAGATACCTTCCTATACAAATATTTTATGAATGACGCAAACAGAAAAAAACGCAGTTATGTAGTTAACCTATTTCGAAACAATTAGTATTCCCTAGTATGAAAAATCGGGCAATCAGAGAATATCGGGTTTCGGTATAAAATTTGTTAAATTGGAGGGTATGAATGACAAACGTTTTTTCCAAAGGTGTAATGAATCAGCAGGAGCAATTCATCATAGTCCCTTTAAATGATGGTATGTCTTTCCCAAAAGGACTTTTTTATTATTTTTATTTTATTCCAACCATTTGATTGATCAATACAGAGTGAATATAAATTGTTCCCTCTATTCAGTAAATCGTTTCCTAACTCCTCGAAACAATTTGGTTACTCTTGGAAACAACTTAAATGTAGTGCGCCTTCAAATGTAGAATGTTTTGTTCCCATAATTAAGTCGATCTTAATTTCAAACCATATGCTATGTTCAGCCAGCATAAAGAAGAGATAAAAAGTCCGAGTCAATAGAGATGAAACTTCCGAATGCTTAATTACAAATTAATAAAAACTTAACACATTACAGATACACACACAGGTAAAACTTACACACGACATAGTTCTCTGGGACAGTTGGTCTGATAATGCTATACTTCCAGACAACACGGACATCGTTTATGATGAACAACACGGGTTAATTGAGATCAGGGAAACAGGCTTGTATCAAATTTACACACAGGGGGTATTGATTCATGACAATATCACACAAAAATATAAAATTAACAAGCGCGCCATATATACACCAACATTTTTTTGTTTGTACAGAAGCTGGACGAGAACAAGAAAAAGTCATCTTGAAGGCATCGAATGCCTACTGCAAGGCAGACAACCAGACAGTCAGTAGTTACCTGGGTGGTGCATTCCATTTATCCGAAGGCGACAGACTGGCCGTGAAAGTTTATCAAAGAGCGGAAATCGTTGCAATTGCTCATATGATTTTTTTTGGTGCATATCTGTTGTGATATTTAGAATATTTTAAAGTATAGTCGCTGATTCTCTTCAAGTATAATTCTTCTTAAGTTCATGTACAAGAATTTAGGAGTATTGATTACTAGGCTAACATTTGAATGAGTGTTGGCAGCATAGAGGATCCACGATATATTTTTGATTAAGGAATTATAGAACAAAGTTATTTTATATGTTATACTTGTAGAATACTTTGCAAACTACTTTAGATAAAGTTCAGCAAAACGAGTATTCATTTGCGCTTTAGAAATTTTCATAAAAATAATGTTAAAGGATGGATAAAGGTCTCTTTGAATTTTTACGGGGGATGCACTGCAGACAGACTTAACAGATATCAGATTGCAAAAAAGATTGCCCAGTTTATATATTCACGGAATTTTAATTTTACTTTGAACGTCTACTATTTGTAATAACCAGCAATTACACTATACACCATATAAATAGCATTTTATAAACAAATAGAGGTAATAAGGTGATCGTATTTACGTCATTCAGATGTCTGTAGGTTTTGAATAGAATTTCCCTCTCCATTATAAAGGTGTAATATCGTAAGCGAAAATATCAGTTGCTAAACTAGAAGTTACAACAACTACTCTAAAAATAAAATCATGTTTGCATCCTGTAACGGTAGCTATATTGCTTAATGTTGATTTAAAAGTCTCAGTCACCAGTGGGTGATTACGTATGATTGCAAAAAGAAAAAGAAAACAAAACGGTGACAACTTAATTGTATCTCTATATAACATTCCCAAAAAAATCTCTAATTGAATTAATGAATCATTTCGCTTCCTTAAATTTTGTTTATACACGGTTATAACACACTCTTTACAAACCTACATTTCTACTTAAGTTTGTGCGCATCTTATGTAAGAAAAATAATGGTTTTCTTAAACGGCCCATTATGTCATTTGAAAACTGATCCTGCGTAAATCCTTATTCATGTCATAAGGTTTTTCTCGTTTGTTTTTTTTTTTTTTTGTTCTTTTTTTCCAAAATAAGGAGACTATGGGGAAACAATTTTGATAATTAACATTTTCATGTTAATACAAATTTAATATGTTTGAGCAAACTGCCGCGTATGCATTGATAAAGAAAAGTTATTTCATAGTCTTGTATGCGTATCTACTTTTAGCAACGACTACGATATTGCGGAATGTATTGAGAGATTCTGAGGTTATCTGATATGACTTTAAGTATTTTGTACTACTTAAGTTTTACGCGTATTCATTCATTCATATGCAGAAGGATTAGGCAAATAAATAAACCTTGCTATACAATTTGTTATCAATGCAAAAAAGACGCAGTAGTTAATCTAATTTGAAACAATTAGACTGCCGCCTACTGTGCACAAACAGGGAATATCGGCTTTCGGCCACGTTAAATTTGTTTATTTTGAGGATATGAATGATGTAAGTAAGTCGTTACACTGTCATAGCTATCTGATGGAAACTAGTTATTTTCTCGTAGATATTAAATAAAACATAGCGCATGACATTCATTTGCTACAAACTTCTCGACACAGATATGACCTGACTTTCTTCCCATGTCAGTCCCACAATAAGTAAGTACCGTGAGTATGTAAACTTTTCCCACGAATAATTTAAGAGAATTTCGTGATACTTATCGAGGGAAATTGTGGTATAATAATTTGAATGATATTATTGGAATTAAAATTTATGTCATATATTGTGTCACTGATTAGGAAAGAACTTTACGTATAGTCTGATTTGTATCTAAAAGGAGAAGAAGCAAGTCCTGGTACTCAAGGGACAGTTACTTAGAGTGGTTGGTCTAATTCGACTGTATTTCTTGAGTACTTGGAAAACCACTTTTTAAGTACGTTCAATGCCCTAGTACTGATCAGTCTCTGTTGCGTATATCTGATGGACACAGGTCCCATTTTACAGTACCAGTTATTGATTGGTCCAAGGTTCATAACGCAGCTTGTTTTGTTTACCGGCTCTTGTATTACAACCTCTTGATGTTGGCTGCTTTGGTCCACTGAAGCATATTTATAGTTCCAAATGTCAAATATTTCTCAGGGAAATCCCTGCTTCCAAAATTACCAGATACAATATCTGCTCTCTAGCATGTATTGCATACAGTTCTGCGACTTTCAGTTGTTTACATAAGGTCTGCATTTAAACGAACTGGGATTTACCCTTTTATTCCAGATGCTTTTTCGGACATACAGCTGGCACCCTGTAAAGCACTCTCAGTCCCCGAACCTAATTCTGATACTCAGGTACTAGCTGCCATAAAATAGGAAAGCATACACATACAAACTATTTCTAGGTAAACTGATCGCACATAAAGTTAGCAGATTATTATTAACAAATTCCGTTTAACAAGCATGAAACATATTATTTCTTTGAAATGGTCAGTAAAACAGTTCGCTTGAATTAACGTTTTTCTTTATAATTATATACAATAAATTGATTGAAAAATTAAATAGTAAATCAATAATGTTTGAAAATGTAAAGTAGCGAATGAAATGTCAATCAAAAAGATGGAAAGTGTAAATAGCAAATGGTGCCCAAAATAAAATAAAAAATTAAAAAAATAAGAAACAATTATCAAACTCAAATGGTGATTAGTTTAAAAGTTATTTGAGGATATGTGCTGAAGTTCCCGTTTCTTTAAACATTAAGCAAAAAAGACTGTAGAAGCGATCTACTTTTGAAAGAAACAACTACCATGGATTTCAGATACTAGTTTTTAATTATTTTTATTTGATACCTTATTTTCCAATAAATAACCATTTCTATATGCCTTTAAAAATATATATTTATAGTTTGTTGACCATTGGATGATAGAAAAAACTTGCAAAAGGTGAATGATACAATTTAGTTTTCGACCTCTATTTCTGTATTTCACCTTTTCATACCAACCAGAATATGAACCGTCACATGCGACAAAAAGGCAGTGAATTGGAAATCTTATCTATCTATTTGAGCTTATTTACCGTCGGTACCGGTTGCCCATATGACCGACGCGCCCTAAAGATATTAGTTATTTTCTGTCATGGGGTAGTGCAAGATACAGAAAGCATACCATTCCAGAGACTCCCCTGGTTCTTTTACATGCTCAGTGTATAGCACTGATACATTGGACCTCGGTTTAACGTCTCATCCGAATGACTATTAGTAATGATAGTGGCTGAGCGGGGGATCGAACACGGGACCCTTTACTTTATACTTCATATGTGAATGATACCGACTTTGCTGTGTTTGTTTGTAGATGGCAGGCAATTTACTCGCTACAAATGCAAAAATGACAGTTATGCTGAAAACAGAAAACCAACAATTAAATTAGTAGGACGAAACGAAAAACAGACCGGTAAGTATATGTTTTTATACATTAACCGCAGATTCAAAAAGATATACGATGAAAATATTTATATGATATGCAGCAGTTATTGTAAACCATACGTTATTTTCAGCGAGACGAAAAGAAATAAAAAGTCCGATACAAAAGAGATGAAACATTATTACAAATTGTTAAGTTAACGCTTTTCAGATGCAATTATACACGTTGGTAAAATTTACACACGCAAAAATATTACATGTCTTTCAGATGTAAACAATACAGTTCTCTGGGATAGTTGATCTGATGATGCTATACTTCCAGACAACACGGACGTCTTTTTTGATGAACAACTCGGGTATATTGAAAGCAGGTTTCTATCAGATTTACACACAAGTAGTTCTGAATAAGGACGAGGACTGGTACAGTATGTTGAGAAGAACACACAAATATACGCATTTAGTCATTCGTATAAACCAATCTGAAGTTAGAGAAGAAATCATCATGAAAGCATTGAATTCCTACTGCTCGTGCAAAGACAGGCCATCAGACAGTAACTTGTTACCTGGCAGGTGCGTTTCATTTGTTATATACATTACAAATGCGCTTATACTGAAAGCAGTTGAATATTTATCTTGCAAAATAAGTCCACACTTCTATACAAGCTGACATTGAAAATATGCCAAATTATAAAATAACTAGCGTGATCGGCTTTTCAAAATCAGTGCAGATATTTTATCTATCAGAGCAGATATTTTATCTACCCTTTAAATAGTAAAAAGTTCTGAACTGCCAGGTTATACTGTCAGAACAACTCAGTTCTTTTATTATTTCCTAGTTAACAACCTGGAGGCCAATAAAAAGCCAACAGTTGAATCAGTAACATAAAACAGCAACAACAACAAAAAGTAAAACACTTCATATGCTGATGACAGAGCGTAAGACAAATTGACGAACATAGCAAGTCTGATCAATATGTATGTATCAAGTAGGCTTCCTTCTTCCTTGCAGTAGGCGACATTTAAAAGAGAAACCTACATACATCTGCAGTTATTTTGGTGCAGATATTAGGAAACAAAGAAACATTTGGACCATTTAACATTGCGCAAATTTGTCTCTGAAATAAGTATCTTCTCGTGAAGAGGATATTGTCTTTTAAGTTTGGTATTTTGTTCACAGATAGCAGATTATGATAATCTTCACTGAAGTTTATTCATAATATAATAGTGCGAATGTTTGTGAACGCACGCTTGTGCGTTCGCACGAATTTGTGTCCGTTAAAACTTTACAACTAATGCTTTTATTACAAAGTATTTTAACCAATTTTTTTTTATAAATTATGATATTCCAAGTAAAGTAATACATAAAAAGGTTCCATGATTCCATTTCAAATACTTCAGGAGATACGCACGACACAAACAAGAGAATACACATTACTACTTTTTCAATGACCTTTACTGTGATCAGACTGGCACGAGCTACAAACATTACCTAGGTGCACAACAACTATCATTGCTTACATAAATGCAAGAATTCGAGATTTCGTTTTAAAAAGTTAACGAGCTATGCGCGACAAAACCTTCAAAATGCCCTTTTTTTAATATTTCAAAAGCCATAACCGTAGAAAAACAGAAAAAAAACAACTCATCATGTTGACCTTTAATGAGAGTTTTCGTGATTTTATTTCAAATACGTTAGTAGCTGCTCACGAGAAAATCTTTAAAATACCCATTGTTACCATTTAAAGGGCTGTACCTGTTGTCATACTGAGACAAGCTGCAAACAAAAGCCAGGTTCACAACAATTCATGATGGCTGATATTCATACAAGGTTTTGTATTTTATTTCAAATACTGTGTCACAAACTTCAAAATGCCCATTTTAACAATTCAAATTGTTTAAGCGCTACGTGCGACACAATCTTTAAAATGTCGATTTTTACTATTACAAGGTATTTAACGGAGATTATACAGGGACGAGTTGTAAAGAAAACCCAGGTGCACAACAACTTACCATGGAAAACAATCATGGAAGGTTTCGTAATTTCATTTCAAATACAAATATGTACGTTAGGAGCTACACGCGGTGCTCATTTTTACTATTTAAAGGACCGTAACTTTGGCCATATTGGGATAAACAAAACTCAGGTGCACAATCACGCATTATGGCTGACATTTATGAAAGAACTCGAAATTTAGTTTCAAATAGTTAACGAGCTATGCCCGACACAAACTTCAAAACGCCCATTTTTACTATTTTCAGGGACTTTACTGCAATCATACCATGATGACCTGCAAACAAAATTCCAGGTACATAAATCATTGTGGCAAACATTCACAGAAGTTTTCGTTATTCCATCTTAAATACAAAAGGAGCTACGTGCGACACAAATTTTTCGGAAGCACGGACAGAGATAAATCTCAGTGCCCCTCCTAATGGGAGCACACAATTCGTGTCAAAAACGTCATTTTCACTGACTACCGTTTGGCATTCCCAGAGATACAAGATTTTGTTTTCAAATTAGTTGTTTTAACTTCCGTTATCTACAATCAAGAGGGCCACGATGGCCCTAGATCACTCACCTGAATACTTTGCCTTTGGGTCTGCTATTGAGCAAACATCAAAAGCTTTTTTAAGATTCTCCCTATATAAATCTATATGAATTCAAGTGGCCCCCAAGGTAGAGCCAATTTTCACTCAAGGGGCATAATTTGAACAAACTTGGTAGATGACCTCTAGCTGATACTCAGTTAAAATATCTAAGTAAGTTCTAGGCTTTGTGGTTTCAGACACAAGTTTTGCCTAAATAAGCCTATGTAAGAAAAACTGACCCCGGGGGCAGGGCCAAATTTGAACACAGGGGCATAATGTAAACAAACTTGGTAGAGGTCCACTGAACAATGCTACATATCAAATCTTTAAGCTCAGGGCCTTGTAGTTTCAGATGAGAAGATTTTCAAAGTTTTCCCTATATAAACCCCCGGGATGGGGCCAAATTGATCCCAGAGATACAATCTGAACAAAATTGGTAGAGGTCTACTAGACAATGCTACGTACCGAATCTGAAGGCTCAGGACCTTGTGGTTTCAGATTAGAAATTTTTCAAAATTTTCGCTATATAAGCATATATAAAATCAATTGACCCCCAGGGCTGGGCCAAATTTGAACACACTTGGTAGAGGTCTACTATACAATGCTACATACCAACTCTTAAGGCTCAGGGCCTTGTCGTTTCAGACAAGAATACTTTCAAAGTTTTTCATTTCAGTTGCCATAGCAACCAGAGTTATAGATGGAATTCAATTCTTTGAACAAGTTCGGTAGAGCTTCATGCAAGAAACATCCCAGGTATGTTTCGATAAAGTTCTCTTAGCGGTTTATGAGGAGATGTCGTTCAAGTCAAATTGTTGACGACGCACGACGCACGCCAACGCTCGCCGGAACATTAATGTTCCCAATAGCTAACCTTTGAGCACTTTGAGCTATCAAAAAAAAATAAATGATGGCAATGTCCTTTGATGTTTTACCAGTTTACCTATACCGACAATTTTGCAATTTTCATGAAGTATTCGACATCCTTTGAAGTTACATGCACTAAAATAATATTCAAATTTAGCTAGTGACTGTATTATTAAGAGTATTCATTTAATGCAAGAAGATAGTGGGAGGGGGGCCCTTGATGTTTGCAAATCCGTAATTTTCTTATCAAAATTTAATTTATCTAATGATCAAACAGAATCTTTTAAAGCAACAAACAGGGTATATGTCTGGTTTTATTCTTTGAGTAAATTTGGTATTTCAAGGTTGAATGATTTTTGCTTTCTCAAACATTTCTTTTAAAACATGTTGAAAAGTTAACGACAGTAAGCTTGAATCAGTTTTATCGTGTAAATTATAGACAAAATAAGCTGGCTCAGTAAAACAGTAAGTGAATAAGGCTTACTAAATTAAGCACTTTATGCAATAATATCTACCAGCTTGAGTCATTGGCACTTGGTTTTAACACAGTTGCCGTTATATTTATGATTTTGCATATTTCTGTTTACCCCTGTATACTGAAAACAGTAAAGGTAGTTCAGCGGCCATTTTTCGTCCGAAACGGAAGTGATGTCATCAATATCACGGCTTCTAAGTTGAAACCAAGTTCCTATGGCTTGAGCGACTTAAATAAATGATTAGAATAGTTATTATTCAAGATATATGTCGTATGAGGTAGGATGTTTAGCAAATAAGCCAAGCGACTACTAGATAAATTATAATTACAAGGTGGGGGAGTACCAAAATTTCGTTTATGCTTATGATACGTGTAGTAAAGTATTTCGTTTCTTTTTAAAGTCTTGGTTGTATGCACGAATGAGCCAATACTTGACATCACAATACAAAGGTAATTTAATTAATGAACATTCTCTATTTCCTTTCCAAAATATGTATATTTATATTTCAATGAGTAAACCTTTTTCTTGGAAAATGTCTAAATTGTTATCCCAACATTAACCGTTCAGTTACATTTTTAACAATATGATTCTATAGACTTAATGGGTTTTTGCAAACCTTCATAGAAATCTGAATAAATGTCGGCATCGACTGCAAACAGTAAAAGATAAATGAATATCTGGTCATATCTTAGAAATAAAACCTTCTAATTCGCGCATGCAATTTAGCAGCGATTCAAGCTATGACGTCACCAGTGCGTTACTGGTTAATTTTAACCGGCGATTGCCCAGCTACAGGGTAGATATACCACGTGTTTTACATCACAATTATGTAAATAAACAGCTCAAATGAAATTTGAAAAAGTGCAATGGCTTAATGGTATCATACTGAAAATCACAGTCACAGTTCGCTTAAGACTTGACAAATTCTGACGAAAAGCATTTGTTTATGAACTGTTATATGTCTATATATTTGGATTAAATGCATACAGCAAAAACTTGCACGCCTCTTATATAGTTTAGCAACGACGTTAAACGAGGATATCACGTGATTTCCATAACAATGGACAAAAATGTCACGTAATTTTAATACTATTTCGCACGAAACGACGTTAGATGTGGAAACCGCGCGATCCAATAGCAACGGACAATGATGTCATTTGAGTTTATGCCTTAAAATCATTGGCCATATCCAATTAAATATTATATACCTTGACATAACACAAAGAATCAACGTATGCATGTCATTATTATTATTATTATTTACATGAATATTATTTTTGTTTTTGAAATAATATTGAAGAAAGCGCATAAACACGAGATGCTATTTGTATTTCGAGGATTAAAGTGACACATACGGAAAATAACTTTTAGATTTTGCGAGGGTTTAAATTGTCTCTTGAATCGATATCGATCAAAGTAATCTATATATATTTAACTTATTTTACTTGACGAACAAATTTTACCCATCGATTATACCTTTAAACCTTCTAACTACTATTTAAGCGTTTTATAGTTCGTTAACGCAGTCTTTATCGTAAAGCGAAGGTAAAGGCAACATTTCTATTCGAAACACTCCGATCATTTTTGAAAATAAACAGAGCTAAAATGGAATACGCAAATGAAGCACAAATCTCATTTATAAAAGGAAATAAGGCGAAAGGCAGAAAAGAAAATAAACAAAGAGAGAAAGACAAAAATAACAAATACTACAATATAGGGTTATGCATGTTTGTGTGTCTCGATGTATTTCTGATAACTTCTATAATCGTGATAGTCTGTTACATGCAATCTGAGAAGCAAAACGTTATCTCGGACGACACCGATATATGTGTCCGCTGTAAGGACATTATTATTCACCCAGGTGATGATATTGAAGGGATTGTACGCAAAGGAAACAACAATGAGATATGTTATGTGGAGAACAATAAGACGTTAGATGTTCTTGTTGGTTATGTATGTATGAACATTAGTATTGTCTTATTTTATTTTCAAAGAACCTAAAACAAAATCTTTACACAAACAATTGCAAAGGTAATGGATGAATAGATTACTAACAAATTCCGATTAACAAAAAAAATACAACGAACAGATTATTAATTTGAGACAGAGAGAAACATTCCCCCTAACAAAATGATAAATGGACAACAAATAGCAAGTATATGAAATAAATTTGCAAATGTAAGCTAGTTTAATATAGGACAATGAAAGATATGCCAAGTGGTAAAAAACAAGTCGTGCATATTACATGAAATACAAAATTAAGAAACATTTTTCAAGCTCAGAAGTTGATTAGATTAATACATTGTAGATAAATAGCTGAGTACATGGTTTCTTTAAACAAATAGAGTAAAAGGCTCATAATTTGATTGTGTTTGAAAAGAAGGAAAACTTTAGATTTCTAACAGAGTTTATGGTATTTTATCATGTCATTAATATTTTTACAGTTTGTTGACCACTGGTTGAAGGAAAAACTTGCCAAAGGTGAAAGACACTTCTCTCAACTATTTTTCTGCATTTTACCATTTCATAAATATTAGTAAACAGTATCATGCGGCAAACAGGAAATACAATGAAACATTCATCTACTACTTTAACGGCATCTTAATAGGTGTGTCATAGATAAACATTTTGTTTAGATTGGTTGTTTTCTTTTAACAATAATTCTTAATGGTAGTTTACAGTATCCTCTGTCAAAGCTTTGAATGCCGTTTATCTAGTTAGAATTTGTATATCTACATTTTATGTAAAAAATGATCTTGAAGGAACATAGAAAGATTCAGTTGTAACATGTAACTTGTAAGGTAAATATATGTCTCAATCATGTGAATGATAAGATTTTACTATGGTCTTGCTTGTAGAGGACAGACACTTTACCCGCTACAAATGTAAAGATGACTGCGCTTCTGAAAAGTGTAAACTAACCATTAAACTGGCGGGACTTAAAGAAACACAGACTGGTAAGCTTCGTGCTATTGAAAACTTTGTATGTGCTCGATCTTTTCTAATTACATGAAGTTGAAGTATGAGAGTAATTATTATTATTATGTTCATGTATAGACCGAAAAAACGATCTTATTATGTTTTAAGCAAAAAGTATATTTATACTGGTGACAGCCAGTGTAGAGAAAAGAAAGAAAACCTCCGATTCGAAAAAAGGTAAACTTAATAAGCAAAATTTAATAATATTTAAGACATGAAGGCGGGTGAACCTTGCGTAATATTACATATCTTTCAGATGGAAACGACACAGTTATATGGAAAAGTTGGTCCAATGATGCTATACTATCAGACAGCACGGACATGTTTTATGATGAACAGTACGGTTCCATCGAGGTCAAGAAAGCAGGCTTGTATCAGATTTACTCCCAGGTTGTTCTGAATAAGAACGAGGAATGGTACAGTATGTTAAGAAGAACACAAAAATATACGCATTTAGTCATCCGTATAAACCAATCTGAAGGAAGAGAAGATATCATCATGAAGGCATTGAATTACTACTGCTCGTGCAAGACAGGCAACCAGACAGTCACTAGTTACCTGAGTGCTGCATTCCATTTGTCCGAAGGCGACAAACTTGCGGTGAAAGTTCAACGAAAAGCAGAAATCGTTCCGATTGCTCATATGAATTTTTTCGGTGCACATAAGTTGTAAACATAGTTCTTGAGATGAAGTGAAACACAATGTATGTGTATGATGTCGTTTTGTTTAAATTCTGCAGACTTTTACCTATAAAAAAGTTATTGCCTTCCATGTTATTTGTGAATATGTCTTAACTGTTACATTTGATAACATTTCTACGGAGCCCTTAAAGTGACATGATATACTGTTATATTTTTGTTGTCACATTTATTGTATTTCGTTTAAACGGAATAGACATTTGACTGACTTCATGAGATGGCGCACAAAGCGTTACACACCATTTGATATTCAAAATTGCACTACAGCGTTTGCTAATTCAATTGATTTCTTGGTGTAGCTGTCTAGTTATTATTGTAATAACCGTTTGCTGGAAAGATGAATTCACTTGATATACAGAAGTAATATATGCAAAAACACTATAAAAATAATGTAATGAAAATGTAAAAAATGTCGTGTGCCAAAACTCTTGTTAACCATTAACAGGTATACACTTCAGGCGTGTAGTGTTTTACTTTCGGCGCTCTTTTGACGTTCTGATTTATACTAATAGGAAGTTGGCAGTAGCAGTACGAAGTATCAGTTGGCAGTAGAAATTAAATCAAACGTGAAGTTGGCAGTAGCAGTAACAGCAGTAGCAGTAGGCAAAACGTGAAGTGGGCAGTAGCAGTAGCAGCAGTAGCAGTAAACAAAACGTGAAGTTGGCAGTAGCAGTAAACAAAACGTGAAGTTGGCAGTAGCAGTAACAGCAGTAGCAGTAAACAAAACGTGAAGTTGGCAGTAGCAGTAACAGCAGTAGCAGTAAACAAAACATCCTAATTGTACTCTGCTTCCTTGTTTGGTTGTGCTTCCTAGTTTTACTCTGCTTCTTTATCTGGACGCGCTTCGTAGTTTTACTCTGTTTCGGAGTCTTGTTGTGCTTTTTAGTTTTACTCTGCTTCTGAGTCTGGTTGTTCTTCTTAGTTTTACTCTGCTTCTTTGTCTTTCTGCGCTTTCTAGTTTTACATTGTTTCTTAGTCTGGCTGTGCTCTCTAGTTTTTCTCTGGTTCTGAGCCTTTTTGCTCTTCCTAGTTTGACACTTCTTCTGAGCGCGGTTGCGCTTCATAGTTTTACTCTGCTTCTTATTCTTGCTGCGCTTCGTAATGTTACTCTACTTCTGAGTCTTGTTGTGCTTCCTAGTTTTAATCTGGTTCTAAGCCTGGTTGCGCTCTCTAGTTTTACTTTACTTCTTAGTCTGGCTGCGCTACCAAGATTTACTCTGCTTCTTAGTCTATCTAGTCTTGCTGCGCTTCGTACTTTTACTCCGCTTCTGAACTTGGTTGCGCTTCCTAATTTTGCTATGCTTTTGAGTCTGACTGTGCTGCCTAGTTTTATTCTGCTTCTTATTCTGGCTGCGCTCCGTAGTTTTACTCAGCTTCTGAGTCTGGTTGTGCTTCCTGGTTTTACTCTGCTTTTTGGTCTGGATTCGCTTCGTAGTTATACTCTGCTTCTGAGTCTGGTTGTGTTCCTAATTTTATTCTGCTTCTTAAACTGGATGCGCTCCGTCGTTTTTCTCTGCTTCTGAGTCTGGTTGTGCTTTCTTGTTTTACTCTACTTCTTTGCCTGGCTGCTCTTTATAGTTTACTCTGATTTTTAGTCTGGTTGTGCTTCCTAGTTTTACTCTGCATCTGAGCCTTTTTGCTATTCCTAGTTTTACTTTGCTTCTGAGTGCGCTTACTGTGCTTTCTGATCTTACAATGCGTCTGAGTCTGGTTGCTCTTCCTAGTTTTTACTCTGCTTCTTAGTCTAGCTGCAATTCCTTGTTTACTTAGTCTTGCGCTTCCTAGTTTTACTCTGCGCTTGCTGTGCTTCCTTGTCTTACTCTGCGTCTGAGCCTGGTTTCGCTCCCTAGTTTTACTCTGCTTCTGAATTTTGTTGTGCTTACTGTGTTTTCTGGTTTTACTCTGTCCTTTGAGTACTGTTTTAGGCAATTCCATATCTTTGTTGAAATTGAAAGTCATACTTAGTATTTTGATAACTTGAGTAATAACTCTTTTGAAGCGTGCAAAACTGTACATTTATAAATTTAGTCGGTGTCTTAAACAACATAATTCTTTCTTTCTTTCTTTCTTTCTTTCTTTCTTTTTTTTGAAAGGTTGTCTGGAAGCATGAGCTTATATCTATTGTTAACAAAGTTTACAAAATACTTCGTAGTCACAATTGATACTTTTTAGTAACAGTTGACAGACCGTTCTTTTTTTTATATTACAGAAAACTGAGTTGTAAAAACAGCTTTAAACTTACTAAAATGATCAAAGCACAAATTGCAATAATATCAATAACATGACTGTTATGGTATACTGTTGTTTTTTTCTTTCTTTTTGTTGGTATTATTTAGTATTCAGATATTGCAACGTCTTAACTTACCATGCAATATGTTTTAACTGATTTTACTAACATAGAAAAATACTAAAAATGATCTCATTTTGAATTATTGCTATTTGGGGAGCATATGTCCATCCGACCAGTTTCCTTTTTAATATAAGAATTGTCAATCGGTTGCAGTTTATCTTATCTGGACTATCAAATGGATTAAAGCACATATACATTTTTTTTACATATTTTTTCAATACGTTATCCTTACCAATTGACCTTATTTTGACAGATGTTGCAGTAATGATATTTTAATACTATTTTTCCGTGCTTCTTTATTTGACATTTGTTTCAAAAGCAAATATGCTTAAACGTGTTTTTTTCTTTCAAGTTTTAGCTGTGAAAAAAGGGTATTAGATAGAAGGATAGTTTAACAATTTACTAGACAGTATTTACTGTAAATGTCAGTAAATCCTTTTACATTCAGTTGCACAAAATGATGAAATCTGCAAAGGGAGAGAGGCTAAAATTGATCAGGAGTACTCACCAAGACCTTAAAAGCCATGAGGAAGGTGATTGGGGACGATTTAATATTGATGACACCTAGAGGGGAAAACAGCTTTGAAAAAATTTGCAATAATTTTACGTTATTATAACTATCTTCATTTAGGTTAAGGATGAACTGAGCAGGTTCTTATGAATTCTTTTTGAGTATATATGTACATTCATTACTGGATGTAGATGTCTTTGCATTGGCAGTCACTAATCATCAATAAGCGTTGTATTTTGGCGTATGCTCTTAGTTTGAAAAGTGCTGAAATATGTTTTTTTATGAAAACGAGACTAAACATTTAAACAAATTCCGTAGTGTCGATTGGCATAAATGTGGGCAAACAGTGAGTTTACAAATCAATACTTTTGTAGAAAATCTGGACTTTCGCTTTGGTCTGGACTTATGTTTGTTTATAGAACTTGTTTTTTCGCTCTATGATTTCTCGGCTGCACCAGTGTACATTAATTAATATGATGTACTAACTTAATCATATACCATGAGAATTTATGTTTAGCAAATTAAAAAACAATGCTGTTATTATGATGTGCCACGATACTTGTTTGTTGATATATGGCTGTATATACATTTTTTTCTTGTCGATTGCTCTATATATACGTATGTAGTGCTATTTTGTATATGAGATGAAACAAAAGTATAATTACGTATACCAATGCAGTACAAAACACTCCCACATTAATTTCGTCCTTGTTACCTAATAGTTGAGCGATGCATTGGACAAATTCATGAATGAAATAAATTACGATGAGCTAGTTAATTTTAGGGATTTTTTTACGCTTTAAAAAATATTATAGAAAAATATAATTATAACAGCTTTTTTTTCAGAAACAAAAAATAAAGGAAAGGAATCCCTCGATTTTAGGTTAACATTTATATGTATTTTTTGACGTTACAGAAACACAAAGATGTTGAGAAATGGTATGAGGTGACAGTCTTGTTTGGTTTTATTATTTTTTCTTACTGTTTTATGTACATATTCTAATTATTTAAAGTATTAATAAACTGTTCATTAAATATTGAGCAAATTGGATATATTTTTCATTTTGCGTTTGTGAAAATCCTTATTCTTTACCAGCCACTTGATAATTTTTGTCCTGCTACTGGCTCGTCTCAAGTACGCCAGCATGTACTGTCCTGTATTATGTCAGAATATTTATTTCAAAGACATGCTTCCCCCATATTTTAGGAAATTTCTAGTTAGTATAAGTTTTCGAATATTTCCAGTAAAAGACAAGTGGAGGATCCAGTCCAAACACATAAAATACAAGTTCTAGTACACCATGTATATCGTACATATGAAATACGGTACTTTTTAGTACAGCTCCGTATTGTTGAAAAAGAAGTCCATGTTTTTCCCCATACCCTTAGAAAATACAGGTCTGTATAACTTTATATGACTGAAATATGTTTCTGGTATACTGTATTTCACTAAGTCCGTATTCTTGACCTGTATATGAAATATACAAGTCCGTATTTTTCATCGGTGTATGGGTCATGTATACCTTTCGTACTATCTCTAGTATACTTGTAAATCAAATATTGATATAGCCCGAATAAGGTTGAAATACAGGTTTCGTACTCTTCGTATAATTTATTAAAAATAGTCAGAAACATAAATGCTCATTGGAAAAATACTGAATGCCTTATAAGCGTGACAAATATAAAGAATATCCGTATACCTGATGTTCCGAATACGGATTAGTATACCTCAGCCGTATATAATGCGAGTACGCCCCGTATATATCAGTATATCTAAAATATACGGGGATGTACACTCCCGTATATTGATCTTGTTTTTTTTTTTGGGGGGGGGTTTTCGCAGACGTGTGCTAAACTTGTACACACTTTGTGAAAGTTTAAGCTTTTTTTAACTGATAAACGGCATTATAAGTTTGCAAGTTAGTAAGGCATTCAGAATCGTCCAGATTGTGATGGTTTTATCCAAAATGTTGGTATAACGAGAGCTTGAATTTGGGAAAAGTTGCCTGACGGGTGGCTGTCAATTTCAAATTGTAATTAAAAGTTGCTGTCTTCAGTTTGTCTTGAAACGCCTTTCTGCAATGTTCGATTATCAAAAAAACGGACTAACACTGAATGTTTCTGATATAGTATTAACACAGATATGTATAAGAAGACATTTTGTTTTTGCATGCAGATATATAAACTTTGTTCTGCATTCTGAATAAATAGAAATCTCTAGGGGTAACATCCACGTTACAGCTGAATTTAAATTAACTTGGCACACATTTCTCTGTCAAATACGTTTCTCATATGGCATAAGGGTAGGTTGCTCTACAAGGACTTATGTATGTTTTGCTTCCTTACTGGTGCTCTTTTGCCATGGTGTGGTTTTCATTTTACTTTATTGGAGATACAATGACACGAAAAAAGCATGCTGATTTGATGTTCCTCCAGGACAATGTCACAGAACCTTCGCTTGATTTATTTTGCATGTATAGCTCATGATAATATATGAAACAAGTTTAGGTATAATTAATGCGTTCTGTTAGTTACAGTCCTAAAATTGAAAAAGGTAATATATTTGTGTAGGCAAAAGTTTGAGCATAACCTATCATAACAGGGTCTGATTTTTATGTTTTGTCTAAGGCAGACGATAATTCCAAATTGTTCCAGTTCTTTACTTTCCAAAGGGAGATAACTAACCTGGTCTTATCTTGTTTACCTTAAATATGTATTGATTGTTTATCTGGTCAGTATTCTAAGGTATTACTTGACTGGCTCATGGGTAAATGATTTGCGGGTTATTTTTTGGGTGTTGTTGTTGTTGTTTTTGTTGTTGATGTCATGCGATTTCTTTGTGAAAAAGTCACCGAGCAACTATTCTTTGTTCTGTGTAAAGAATATGTCTTTAATATTTAGTGGTCAAAGTCATTATTTCTAAGTTGGTATGTATCCATCATTGCTGTTACTGTGTGCGTTGTTGTAAATGGCAAGAATTGCATCATTTCAATTCCTTTACCTTCGTTGCAGTAACTTCATGATGCGAGTTTTGTACTAGCACTCATTTCTCTCATCTTTTATTCATTGTTAATATTTAACCTTGCAACTAACAGTGATTGTCGTGTTTAGTTTGAGAAGTATGTTTGGTGAACTTCACTCATTCCTTAGATAGTAAGTTACGTGTAATATATCATGATTGTAATTTCCAAGTTGTAAAGACTGTGTTAAAACCTATGCAATTGCCAATTTTTTTATTGAGATGTTTGAACGTTTAAACAAGTAATTGGCCACTATACATGTTAGTTCTTATCCTGTACGTGTGAACATTAGGTGCTAACAAGGTTTATGTGTAATGTGTTGTCTTAACTGTAGTTTTCTTTGAATGCCTATTTTCTAATTATTGTTTCAGAGTGTTTTCGCCATTGGCTTATGTATCCTAACTTCATTAAATAGTACTGACTCAAATGTGCCCAAAGAAGTTTGAACAATTGTTGATACCAAACGAGCCAAGACACCCCTTTAACCTTATGAAATAAACGATACTTGGTAGAAAAAAGTGCGTTTGCGCGACATAATACTTGAAGAAACAGTTGTTCGATTAGTTTTGTAATATTTCAGCAGCTGTGATGACTTTTATATTTTCTGTCGTCAACTCAAATCGGCTAGATGTAAAAGCCCCTTATGTGTCTTATTATAGAGGAAATATAGTTTAAATGTTATCTGTAGATAAAAAAAATCACTTTATCTACTTGAACGCCTGGCCATGTTTTATTTTTAGTAACATAAATGATAATAGATAATTTTTATGAAATGTATTAAACTTTTTTGTGTGCATTTCAGTGTAGTTATTGTCTTGTGAAATAGAGTCGATATAAGTATGCAGTCTGATATCATCTTTTATGTTATGCTGCCATACTTAGCGTTTCGTATATTAAAAACAAATTATCATGCAGAGAATTAAGGAACGTAGCATAGCAAAATTTAAAGGGAAAAAAAGGGAAGAAAAAAACGAAAACAGCGATTCAACTTGTGAAAGTGCTATAGTATGATTTCCAAGTTACGATTTATATGGGGTCACGCATGTGCTATTATTAAAACAAGTGAATGTTCTTAAAACGATTCTTATCTTCTGTCAGGCAACGGCTGTTAAACTGACATTTCAGAACTCGGATTATGTGAGAAAATAAACATTTTAGCTAAAATGGAATTGGCAAGTGAGGTACAAATCACATTCCTTAAAGGAAATGAAAAGAGGAAAGAGAGAGAAACGGAACGCAGAAAGACAGGGATAACTAACAAAAATAACAGATGCAACATTATAGGGATATGCGTGCTTGTATGTCTAGATGTGGCTCTGCTAACTTCAATAACCACTATATCCTGTTACATTGAAACTGAGAAGCAAAGCAACAAATCGATCGACACAGATATATTTGTCTCCTGTAAGGACATAACAATTCACCCAGATGATGATTTAGAAGGGATTACACGCAAAGGAAAGAATAATGAGATATGCTTTGTAGAGAACAGAAAGACGTTAGATGTTCTTGATGGTTATGTATGTATGAACATAAAGATATATATTAGCCTATTTATATCATTTTCAAAGAATCAAATAGATCTATTAAAATATTTCCAAGCGAATGGATATCCCATGAATTGGTTATTATCTTATTCAGATTAACGAACAGATAACTAATTCGAAACACATACTAAATAGAAAATAAAATAATGTTTGCTAATATAGACTAACAAAACAAACGTCAGTGAATAATATGGCAAGCGTTAAACAAAGAAGGCGAGCGCGTTATATGAAATGTTAAATGAATTCCCGGCCAGCTGGGAGTTTGATATTCGACCCCAAAGAGCCGAATACGGAGCTGAGATCAAATTCCTAGCTAGCTAGGAGTTCGATATTAAAAAAAACAATACCTAGCTCGTTTTGGAATCTCAGCCAGCTGGGAGTTGGAAATTCGTCCCGATAGAGCTGAACACATAGTTATGATCGAACTCCTAGGTAGCTAGGAGTTTGGTATTCAACCAAACAAAACCCAGCTATTTTCGAATTCACACCCAGCTGGAAGTTTGGAATTCGTCCCGAAAGATTCGAATACCCAAGCTGAGATCGAATTCTTAGCAAGCTAGGAGTTAGGCATTCAACCAAAAGAATACCCAACTCCTAGCTAGCTAGTATTTCGATCTCAGCTTCGTATTCGGCTTTGTCGGGTCGAGTACCCAACTCCCAGCTGGCTGTGAATTCGAACTGAGCTGGGTAATGAATATCCGATTTCCAATCCCAACTCATAGCTAACTTCATACACATAATTAGTTAATAGATAGACAGCTGGGACATTGTTTCTCAGACAAATAGAGAAACGGCTATAAACTTCATCTTGTTTGAAAGAAATTAAACTATAGATTAATTGAATTTTACGTAATTTATCATGTTATTCATTTTTACAGTTTGTTGACCATTGGCTGAAGCAAAAACTTGCAAAAGGTGAGATCACTTCTCCGATCTCTTTTTTTGTATTTCACCTTTTCATAAATATTTACTCAGCGGGAGATATAACGATGCACGTGGTAAATAGGAAATTAACTGAAACATTTATCTACTACAGCATTTTAATAAGTGTATCAAAAACATATTTTTGTTTAGATATCTGTAATGTACTCTCTGTCATAGTTTCATATGCAGGTTATGTTTATCCACTATTATTCTTAAATAAATATTGAAAGAACGAATTCAGGTTTAGTTAGAACGTGAGAGATTAATATCTACTCAGTCATTACTATTTGAATGATATCAACTCTTCTGGGTGGATAAGCAGATGACAGACACTTTACTCGCTACAAATGTAAAGATGACAGCGTTCCTGGAAAGAGTAAACCAGCTATCAAATTATTGGGACTTAAAGAAAAACAGACGGGTAAGCTTCGTGCTTGTTTACAATTATAAAACTGCACAAAAGCTCGATCGTTTCTCATTACATGAAGCTTAAGTAATAAGATAGGTATTTTTATACCTCACAAATTTCAAAAAATACAACATGCATATAATTTTGCATTTAATTATGTGTTATTCAAAATGAATTTTACACAAAGCACTTTATTTATGGCCAGTATAGAAAATATATAAAAAAGTCTGATAAAAGAGAGGAGAAACTTTTTACGCAAAATGTAATTACACTTTGTTAAGCTGCCCTCTTGAGATAAAAAAAAACAGTAAAAAAGACTTGCACATGTTAAAATATTAAATGTCTTTTAGGTGGACAAGAAAAAGTTTTCTGGGACAGTGCGTTTGCAGATGTTCTACTTGCAGACAGCACAGACATGGTTTATGATGAACAACACGGATTCATCGAGATCAAGAAAACAAGCTTGTATCAGATTTACACCCAAGTAGTTCTGAACAATGACAAAACTACAAATAAATGGAAAGGGAAAGGCACACCATATATACACCAGCATTTTGTCACTCGTACAGAAGCTGGAAGAGAACAAGAGAAAATCATCCTGAAGGCATCGAATTCATACTGCTCGTGCAAGACAGGCAATCAGACAGTCACTAGTTACCTGAGTGGTGCGTTCCATTTATCCGAAGGCGACAGACTGGCGGTGAAAGTTCATAAAAAAGCAGAAATCGTTGCAATTGCTCATATGAATTTTTTCGGTGCATATATGTTGTAATATCTGACATATTGGAACGTATAATCGCAAGTATTCAAACTAATGTTAAAATAACAATGAAGTAAAGACACTATATATCGTTTAGCCTAGAGTATTGTTTCGGTTAAAATGTCCATGAGTGTTCGGAACATAGAGGATTGACGTACCACTTTGGTTAAAAGACATGTACGATACTATAGATAAAGGCTAGCTAAACACGTATTAATTTATGCTGTATAATTGCATGTCATTACAATGCATTTTTGCTGATGCTACCTGCATAGTATTGCCTTATATACTATACCTATATATAATATATAAATGTATTTTACCTGATGAACTCCTTACTAAAAACAAATACTAATCACTATGTTATAGTACAGAACAGAACAGAACAGCGTAAGCGCAGGTCAACAGGTGGGACGTTTGAACACTCATCAAATTATGTTTCGAAGGAACATTTTATATCACTTGGTCATGACGATAAACTGAACGTTTTGTATGATATGTTGTACTACAATAATGAGCTCTCTAAACGTGTCGAAAATGTTGAACAGCATGTCACAAACCTAGAACGAAAATACGAATCTACAAAACTCGAGCTAAAAATCCTCCAGTACAAGAGTATAGATCAGGAAGCCAGGAGTCGTAGAAATAACCTGATTTTTCGAGGTATTCAAGAAATATATAAAAATGAGAATTGTGAGACAGTTTTAGCTGACTTCTTGACAGATAACTTAGTTATTGATCCATCAAGGATCCAGATTCAAGCAGTTCATCGTCTAGGACCCCCAAGATTCAAGAATAGACCAATTATATGTAACTTCATGGACAGAAAAGATGTTGACTATATTCTCTCCAAAGCCCATCTTCTCAGAGGCACCCAATATGGTGTAAATAGGGACTATCCTCAAGAAATCACGCAGGCCCGTTCAAAACTTTGGCCGCTTTTCAAGGAACACCGATCAAAAAATAAAAAAGGTACGGTGTTTCTAGGGTACCCTGCAAAACTTATCGTGAAAAGACAAGTCATCCAAGATGAATTTCCTGACTGGAACGAGATAATGCAACTGTCAAGGGTCAGTAAAAGACAACAAGTCTTCATCAAGGTTGACAAATACAAAAACAAACCTAGGCAAAACGATAACCAAATTGAGACAGAAAATCGGTTTAGTGCTCTCATGGAACTAGACGATGATGATACACAACCGAGTGATACGTCAAGTGAGTGCAGTGAAATTGAGTTTGACATGTATAGCCAGGAGATGAAAAAGCTGGAAGCCAGATCTGAGAAATTAACAGCGAAGGCAGGTCATGACAGTACACCACTCAATCTTAGTAAAAAACACATGATAATCACCGCAGCGAACAAAATCCTGGCCGAAACCAACCTCCAGATAGAAACTATGAGGATCAAACTTCTAAGGGGGCCTGTGGTGGAACCAACGATGTAAACAGTCAGTGTCGTTAGGGATCAAGGGGGATTAAATATCAACTAGAAACAAACTGTAACGATGACTTCTATGTAAACAGTAACTGTTTTTGTGTACATAGCGACAGTTTTTCAGATTGTAATGAAAGTGAAATTAATTTACGAGTACAAGATAGCAGTGAGTACAATCTTTCAATACATAGTGACGAATTTTCTCCTTTTATTGAAACAGACTCTAGCGAGCGAAACGCTCATGATAACTTCTACGAAACTGACCATAGTGTACTTACGGACAATGATAAACATGATATATGGTCCGTTTTAAAATTGTGTACTTTAAATGAGTGCGGTTTAAAAAGAAAGCTGCTCTCTCCTGAATTTAAGTTGTTTGTTCACAAATACGATATCATTGGTATTGTAGAATCAAAATTAGATTAATATGATATTATTAATTTAGACGAATATGAATATATTAATTTTCCGAGAAGGCAGAAATATAAACGAAAATCCGGAGGCATTGGTGCTTTTATTAAAAATAATCTGTTAAGAAATGTCGAGATTTTAGAATCTCAGTCTGAATATGTTCTGTGGCTCAAATTGAAAAATTTTAACACTCAAATTGGACAAGATGTGATATTAGGTATAGTGTACATTCCCCCATTACACTCTAGGTTTTTCAATAATGATGAATTCGAAAGTTTTGAATCTGAACTAGCTAATTTCCGCAGTAGGTACGACCTTACCTATGTTATAGGCGATTTCAATGCCCAAACGGCAAATTTAGTCGATTATACGGTAAATGATGTCTTTCTTAATGAACATTTAGATGTAGAAACAGCTAAATACTTTGACCAGAAATCAAAAATGGAAACGATGGGCATCCCTATTCAACGTATTTCGCAAGATAAACAAGAGGGCCATGATGGCCCTGGATCGCTCACCTGAGTACTTTGGCTGTAGGTTTGCTGCTAAGCAGTATTTCATTTTTTAATTGAAAATATGTAAGTGCCTACAAACCAAATATGTAAAATATCAGTCAATAAATAAAGGCTCTATGACAGAAAGTAGAAATATCTATTATAAGCTATGGTGACCTTGACCCAGTGACCTCAAACCCTACCCATGGGTAGACGTCCATGCAAGAAACCTATATACTGAATATCAAAGACATTGGTCTATAAATGAAGCTTCTATGAGGTACAGTAGATAAATCTATTTTTAGCCTCCATGACCTTTAACCTAATAATTTGAAAAAGCTTGATAAAGCTTGCTTCATGCCAAATTTTAAAATTCTAGGCCTTGTGGTTTCAGACAAGAAGATTTTTAAAGATTTTCTTCTATACTGCTATTTAAAACTTATGACCCCTCAGGTGGGGCCAATAGTGACCCCAGTGACATTTTTCAAACAAACTAGGTAGAGGTCTGCTAGACAATGCTGCATAGCAAATATCTAAGCTGTAGGCATTGAGGTTTCCAGTAAGAAGATTTTTAAAGATTGCCTTTTTTACATATTGAAGGCCCCCGGGGCGGGGCCATTTTTGATCCCGGGGCCAACATATTAAGAAGACTGGTAAAGGTTCACAACACAATACTCCACACCAAATATGTAAGGTCTAGTCCTATTAGTTTCGGAGAAAAATGATTTTTCATGTTTTTCCTATATAACTATATGTAATTCAATAGAACCCTGGGGCGTGGCCAATTTTGACCCAGGGGACATCATTTGAACAAACTTGATAGAGGTCCACTAGACAATGCTGCACACCAAATATCTAAACTCTACGCCTTGCGGTTTCTGACAAGACGATTTTTTTTTTAAGTTTTTCCTATATAACTCTATATAAAACATTTGACCCCTGGGGGGGGCCTTTTTGACCCAGGAGCCATGATTTGAACAAACTTGGTAGAGGTCCACTGGACAATGCTGCACACCAAATATCTAAACTCTAGGCCTTGCAGTTTCTGACAAGAAGATTTTTTAAAGTTTTTCCTATATAACTCTATGTAAAACATGTGACCCCCGGGGCTGGGCCATTTTTGACCCAGGAGCCATGATTTGAACAAACTTGGTAGAGGTCCACTGGACAATGCTGCACACCAAATATCTAAACTCTAGGCCTTGTGGTTTCAGACAAGAAGATTTTTAAAGTTTTTCCTATATAATTCTATGTACAACTAGTGACCCCTGGGGCAAGGCCATTTTTGACCCAGGGGTCATGATTTGAACAAACTTGGTAAAGGTCCACCTGATGATGCTTCATACCAAATATCTAAGCTCCAGGCCTTGTAGTTCTTGAGAAGAAGATTTTTAAAGTTCCAACTTTGAAAATCTAATTTTAGCTCCTGTGGCCTAGAAATGCAATGGACCTGAACCATTTGAACAATTATGGTAAAGCTTCATGCAAGTAACATTCTTGCCAAGTTTCAGCAAGATTGGCCTAGTAGTTCAGGAGAAGAAGTTGTTTGAAGAAAAAGTTGACGACGCACGCACGCACGCACGGACGACGGACGCCGGACATCAGGCAATCACAAAAGCTCACCTTGAGCACTTTGTGCTCAGGTGAGCTAAAAAGTAAATAGTCACGGCCTTAAGCTTATAGATATGGTTAAAAATCTCAATTTAACTATAGTGAACGACAGATTTATTTATGATAGGCCTGGCAAATTGACCTTCAGAAATATTTCGGTTTTAGATTATCTCATATGTTCATTAGAAGGATATCGCCTTTTATCAAATTTCAAGGTTACTGAGGTTGACGATTTATTTTCTGATGGACACTGTCTGTTAGAATTTACCCTAAAATTAATAGTGTTAGAGATACAATAATGACAAATCGATTCTCTGACAAACCAAAATGGAAAGAAAATAAGAAAGATGTTTTTGAATATAATATTAGTACTGACAATATCAATTCAGTTATAAATAGTATTACTTCCTACAATGAAAATATAGATCAAAATTATGTCGATAATATTGCATTAAATATTTCTAAAATCTATTTAAATAGTGCAGAGCTAAGTTTTGTAGAAAGACAAAAAAGCAAAACATATAAAAGTAATAAGAAGCATAAACCCTGGTTTGGGCACGAGTGCAAAAAAGCACAAAAAGCTTATAATAAGGTCAAAAAGAAATTTAGCAAATATCCTTCTGAGTACAACAGATTGGCTTATAAAAATAGCAGTAAAAAGTACAAAATAATAATGACTTAATATAAAAATAAACATAATAAAGAAAATGAAAATAAACTGAGAAATATGCATTCAAGTATACCAAAAGATTATTGGAATCTTATACATAGAATTGGATACAAAACAAATAATGAACAACCTAGCCTTGATTCATTATATAAATTCTTTAAAGAAGTAAACAACAACCCAACTCATGATCATGATGACTCTGAAATAATGGATAACTTTAATATAACAGATGATGACCCTATAACTCCCCATTTACTAAAATAGAGATAGAAAAGGCTATTTCCTCACTTAAAAATAATAAATCGAGTGGCTTAGATAATGTGTTAAATGAATATATTAAATACTCAAAAGACAACATGTTACCTCTTTACCTCAAATTTTTCAATTTAATTCTTAACACTGGTATTATACCATCACAATGGTCTGAAGGCGCCATTATCCCAATTTATAAAAACAAAGGGAACCGTAACCAACCTGAAAACTACCGACCAATTACTCTTCTTAGTTGCATAAGAAAACTTTTTACTTCTGTGTTAAACGAAAGGCTTGGGAAATATCTGGAACTTAGAGAGATACTCAATGAAAATCAGGCCGGGTTCAGAAAAAATTATTCTACTACAGATCATGTCTTTACTCTGAAATCCCTTATTGACATATTAAGGCATTATAAGAAAAAGGTATACTGTATTTTTATTGACTTTGCCAAAGCTTTTGATTCTTTATGGCAAGTAGGTCTCTGGAAAAAGCTTTTTGGGCAAAATATAAATGGGAAATTTTTCCGTGTAATAAGAAACATGTATCTTAACGTTAAATCATGTATTTGTCAAAATGGCACCAATTCTGCTTTTTTTCACCTGCAACTGTGGGGTACGTCAGGGAGAGAATTTGTCCCCAGTTCTTTTCTGTCTATTCTTGAATGACTTTGAGAATTATCTTGAATCAAAAGGTCATACTGGCATTAAACTTAATGACATTGAGCACGACATTGACACTTTTTTGAGAATTATGATCTTATTATACGCTGACGACACTATACTAATTGGCGATGATCCTGAAAAACTCCAGAGCTGTCTAAATGACTTTACTGTTTATTGCCAAACTTGGAAATTAAACATAAAAACAGATAAAACAAAAGCTGTTATTTTTGGCTCTCAAAATGATAGAAGATTTTCATTTTATATAAATGGCAAGTCAATAGACATAGTATCCTCATTTAAATATCTAGGAGTGTTCTTTTCTAAAAGTGGTAGCTTCTTGACTGCAAGAAAACACTTAGCCGAGCAAGCCAAAAAGGCAATGTTTCTACTTTACAAAAGAACCAATAATCTATATTTACCCGTTGACCTAATTTTGAAGCTATTTGACCACACTATTGCTCCTATATTATTGTTTTCCGCAGAAATATGGGGATATGAAGACTCAACAATCATAGAAAGAATTCATACTCAATTTTTAAGAAAAATTGCAAATCTCAGGCAATCCACCCCATTGTATATGCTCTATGCAGAATTTGGACGTTATCCGTTAAATATTTCTATAAAAACAAGAATGGTGAATTTTTGGAATAGATTAATCACTGGAAAGCAAACAAAGCTGGCATACCAAATATACAAATATATACTAACGGAAAAATATAACTGTGCATACTTCAAGGTATAGAATTTTTTTTAATATTAGGAATAGTAACATAAAACTTTGCAAATTAGCCAATCAACGTTTTATTTCTAACAATCAATACAAACACTTCATGATGTAAAACAATTTTTACAGTAACAAGGCGCAGAAGTTGACAGGTATGAAATCTGATTTCACAAGGTCAGTATCGTGTGTGGCCTCCATTGGCGTTCAAGCAAGCACGGCAGCGACGAGGCATAGAGGCAACTAAGTTGGCGATAACTGCCTGTGGAATGGTGTTCCAGATGTTGACCAATGTCTGCGCTAGTTGGTCCAGCGTGAGAGGTTGGTTACGTCTTTGACGGAGGCGTCTCTTCATCTCATCCCAAACGTGCTCAATTGGTGAAAGATCTGGTGAAACAGCGGGCCAGGGTAAGACACTCACGTTTTGCTGAGCCAGAAACCCGGTAACTACACGTGCTACATGTGGCCGAGCGTTGTCTTGTTGAAACGTCATGTTACGCCCTTGACGTTGAAGAAATGGCAGCACGTGGGGTATGACAATCTCATCTCTGTAACGAACACCCGTTAAATTGCCACGGACAATTACAAGCTGGGTCCTGCCTTGAGATGAGATACCTCCCCAAACCATTATCGACCCACCACCACCAAAACGTTGACGTTGAAAAACACAGGGATCCAAGTAACGTTCTCCGCGACGCCTGTATACACGAACTCGTCCGTCCGAACTTCCTAAGTGAAACCGCGACTCGTCAGTAAACATTATTCCAATATGCTCTTGGAAGCCTTAGATACTGTCTGCACCACTGACGTCGACGTTGTCGATGACGTAAGTATCGCAGGACGTCGTGGAGTAATGCTGTGCTCTCTTAATCGGTTTCTAACAGTTCGTCCACTGATAGGTCTCAAGCCAGGAATTGTTCGTGCTGTTAATGTGGCCGGTTGAAATCGATTCCGTAGGTGTGTAAGCCGGATATAATTGTCTTGACGGATTGACGTCACACGTGGACGCCCTGGACGTGGTAGATCACGGACGTTGCCACGTTGCTGAAATCGTCGCCAAAGTGCTGATATGGTGTTTCGGTGAACACCAAAACGCTGCGCAACCGCATTTTGAGCAATGCCTGCTTGGAGCATACCGACGGCACGTAGGCGATCATTTTCTGAGATGCGTGGCATTGTCTTCAAAGACTTAAAATCCAAATGAAGGTGTTTTTCTGAACTGCTGGGTAGCTCACTATAATTTGACGGTTAAAATAACTCGAAACAGCATGTACGAGGATGTTAACATAAAGAAACACGTAAAAAGCGCGACCGTTACGGGCTATAAATTTTGCACGTGCAACTCGCGAAAAGCAGTATTATTGAAACAAGATTACTTTGTGAATTACACAAAAGAAATCTGCTAAAATAATTTTATACCTAATAAAAGATATTAAGTATTTTAGTGTGCACAGTTATATTTTTCCGTCAGTTTATGTTAAATCTTCCTAATTTTAATTCAAAATGGATCAATTATATTAAAAATATATTTATAGAAATAGGCAGGTTTGATATTTGGCAGAATCAACAGAATATACAATGTAAAACACTCAAAATATTCGTTAAACAAACATTAATAGACCAAAATAATCAACACTGGCATTCTCAACTTCAAAACTCATCTAAGGGACTCAGTTATTCAATTTTCAAAGACTCTATTAAACTTGAAGCTTACTTACTCAAACTAAGTAAAGCTGAATGGGTGCATATGCTAAAGTTTAGAACAGGAAATCATTTCTTCCCTAACGAAACTTGCAGATGGGCTCAAACAAACTATGCAGAGAGAACTTGCCCCCTTTGTAAGAATAAGGATGTGGCAGATGAACTACATTATCTTCTTAAATGTCCATTCTTTGATCAGTTAAGGAAAAAATACATAAAACCGTACTACTTTAATAGGCCAAATATACTTAAATTTAAAGAACTTCTAACGTTAACATCGCAGGAAAAACTACAAACTGTTTCCAAATTTATAAAAATCCTTGTTAACACTGTCAAGACTTAGATCTATGTTATTTGAATAAAAAGTATAAGGTGAAAAATGTAACAAATGTTCTGACATTAATAATTCATCATATATAAGCCACTTACCGATAAGGATAAATCCATTTTTATTGACACGTGTTTTAATGTTTAGTGAATGTTTGGATTGTAATATTTCTTTTTTGCTTTGTCTTTTAACAATTTTTGCCTCCCAGTCTAATCAAATTGTCAAACTTGTCTAAAGTACATAGATATTTGTTTACATTAAACGCATCAATAAATTATGCACGATTTTCCCGCATTTTAACGTAATTCCCCTAATCTAGTTATAATTGCACAGTCTGTTACGGTACTTATTGTTCTTGACTCCTGTATAACAAAATTTGTAGCAAAGTATGTTTTCATATATCTTACGATAATTTAAATCCATTGTTTATATTATTATTATTACTTTACTCTATTCGCTGTTTATATCGTGTTTTTTTTTCTCTTTCTTTCAACGACTGCAAAAATCTTCTTTTTTTTTCCACGAAATAGATTATCACCCTCTAGATTTTAATGGTCTGACCCACATCTTAGTTACAGTCTTTTTTCAAAATTCAAACATCATGTGTTAAGTAACTGTAACAACACCCCCGCTACCTTGACCTAAAAGATCCTTATGCGTATTGTAAATTACCCAACATGGTCACGTATTGTTTATGTGTGTATTGCAATGTATATACTCATGTACCTTTGTTTGGTGTGAGTTAATAAAGTATATGTTCTGTTCTGTTCTGTTATAGTATATTAATGAGAAAATGTCTAATTTACGTCCTAATTGTTTTTATAAAAAGATAACAATTACATGACTATCTGTTTGTCTTTGTATCTTCTCATCAGAATGATTTTTTTACCGAAATAAATTTTGTTTTGAACAAACGATTTGTTTGATTAAAGGTAATTGTATAAATAATGATAAAGATCTCTTGTATGTTATGAATCTTTTTTATCTTTTAATAATACTATTTTCAACACGACAATTGTTACTTTTATATAGTGTTTTGATATCTGCAAAAAACACCCGTCATGTTATTTTGACAATTAGCTTTCGTTTTTTAACCGATTTAAGTTCATTCTATGACAAAACGAATAAAACGGCACCACTTCGCATGAACGGTAACGTGTCGTCTAAATTAAAAACAAGTATAAAGATTTGATTCCATTGAATTAAGGACAACCAAACAAAGTGTTCGGAAGGTTGCATGGTCACCCACATGGTCATAACTTGTTAAAAATTCCATTTTGGTGTAACTTCCAGTTCATAAAAACGTTATTGTTTGCAGCAGATGCATAGTTTATGGTGTTGTAATACCTGGAGATTTTGGTAGAATGAATTATGTCCGTTAGGTTAAAGTTTATATGAGATTTCTACTGAATTAGGAAAATTGACCCAGTTAAACGTACGCGTTGTTTTTGTTTGGTAAGCTGGATTCATGTTTCAAAGACTTCTTTATATTGGATACAAATTGAATCTAACGCGTTTGACAAAGTTATAAATAAATTTTTGGCCATAAAGATGAAATAGAAATATTTGTTCAAAAATATCCATTTATGTTATATTGTGCTGTGTTCTTATTAAATATTTAAAACGAACTATACAATATATGAAACGGTTTTTAACAAATTTGTAACAAATTTGTAATCAAACGCAACAAAGGCAGTCATAGGTGCTGTCTTAAACCAGTTTAAAATATTAATATCTAGAGTATAACCTAGTTGGTTTGATGAAACATGTAAATCAATGAAGTTTTCAAAAAAACAAAATCCTACCAGTTTTCCGAAGAAACAGAAATAATACGAATTTACATCGGTGCAAAAGGACAAACAACAACAAAAACACAAACAAAACTGATTGTAGAAGAAACGTAACTTCTTTTATAAAGAACATTTAAACAGTCTAATTGATGCATCGAACGGTCCTAAATTAGCTTTTAATAAATTGACGCAGATGAGTACCAAAATATCAACAAAAACAAATTTTGATAACCAACTTCACAAATGGAAAAATAATTTTAAATGTATGTTGTTCAGTTTTGATTAACTTTTGCCGAGACAGATGACACTTTTCTATTTAAGTTGTTGAAAATAACATCGAAGAATTTTGTTAAATACGAAAAAACGGAAGAAGGAATCCTAAGAGCAGTGAATAGTTTAAAGAGGGGTTAAAGTGCTGGTGAAGATAATCTTATACCAGAGTTGTTTATTCGATACTATCTTCAGTAAAATAAATTATTTAGTATAATGTTTGATACAAGGACGTTCCCAGTATCATGGAGCAAGGCAATAATTGTTCCTATCTACAAAAAGGGAAGAACACATTTACCTGACAATTATAGGGGTGTATCTCTCCTGAGTATTTTTAATAAGATTTATACAATAAGTATATTTACACAAAGATTTATTCTTATTTCAATTTTTTTATAAAATTGATGGACTGATGGATTTTCAGGAAAGATATTCGACGACAGTTACTGTTTTTATTTTGGTAGTTAAGTAAACAGTTGACTAAACAAGGTGGGTGTGGGGGATCTATATGTAGTATTTGCCGATTTCAAAAATGCTTTAATTCAATAAAAAGCACACTTTGTGTGGACATTTAGACGAAGGTGTTATAAAGGTAAATTGTCTTATGCTATCACAAGAATGTATAGATAGATCAGTTACAGATTATGTCAGAACAAATGAAGGATTATCCGAACTCTTCAACTGTCCGGTTGATTTATATCAGGGGTATCTAGCATCACCCATCTTAATTTGTGTCGATTACTTTTTCGAATTGAATATAAAAAGCGATATAAAGGGCGCCTAGTTATTCCCTGACAGCACTGAAATATTGTCTCCACTATTTGCTGACGAAGCTGAAGCCATGACAGCAGATACTATTGTTGGCTTAAAAATATAAGGTTTTAACCAAAATAACTTGTAATGATAAAAAACTGAAGTAGATACACAACACTCTTAAGTCATGGTCTTTATAAAAGATGAAAGCTAGCTTAGATTGAAACATGGGTGTACGATAAAAAAATTGCTTGATATTGTCATTTGTCTTAGTCATGTAGTCGTTAAATTAACTCAACACTTGTCACTAAAACGAATGGCAAACGAACAAGCTAAAAAAAGCAAAGAGAATTTCTATTTTTTCTCAGTTATATGGATTAGGCAAGCTTCAACAAACATGTATTTTTCAATATTGTTTATACGGGTCAGAAATTTTTGTATTCAAGAACAGGCACAAGTCGAAATTGTGCAAACATATGCCTGTAAAACAAAATACTTGATCGGCCTGAAAACTGGTTAAAGCTTTTACTCTGAATGCATCCTAAAAAACTTTCACCAGTTTTCAGACCCGAACTGGAATTTTACATTAAAAACAAATCTTTACATAAATCCAAAGCACATCAGCCAATCTTCGGTGCACAACATGTTTGTTTGTTTTTGTTTTTTTTTGCAACTAAATATAGTTCTTATTAAAAAGACCATTTTAGCTTTCAAGCGACGGATTGTTGACAAAAAAGGTCCGCGAGAGAGCATAAAACAGGTGAGCGATGACATAGTATCGTACTATTGTAAAGGGTCGAATTTCTAACTGGGGTGTTATTTTGTCACAAAGATTGTCTGATTTGTGAAATGGCACGTTTGATCCATTAATCGATTTTCAGCTTAACTGCAAAACTTTAGACAATTTTAAACTTCAAATCTGTTCAAATCAGCAATATACGTAACTTTTAAAATGGTTTTTAATTGAAATGACAAAATACGGCCGGATCTTGTCTTTTGAAGGGAATAAATAATTGCAAAACAATTTAAGACTCTATAGTATACCGTTGCGAACCGTTGCGAGTTGCGCGCAAGAAATTCACTGCAACTTACACAAAAAGACTTTTCACAAAAATCGCAGGATAGGTATATATCATCATGACGATAGATCATAACAATATTTTGAGGTACATTTGTCTATGGTGTGTATTTAATTCATAGCCCATCATTCCTTTTTAGAGTGAATCTTTATTTTGCCATTTGACATTTAAAAAAACCTACTCTTATATAGTTGTATCCTTAATAAAAGAAAGTAGTATCATGCAATGACCATGGAATTCGGGAAAGTTTAAAAAATAACAACAGATAAGATAAAGAAACTAATTTAAAAGCTATGTAGTTCAAAACATGAGCCAGCTTTATACAATAATCTTATTTTATTTTATAGCCATAATTACTCGAAGCTCGAAGTATTTCATTGGGTCCCGACGACTTCGAGCCATCGAGGTATAACTGTATATATTACCAAATATGTTCGTTTTCTAAAAAACTACGGAGATTCCTCCTCAGATATTTCAAATTTAATCACGTGACATTGTATTTATGTTTGTTATAAAGTTCTAGTGTAACGATGTACAATGCACAAGTCGAAAGTCGGCTGTTCTGTTCTGTTTTATATTGATATTGCAATCTTTTAATTTTATTTTGTTCATGGTTGTGACAGCACTTAAATTGCTGCCAAACAGTCATTTTTTGTATGTCTAGCTTTCCATGATAGTGAAACAAAAGAACTCTCTTCGGGGGCACAAACAGAAATGTTTGAGAACGGATAATATCGTGTAGCCTTAAAATGCCCGGTTTGGTCAAAGAACAATAGTCGATGCATACTTAGGGTGTTGGATCATTTATACTAAATGTTTTAAAATATCGAGAGCTTGAAAATCAAGATTGGCTTACACTTCTTTTGTTTTAACTAATTTTTTTTAACAATGTGACAAATAATTCTTAGCATTCTGTCTCCGTTTTTCTTATGTTTCTTTTAATTGTCTTCAAAACTAAGTGTCTAAAAACTAAGTGTCCATTTTTATGAGATGTCTGCTAAGGATTTTAAGAGAGACATTTGTGATGTTTTAAACTTTCTTTTACTTCGCAGTGCACCTAAAAAGCCTAATTTGTTTAACTTAGTAACCATGGTATTGAAAATGAAATAAAACATTTGAACAGCGCAGATTTTGTTTATTTACCTTGAAAAAGCAAGATAAACTTCAATACAAATAAAATGTTAAAGATAAAAAATAGAATTAGAGATATCGTAAAAATATAAAGTAAGTGAATTGGTTTAAACATAGACATAATCATAATGCAGTGAAAATTCAGGTTAGAAATACATAATATTGGCATTCTTTTAGATCATTGACAATTGTGGCATATGTTTAGTTTGATATTTTATTTCTGTTAGCACATGCGCATTTATTGAGATCAATCAATTGAACCTTATGGTTTACCTGGCCATTATTTGGATTTTATGTCTTTGTTTTTCTCTCTTCATGCCTTATTCAGTACAGATTTGCTTAATAATGACTGAGCAAAATCACGTCACCATGTAAGTTAGAAAGTTGGAATGAGTCGTGCATTATCATGAACTTTAATCGGTAGTTAAATACATTCAGAGGTATTCATTTCATAAAGTACAAATTCTCCAGAAAGGAAATGTGTTTTTACTAAAATTCATAATGAGCACCGCCATATTCAAGGTCACGTGACCCGTCCGTCGCTACGTTGCTTAAATTTCTTCTATTATATGACCTATAAATAGACGCGATCCCATTGGTTCAAAGCGCAGTCGGCGACCAACAATATATCGTTATATTCCCGCATTCTGGGTTTCCCATGTTTTATTTTAGGTATAAAGGTCCTACAAAAAATTAACAATTAAATACAATTAACAAAATTGTAATGAATGTAAAATCAGCCTGGAAGAAAACTTAGTAGAAACAATTGTATGTAGTCGTATAATAAAACAGTTATTGACTAGTGTGCCATAGAATATGATGTGATATTCAGTTGCACACTAGTCAATAATTGTATAATAACTGAAGCAGATTTAATGTATTCACTTGCGATATCGCGTGAATTCTGTTTCAGTAAAAAAATCATATTAATGTATTATTAGTATTGTTTTAGATGTTTTATTGCTGACTTGAACAAATTGCTAACTTTGAGCTGATTAAGTTTTCTGCGCCAGTTAGTCATAAAAAATTGGAAAATGGGACTCGGCAAAATTGGAAAAACTATCTATTGTTCTTTCTTAAAAAAATAAAACGCTTTTTTTATTGTTTCACTTTTTTTAAAATCTTGATCGAGCCATTAGAAAGCTCATTACCTTATTTCTTTTCGTAGTCATTTATTCATGTTAAAACATCAAACGCATGGAAAACTGTAAAAAAAAATAACCCCGCATTGTTCAAGTACGAACCTTAAGTTGTGCAAAACACTGTTTGAAAGCACGGTTTTCCTTTTCGAAAATTGAAACTATCATTTCAATCATTTGAACAATTATTGAAAATGACAAAGAGTAATTTTAAAATCTCGCTCAATAACTGCATGTAATCATGTTTTAATCTAAACAACAGTTTTATTCTTAAATAAAGTTTTATAGTAAACTTGGCAATGAAGGATGCATCAATTAGCCATTTTAATCTTGCAGTGTTCTGTGATTTATGGAATGGCGTTACGTAAAATAATGGTGGCATGTTGCTTTATTTTAATCAGTCAACGTTAATAATCACTGTCGGTCTTGCTTGATCAGTCATAGCAAAACACCATTATAACGAAATTCGCTCTTGAGAAAATTCCTAAAGGCTATAAAACATTGTATTTACTTGTACCTGCATGTTACATGCAATTCAGGAGCGGATCAGTGGTCCAGTGGTAAATTCAAATTAACATACTCCAGTAAAGCGTTTTAAAAAATAAATCTAACAAAGACTACAATAAATGTAAGGCAGATAAAAAAACAATAGACCGCGCCAGAAAGAGGCGATGAACAAGTGTTTTAACATTTATATATAGATTTTGACAATACATTCTATGCCTTTTATCGCATTTTTCTATGATGATTGACTTTATCTCAATTTATTTACTTTTTGAAAAACACGCAACCATCTTCTATTTACCTGTAGTCGTAAAAGGAAATTACGTTTAAGTCATACCTGACAAAGTATATATAATATTATGTTTTTACTTTTGAAAATTAATTGTTAAACAAAACATTTTTTTCTAAAAGTAGTCTAATTCAGACGCCTTCTTGCGTTGTCTGAATAATTATATTCCCTAATTGAACAGGACCAGAAACGACTGCTTAAAATATACACGCAATGTTCTATTCCTAATATAATGAATTACATACTTACTCACCGATAAGCGCTACAAAAATTAATCAAAACCACATGACACTATTGAAATGTTATCAAGCTGATAATCTAAACATGTCGCTGATTTCAATGTCATAGTGAGATGTGTACCTGTCGGTGTTATTACTACCGCTTGCAAAACTGATCAGAGTTTCAAGTATTCGGAACGCGATAAAAGTGACGTTTCGATGTTTATTTCAGGAGCTCAAACTGTCACTTTACTTATCATCCAATCACAGCGAGGCAGTTTATTCAGGTATACCTTTCAATAAAACTGTGTCTTGCAATCTACCCGCAGCCAGAAAAATGTGCCTAGGCGACGCCAAAGTTGCTGTGTTGTAATTGTCGCTGCGTTGCTACCGGAAATCTTCACTTATTTTTTTCTTATAATAACTGCTTTTCTATTTCGACAACAGAATGACACTAGAAAGACCCTATTGGCGGGTAAAAGACGGAGTTTGAAAGAAACACATTGGGCGGCGCTTTAGACTATTTTGACAGATGTACCGACGAGTCTTGTTCTTTACCTAACAGTGTATACTCTAATCAGTTTTGCAAGCGGTATTATTCGAATACGATATAGAACGAACGACATGCTCAGGATATTTAAAAAAAACGCTCTTTAGATAGCCCAAACTAAACAGCCATCAATTGGAGATATGAAAGTACATGTATTTAGTTGAGGAGAAATACCGACAAGCTTTACAAACAGTAAACATGATGTAGGTGAAAACGTTGGCTGTATACGTGGCAACCAGTAGGTTAATGAATTGAAACATTTGTAATTGATCGGTAGCAATGTTAGTCTCAGAATGGATATATTTTGGGGTCAGAAGTGGCGTTTTATGAATTAATTATAGAAATATACTCACGATTTAAGAGTTATACTGAAATATGTTCTGCTTTAATTACACACCCAGTTTCCTTAAGAATGACAGCTGCTTTTGTATCAAGAATTTTCGCATTCCTCAGTTATTGTTTGAACCCAGGAGGCAAGAGGGATTAATAAAAATTTCAAGAACTTGAATCTCATTCGATGTAAAATGTCCCTCAATTGCGTGTTACGGTATCAACATAAGTGTACCGGAATTAAAAGAATGCTGATTGAACGCGGCAAATTGAAATGAGAAAGATGCAAACAGAAGCTTTTAACATACGCAAATTCCAACGTGTGAAATGTGTCGTAATTGTGTTTAACTTTCATTTCTTCAAAATGAATCAAGCTGCGTGGATTGACCCCTGTGGTGAGATTCAGAAACAACCACAGAACTTAACATCAACATTTGCTTGATTGTTTATTTTTCGTTCCTGCTTATGACACACAGAACATTTATCAAGTCCACTTACGAACTGCAACTGTATTTTTATTCGGCGCAAAAGCCGAATGTCGCTGATTGACATGTTGTGGTGTCAACGTGCGTGTAATGCTAGAATTAAAAACGCACAATTGAAACGCCAGCCTGCATAGATGCCAAAAGACGGTGTTAACATCATGTCAACGAGTGTAAGGCGTCGTTATTTTGTTTTTTTAGCGATCTTTTCTGTCGCCAAACAAAAGAAGTTCACACTGTAGGAAGCATTACCTATAGAATCCGTTGCCAACAATAAAAACCACAATAATCATGTTCCTACTTCTAATACCGCAAACACTGCATGTTGACCACGTTTTGCCCATAAAATACCTTTTTCATTTCTGCTTTTATTTTGTGTTTTTGCTTTTTTGCCCGACTTGTACTTTAACAATAACTTAATCGAAAGCATGCCGGCGGACAAGTCGAGTATTAGTTGTTGCTTCCGTTATAACCGAGCCAATAAATCCAAAATAACCCATCAAAGTGGTAATCTGGATTTAAAGATATCATGAGTTCAGTATATGAGTATTTCAAGGCTAGTTCAGAACGGGAATTCATTGTCACAGTACCACTAACTATAGACCAAAAATAAGGTATTATACTGGCTATGATCAACATGCCTGCATAATTTGAGAAGACTAGACCTATGCATTCACTAATTAGAAACCCTAATTTGTTTTCTTATTCAAGGTCACTGTGGCATTAAACTTTGATCTAGCTTTCCGAAAAATAGCCGGCGTTATCTACTGGTCACGATACTGGTCTCGGGATATATTGGTGCCCGAGCCCGTAGGGCTCGGGCACCAACCATCCCTCGGGATTCTGCAGATGTTATAACACGAAAAAACGTGCGTTAACCCTATATTGTGAGATGTAACACCAACAAACTTCTCCAAAATAAACAATTTAAAGGGGCGCTATCGCACTTAGTTCAATCTACTTTATGACGCATAGAATAACTTAACTCCCTTCTATATTCTCCATAAAATGCTGTTGCATAAAGTGCATTTCCTGACTAAACATACTTTCTCTTTCCTCACATATTACAGTATTACAACAAAAGTTGTTTTAACTTTATTGAATCATTATTCTCATCTTTGTATTGTTAAATCTCCCATGACTATTCTACACTTACTACATGGCTACAAAATAAGTATGTGATATGTTGTAATAAAACAAAACTCAGATATACACAATATGTCTGGTAAATCCAGTTTTTTGTGTATGTAGACGTCAGTAAGACGGTCCAGGTTCAAATCTCTTCCTACGTAAAATGTGAATGGGTAGGTTGATACACTTAACACCTCAGAGAGGACGAGAGAGGAAAAAGTTACCCTCCGGATGTGCCATTTATTTCAGTTTACATTACCTTAGGTAGATGCTTATTATAAAAGTAACCTGCTGACCTCTCTCTGTCAAGTGTAAAGTAAATCACACGTACTGTCTCGAGCGCGTCGTTACTTATGAAGTGAAAATGGATCGCAAGAGTTTATGTATTTTGCTAGGACATTTATGTATCTAAACTTAAATTATGTTTGCAGTTGAACATTTCATTTAAATAAAACAATACAACTTCCGGTACGTTCCAGTTAGCTAACTGCAGGAAATTAAGATTCCGATGAACCTAACAAAATATTCATCTAATTTATTATTGATACTGTCCATAATGTTTCCGATTTGCTGCATTTTACTTATACTAAAAGTGAACTGTTGTAGCGATTTTATGTCTCTGTACATAATTCGTTAGAACGTTACCGTAAATTTCTTAGTAGTCTTGAACAAAACAAAAGAAAAGGGACATCCTTGTCTCACAGATATCTGTAATCATCAGCTTTTTTTTTTTTTTGTGTGTGTGTACTAAGAATTTTTCGATGTCAAATAAAATACATGGGTTATCACTGAAATCTACGTATCAGTATGGCACTGTGATAATTGTGCCTTTTTTGATATAGATATTTCGTACTATTTTAACTTAACTTTTCATATGAAGCATTAAAATATACAGTGTACAAAAAGGTGTTAAGTTAAATGATAAGTATTTACACGTCAATCCTGTTTTGTTTGACAAGTGTAGAACATGTATATTGACGGAAGAATTATAAACCAAGAATCGTGTAACTCAATACCCCCATGCCCTTCCAGAATAAAAAGGGATTTTCCGATCGGTCCCTCTTTTTGGCCCATATATAGAGTTTTTTCAAGTAAATTTAACAGTGAAAATACTCATAAAAATAGCAAAATGAATATTAAGTATAAAATTTTCTTATTTATTTCATAGATAGACAGCTTCTTATCAGCAATATGTTCATACGTACGAACAATGATAGGTACTGATGTAATTAATGACTGAATATTTGTTCATACGTACGAACAAACCTTCTAAAACTGTTTTTTTTTCATAAAGAAAGAAGCTGAGATCAGTAAATAAATTCATTCATTTTGTTCATACGTACGAACAAGTGTATTTTCAAAATCAATGAATGCAATAAGTGACTTGACGCTTGTAAAAACTGTTTTTTTTATTAAGAAATAAGCCAAGATCAGTAAAATAATTTCATTCATTTTGTTCGTACGTACGAACAAGCGTAATTTTCACTGAATTCAAACAAGCATAGTTTTCCATGTCGATGAAATGACAAACTTCATACATTTTGTTCGTACGTACGAACAATTTTAAGTGTAGTTTTCCATGTCAATGAAATGACTAACTTCAAACATTTTGTTCGTACGTACGAACAATTTTAAGTGGAGTTTTCCATGTCGATGAAATGACAAACTTCAAACATTTTGTTCGTACGTATGAACAATTTTAAGTGTAGTTTTCCATGTCGATGAAATGACAAACTTCATACATTTTGTTCGTACGTACGAACAATTTTAAGTGTAGTTTTCCATGTCGATGAAATGACTAACTTCAAACATTTTGTTCGTACGTACAAACAATTTTAAGTGCAGTTTTCCAAGTAGATGAAATGACTCACTTCATACATTTTGTTCGTACGTACGAACAAGTGTAGTTCTCCCAGTCGATGAAATGACTGACTTCATACATTTTGTTCATAAGTACAAACAATTTTAATAGAAATTTTCCAAGTCAATGAAATGACTGACTTCACACATTTTGTTTGTATATTCGAACAAGTGTAGTTCTCCCAGTCAATGAAATGACTAACTTCATACATTTTGTTCGTACGTACGAACAATTTTAAGTGTAGTTTTCCAAGTCGATGAAATGACTCACTTCACACATTTTGTTCGTACGTACGAACAAGTGCAGTTCTCCATGTCGATGAAATGACTGACTTCACACATTTTCTTTGTACGTACAAACAAGTGTAATTTTCAAAATCAAGGAAATGACTGACTTATGCATTTTGTTCATACGTCCGAACAAAGTACTAAGGTTTTCAAATGTTGTAAAAAAACTTTCAATGAAAATTCAGTTGCTCATTGGAAGATGTGAAAATAAAAATGAAATCGTTTTTGTTTGTATGTATGAAAAATTTTGTAGTTCAAAGACTGTTGTCATAAGAAACAGTTCTGACCAGAAAGCATAGTCTGTTCATATGTATATGTACAAATAATAACAATTAAGCAATGCAACATATATGTAAAATCTGCATGAAGCCATAAAAATAACTTTGATTGCGTACAAAATGACACAGGTATCAGGATGCTATAAGGATGCTTTATACCAAGTATCATCAAGACTGGTCAATTTAAACCCAGTTTATTTAACACAGATTTTCTATATTCAGTAGTTTTTTACTAACAGTGACAAGAGATTTTAAATGTATCTCATGTTGACATCAAAGATAAATAATCCCTGCCTCTAGCAGTCATGCCCTTTCTACACAAAATAATCTCTGCAACTGATACAGACATGATAGAGGGTCATCCAAAGAATAATTTTGTTCAAAATTATTTTTATTGGGTCAGGAATTTCTAAAGAGAAGATTTTATCAATTCCCAATTCAGACAAATCATGAAAGATAAACCCTGCCTCTGCTAGCTTTGTTTTTTTTGCAGCTGACCACAATAAATGTTGGTTTATATAATGGTTAAAATCAAGCCAGCAGTTTATACAGTTTTTTTTCTTCCCTATAATATATAATGGCGGTCAGTGTTGTTTTCACAGAACAAAGTTTGCTTTAAAGTTCCTCTTTCCCCTTTTGGACTGCCACCATTTTCTTTTCCCTCATAATCTTCTAGACTGACTGAAACACTGAAACCAACAGGATCTGAAAAAAAATTAATGATACAGTACTGTAGTTAAACATTGTGCCAAGCAACATAAATTCTATAAATATACCAATGAGGTACAGAGTTGACACATAATTACAGCTACTGGCTGGTAGTATAATTTATAAATCATATGGCAAAATATACAATGGACAAACACTTAAACAAATACACTGTGTTTAATTTCACCTGGATCTGCTGGACATTCAAGACAAGATTTTATAGTTCAACAGGAGCTCCCCTAAGCGGCACTAATGCTTTGAAAAAACTTGGTAGAGGTCCACTAGACAATGCTACATACCAAATATCTAGCTCTATGCCTTACGGTTTCTGACAAGAAGATTTTTAAAGTTTTTCCTATATAACTCTATGTAAAACAAGTGACCCCTGGGGCGGGGCCATTTTTGACCCAGAGGCTATGATTTGAACAAACTTGGTAGAGGTCCACTAGACAATGCTACACACCAAATATCTAAGCTCTATAACTTTCGGTTTCTGACAAGAAGATTTTTTAGGGTTTTCCTATATAACTCTTTGTAAAACAAGTGACCCCTGGGGCGGGGTCATTTTTAACCCAGAGGCCATGATTTGAATAAACTTGGTAGAGGTCCACTAGACAATGCTACACACCAAATATCTAAGCTCTATAACTTACAGTTTCTGACAAAAAGATTTTCTAAGATTTTCCTATATAACTCTATGTAAAACAAGTGACCCCTGGGGCGGGGCCATTTTTGACCCAGAGGCCATGATTTGAACAAACTTGGTAGAGGTCCACTAGACAATGCTACACACCAAATATCTAAGCTCTATGCCTTACTGTTTCCGACAAGAAGATTTTTAAAGTTTTTCCTATATAACTCTATGTAAAACAAGTGACCCCTGGGGCGGGGCCATTTTTGATCCAGAGGCTATGATTTGAACAAACTTGGTAAAGGTCCACTAGACAATGCTATACACCAAATATCTTAGCTCTTTAACTTACGGTTTCTGACAAGAAGATTTTTAAAGTTTTTCCTATATAACTCTATGTAAAACAAGTGACACCTGGGGCGGGGCCATTTTTGACCCAGAGGCCATGATTTGAACAAACTTGGTAGAGGTCCACTAGACAATGCTACACACCAAATATCTACGCTCTATAACTTACAGTTTCTGACAAGAAGATTTTTAAAGATTTTCCTATATAACTCTATGTAAAACAAGTGACCCCCGGGGCGGGGCCATTTTTGACCCAGAGGCCATGATTTGAACAAACTTGGTAGAGGTCCACTAGACAATGCTACACACCAAATATCTTAACTCTAGGCCTTCTTGTTTCTGACAAGAAGATTTTCAAGTTTTCCCTATATAACTCTATGTAAAATCAACTGACCCCTGAGGTGGGGTCAGTTTTGACCCCAGGGACATAATTTGAACAAACGTGGTAGAGGTTCACTAGATGATGCTTTATACCAAATATCAAAGCTCCAGGCTTGTGGTTTTGGAGAAGATCTTTAAAGATCTTACTTATAAAATCTATTTTTAGCTCCAGTGAACCAGAAATGCAATGGACCAGAACCATTTGAACAATCTTGGTACAGCTTCATGCAAGGAACATCCCAGGAAAGCTTCATTAAATTTGCCCCATTGGTTTCAGAGGAGATGTCGTTTGAATGAAAAGTTGACGACGGACGGAAGGACGACCGACGGACAAAGACCCATCAGAAAAGCTCACCCTGAGCACTTTTTAGCTCCAGGTGAGCTAAAAATAGTTGCAAACAGGACATGAATAGTATGTACACAGGCTTACAGACATTACTATATGCCAAAAGCAAGTATTTAATGCTGTCATTTCAACTACTAGGGCTGAGAATCAAACCTGCATTGTATCCTTCATTTTGTAAACAAATGCTGCCATCTTTGAATGAAGGATACAATGTTTTTCTTTATTACTTTTTGATGTTGGAAATGACTGTATAAACTTGCAAAACTATTGCTAAAAATGAAAGTTATAGCATGCAGACAAGAAATTTGACAGATATTGCTTTATCCATCATTTTTACCCGCAAATCATTTAGGTGTTGCTTAGCAACTATAAAATCAAAATACTTGGTGCACACACGCATTTTAAAAATAAACATGCATACCGCCAGCTTCAAAATCTGTACATCTGTTTTTTCCAAACCTTACCTAAATCCATGCCAAAACGGTATCATTTATTGGTTTTTTTTATATTATCTATCATTTTGTTACATAATGTAACTTATATATAAGCACAGCTGATTTTTTTAAAGGAATCAGATTGGCCACCTTTAAATAACAATGAATAAATTTATAGCTAAATACATACCTTAAATGCTGTAGCTTTTTGGTTTGACAATAGCCCTCTATCACTAACAAAGTCGCTATTTTGAAAAGAGCTTATTTTAAACTCACCTGAGCACTACATAAGTTTTGGGCTACAATGGCTTCCTGCTGTCATTACATCCATCGTCCACTAACTACGTTAACCGTTTTATCTTTAACTGGACTTGAACCAACTTGTGCAGAACTGGCATCATGAACAGATCTCAATTCCTTGGTTGAAACTGCCTGATACATGAAAAACGAAATAAAATTTCTATTTAAGTCATATAACATTCATCTGCTAATGGCTATCATAGCTAGTCCACTAGTTTATATATGCACCTTGCATGAACATTTTCTTATTCATAGAATATGAACACTAGAATTTTTAAACAAAAGCACCACTTTGCGGAGCATTATATGCAAGAAAGGTGTTTTTTGTAAGCATGATGCATCTGTGATATATGGGGAGGAAACCTTCAGCTTTAAAATTAAATAATTTGCTTTAAATTCTTTATCTTCTGACCTTTGACTTACGGACCCCCAAAATCAATAGCGGTCATTCACTCAATGTGTGCAATCATTACATGAATTTTGAAGTCTCTATGAAGAATGGTTGTTGAGTCATAGAGTGTAAATGATTCTAGACATTAAGGTCACTGACTCACTATGTATGACCTTGACCTATGACACACTGACCCCAGAAATGTATAGGGGTCATCAACTCGATGTGAACAATCATGATGTAAAGTTTGAAGTCTCTTCAACAAATGATTTTTAAGTTACATGGCAGAAATGGTTTTCAATTTTAAGGTCACTATGACCTTGACCTTTTACCTACACTGACCCCAAAATCAATAAGGGACATTCACTCAATGTGTGCAACCATAACATGAAATTTGAAATCTATATGACAAACGGTTGTCAAAGTGAAGAGTGTAAATTATTCTAAACATTTTAGGGTCACTGTGACCTTGACTTTTGACATACCAAAAGGTAAAAGGGTCATCCACTCAATGTGTGAATTCATGAAAGAAAGTTTGATGTCTCTAGAAGAAACAATTGTCAAGTTACATGGTGGAAATGGTTTTCAATGTTAAGGTCACTGTAACACTGACCTTTTACCCACTGACCCCAAAATCAGGAAATTTCAAAGCAACTTTAACGTAATCAGTTACTAACAAAAGTAATCAGCCCCAAGCCTGGACCTTACAGACCTTTTAAATGATATAGAATATTAAACTGATTGATGAAAAATGAATTTGTAACTGTTATTACAAAACTACTATGTTTTGCTGTTTTATCAACTGCCATATTTTTGGCTACCTACAAAAAGTTACCTTATGTCTTATCAGTTACTTGTAACTAGTGATAGATTTCAAAACAATAACAATCAATGTTCCTTTAAATAAAACTAATTCTAACAACTGCGTCAAAGAATCAATTCCCTTTCTCAGTGGTCCAGAGCATTGCCTTTAATTGCTTAAAAGCTGGTAGGTGCAAGTTTGAATTGTTATATGGCTGGACTTTTTTCCAGTGTATTTGCATCTTACTGTTACAAATTGGAATTGTTCATAAAAATATAAAGAGCAAGAAAAATACTTTGAATGAAACTGATGCTTTTCCTTTATCCTATTACATTACACTTTAATGAATACAACCATCTGAAAAACATCTCATGATCTTGTACCCACCATTGCATATATCACGGTGTAAATGCTTACATTATACAATGTAGTAAGTAATGTCAAAATACACTGGCCTATGTGTGACCCTTACCTTGGCCACAGGGACCTGAGTTTTGTGTGCGACACTGCTTTACAATTTTCGACATTAGTGCAAAGTTATATTAAGATCTCTCGATACATGTTAAGGTTTTGCTCCAAACAAGCGTCTCAGACGGACCTCTAGGTGTGACCTTGACTTTTGACCTCGAGACCTGGTTCATACAAGCAACACTTTATTTTCATGATTGTGAACTTTTGTATCAAATTATATTCGAAAATACCTCCATGCATGTAGAAGATATTCTTTGGACAAAATCTGGGCATTTCATCATCTCTAGTGACCCTGACCTCGCATATATGGACCAGGATTATGCTCAGTCTTGTTATGGTGAACATTTGTGATAGAATCCCTCAATTCGTGATGACTAAATGGTCAATACTCACATTTTCATACTTTAATCTGACTATTGACCTCTGTGTGTGACCTTGACCTTGACCACAGGGACCTAAATTCTGCATGTGACCTTGACCTTTGAATTAGAGACCTTGTTCATGCAAGCAGTGCTACTTTTTAAGCTGGTGAACATTGGTACCAAAAATCATTAATATCAATCCATGCATGTTGAAGATAATTTACATCAAAATGTCAACAGGGCATTAACCATAAACCATAAACACTTTTCTTGTTCTATGAATAATATTTATCTTATGAACAGATCTGAAACAGAGACTGCAGGGATTTCAATAGCTTTTGAAAACTTTGGGTCATTTGACCACTGCTGAGAGTTTTAAATGGGGAGATCGACCTTGACAGAGTGATAATTCATCAGGATAATGCACAGCCTCATAATGCAGAAACTACACAAATAGAGATCAATGTTTTGGGCTTTGAAGCAGTAAAACACCCACCTTACAGTCCGGATCTAGCCCCTATGGATTTTCGTGTTTTCCCTGTGATTAAATCTGCATTAAAAGGTAATAGATTCGATTCATTTACTGAACTTTCTCAGGCAGCACAGAATGTTGTTTCCGAGCTATACACAGTGACACAGTGGTATAAAGACATGTATACACAATGGATTGACCGACACCATAAATGTACCTCATGTAAGGGCGAGAATGAGAAAAGAATGACGTCCCGGATGAAACATTATGAAGGCAACGTCACTTGACGTGGCGTATCTGTATCGGGCTGCCCCGCCCAGTCTTGATTTACCCCTGTAAAACCAGTGGGAATTTTTCATTTTTAAATGCAATAAATTGATATTTGGCATATGTGTGAAATAAAGATTTGAAAGGGTGCTGATGCTGTTTCACATTTATACTCCAAATACTCTTCCAATACTAGAACCAGTCTCATTAATTTTCTATCACCCCTCGTATGTACATATTTCTCTTTAACTCCGCTGACATAAGGAGGCCAATCATGGAGAAACTGCATTTTATCAAGCCTCCAAGAATCTCTGCAAATTGTTTATGCATTCACTTGACTGAAGTATTAAATTTCATTTTTACTTACTACTTTAAATAGAGTTGGTATATACATGTATATACTTGATTTACAGGCTTCATACTTGTTTCTTCTTTTTGGCTTGTTTCTTCCATTGTAAGTCACATCCAATCATTAAACACCATTCTCACACTGTGCTAGTCCCTGTGTAAACAATCAAAAGTATAAACATGTAGACCCACTAATAAAGACAATATCCTGAAGACTAATCCTAACTAGAGCAAAAATTCAGTCTTGGTCAATAGCCAAGTCAACTGTTTTTTTCCTTGTTGAATTTGATTTCACTTGCTCATTTTTGCTACTTCACTGTCATTTTTAATATTTTTGTAAATGATTGAACTTATACAGTTATAGTTTTAAACATTCAATAATATATCAAACATTGAAAATATCGATAAGCAAACTAGATCTAGATCAACCTAACTATGTCTAAAACCTAAGAATTTCATTAGAATGAAATCCTCTTTCATTTGAATGAAACCCTCTAGAAAATCCCGTTTTCGGGTATTGTTGTGAAATTGATAATTGAACAAATTAAACTGTTAAAAACTAAAAAGGTACTTACCAATAAATTGTAAACATTCCAGTTATTAGCTGAATTCTCACCCTTCTACATGAATTTATTGATTTCCTTCCGATGTAAAGAATCTTACACATCAAATCATGGACGATACCATTTTACTACACAGTCGATTCTACCGAATTCGTAAAATGATCGCTTAAATTTTGCGCTAAGTATATCAAAATAATGTTTGATTGGACATATTTTAATCTATCTGTAAATATCTTTTATTTCTGAGATAATAACCTTTATCGAATCAAATAAACTTAATGAGATGTTCGTTTGTATGGTAACACCCCTACAGATAATGAAGTATCTTTAGTCGGAGGAGAAAATACACACGTCATTCCGCGCGTGTAGACGAGATTTCGGGTCAATATTGGAGTTAGCAAAAATGAGATTTAAACGAGTTGAACAACGATGAGATTATGAACAGTAGATAAGAGGTGTTGAAAAAAAAACAGATGTGGAAATACAGCAGAAAGATATCACAGCCGAGGTGAGAAAATTTGCATACTGTATTCCATTTTAATATTTGTGTTAATTGTGTTGTAGTCTCAGACTTCAGTCGGTCAAAAGCTATATATAGGCTACATAGCTTATGTTTTTTTCTGTTTAAACTCTCATCCGACTATAAATAAATTTTGTATTGTATTGTATTGCTACGAAGGCGGATATCGACCATTCCAAAAGTAGCACAATATTCAACTTTTTGAGTACAGTTATCTGGACTAAATTTTGAAGTTGTGTCACAGAAATGACAAACACACAGGGTGACATTCGTGAATTTTCTATGTTTTGTTGTTATTCTTACAGAAATTTCATTCAGAGCCAAAAATGACCATAATGAAAATTACAGGTTTTATTGCGATTCATATAAAATTTGTAACTCTAGTTAAATGACTATTTTTTTGTGGAGAAAGAATTTCTTCACACATTTTAAGTGAAAACAACCATTATACTGGCTATACTAAATATTGGTGATCTAATAAAATGGTTGTCTTCTTATTAAAGAGAGGATAAGAGTATGAAACAGGTTCCGAAACAGAAGTTAACTGAATGAATTAACAAAGAAAGGCCATCTTGTATTGTCTGGAATTGTGGCACCAGAATATTGCGCGAAAATATGTAATTGCTTGTATATTATTGTGTGCGTCACCGATAATAGTACAAATGTAGTACACAGATAATAGGGTTACTGAGGATATAAGAAAACAGTTTATTTTTATAACTTAAAAATAGACATTTTATTTTGCTTGAAACTTGAAATTGTGCTTTTAGTCATTAAACAATCAACAGTTTTTTTCTAGCTTCCATTCTTTTTATATGTGTGTTTTGATTTACAGAAAAAAGAAGCTAGATTGTTGCCGGTTTGACTCTTGAATGATTAAAAACACAATTTCAAGGTCCAGTGATCATATTCTTTCCAAATTCATTCTGAAATCAAATCAAATGAGTCTAAACTAAACTAAATTTAATTATTTTCTTCCAAATAAAATGACTTTTTCATTTTTTTTTAGTCATTTGCTATTTCAGTTTTACAAGAGTAGCAGAGGTATAATTTGGCACTTTTACTCTCTCCCTTGCCTATCAGCTAGCTTTTATGGTGACATGGTAGTGTTTGCTTAACAATTGAAAGTTCACTGGTTCAAACCCATCTCAAGGCAGATGGATTTTTCCGGCTTACATTTGCCATCCTGGAGTGTCACTAGAGACTCTCACCCCTGGTGGGATTCAACCCAGTAACTTTCGGATCAGAAGTCTGCTGCTCTAACCCCTTGAACACTGCTCCTATTCCTTTTTAATAAAGCTCAGTCGAACCAAATATTAATGCATTCAATTTACTAGTTCTTTTAGAGTTTTGGGATAGTAACTGATGCCTTAACATTGTGTTATAATTTGTTAAAAATAGTTCATGTTCACAATTATGATGTTGAAGAATGCTCTTATTTTTTGATAAATGCCTTTTTACAACATTTTTTTTCACTGACTGTGTCTTTAATCAGTAAGGAACTTCTTTATTTCCTGTTATTTTTAGGGTAGTTCTCAAGACAGGGTGTACATTTAAAGCATGTTTCTTTTGCAGCATGAAGAAATCAGCAAAAGATGTTAATGCACATGACCGCCATGGGCAGTAAAGAAAGATAGAAGTAAATTGGAATGACTGAGCACTGGCTAAAGCATATTAAACAAACAAAATGGTATGTAATGAGATCATACATCAAAGCTGTTGATCTATAGTGTTTGTAAGAAATGAAAAGATTAAGATAAGTCACCTTTTTAACTCGACTTTTTCAAAGAAAAATAAGGAACTATTGCTACAGTCATGGTGTTGTTGCTGCTCCCATCCAAACTGACTTGATCATTACCTTTTTATTTCTAAATGGACTGTCTTAATACTTGGACACAACCCTTCAGACACGACCTTCGAGTTTATCAGACTGAACTTGAACGTGGCTAATAAGTGACCTTCACATTCAAGGTTAAAATTATTGATTTTTGCCTAAATTGGCCAGAACTTTGTTATTTATTTATGGCTTTGATTCATACTTGGACAAAGCAACATTTATTACAAAGTGATTTGAAATCCTGCTAGTTGGAAAATTCAAGTTTGACCTTTTAATGACCAAGACCATCAAGGATCGGAAATTAAAGTTCTCTTTTTCTACACCATGTTATCATTTTTTGTCTTATTAAATCATCCAGTTAAAGGGGCTGTGCTCCAGATGACACAAAAAAGAAAGTTTTCTTGTATTATAAATTCTTGTGATATTTATGATTAATGCTTAAAAACTGACTAACTGACAAAAAAATAAGTCAGTTAATCACACTATAAATTGATTTTTTTCCTTTCATAGTGCTATACCCTAACGCGACGGTATAACTATATTGTATAAGATTTAAAGTAAACAATAGTTATTTCATGTGCGGCGATAGTGGTGACAGTTAAAGCGTTGTTAATATTTTGTTAACATAAGGGTCCAGAGTTCAAAACCGGCTGAAGCGAATATATTTTTTTTGGTTCTTTTTTGACTGTTCTGAAGTAAAATATCATGTTATTATAATCTCACGGCATCTAGATATTTAATTTAAGTAAAAAAAAATTTATATCAAATCTGGAGTTCAGCCTATTTAGCCATTGCTTCTCACACAAATATGCTTAATATCCAACAACTTCATATTTTAGTTTTTTTTACAAATAATTTCATCTTCTCTGGACTTGTAGGAGGATGGTAAAATCAAAATGCTGAATAATTCACCTCATATCCTTGCAAGTGACCATCTTTTAGGGTTTTTCACGTATGGCATCAGTATAATCTTGACAAAAATGTTCAGTTTTCCTGAAACGCACTTAGTAGGAATTACAATAAGGGGTTAATGCAAGACTGCTATGAATATTTTCTTTAAAAATTCTGATATCTTTTACAGATAATTTTGATTCTGCATTTAAATGCATCATTAACTCCTTCAGAAAGTACTAGATAGCACAGAAGTTTTTCAGACTGATGTAAAAATGAATGAAGACAGGTTGTACACTAGAATAAGTTAACTTTTCTGAAGAATAGACATTACACAAAAGGGACTAACATAATTTTCGTTAAACTTTCTAGTAGGGTACTATTTAAGCATCAAAATTGTATATTTTAGTAACAATATTATGTCTGACACATAAATCTTTGCATTTTTGGCTTTTTCTTCCAAATCATAAACATCTGAAGTACAACTTGTAACAGTACTGTGCTTAACCATGCCTTGACCTGCTATGTACATGTACAACACTGAGCAGGCTAACCACACTCCACAATCATGCTTTTTAAAAGACTTTAGCCTCTTTGAATTGCCTGAGTTGATACAAACATTTTGTTAACTAAAAGAAGGCTTTAAAGCCCAATAGGATATCTACTTTTTTAAAACAAGAAACATTAAAAAAACGTAGAAAAAACTGGAGAGCACATTGAAATATCAGCAAAAATGCAATTCTGAGTTCAAATAACAATGTTCAGATCTAGAAAAGGAGTGCTTGCATCATATAGACTATCATATATTCAAGTCGACCTTGTTGAAATAAAAAATAAGGCATTGGTGTACTGTCAAATTCTATTAACTTCTCTCAAATTGATTTCTTTTTCTGATCCACTGCTGAACTGATATAGGCAGCACACAAACTTTTTGGCCTACTGCTGAGTGAATGATTTTGGATTGTGGTAGCATCCTAGATTGTTTGGGTGCAGTGGTTGGAATTACTGATTAAAACACTAATACTAGTATACAAAACAAAATTTCAGGACTTCAATAACTCTCATTATCTGCAATAAAACATATATCTTTTGATCAACAGCCCTTATCAATATGACCCAATCAACAATCTAGGGACCATAAAAGTTTTAACTTCAAAATATACATGCTGTGTTAAGAAAAACATGTTTCTTTGGTGGTATAACATAGTCTTTACAACTAGTAAATTAGCATGAAGTGTGACCTGTCATATTCCAGATGTTTATTTTACTTTTCAAATCAGTAATAACAAGGACAGCCCCTTCATTAATGAACTACCAATCAAAATTCAGGACATCAATAAATTACATTATCAGCCATAAATCATATATCACTTGATTGACAGCCCTAATCAGTAATGATCCAATCAACAAGCAAGGGATCATAAAGTTCCAACTTCAGACCACATGCTGTGGTAAAAAAAAAACATAACATGTTTGGTGACACACTTAAGATTTACAACTAGTTCATTACCATGAAGTGTGAAATATCATTTTCAATTGAATTTATGCAGCAGCTATTTTGATCTCATTTTGTTAGAGTACAGAACAGTAACCAGTAAGCAAGGCTTAAATGATTTCTTAAGACAGCTTTGTGTATTCTTTTAAACTTGGATACCTCTAAAATTGTGCAGACTGGCAGGAACATATCTATGCCTTAAATACAAATAAAATGGGACAAGGCCTGTATAAAAATTACACTTAAAGCTAGATGGGAACAATTGTTTTGATGGACCAGTGTTGAAAACCTCATTTTGATGGAACAAATAAAAGAATTGTTTTTGTTTGTATTTTATAAAACCACATACAGTTTTACATAAATATGCAAGTATGTTTGAGGTAGTGTAAGGTATGAGATTTATAGGATGTCTCTACAAAAAATACACACCTGGGAAAACCATTTGCATCATAAATGGCATTTAACATCAATATAAAAATGCATTTATTATGATACTGAACAATTTTAGTTTTGGAATAAGAAAACTTTAAATTTGCTTAATTTGTGATAATTTTGTCATTCATTTTTGGATTTGAATCAGTGAAACTTGAACCAAACAACACTTATTTACCGGTCTCATTCATTGTTGGACAAAACAACATTAAGACCAAACCGCCATGTTGAATTATTCAGATATGACCTTGACTTTAAAAATGATCTTGACCGTCAAGGTCAAATGATTGAATTTTGCTTAAAGCGACAGTCACAGATGAACCGAAGATGAAGAAAATGTTTATTTATATATCTTGAAATTTTTGCTGTAATTGTGAAGAACATATTCAAACTAAATTACTGACTCATTTCTTGTCACAGCAAAACATCAAAATATAGTTTAACATTTACTGGTTAAAAATTACCCCTATTAGTAAGGGATAGATACTTTATTTGTAACATTAATCTTGATGCAGTGTAATAACTAGTCTCTGTGGGTAAGTAGTTAGAGGTTGCTCTAAATTTTACTGATTAAAAGGTCATGGGTTTGAATTCTGGTTAAGTCAAAACATTTTATAAACCCAAAACGAAGTTTGGGGGGTATATAGGAGTCATCCAGTGGTTGGTTGGTCGGGCGATCGGTCCGGGTGAAGCCTGTCTGGAGCATAACTTGAAAACTACTGGTTGGAATTCAATGCAACTTCATACATGGTCAAGCACAATGAGAGGAAGTGCAGTGTTTATAAATCATAACTCCATCTTGACTATTTTCAAAGATATTGGCCTTTATTGGTTTTCTTTGTCCGGAAGATAACTTGAAAACTACTGATTGGACTTCAGTGCAACTTCATACAATGGTCAAGCACAGAGAGGAAGTGCAGTGTCCAAGAATTTTAACTCCAGCATGGCCCCCGCTTGCGGTGGCTCTTGTTGTGTCGCCTGCTACAGAGTAACCGCGACATATAGGGATCACTTGTCCGTCGTCTGTCCGTCGGTCCGTCCATCTGTCACAAAACTTGTCCGAACTACTCCTCAGAAACTACTAGTGCGATATCATTCAACTTTACAAGAATGATCAGTCCCAAGTCTAGTTGTGCATGTCGTCGGCATTTTCCAGTCCAATGATTTTTTGTGAGAGTTATAGCCCTGATATGATTTTTATTTTTAAAGTTTGTCCGGACTACTTCTCTTGTACTACTTATACAATTTGAATGAAACTTTACAGGATTGATTAGTACCTCAAGTACTTGCGCAAATCTAACGGGTTTTTCGGTTGCCTGATTTTTGGATGAGTTATGGCCCTTGAATGAAAAAGGCGTTTTAGCCAAATAATGAATTTTGTGTTGCAGGCTTACAGTAAGCTGCGACATGCTAAAAAGTAGCCAAGAGATATAGGGATCACTTCCCCATAATCTGTCTGTCTGTCTGTTCGTCCGTCTGTCTGTCTGTCTGTCTGTCCATCACAAAACTTGTCCAGACTACTCCTCAGAAACTACTGGTGTGATTTCATCCAAACTTTACAGGAATGATCAGTACCAAGTCTAGTTGTGCATATTGTCAGCATTTTCCGATTCAATGATTTTTGTCAGAGTTCTGGCCCTTTAATGATTTTTATTTTTAAAGTTTGTCCGGACTACTTCTCTTATATTACTTAAGCAATTTAAATGAAATGGTACAGGGTTGTTCTGTACCTCAAGTACTTGCGCATGTCTTACAGGTGTGGTTGAATGATTTTTGGCTGAGTTATGACCCTTGATTAAAAAAATGCGTTTAAGCCTACAAACTGTCCAATCTCCTCTCAATCCTACAGTAACTGTTTAATTGGCTATCATCAGGCGACACATGTGATCACTGATCGCCCTTATTTTAAAGAAGTCTTTGCATGTTCATACCACAGGTTTCTCCTAGTTGCAAGATCTACAAGTTTATTTAGAAATGCTAAAGTGAATTATCTTGTCATAATAATGGTGTCTATAACTCGAGGGACATATTTGAAGATTAAAGTATGTTTTGTACTACATGTAAATTTCCAGTCATTCACCCTTTGAATTTTATGTTTCAGTTCTGGTACTGGAACAAGAGTTCTTTGAACAAGGACTTCCTGAAGAAGTTTGATGAGATTAAGAAAAGAGGACTTCGAGATCATAAGTTAACCAGATTGTTCAAATGTTGTGAAACTGGATAAAGAGGATTTTCACAAACAAAAGTAGACTTTTAGAGCTACATGGCTACATAGACAGTGAATGCATCATATATAGGACTTTCTAATGCAAATATCTATATTTACATATTTAATTTAATGTTTACTTCTGCTTCAGAGTTATGATGTTCAGAAACAAGTTTAACAATATTAATGATAACTTTAGAGGTTACATAGTCCAATGTTCATGAATTTTGTCAAAAGAAATGTTGTGAGTCTGACACTTGGTCACAATGGCTTTTAGACAGTCGTTACATTTTTCAGATTTTGTTATTTTGGTTAATAGTGAATTGGGAGAATAAAATTAATTTTTGCATAAATTGCATTGGAAATACCTGCAAAACATTTGACTTTTTGAATCTTAAGAATTGGGATTTTGATAATTGCATTACATCAAAATTTTTCTGTACTTGGAAATTCCAGATTTTGTTATGCCGGCATGACAGACAGTGAAAGTTTTCAGTCACATGCTGCTTCTTGTTAAATCAGTGTTAGAATTTGACACACTGTTAAAAATGTATACTGCATGTCTTCTATTTGGCAGCTTAATTCTCTGTGAATGAACATGTATGTGATGACAACATTCATTCCGAAAAGAACATAACTTGTCCATACATATGAACAAACTTAATGTTTTATGTTTTAAACCTGTTTCTTACTTAAGCATTATAAGAGATTCAGAATATGTTCATACGTACGAACAAAATGGATTAAAAGTTTTTGTAATGCATAATTGCATGCCTTTTTAATGGAGGCTTTTTAATTCTCTGTAAAGTTTTCAGTCAAAACTGCCCGTCTGAAAAGTATATAACTTGTTCGTACGTCTGAACGTTCTTTGTGCCTTTTGTTTAAAATCTGTTTTTTTTTTTTTGTTTGTTTTTTTTTTGTTATAGTGTAAAAAAACTTCAGAATTTGTTCATACGCAAGAACAAAATGGATTGAAAGTTGTTTTTATTGCATAATTGTGTGTCACATTAGCCATTCTGAAAAGTACATAACTTGTTCATACATATTAACAAACTTTTTGCTTTTGTTTTCATACCTGGCTCTTAATAAAGCAATTTAAGAGTTTCAAAATTTGTTCAGACGTAGGAACAAAATTGATCGAAAGTTAATTTTTAATGCATAATTGCATGAATTCTTTAGACTATTTAATTCTCTGTAAGTTAATTTAATAGTCACATCAACCATTTTGAAAAGCATTTATTTGAAACTGTTTGTCTGATGAACCAACTTTATATATTTTGTTTAAAAATGGCTTCTTTTTTTATCAGTGTTAGAATTTCAGAATTTGATACACTATTAAAAATGTATACTGCATGTCTTCTATTAGTACATGTATATCATGACAGCATCCATTCTGAAAAGTACATAACTTGTCCATACATATGAACAAACTTAATGTTTTATGTTTAAGCCTGTTTTTTACTTAAGCATTATAAGAGATTCAGAATATGTTCATACGTACGAACAAACTGGATTAAAAGTTCTTTTTGTTTTTTTTAATGCGTAATTGCATGTCTTATTTTAATTGAGGTTTTTTTCAATTCTTTGTAAAGTTTTCAGTTAAAACTGTCCGTCTGAAAAGTATGTAACTTGTTCGTACGTCTGAACATTTTTTTGTGCCTTTTGTTTAAAATCTTTTTTTTTGTTATAGTGTAAAAAAACTTCAGAATTTGTTCGTACGTACGAACAAAATGGATTGAAAGTTTAGTTTTAAAATGCATAATGCATTGTCTTCTAAAAGGCAGCTCATTCTTTGTAAAAGTTTTTAGTCACATTAGCCATTCTGAAAATTACGTAACTTGTTCGTACGTATGAACAAAATGGATTGAAAGTTTAGTTTTAAAATGCATAATGCATTGTCTTCTAAAAGGCAGCTCATTCTTTGTAAAAGTTTTCAGTCACATTAGTTATTCTGAAAAGTACGTAACTTGTTCGTACGTATGAACAAACTTCATGCTTTTCGTTTAAAACCTGTTTCTTACTTAAGTAATATAAGAGTTTCAGATTTTGTTCATACGTACGAACAAAATGGATTGAAAGTTGTTTTTTATTGCATAATTGTGTGTCACATTAGCCATTCTGAAAAGTACGTAACTTCTTCGTACGTATGAACAAACTTCATGCTTTTCGTTTAAAACCTGTTTCTTACTTAAGTAATATAAGAGTTTCAGAATTTGTTCATACGTACAAACAAAATGGATTGGAAGTTGTTTTTATTGCATAATTGCTCGTCTTCATTAGGCTATTTGATTTGAAAGTTTTCGTTCAAATCAACCATTCTGAAAAGGACGTAACTTGTTCGTACGTATGAACACATACATTGTTGTTTAGAAAATGCCTACTTATGAATAAAATCATGAAAATTATATACCATATGTACTTTTTGGCTAGTTTTATTTGTATTTTTACTGTCATAATTACTTAAAAAAACACCAAATATGGGCCAAAAAGAGGGACTGATCGGAAAATCCCTTTTTATTTTGGAAGCAGTTCCCCGATTATCCGGCGTGTTTGCATTTATTCTTGCAATCATACGTTTGCCATATTGCACATTACCTATATCACTTTGTGGATCATGAGCTTAAACTGGTATTTGGATCTGGGGTCATCTATGTTAAATATCCTGTCATGTATATTTTACTTCACATATCCTGTGATGTATGATTTGAATGCAAGTACTATTATGTGATCTGTTTTCATATTTCATTTATTACTGTGATAGTGAAAATATACGGTTTATCGGCACAAGTTGGTTTGTGTCGAAAAATATTAAAACACTAAGTCTTTGTACAAGGCCATTAGTGAAAACAATGTCATTGCACACCTGGTCTGCGCTCCCATGAGGTACTTTTTTTTTGACAAGAACACGTTGCTTGAAAGGAAAGATGATCTTCCTCGATAATAAATCTGTAGAGTTACAAAAAATGAGTTTGTGCACCGAATATAAGCTTATGTGCTTTTTATGTACTTTTTTATAGTTTAAAATTCTAGTGTATGCCTGAAGACTTGTGATTTTTTTTATTTTTCTGGATGCGGACTCTGGTAAAAACATCACCGTAAACCTGATTGAAAATTCGTTGAAAATGATTATTCACACTACAAAAGCAAAACTAATTGATGTTTAAATAATTCAATGCTTAAGTTTGGCTTAGTTTTGCTTCAAAGATTTTAGTAAAATAAATGGCCAAAAATGAAAATGCTCCCGACCGGACGCCTTTTTTATAAATGCTTTCATGCGGAGTCAGAAATGAACTGTCAATTTTTTAAGTAAAATTTTGTTGTTAAAAAAAAAGAAAATTAGAGATATGTTTTTCTTAAAAATACATATGTTGGTAATTTAAAGTCAAACACTTCAGTGTTTCTTTCACGCGAACTCGAGCTTCCAATATTCAGATACTGTTTTAAAATACTGTGCCTGAAAAGTGTCGAGGAAATTTTGAATAATAGAGAACTCTTTCTTATCACAAGACTTTCGTTGTTTTATTAAGAATCGACGTTTATTTATGATGCGTTTTAGGCAATATTAAAGCGAATGGCAAGGCTGGCAAAATCCTTAAAGTGCGATAGCTTGAAGCGCTCAAAAATCAGAGAAATTCGTAGTATCTATAGTTTTTGTTTTATCTCATTAAAGCTTATTAGCTATTTGTATCTTCTTTTTACAGGTTAACCTTAGAATAAGATTAAAGATCGCGTAAAATGTAAATAACAGAATTTCGTTTCGTTGGCTTATAAAGCATTGAGAGTCCTTTTAGAGGCTCGCACTTCGATTGTTTGTTGATCTCGTTTAAAAAGAAAATAAGATTTTATATTACATCACAATTTATATAAGATAATACTTGTTTGCATCCTTCCTTCGTTTATTATTTCATTCGTCCGTCCATTTGGTCATTGTCGTTGAGCGAATGTAGTTTTAATATTAAACTAATAGAATGAAGGAATGAATGAATGGAGTTTTATGGCTCGTCGACAACTATGGTCATTTTGGGCGCAAATAATATTGTATAAAAAAAAAGAGCTAAGAAGTAACTATTTTGTTAAAAAGTTGCAATTAAACTTATAGGTCATTTGTAACAAAAAATATACCAAATAAGCCTAATGTATTTTTGTTGGTGTGAACTTTCAAATAAATTTCTTTTGTGTTAAAAAATGAATAAAAACTTGAGGTAGCGTACTGTGAAATGTATATGACTGGCTTATCCCTACACATGGGTGGTTTCTAACACCGTACTATATATTATTTAGATCTATTTCGTGTGAAAACCAATGACATTTTAAATTATAGCAGTGGATGTAGAACATCGTTCAAAAATAGCATAATCTTTGTTTGGAAAGTTCCAGTTCTTTTAGACTTAATGAACATTGTTGTGAAAACAACACAAGTATTATTCATAAGTTTGTAATCACAAAGAACAGATGCGCTATGACGTATTTCCCACTATTGGATGACTAAGCCACTATGCTATTTCCCTATAATCTGCGCCGGTTGCTACTAGTTGCACAGCATATCGAAGTGTCTACTGCTTTAGAGCTGATATTTCGGATCAATAGTGAATATAAACATATTTTGTCTAAAATGGAATTAGAAAATGAAGCAAAACTCGTATTTCTACAAGAAAATGAGAAGAAGAAAGACATAAATGAAAATGGACAAAGACAGGAAGACAGAAAAAACATATACTGCAATAAATGGTTGTGTGTGTTTGTATGCATCGATGTGGTTTTGTTTACTTTTATAATCATTACAGTCTGTTACATGTTATCTGAGAAGCAAAGAGACATATCGACCGATACCGATATTTGCGTTTATTGCAAGGACATAACAATTCACCCAGATGATGATATAGAAGGGATTCTACGCAAAGGAAAGAACAATGAGATATGTTGTTTTGAGAACAGGAAGACGTTAGATGTTCTGGTTGGTTATGTACGTGTATACAAAATGAATATGTTATTATGCTTTTATTCGTTTATTATGGGCTATAATTGTTATTTCATTTTTTTATTTTTTTTTATTTTACTTAAGTAGAATTTAGTATTTAAGGGGGTCCACTGGTGAAATTCAAAGTAACACCAATTTTTTCTGTCTGTGTTTATTTATGAAGATTAACTTATTGTAAGTTGATTTCTGCAAAAAAATCATAGGTTGCAGAAGAACTTTTTCACAAATTTTACTGGCAGATTTGCTGTCTAAATTCGGCTTTTTGACTCTGAAACTGGCTGAAATTTTGCATTAACTGAAAAAAAATTCAAATAGTTTAATAATAAAGAGTATTCAATTTATAAAATTTTAATAGAAATTATCAGTATAGACCCTATTAACAACAAATAGTTTAAAAAATAATAAAAAAATAACATTGACTATTAATGTCAAATTTCAATTTACTATCCAATTAAGTCCAGAATTAAGAAAAAAACACCTTTTTTCAGCAAATTTCACCAGAACAAATAGTAGTGGCATTATAACAACAAATTCGTGATAAACTGATCTATTGTAAATATTTTTATGGTCATTCTAAAAATGTAATAAAAAGAGTATGTCACCGTTCATCTTTAAGAGCTATCAAATAAAAATTCCTATGGCCCATCAGGCTGTAATAGACAAAAAATCAAAGGTATAACTTTGAATTAATTTATTATATTTGATGCATCAGATTATGTAAAATAGGTACAATTGATACATAAACAACAAATTTATGTATAAAGAACCACTTTAGATTTATATCATATATCTCAGTTAGCAAGATATGTTGAAAATAGGGAGCAATTTACCCCACCAACTATGTTTTGCACAGCAAAAATAAATATAAGATTTTTTTTCAAATATTATATCTGCATTGTTTAAACATGTCTTGTTGAAAGAAATGAAACAATCAGTTGTACAATTACGCAGAATTCACATGCATATTTACAACTTTAATATTGATGATAGGTCTTTTGGAGGTACTAAAACATGGTTAATTACCAATAAATATTGTTGCGTTTGTCATGCCTAACACCTTATGAACAGACCAGCCTAACATATTCATCAATTCATACATATTTCAACGAATAATCTTTTACAAACAGATGAGAAATAGCCTAAGCAGTCTAAAACAGTTTTTGACAACAAATTGTCATGAAGGCTGCCAAAAACATTTCAAATCTTGGAGCTATATAAAGTTAAAGTCTATAGTCTATAGTTTATAGTCTATAGTTTCTGTTTTACAGAATCAGTATTCGTTGTCCTGGATAACAGATAACCATATAGCAGAAAGACCGCTAATGTTTTTAGTTTCTCTTGCTAAGAATTTTTATCTTGTGTCATCTATGCACTAAACATGATAACACATTATTGTGTACAAGTTAAATTCTAATAAAAGTATTCTATTTATCCTTGTCAGACCTTTATGCTTATCAAGAAGTGACTTCACTAAAGAATCTCCAGTAAAAAGTCTTCAGATCAACTTGTCAAAGCCATTTTCATCTTCATTTTATTCACTATCATATTGTCACCTATATAAATAAGCTTTTACTTTTAAAAGGTTTCACACTTTTAAGTTTAATATTTTCATTTACCCCTAAGATTTCCAGTTCAAAGTATGCCAGAATTCCTGTCTGGAAAGACAGGAAATGCATGAAATGCAAACTGTTGATCAAACTCAGCACTTACAGCAGTCATTCGGGCACTTAAAGAACCACTTCCTGGAAACAAAAGACAAACAAAATTACATAAATATAGATAGGGTTATCAAAACTGTGCCTGTACCAAGTTCTTCTGTTTTATGGCACTGCAACACTTTTTTTATAAATAATGTAACACTTTGACTATTAATCAAGATTTGATAAAAAACAAAACAAGAAAATTGCAGAAGTAATCTACTACATATTTATGCACATAAAAATAAGGTGACTGTGAAACAAACGCAATATCTCCACAAGTCAAAAGTTCTATATTCAAAGCTTATTTTCTGTATTCCTTTGCTCAATTTCTCCTTACGAAATTTTGTGTTAAAAGTATTTCAAATAAGGAACAGTTACTGTTTTGATTGTTTGGATCATTCAAATAAAAAATCAGAATTTCAAAAAAGATTGCCTACACTGGGTTTCTGGCTTTAACCCCAGCTGAATGTATTCAAATCAAGTAGAAAGTAATATACATTTATACATCCCATGAAATTTTTCTAAGGAAAAGACTCAAGAAGGGCACAACTAACAGTGCCTTACAAAATTTACTACTGAAATAAATCTACCAACAAAGTAAAACAAAACTGCAGAAGGTTGATGAAAATGAGAAAGAAATAGCTCTTGTAAAGATAATATTTCTAAAACAAAGTACTCACCACAGCATTTAAAAGGCAGTTATCCAAGATAATCAAAAGGTTAAACTCTGTGGTCATAACATTGCAATTTGGTTGGTTAATTCCATATACACTTGATGTTTCTTAACTTATCTATCTGAATACCTGGTACCAATCAATCTAAAATGTAAAGACAAAGAGGTAAGATACATGTCTGATTTGTCATTGCCTTTAAATCGACTGACTCACAGAATTTAGCTGATTTTTTTCTTTAGAATTTAAGAGAAGTTAATAAACTATAGAAAAAAAATAGTATGCTTCTATACACCATGAAAAATGGAAAAAAAAGTTTTGACTTAACCAGGATTCGAACCCATGACATATCGGTCAGTAAAATAAAGAGCGACGACCTACACCACAGAGCCACAGCGTCTAGATATCGACTTTCGTAAAAATTAATGTTATAACTAATCTATCTACCCCGTGACCAACGGGGTAAATTTTTTACCGCTAAAAGTGTGTAAAATTTTATATTTTGATGTTTTTCTGTAACAAAAAATGAGTCAGTAACTTAGTTGAAATACGTTCTTCACAATACAGGAAAACGGATTAATCTGCAAAGTTAACTCTGATGTTTATTTATTTATTTTTCTTTGGGGGACAGAGGTATGACTTTAATCTGCAGTCCTACATTTTAAAATGACTTACCGGTAATGTAACTTTTACACAAACTATGTAATTTGTAGTATTTAAATTTTGTTTAAAAAAATCTCTACACGTGTGTGTATTATCAGGATTATGTGGAAGTCATTGAAACCATTAAAGTAACTCTTCACAGGTCAAAGTCAATTAAAAATATGTTTTTGAATTCAGTTTTTTTTTCAGTTTTAACTAAACAGGAAGCTATCATCTACAGTAACACAAACTGTGGAAGGATAATTCATAATTTTTACAAATCAACCACTCATCTGTAAAAATATATGCATCCATCATTAATACAAAAACTACAACATGCACTGTGTAATTGGCTTGTGTGGTACATTGCCCCAATATGTCAGTAAACAAACAGACCTTTGCAACTGAAAATAAGTTGCCTTTCTTACTACTTCTTGAAAGTTGTTAGCATAAATTGTTCTTTTTAGGCTGACAGGTGGGACATTTCCTTTGACTACCAAACAGAAAACTAGTTTGTATGCAGTTAAACCCATGAATTTTAATTCATAACTGGATAAAAATGAAAAAAAATAACAAAATAAACTTCAAAACATGAAACATTATTTACACGTCTCTACTTTCGTCTTCAGAAAAATATCTATAACTCACGGAAATTCAAAACAAATGATAAAGTTTATACGTACATGTTGCTGTTTACATCTTTCTCTTCTCACATAAGCAATTTTTCTTTGTTTTACTTGCAAGCGTGTTTAATGTTTACATTTTTCGGATAAAACAAAAAGCAGTTTTGATTTAAGGGAGGTAACTCTCATTGTAAGAATTGTAAGAAACAGTTGTGAGCGACCGACGGACGACGGACAGCCAGCGATTCTAAAAGCTCACATGAGTTTTGCTCAGGTGAGTTAAAATCTATTTAGTTTGGAAAGAAACAACTACTATGGATTTTTAAACCACAGTTTGTGTTTTTGTTCCAGCATTTACCCAGTCAGTGATGTTCTTAAGCCCTTATCAGTTCTTTCCAAGATGATTCAGTAGAAAGACTTTTTTCTGAAGTCACACACCTACATTCGACCACGATAGAAGCTCTTAAATGAAGGGCAATACCTTTGCCAGTTTCAGGTCCCATCTTTACCTGAACTTGATGCAGATGGTTTCGTCACCTTTGAACTTAAAGGACGTACCATCAGGGATAGTTGCAAGATTAGGTCAACAGTTTGTAACTGGTCAAATCCGTAAATGAATGGTTCTTAGATAATACTGATTCCTTACTGCCCTAAGTTAATTCTTTAACCCAGTTATTCAAAGGACCATCAATATAGATGCTCAAGTTATTTAGGTACAGTTGGATTTTACGACGGCTGTAGAGAGGAACTTTAATTATCTCTCAGCTATGCCCATTCTCTCCACTCCAGTGGAAACAAGTCATTAACATCCTTCAGAGATATGGCTGAATTGGCCCCTTTAGCATTAGAAGAAGCAGCAGGTAGGCTACTAGTGGCCGCTGTTTCTACGGCTGAATGTGACCAGAGTTTCAGTAGTCAAAATGTTATAAAAACAGCCCATAGGAATTTCATCCCTCGACAGCTCGCATGATCAGATGAACATTTCTATAGATAGACAGGATAGTGCGGTTTCCCATTCCAGTGGGCATTTAAGAATTGGGCGGGGATGAAATCCAGGAGAATTCTAAATTTGTTTGAATACCAGAAATCATACCACGAAAGAATTCCTTTGAAATGTGTCAAAGGGGGATAGGTGCAAAAACTGTGTTTTAAGTGTCTCAATGGCTGAGCGCAGGAAAATGTTACTAAAGAGAATAGTGCATAAATTGTTTTTAAAGTGACTAGACTTGAAGTGTTTATCACTTTTCATTTTGTAATTGATGTTTTGTAGCAAAATAAACGAAATTCACTCTGAATATGTTGTTATCCATATAAGTGGCTTAATGCTGGTACAAATGGTGTCTCAAAGCTGGCACCAAGTTTGCAGAATTAGCTCTATTTTTTTAATTTGGCCCAAACGTTGGCTCAGAAAAATATAAAGTCAGAGGAGGCTAACATATACGAGTTTATTCAATATATTCTTTTTCATTCCAGTTAATAACTTAATTTTGTTTTTCATATTGTTTACAGTTTGTTAATCATTGGCTGAAAGAAAACCTGGCAAAAGGTGAATGGAACATTTTAATCTATCTACCTACCTACCTACCCTACCCACCTATTCTACCACTATCTACCTACCTACCTATCTGTCTGAATTGCATTATGTATTTACTCACCTGTTTATGTACTAACATATGCTACAAGTATGTAACTAACGATAATATAAAAAACACATTTTTTTCTATATTTGATCTTTTCCATGCTTTGTAAGCCATATCTGAACTTGCGACCTATGGATTACCAGTCCAGCGCGTTACCACTGGACCAATGATCTGTTGAACTGAAAAAGAACGTTACACATGTGTCATATATAAATTTATGTTTAGATTTGTTGTTTACGTTTAGTTCATCGATATAGTTTACATTTTAGTGTTACGTATTTAGTAAGAGCTTTTATACATTCAAACCTGTGTTAAAGACCTTCCTGCACCTTTCATAATAGGCCAAATGTATTAAGAGACCATATCTCATTTTCCCTAGAAGTGGCTTTCCAGTGAATGTAAACCTTGATTAAAGAACCACCTGAATTAAGAGACAGCATTTCACATGTTTCGTTGGTTATCTGTTAAGACAGGCTGCAATTGATCATGAAATTTAAAGAACATATAAAGCTGTTGTAGTAAAGTGGTAAATTCAGATATATTTGATATTTGACTGATAACTCACCTGGATTTGTTTGCAGAGGACAGACACTTTACACGCTACAAATGTAAAACTGACAGCGAATCTGGAAAAAGAAAAACAGCTATAAAGTTAGTGGGGCGAAACAAAAAACAGACTGGTAAGCTTCGTGCTTGTTTACAATTGTAAAACTTTGTATACTCTTGATATTTTCCCATACAAGAAGCTTAAGTAGATGTTAGATGTTATTTTTAATTCAGAGTTTCATATAAAGAAGCACATAATTATGTCACTAATAAAGGTAAATTATAAATGTCAAAGCTTTTTTTCAAACACGTTATTTTTCAGTCAGTATGAAGGAGAGACTGCCGAGAACAAATGAAAAATATCAAATCCATCGCACTTTCTCAAGTAAAAACTTCTCAAATACATACACAGGTAAAACTTGAATGAGTAGCATATTATATATCTTCCAGGTGGCAACGACACAGTTCTTTGGGACGGTTGGTCTGATAATGCTATACTTCCAGACAGCCGGGACATCGTTTATGATGAACAACACGGTTTCATCGAGATAAACAAAGCAGGCTTGTATCAAATTTACACCCAGGTAGTTCTGAACCACAACAGGATCACACATAAATTGGAAGGGAAAGACATACAATATTTACACCAGCATTTTGTCATTCGTACAGAAGCTGGACGGAAACTAGAAGAAAACATCTTAAAGGCATCAAATTCCTACTGCTCATGCAAGGCAGACAACCAGACCGTCACTAGTTTTCTGGGTGGTGCATTCTATTTCTCAAAAGGCGACAGAGTTGCGGTGAAAGTTCATGAAAAAGCAGAAATTGTACCGATTGATCATATGAATTTTTTCGGCGCATATATGTTGTAATATCTCATTCTTGCATATCAGAAAGTACTATGATTTAACTATTCTTTACCTGTAGTTCGTCTTTAGTTCTAACTTGTAGAATTAAAATAATATATATACAAAAACATAAAGTCACTATGAACTGTAGGTCTAAACTATTGATAATATTTGCGTGGGTGTTCGAAAAAAAGTTATCCATCAAATATTTTGATTTAATATAAGGTTATTTTAAATGTGTACCTTTTGGATTCATGACGAACCTAATTTGACTTTAGTGATTAATAGCAGAACTATATTTAGCAAAAGGATAACACTGAAAAGTTTTTTACTTTAATTTACTTACAATGAAATGTACTGATTTTGTTCTAGTTATTGAATGTCTGTTAAAGTATTTTACCAAAAATCGACATTATTGTTTTAAGATGAGTATTGGTTTGTCTGTCAAAGTCTGTCAGTTTGCTGATCAGAACGATGCTTTTACCATTTTGTTTTGTCGTGTAAGCGGGTTGTTTTTTGTCATGACTCTTCTCTCCTCTTTATAAATATTTTTTTTTGTTTCAGCGCATACATCATTAGAACGTTGTGTAATTTCGACAATTATATATCAATCATTACCCTTCTTTAGGTAGATATTTTAAAAGCGCACAAAACGGCATCATACCACATGAATGTGGCATGATCAGTCACGTGTCAATTGAAAAAAAATTAAATCCGTTGAATTTAATCCTCGCAGTATCCAACAACACAAGAACGTGTTGTGACAATGAATACCATCTCGTTGATATTAGCACTAGGATTTCTTACGTTTGTTATATATTTTGGATAACCGCTATGACCATGACTTGTTGAAAATTTGCTTTAGTTGTTACGCAGTTCGTAAAAACATTGATGCTTGCAGAATTTTTGTAGAGATGAAGTTTGAAATTAGCAGTAGATTTATATAGATTTAAAGCTCAATAGCTGAACAACAACAACAACAACAACATTTATTCAGCATAAAGCAATATCTAACATCGCCACTAGCCTACAACATATTAACATTTGTAGTGGTTACACATGAAATGCCCAATTAGAACCGTTATGTGTAATATTTCTGTCTAGATCATTTTGTAACATGTTGTATATTTGTTTAACAGCAGAATTTTCATTAAGTTTTTTGTATTCTTATCCAGTACCTTATCATATTCACTTTTCTAATTATTTTCATTGGAAATCTTCCGAGTTCGCCATATAGCCAGACTAGATTTGTGGAGTTATTTACTACAAGTATTTTTCTACAAAATTTGGTATGAATCAGCTCAATATCTTTACCTTCATTTTCACCACAAATTTCTGAACAATAATTTAATAAAGATGATACCATTGTATCAAATAATTTACATTTTTCAGAAACCTTGAATTCAAATTGATTGAAAATAGAAAATAAGTGATATAAAGCTTTAGATGCACGTTCTGCAATACATTTTTGTGTCCTGTACCAATTACCGTTTTTTAAAAAATAGACACCCAAATATTTAAAGGATGAGACAATCTCTAGTTTTTCACCATAGAGGAAAAAATCATGATTTGTGGGTCGTCTCTTCTCAAATATCATGACTTTAGTTTTACTCGTGTTTATGTTTAAATAAAATGTATTGCAGTAGTTTTCTATATCATCTAATGAATGCTGTAAAGATTCGGGTGTAGTAGTAAATAATACTTGGTCATCAGCGTATAATATTAAGAAAAACATTAGTTCGTTGACTGAAAATATACCGTCAATATCTGTGTTGATATTTTCCATAATGTCATTCACGAACATCATGAACATAAGAGAAGAACTCGGGTCTCCCTGTTTTACCCCTTGATGTGATTCTTGATGGTATTTTCGCCAAAAAGATTATTGAAGTGGTCGTGCAATTCTTCAGTACTAATTTCCTCACTTAAATTAGTTGACTTATTATAGCAGTATTTAATAGATTTCCAAAATTTACGCGGTTCTTTGCTTTCTAATCTGTGCCTTTCTTGAATTTTATGGCGATTTTTTGTTTTTCGTTTAATTTTGTTATATCTATTACGTAATTTTGTAAATTTTATTCTATTTTTTTCAGTTTTGTTTTTTTGAAAATGCATTTCTTGCTGTTTTAAAAGTTTTTTTTGCATTATAACAATTTTCATCAAACCAGTTTGGGTTTTTACGATTTTGTGTTTTATTTTTATTGTAATAAGAATATGTACCAAACGTCATTATTGCATTTGTGTGTTATAAATCTGTTAAACATTTAACTTGTGTTTCAATCGATAGATTACAGTTTGTAATTTACAAATGCTATTTAAAACTAATGATCGAAATAAATCGATTTTATTTTCATCCCACACTATTTTCTATTTATTACTCAAATTTGAGATATTTTTCCTTTCTTTATGCTTATAAATTGTATGTTTTTTTTAACGTAAAGGTAAAATATAAAGCTGAATGATCAGAAAAAACTGTCCATTCTTTAATAATAAAATTTGAAACAATGTTAATTGCATTTTTATCTACAATAAAATAGTCCGTCACGCATAAACCACGGGGTGAGCTAAATGTATAATTGCCTAATCCGCGGTCATTGTGCATGATTAGTTGATTTACATAGTGATGTTAGTCTCCGCCCATTAGCATCAATAACGTGATCACTATTGGTGCGGTCATGGATAATACATTGTTCATTAAAAAATATTCTGTCGTCATCATCAAGATATTTATCATACTCTAAAGTATCAGATAAGTGCCCTGTCCTAGAATTTAAGTCTCCAGTAATAAAGGTTTTTTCTAAATTATTATATTTTTCTATTCCCTTTTCTATTTCATCAAAACAATCAAAATCTTTATCATATAAAACTTTTGAACCAAGTGGTGGAATATAAACATTACATATGTAAACATCTTCTTTAAGCTCAAGCAAATCTTTGTTAATTTTTAGCCAAATAATACCATACTTGTGAGTTTCAACAATTGAGATTCTTGAACTATATTCAGTTTTGAAATAAACGGATAGTCCTCCGCTATAGCGTCCTTTCTTAGTACCACTAGATTTATTTCCATATAAATGAAAACTTTTGTAACCGTTCATTTCTAAGTTAAACAAGTGTTTTTTTACTTATCCAAGTCTCACAAAATAACAGAATATCATAACTGCTTACATAGTCTAAAAATTCCTCGTCATATAATTTTCTTGACAAACCGTTTACATTCCACGCAAGAATGTGTAATTCCTCCTGAAATAAAAATAATAGCCTGATCTTTTGGTTGAACACCTACTGCTTTAAAAAACCTATTTTGTGTTTGAACATTCCTTTTCTATGTTGAAACGCTTCTCTGTTAGGAAATACTCTACGTTAATAAACGTCTTAAAAATATGTTTTCCACCAATACTTTCACATAAAAAATATCAATAATATCAAGAAAGAAGACAAAAGTATACGGTTTTGTGGCACTTATACCCAGAACATTGTTTACACAAATGAAAAGTAACAGTAATTTAAATCTAAGTTGAAGAAAGACTTTCTATTTCTCTACCTTTGACCAATAGCTATTTCTAAGAGAGATTCTTTGTGTGGGCTGGTCCATGGTTCAGTGGTCACAAACAAAACTTGAAGACAAGATGCCCCGCTTCTCCACTAAAGTTATTAACAGTTTAATGAATAAAACATTTCACCAAGATTTCATGCATCTTTGCTGTGCAATGCATATAAAATAGCCAAAAGTTTTTCTGGAAAAGGCTCATTCTGATCACAACCAGATGTAGTTAATATAACACTTCAAAGGGGCAAAAGCAGCTTGTGACGATAAGCGATGTCCATCGCCTGCGAAGTTTTTTCCCTTTAGTAAGTACGTAATGTAAGAGAAGTAACTGCTATGTGTCAATGAAATCTAAGTAAAGTTGAATTGAATAAGTAGTAGACCATGTATGCAATTAAATATATGAAAATTGTAATGTAGTATTAGTGGAGCTGTTTTAAGAAACTCGTAAACAAATCTTTTGTCTGTTATGAAATCACTCATAGTTTATGCAAGATATGCAAAATACCTACAAAAAGTGAAGAAACACTGGTATTCCAGTTTTCTTCCTTGAACAGGTCTTTCTCTATCTCTCTCTTTCTCTTAATATTCTAAGCAGTCAAATTATATGATGAACACAGATCATCCAAATCAGGCGCTCTTGTGAGTGTATTCGAACACAATTTGATTTTTGGAGGTTATTCTAAGGTGAACATTCTTTTTACTGCAGTTTTATTTCATTTTTTAAATTATTATGAATATAAACTTTAAGCTAATATTTCTTTTCTAGTGAAATGAAAATCACAACAAGAGCAGAATTAAAAGAGTAGTCTCCATTTTCCCTCTCTTATCCTTCTCTCTCGCCCCCCCCCCCCACCCCACCCCACATACATACACATACACACACAACAAATCTAGTCATATATCAATGATTTAAATTGAAATGCTCTGCTGACTTTTATGTATGTTAAAACGGCGCGTTTATCCATAACTCCGTAATTGCAAAGTCATGAGAAAGCGTATTACTTCTACTGACTTTAAATAAACTGGATCAAACTAGAATTTACTTTCAATTTAAAATCGAAATAAGTTTCTGTTGGAATTTTAAAATTTCCTCGTATTTGATTTTACTTTCATTTTACGAAGACTTATTATCTGATATGTCACGACTGACTTGTTTTCTCATAACGTTTTGGCAGACGACTGTTGCTTTTTTATCGATGGCTTTGAGGCTTTCATCCTACAACCTAATTGCAAATAAACCAGTGCGAATAATTCTTGTTAGTCTGCTTTAGGGAAAATCTATTACAAAAATCATTGCAGTAGAACTAGGACATGATTCTGTCTAAGTAAATGCAGGTTTTATTAATTACGTCTACAAGTTGTATATAACCTAACATCAGAATACGTATCACAAAGAGGTGTATTGTCTGAAAGCAGAACAGACGAAGATAAAGCAGAACATAGGTTTTCACTAGAAATATACAAACCATTCTCTAAACTTCATGTATTAATGATGATGAATGTTAATAAGTTTTTTTGTTATGTAATAAATCTTGCAGTTTCATATCATCATATACTTAAACAGATTCATTCCGAATATTCTTTTTTTTTTCTTGCGTGTGATAAACTCGAATGAAGAACTTAAATGATTAAGTGTTCATATTTAAAAAAATACGAAAGACTTCAATCAATCTGTCGGTTTTATAAAGTTCTGTTTTATTTCAAATCAAATTATCTTGTTTAATCTTTGAAAATCTTTGTGATTTATTTTTGCGTATGGACCTGATACCTCATAAGTTATAGCTGTACACAAAAGTCTGCATTGCACTTATCTAAATTAACTTAGCGTATGGAACAAGGATATCGTTGGAAAAGATAGATGCTTCACAAATGAACACAAGAGAGTAAAAAAATGCGCAACTGTGGAAGGTTTAGAGAGAAGGAGTTGTTTTGTGTTTCATGATGAAGAGGTCTGTGTGGAAAGTATTACGAAACTATGGTTGAACATGAATGAAAAGTAATATGGAGTGTAGGCTCATACAATATGGGTGTGATTACGTATTAGGTAATAGGTTAAATGTTGAAACAGAATTTGTTAAATGTTTGGGTTATGATAAAGTTGCATGGTCCTCTAAATCTTTACAAAAGCAACAAATGAAGAGTATTTACAATGAGACACATTTTTACATATTGGTATGTCAGTACAGAAAATGTGGGGTGCGGGCTGATTACTATTTTTTTCAGTCAAAAGTGATTTCATTCCTATTACAGTTTTTCTTTCCAAGGTATAAACGACGTAAAAAAAAATCCCCGTAGGCTATAATTAATGCCAGCGTGGAATGATGAAGCCGTTTCTTGTCAACTTGAAGGTTTTCTAATAATGGATGTGCAAGGTTGTTTCTTGATTCACCGATAATGCAAAACCTTGACCTGTGAGAATTCACAGCTCATAAAAAGTGAATACAGTGTCCGCAGTTTGACGCTTCGAACTTCTTTAATTAATCTGTAACTCTCTGGGTTGTATGTATGGTAGCATGTATTTGTACTCTGCTTTTTCTCCACTATTAAGATTTCATGATTTCTTCTTGTTCGTCTGTGACATACATCACAGGAATTTTCACAAATCAAGTTTGAAAGATACATATTTGATTTAGATATCTAATAAAAGAAAACATGTTAATAAAGTAAAAGTTATCAAATCTTAAAATTTCAAAGAAAGCAAAGCGATTATAGCAAGCCTATATCGTTGCAGTGCATTATGGCTACGAATATACTTCGAACCGAAGTCCAACACTTGAAATTGGTCGAACCTCCCTAGAACAACAACCTCTTTACAACAATCACCTTTCCTTTATCCGAATGGTGTATGCTCTTGAGAGGTTGGACTATGTATGAAATATGTAAACAGTTTGCGTAAATGCTCTTTATTTCAAATTGTTCATTACAGGATATCTGCATTGAAAATATACATCACAGGATATAGAATATATTTACACCCAGATCAAAATACCAGTTTAAGCTCCTGTACCATTGATGGAAAAACAAAATGCTGGTTTGCATTGTCAATATGGTCTTGTTTTTGTCTTAATTGTTTTGAACAGAAAATATATCTTAATGCAGTGTCTTAAAGTCGTCAGAACATGATCGAATATAGGTGTGACAGTATTGAAGAAATTCCCTTTTGAATCAAGCACTTATATCATTCCTGAATGTATCACTTATTAAAATAATTATATCGCACCAAAACTGGAAATTTATGTTCTTATAATGTTTTAATATAACAGAGATTATTAAATAATGAAGAATGTTAATGCTAGTATAACTGAGTGAAATCTATGACAATTGTTTCATATGTGAACTTTTTTTTCAATGTGAGTTTAATAATTTTACAGAATCGCGCAGCCTGATTTTGAAAGTAAAAATAAGAAGATCTACTTGATAGCGTGATAACATTTGCAAACGATGTGCAAAACATTCAACATATATATATAATGTTATTATACTGAAATTAATTAATTATAATAAAATTATATATAATATTATTTGCTCATGATTCTAAAACAACCTACTCATCTTCTGTATCGTGTATATCGTGATAACTAGAAGTTTAGCTTTCATATTTAAACAGTAAGGGAAAACTTCGGATAGTATAGCAATGTACTAAAATGTTGGATGTATCAAAAAGCTATAATTATCCTAGTGTTACATGTAAATTCCACAAAATTCGTTTTACCATTTGTCTTCTCACAATGTAAAATACTACTTATTAATTTCATATTGCATAGTTCAATACATCAAAACGATATTTTCCATACAGTACAATGAGTACAGAAACCAAAAAGAACATTTGTGAAGAATGGTTGAAGAATGGTAGAAAAAAATTAATACTGATTTTTTGTAGCATTAAAAAAAGACGATATGTTGAGTATTTTGACATATAAAACATGTGTCCTAAATATGCTTGCACAAGAAACATTAAATAAACACAATTATACCTACCGTCACGTTTAAAGATTATGTTAAATCTAGCCTCATTTACGTTTATTTATCTTTTGTTTTTCTTGTTTGTTTTTTCTCTGAATAGGAAGTTTATGTTGTCAATTTGTATACTTTTGTGTAGGAACTTAAGGCATTACTTCGTTTTAGAAGTTTATTTTGATGTGTTGAAAACTGTTATTGCCTATACTGCCTGTCTGAGTCTTATCTGATCAATTCTTTATAAAGGAGTTTGTGTCTGACAGTACAAATAAGGATCCATATTTGTATGACTCAACGTGTTACTAATAAATAAATTAAATGGAAGAATAGCAAATGAGTTTCTAAAGATGATAATTAAAAAAAGTAAAAAAGGAAAACTGAAACTAAAAGTTGTAATTACATGTACAGAAATAATGCAAGCATGTGTTCAACTTAATTTAAATAGCACATGATATTTATTTACCATTGAGTATTGCGTAAATTGTTAGATAAAGCAAGCGGAACAGATATGGGATATAACCGATCCAGTTTCCTGTCTTAATCAAGTAATCACTATTTTACAGACGAATTGTCGGGTAGATGTTGTAACAAAATTTGTGCCCTATACTTTCAAATTCCCATTCACAGTCAAAACAGACATATTTATAGGTTCATATATCAGCATTTAGATTGCAATGCTCTGCTGACTTTGATTGATATTTTACGGGTGCTGAACACGGGTGATTATCAAAAGGTCACGATCAAACGTATAACTTCAACTATCTTCAAATGCTTAAACTACAGTAACTTTCAATTTAAATTCGAAGAAAATTGTCCTTTGCAATTTTCATTTTCTTTTAAATTTTAACTTTTTCTCAGTATATCATTAACTGTTATAATTCACGAGTGACTTATCTTTTATTATAACTTTGAACAGACGACTGCAGCAATTTATTGCGACTGCATTAATTTTATTATCCTGCTACCATGTTGCAAATAATTCAAGGCGAATACTTCATGTAAGTTTGCCTCTGTAAAAACATCACCACAAAAGATCGAGTTTTTTACAAACTGTTTATTATAACTAATATAACATTGTGTCTGTATATTCATGGTTCAGCCTCTGCGAGTGGAAAGATGAAAACATATAGGTGTTAAATTAATAAGATTTATAAAGGTAAATTATGTGTCAAGAAACTATTAAATTAAATGGAAACGTATCTGCACTATGTGCTTTTCAAAATTCTAACTTAAAATTGACATTTCCATTTGTTCATATGATAGAGTCTCCTCTATATTACTATTTTGCTAATGTTTCACGCTGTATATAGCTTTAGATTTTCCATCACGAATCTTAGGCATGTTTGCTTATAATATACATTTAGAAATATCAAATATTTCTGTAAATAAGTTAACATACATATACAGACAATAATTCGGGAAAGTTTTCGTTAAAATTTCCAGTGTCAACAGTTAGTAGAACACTTAATGCATTGACATTCATCATAGCAAGAGATAAACATTTTAACAAGAGACAACACAGCGACTCGATATCTGAAGTTATAAATGACAGCGCATGTGCACTCAGAAACCTAAATATTCATAACGAAAGTAGAATTTCAAAACCATTGGGAATTTTCATTCGTTATGTGTCATTTGGTAATTCAGAACACAGAGGTATAAATTAAGTGATTCGACGCCTGATTTCAAAGAGGAAATTAACACTTAGAGGAATAAGGTTTGTTCATGTCTAACGAAAGCAAGGTTTTTGGTTATTTTTATAGGTTATATATAGCTAAAATCAGGTACTATTGTGTTGCTTGAAAACAGATAAAAGCGCATTTTTAAACCAGAATATTCTGCTATAATAAGTCAGTATTTACGTTATGATCAGGAATATACAAATATTGGTACATTCAAGAAATTTACAGTTCATTAAGGGACTATCAATGTAAACTATAACATCAAAGTGGGAAGGGTACTTGTTTACCTGTTTTCATGAGAAATTGAAGGTATATGCTAACATGAAAATACAAAAAATGCATAACAGATGTGTGGGTAGAGTTGCAGAAGGTAAAATAAACCAAATAAGACACCTTTTTAAAAGCTTTGATATTGTGAACATAAACTAAATGGGTTTGAAGTTTTTTATTTTAAAAAATATGCTGTAGAAATAAAGTTCATTACTGATTGATTTTGACTTACAATGAATTATCTTAAAGAAAACAAGAAATATCTCTAAAATGTAATTTTCAGTAACAGTATAGTATCTATTGTTTTAACAGTGACCAGGGACATATTCTTTAGGGTTAGTCTTACCTTTTCCGCCGAATATCAACAGACACTTATGAGATTCTTAAGTCTTTCTCAGTTCATGTTGACTTTTTTTATTCACATTCAACTACTCTTTCCCCCAGTTGCACTTACAGGACTGAACCTATTGTTTTTTCTGTGGTTTCGTTAATTATAGAGCTTTACTCGTATTTTTCACTGACGGAAAGCTGACATCTCTCTTAAATTTTTTTACTTTTGAAAATAGCTAATATATGCAAGTTGGTAATTGTAATCAGTGTCAGTATGATGCTCTGTACACACTTTTCAACAGAATGAAAAATATTCCCCTTTTATGAATTCTTTTACATTTTCATTACATTACTTATGATGACTGTTTCTCACTTTATCTTTCATTTAACTTGATTATATATGTAGATGCGTTCTGCTTACTGTTGATATAGCATAATGGTGAAATTTAATTTCAAACTTTCGAGATTTGAAGAAATAAGCATCTTAAATCAAATAAGGAAAATTATTATTGAAATAAAATGTTCAACGTATTCAATTTGATTAAAAAAAAATCTTTGGAAGTCGTTGTATATTCTTTATACTTTGGGTTTTCGTTACTGTGCACACAGAGTCTGTATAAAGGTACTTCTTTAAATTAACATAGCATACAGACAATGCTTTGATTAAACAAGCTTTGACAGGCCTGATATTTTAGAGATACAGTCCCTAAAAATGAAAATGAACGGATATGTTGTATATATTTTACTGGATTACAATACAGAATGATTCATATTATGCATGATTTGATGATTTCAAGCCGGTGGTCAGTCATGTCTTTTGCTCTTTTTTTCTACGAAATATATCCAAAAGCAAATATCCATTCTCGTCTCGTGTTTTCTGTATTTCTATTTGGTCTTTTTACATTGTAAGAATGAAGACAGAAGGAGTTCATATATGTTTTGTAATGAACTACTTTACACAAACCTAAATTTATTGGTAAATTATTTCAGAACTATGGCTTCTGAACTACCTGCATCTCTATCTGAAGCAGATAAAAAAGAGCTTCAGGAAGCAGCAAATGAGGGTGTTGGCAAATTGAAAGAACATATCAAGAGCAAGAATCAAGAATGGAAAAACATCCCATTAAATATCGGGGTTACCGGTGAATCTGGTGTAGGAAAGTCAAGTTTTATCAATGCCATTCGTGGATTGACGGCAGATGATGAAGGCGGGGCACACGTTGATGTGGTTGAAGCCACAAGAAACATAAAACCGTACAAGCATCCTACAAATGACAGTATGGTTCTGTGGGATCTTCCTGGTGTTGGTACTCCAAATTTTCCCAGGGAAACTTACCTGGACGTCGTGGAGTTTGATCGGTACGACTTTTTTCTGATCTTGTCAGCAGCCAGATTCAGGGAGGATGATTTGTGGTTAGGTCAAGAAGTACGGAAACGTAAAAAGAATTTCCACTTCGTTAGGACACAAATGGACGTCGAGGTAGACAAAGACAAAAAAAGTCATCCTAAAACCCATTCTAAGGGCAAAGTCATCGAGAAGGTTCGTGAAGATTGCAAGACAAACCTAGAGAAGCATGGTCTTTCTAGAGCGTCTGTCTTTCTCATTGACAACTATTCTCTAAGGGACTTTGATTTCAATTCTCTTACAATCACCCTCATCGATGAAGCCCCTATTCATAAGAAAGAAGCTATGGCACTTTCAATGTCAGTGCTGACAGAAGGTGTTTTAACAAGAAAGATTGAGGCACTAGAGAGTCGGATCTATAAAGTAGGTTTGCTATCAGCTATTGGCGGGGCAGTGCCTATACCTGGTCTTGGGGCAGCTTTTGACATCGCAATTTTGTTAGAAGAGGTGAGTTTCTACAAAAACCAGCTCGGACTTGACCGGAAAACAATGGAAGAAAATGCACGCTTGCTAAACACGGAAACCAGAGCTCTTGAACAGAAATTAGGTCTTCAAAGTGCAGCTATTGCTACAACGGCCAAAAGTCTTATACAAACTATATCAAGTGTCGGTATTTCTGAAACGGCAGAGTCAGTGCTTCCTATTGCCATTCCGGTCATAGGTAGTTTGATTTCAGCGGGTATTTCGTATGGTGTAACAACTGCAAGTTTGAAATACTTCTTGAAACTTTGTGCAGGTGATGCAAGAAAAATAAACGAGGAACTGATGAACAATGCACTCTATTAACTGATAACGATGATAACTTTGGTAACGTGTGGATGGGAAAGGAAGGAACCGTAATTTCAAATATATGTTCTTGGTTTAAAAGGCTTAATTGACAGAATTTTAAGCGTCAGACAAAACTCTTTAGTACTATGTTTAAGAACACAGTAAATCATGAATGTCTTAGTCATTGATCCAGACAAAGGTGCAATTGAATTTGAACAATTCAAAAACTAATTTTGAAATTGATTCTTTTATAAAGTATGTGCTATATAACCATGGTTTGTTTAATTTGTACGAAACTATTTGTAGTTTTATTCATTGTTGTGTTGTTTCGTATCTTATCTTATATTGACAGATTGAAAAATACATTGTATTTTACATATTCATATATAATTCAGCATTATTCCTGCTCGTAAATACGTTTTCAATGCACATTTGAAATAATGTTTTATTACGGTAACGGAGATACAGAATAATAGTGTGATTTGATATGTACATGATTTAATTTTGTTAAATGTAAATAGATCTTACCCATTCAAATAATCGGGACGTATTTTGAAGAGGATAATGTTAAATCAGCTTCGAATCATGCACATAAATGACAATCACAACATTAATTTCATTAAAGGTCATTTTTTCAAGGAAAAATGTTAAATAGAAAAAGAAAGTTGAAAACATAATATCGTTATGTAAAACCCGATATAGTGGAGAAAACACGTTGTACTCATTAGTATATAGCAACATACCACATACCATTTGTATAAGCACGAAGTTATTCATTTGTAGCATCTGCACTCTTTTTATCCCGCCATGAACTAAGATGTGTTGTATCATGAGTAGTAGTTTGGTTTCAAACAATAAAGTGTGATAATGACTTTTTTTCTACATTGCTTTTAGCCATCAAGGATTTCTAAAAGACATAATATGTTATGTATCTGGAAACAAGGATAAAAATATTCAAGACAGCATACTAGTAAGTAGTTGTCTGTTGTGTACAAGGGAAATGGAAAGCGAGATCACTTTTTCTCTTTTTGCAAGGAGTTCAGACCAGATTCTTGAAAGAATAGTTTGTACACATCAACCAAATGTTTGAAATAGAACAACGATAGGCTATATCCCTACCGAGAATGCGATACATGCATATAAAAATTTGAATGTATTAAAAAGTACCCTTTTTAGAAGTTCCGAAACTCAACAGAAATGGTTGTCGTTTAATAAAAACTTCGTTCAGTTTAAAAGGCAAGTATGTAGGCAAAGGGATTAAGAGACCAGCTGAAGACTGTGGGATTTAAGGCAGCCTACCTTATTCTATTTTGTAAAGAACGTTTTACAAGACCTGATGCTTAGGAGCTGTTATGTATGATACATGTATGTAATAGTAAAGCATCAAAAAGTATGTTACAAGTTAGATAATATATTATGTGTTTCTAATATGTTCACGAAAGGATGGATTACAAAATAACAAAATTAAAGAATAACACTCAAGTTCTATTACCACGTCTATCATTAGTTACATTAATCGACACATACGCCTGATTTTGAAATCTGTTCAATATTGTTTCATTTAAGGCGTGACGTAACGTCAATCAAGATCTCGGAGCTTACTGATTCGTGATTCTCTTAAACAGGTCGTGTGAGTTAGGCCGACAGAATAATACCATGAGGAACAGTCTTACTTTGCTAAGCAAATTGAAATATTGACCTGTAATTATTTTTTTGTAATGTGTACCCTTGTATTTTTATGCCCCCTTTGCTGCTGTCGGTCGGTCGGTCGGTCTGTATGTCCACCAACAGTTTCCGTTCATTTTCTTCGCAGACGTTGCACATACTGAAATAAAATTTGGTATACAGATTTATCATAAGAATATCTAAATCAAGTTCTGTTTTGGGTTTGATCGAGCAATTTTTGACAGAGTTATGCCCCTTGGACTTAGAAAATTTCCAATTATTTGCAGTTTCCGTTCGATTTTCTTCGCAGAGATTGCACATATCGAAATTTTATTTAGTATACAGATTAATCATAAGAATATCAAGGGAAAGTTCTGTTTGGGGGACGATCGAGTAATTTTTGACAGAGTTATGCCCCTTGGACTTAGGAAAATCCCAATTATTTGCAGTTTCCGTTCATATTCTTTGCAGAGGTTGCACATACTGAAATAAAATTTGGTATACAAATTTATCATCTAAATATCTAAGTCAAGTTCTGTTTTGGGTTTGATCGAGCAATTTTTGACAGAATTATGCCCCTTGGACTTAGAAAAATTACAATTATTTGCAGTTCCGTTCATTTTCTTCGCAGAGATTGCACATAACGAAATGTTATTTAGTATACAGATTAATCATAAGAATATCTAGGTCAAGTTCTGTTTTGGGTACGATCGAGCAATTTTTGACAGATTTATGCCCCTTGGACTTTGGAAAATCCCAATTATTTGCAGTTTCCGTCCATTATCTTTGCAGAGATTGCACACACAAAAATGAAATTTAGTATACAGATTTATGATAAGAACATCTAGGTAAAGTTTTGTTGTGGGTATGATCGATCAATTTTTTATGCCCCCCATCGAAGATAAGGGGGTATATAGTTTTGCAAATGTTGGTTGGTCAGTCGGTAGACACTTTGGTTTCTGATCAATAACTAGAGAACCCTTGGACCCACCTTCCTCAGACTTGGTTTGTAAATGACTGCCATGGTTTTTCAGATCACCAGGTCAAAGGTAAGGTCACAGTGATCTTATATAGCAAAATGGTTTCCGATCAAAGCTATAGAACGCTTGGTCCCAGGTTGTTCAATCATGGTTTGTAGGTTGGTCATAACTAGTAGATAACCATTATAGTTTCTTCAGATCACAAGGTCAAGGTCACAGTGTCCTTAAAGAGCAAAACACTTTCTGATCAATAACTATAGAAACCTTGGTCCCAGGTTGCAAAAATAGTGTCTGATCAATTACTATAGAAGGCTTGGGCCAAGCTCCTCAAAACTTCATAGGTGCCTCTAGAGATAAGGCGCTGGGGGGGAGGCATAAATATTTTACAAACATCTCTTGTTTAGCAAAAATTGCTCGTCTCATTCATAAACAATTTATAACCTTGAGAAGAAGTGTGTACGTCGTCCCACATATACTTATATTCGGTAAAGGTTTATTTACTATATTGTTGGCAATACTGATCGGTTTTGCGGGCTTGATATACACAGTTTATAATGGTGAGGGTCATACTATAACTAAGTAGATTCATTCAACGTTTATAGTCCTTCAAAACAGTCCAGAAAACTAACAATCTTACTACTAAATCATTACTACTGATTTTCGTCGAACAGTAGACTATATGATATCTATTACAAATTATATATATTCAGTTTCATGTTCTATACAAGTAATGTTTTCTACATTAAAACTTTGTTGCTGTAGGATTATAGTGAATGTTGCATCTCATTGCAATGTGGATCTTGGTACTAACACGTGCAGTGACATTACAAAAAGTGGAAATAGTTTGAAAACTATTTATTCAAATAAACAGTGAACATATCTTCCAATAAGCTCAAATAACAAAAGAATGAAACGAAATGTCTACACAGTGTTCTTAGATTTTAAACATGGGACATAATAATTTCTATGTCCGTGCTAAAAGAAGCCCTCATTTGAATATTTAAGCCCTGTAATTAAGACTTAATAAAGACCAGAGAAGAGACAGACACAATCAAAACAAAATATCATGTTTCATATTGAAACAATAATATAGCATATGACATTGTCATGATAGTGTACGGGTGCTATTTTTAAATGTACTATCTTAAAATGATAACGTCGAAAGTTTGATACAATGTCTTTTAAAAAGCTATGTTAATTCATCCAAAACACATGAATACTGACAGACATACCAAACAAAAAAAATGCCCCATTAGAAAAACTGACTCATTTTTCAAAATGGTTTTATTTATTTTTAAGTGAAAAACAATTTAAATATTTCTTCTGTATATTATATGCTTTAATTAACGTAAGACTTTACTTATCAGAAATGTTTCTAGATTTTCGAAATCGTGATAAAAGGAAGTGTTGTAACAGTCAATCAGGAAGATCGTAGAATCTTTAAACCCCCTCTCTGCAAGATTGTTCTCACAGTTTCTCCGTATTTTATCAATTACTGTTCTCTTCCTGTGTGTGATTGGGTGTGCCAATCTGTCTTTGTTCATGTCTATTTCCACTTGAGTTCTGACGAAATAAAACTCTTTTTCCTGTCTTCTCACTTCTCTAGCTAACCATAAATCATCGTCTCGAAATCTCCCGGCGGAGAGAATTAGGAAAAAATCATAGAGATTAAAATTCACAATTTTGAAATAGTTCTCCCTTGGAAAATTTGGTGTTCCTACACCAGGAAGATCCCAGAATACGAGCATATTGTGATCAGGATGTTCATATGGTGTTATTTCAGATGTTGATTCAACAATATCGACGTCAGCCCCTTCCTCGTCATCTGCTGTCACCTTACGTATAGCATTGATGAAGCTTGACTTCCCAACCCCTGCAGCACCAGTAACGGCGATGTTAATAGTCATTATCCGTCTGATTTATACACATATCACTGCATTCAAGGATAAATACTTCGTTTCCATATATATTTATCAATTTTTCCAGTTGCTATATTTTCAGTGGAAACCTTTTTCTTTCTGACACATATGTCACAGTACTCAAGAATAAAGCGTACGTTTCTCTACATATTTTGTCATTTTTTAAGTACACCGATCGTTTAGTTTGCTACATCCAAATTAGAATCCTGTCTTCCGAACAAGCTAGTTGCAATGCATCTTAGAATACACAACCCAGAGCGGGATTCGAACTCTTATCTTAGCGCATCGAAGATTAACACTCTTACCACTGAGCCAAAGAATTGATTCCCTGACGCAGGTGTCAGAGGTTCTATTTATACGACTATAGGAAGGTATGCACTAGACTTTAACACCTGAAATAGACAATAGAATACATAAACTGTCACCTTGAAGACTTTTAATAACTTACATGTTTTATATGTTCTTGTAATACGTAGTTCATACTAACAGTAACATGTTCAAATAAGTGTCTGCGTGTTTAACTGTCAAAATAAACTACGATGTTACACTGAAATGGATATAACTGTGAAACCTCGATAATGGGTGTAAATTTGAAATCCAACATTTTTTTTTTCTCTTGTAACAAAATAAAGCTAGCACGGAAAACTTTGCGTGAATTATAAAGTGAAACTAGTTTCCTCACAAGTTTGTTTAAAAGAGCGTCAACCAGTCAGATATAGCTATTAAAACCTATGTAAAACTGACCATCAATCAAGCAAAATATCTATGCTTGTTATAAAAAGGAACGAACGCATATGCTTTAAAATACTTTCTTTAAATAAAAAATGTTAAAATATTCCACAAAATTTTTATGGCTTGTATAAAGTGTCAATACACTAGTTTTAAATATTTTCTATATCAAACAAGAAAGTTTTATATAGAATATCCTGGTGCATTACAAAATGTAATACTCGTGCAGAATTTAATTCAACAAAACATAAGATCTGACTAAACAATGTTTACATGCCCTTAACTGTACCTGTATGTACCTAGCACAAACTTACACATAAACTTTAGTTCCATTTCCTGTAATACTAATCTCAAGCATTTTTTTTACAAAATATACAAGTTACCTTATTCTTACATTGATTGAATGCGCGATTACTAATCATTTAAACAGACGTATGGAAAAGAAATATACTGAATAAGTCTGTATTTGTACAGGAATATTTTAAAGGTACGTATCAGTTTTCCAATCTATTTATAACTTCATTATGAACCAGTTCTGTATTGATCTTTTTATTATGAAAGAAATGTATTTTGACATTGAAGCTCTGCTGGCAAGGTCGAGTCAGTTACTAATGAGTCATGAAAATAATTATATTTGTAGTAAATGGTTTTAAATGACATGTTAATGATTTAACGTTTAAATAGTCGAACTCACCTGTGTTTAGTCAGGTTACATGGAATTCTATTGTTTTTTTTTTTTGGTTTTTTTTTTCGTTTATTTCTTCTTCTGGGGAATTCCATTAAAACTGAAAGTAAAATGTAAGAAAATTACATGAATCTTAACGTTATACGTATGAAAATTATGCTTATTTCATATTATCAAGAGTAATAATTCATAAGATAACTGAGTCTCACTATAGGAGAGAAGATAGTGGTGCGTGAAATATGTATTAAGGGTGGAGCATAAAACACAATCTTTAACAAAATTTTTGGAGACGGGCTGATGTCATGGGAAACAACTGCGCATAACAAGATTCGTTAATTCTGTGGCTCATGTTTGACAGTCTCGACATAATTGATATTACGTCAGTTTTACTATAATACGAGTATCTTGTCTATCAACTTTATATAAATCTTCACCAAACTATTTTTGATACTTGATTATTGAGATTCCTACGGTGGCACAGAGGTGACATGCACAACTTTTTTTCCCCCCACGACATAGCTAACTCGTTCCCACGAGTTAGTAAGTCGTTCCCTCGACATAGCTTACATTCGATGTTCTGTTTTTTTACAACACGATTCTTTTTTGTACTGTGCAACTCTTTTCTTCAAATGCGATTCTTTATTCAGATTTGCGCTTCTCTTTTTTTATCTCGTTCCCACGAGATACTAACTCGAGGGAACGACTTAGTATCTTAGTATCTGAATAAAGAATCGCATTTGAAAAAAAAGAGTTGCACAGTACAAAAAAGAATCGTGTTGTAAAAAACAGAACATCGAATGTAAGCTATGTCGAGGGAACGACTTACTAACTCGTGGGAACGAGTTAGCTATGTCGTGGGAACGACTAAATATCTCGTTCCCACGAGATACTAAGTCGTTCCCTCGAGTTAGTATCTCGTGGGTACGAGATAAAATAAAAAGAAAAGTGCAATTAAAAAAAATGTATTGCTTTGAAAAAAAAGTGTAGCACAATATATTGCTTTCTCGTTCCCACGACATAGCTAACTCGTTCCCACGAGTTAGTAAGTAGTTCCCTCGACATAGCTTACATTCGCTGTTCTTTTTTTACAACACGATTCTTTTTTTTACTGCGCAACTCTTTTTTCCGAATGCGATTCTTTTTTTTAGATTTGCACTTCTCTTTTTTTATCTCGTTCCCACGACTTAGTAACTCGTGGGAACGAGATACCAAGTCGTTCCTTCGAGTTTGTATCTCGTGGGAACGAGATTAAACAAAAGAGAAGTGCAATTAAAAAAAGGTGGTGAATATCACCTCTGTGCCACCGTAGATTCCTCAAAATTGTATGCATTGCCAAATTGATAGTATTGTCTTCAATTCTTTGCCATTACATAGACACCTTTGTTACTATTAATGTTAAAATGACAGTAAAGGTCTTAAAATCATGCTGATGATTCGGCATTTTAGTGAAAATGCAGAATTGTAGTTTTGCTGCCTGACAAAGAGCAGGAGAAGAAAATATTGAAATTGGCAGCAAGAGGTGGCATTGGTAGCAAGAGGTGGCATTGGCAGCAAGAGGTGGCATTGGCAGCAAGAGGTGGCATTGGCAGCAAGAGGTGGCGTTGGCAGCAAGAGGTGGCATTGGCAGCAAGATGTGGCATCGGCAGCAAGAGGTGGCATTGGTAGCAAGAGGTGGCGTAATCAAGTATGACGAGCATTTAGAGACAACTCAGAACTAACGAAAAGCTATCGTACAATAAATTGAGATAACTAGTTGTTCAGGAGTAGAGAAATCGAGGCTTGACTAGTGACAACAAACGACGACATTGCGGCACACGTAACTGTGGTCGAAGCGACAAAAGCTTTAAACGCTTGTACACATCCCCATTTAAACGATCAACGATTTTCCCGAGGAAGACGTATCTTTAGAATTCGGAAAATCTATTTCTTCGATTTACCTAATTCCGTTGGCTGAAAGATTTAGGAAAGATGAAAGGTCTTTTAAAAATTCATCATTGCTGATAATCAACAGATATCCGATCTTATTTTCTTTTATCTGAAGAGATGGTTATGTCATATATGTAAATCGTCGTTCTCTTGTTTATATAAAATTTATTTGGGACAATAAGATTAAATATCATTTATTCGAGCTGACGTTATGTAAAAACTTCTAATAGATATGATAACATTGTGATTTGATGAGATTCGAGTTATTTTATACTATTTATTTCTCTATTTACAAGAAGAATATATCTTCGTTCAAATAAACATGTTATGTATGCGTAAATCCATTGTATAAATTATAATTTTCAGATCTGAGAACAAAATTCTTTTTATCATTACCGTATTTCCATAGTATATGATTGAAAATATAGATTTAAAAAAAGAATAAAAAGTGGTGGTTACTACGTACTATCCATAATTTAGTCTGTGTCTCTTCAAAACGTGAAAGGTGTTGATGTTGATGTTTTAATTTAATGAAATATTTATTGCATCTGTTATATAACATTGTAAAGATAAACAATAGAAAGATCTGTAGGACGTTACCGATACAATGTCCCATCTTTCCCAAAAACCTACAGGCAATCAACCATTACTTCTACGTCAGACGATCTGTCGGACAATCAAATCAGAACTTTGTACTTTGTTGGCTAAATTCTTACGCATTCGAAATATTTATAACGTTTCACGCTGTATTTAGCTTTATTTTGACTGTCACAAACCTTGGGCATGTTGACTTAAAATATATATTTAGAAATATCGAGTATTTTTATAAATAAGTTAACATATGCAGACAATAACTCAGGAAAGTTTTCTTTAAAAATCCAAATGTCAATGATCTGTAGAACACTTATTGCATTGACATATTTTATAGCAACAGATAAACATTTAAACAAAAGACAACATAGCGACTCGATAATAGAGGCGCATTTGAAATTAAAAACGTAAATTCTGATATCGAAAGTAGAATTTCAAAATCATTGGGAATTTTCATTTGTTATGTGTCATTCGAATTTATTGATTCGAATTTGTTCTCCTAATTTCAAATTAGGAAATTGAGGCTTAGAGGACGAAGGTATATTCGTGTCTAACCAATGCAAGGTTATTATTTTTAAAGGTTATATATAACCAAAATCAATAACAATTGTGTTGCTTGAAAACAGAAAAAAGGTGAATCTTTAAACCAGGATATTCTGTTAAAATAAGTCAGTATTTAAGTTATCATCAGAAATTTACAAAAATTCGTACATTTGAGACATTTACAGTTCAGTAAGGGATTATCAATGTAAACTATAACATCAAAGTGGGTAGGGTACTTGTTTATCTGTTTTCATGACAAATTGAAGGTATATGCTAACATGAAAATACAAAAATGCATAACAAATGTGTGATAAGAGATGCAAAAGGTAAAAAGAAACAATAAAGACACTTTATGAAAAGATTTGACATTGTGAATATAAACTAAATGGGTTTGAAGTTTTTCTTGCTTTTTTTTTTAAAAAGAAAAAGCTGCTGTAGAAACAGAGTTCATTACCAATTGATATGGACTTGCAATGAATTATCTTAAAGAAATAAAGTTCATTACCAATTAATATGGACTTGCAATGAATTATCTTAAAGAAATAAAGTTCATTACCAATTGATATGGACTTGCAGTGAATTATCTTAAAGAAATAAAGTTCATTACCAATTGATATGGACTTGCAATGAATTATCTTAAAGAAATAAAGTTCATTACCAATTGATATGGACTTGCAATGAATTATCTTAAAGAAATAAAGTTCATTACCAATTGATATGGACTTGCAATGAATTATCTTAAAGAAATAAAGTTCATTACCAATTGATATGGACTTGCAATGAATTATCTTAAAGAAATAAAGTTCATTACCAATTGATATGGACTTGCAATGAATTATCTTAAAGAAATAAAGTTCATTACCAATTGATATGGACTTGTAATGAATAATCTTAAAGAAATAAAGTTCATTACCAATTGATATGGACTTGCAATGAATTATCTTAAAGAAATAAAGTTCATTACCAATTGATATGGACTTGCAATGAATTATCTCAAAGAAATAAAGTTCATTACCAATTGATATGGACTTGCAATGAATAATCTTAAAGAAATAAAGTTCATTACCAATTGATATGGACTTGCAATGAATTATCTTAAAGAAATAAAGTTCATTACCAATTAATATGGACTTGCAATGAATTATCTTAAAGAAAACAAGATATTTCTCTTAACTGAAATTTTTAGTAACAGTATAGTAACTATTGTTTTAACATTGACCAGCGACACATTTATTTGGGTTAGTCTTACCTTTTCCGCCGAATATCAACAGAAATTTATGAGATTCTGTAGTCTTTCTCAGTGCATGTTGACTTTTTTCATTCAACGACTCTTTCCCCCAATTGAACTTACAGGACTGAACCTATTATTTCTTCTGTGGTTTCGTTAATTTTTCAGTGACAGAAAGCTGACATCTCTCTTACATTTTTTACTTCGTAAAATATATATTTGCAAGTTGTTAATTGTAATCAGTGTCAGTATGTTGTTCTGTACACACTTTTCAAAAGATTGAAAAAATATTCCACCTTTATGAATTCTCTTACTTTTTCATTACATTACTTATGAAAACTGTTACTCACTTTATCTTTGATTTAATTTGTTTATGTATGTAAATGCGTCCTGCTTACTGTTGATATATTATAATGGTGAAATTTAATTTCAAAATTTCGACATTTGAAGAAATAAGCATCTAAAATCAAATAAAGAAAATTATTATTGAAACAAAATATTCAAAGTATTCAATTTGAAGAAAACTATTTTTTATCTTTGGAAGTCGTTGTACATTCTTTATACTTTGGGGTTTCGTTAGTGTACACACAGAGGATATTCCCAACAGAAAGTAAAGTGCTCACGCAGCCTGTCCATTTCTACTATAGCCGACTTGTTTACTTTGATTTTGTCTGCAGTAAAATTGACTAACTTCAAAGCATCACGTGACATTGCTCTGCTGAGCATTGTATAAGCATGACCCTGCATGACAGACTTTATGTTTGGAGGTAGTTCGAGGTTAGCAATATAGTGTCTGTAGGTACTTCCCTGTGACTTGAAAGTCAAATGCTAAAACTAAAGGGTACATTGTTCTCTCGACAGCAACTCGACATTCAGAAGTAAGAATATTACAGTGATGGCTTGGATTGGTACAGAATATCTTAAATGTTGTAGGCTTCTCTTTTTACTTTTCTCTTCCAATGCTTGGATCAGAAAACTTTTTCAATTCTTTTCCTTTTAATGGCTTTCGTTCATCAATGCTTATGAATTCAACTTTTTCGACAACACCATTTACTAGACGGTCAGGCATATGAATATTCTTTGTGATCATGACACTAGCTTCAACGGCTATAGTTAAAGTTGACAATAATCCCCCTGTTAATTATATCTGACTGTAGGTTATTTGTACTGAGACAGTGTTTGTATGCTTATCTCTCTTTGAATCTATTGAATGTATAGTTACTTTTCCAGGTAAATCTTCTACCATTTTATTATTGAATGTTCCTGCTTGATCATTAGTTAAAAATATATTGACTGGGTCATGTGGAAATGAATCAGTTTGAGTATCTTGTAGCTCTTGCAAATTCTCAATATCTTCATCAGTGAAGTCACCTGTCCTTACACGAGAAAGTATGGCTGCAAATTATGGGTCACCCTTCTGTCTAACACGACATATACATTCCAACAGACAATGCTGACCTTTAATTATCAACTGTGACCTTGACCTTGGAGGTAGGGGTATGGATTCACGCATGACACATCGTCTTATTTAATACAAATTTTTGTGCCAAACTATTTCAAATTCTTTTGATGTATGGCTTAATTATGGTCCGGACACGAAAGTGTGACGGACGGACGGACGGAGCCCATTTCTATATCTCCCTTTTTTCTTCGAAAAGGCGGGGGACAATAAAACTCGATATAGTGGATACATTTTCTGCAATAAAACACTTTGTACACATTTCAGATACTATATAACGAAATACGACATACCATTTGTATAAGCACGAATTTTTTTTAATACTAGCAAGTAGTTCGTTTTGTCTGCTGTGTACAGGGGAAATGGAAAGCGACTTCATTTTTTCTATTTCGTGAGGAGTTCTAAACAGATTCTTGGAAGAATCATTTCTACATATCAACCACATTTGCAAAATAGAACACTAATAGGCTGTTTCCTGACCGAGTGTGTGATACATACGTATAAATATTTTATTATGTTAAAAAAGTGCCCATTTAGGACGTTCCGAAACCCGTAAGAAATGGCTGTCCTTTAATAAAAACTTCGTTCAGTTTAAAAAGCAAGTATGCAGGCAAAGGGGATGAAGAGATCAACTGAAGACGGTGGGGTTTAGGGCAGCCTTCCTTATTCTATTTTGAAAAGAACGTTTTGCAAGACCAGATGCTTAGGAGCTGATATGTATGATACATGTACATGATAGTAAAGCATAAGAGAGTATGTTACAAGTTAGATTAATGAATCTTTTAACTTCACAAATGGATAGATTAAGAATTAACAAAATCAAAGAGGAACACTCAAGTTCTATTATCACGTCTCTCATTAGTTATATAAATCTACACATACGCCTGATTCTGAAATCCGTTCAATGTTATTTCATTTAAAAGGTGTGACGTGATGTAACGCAAGTCAAGATCTCGGAGCTTACTGACTCGTGTGATTCTCTCTAACAGGTCATTTATTGGAGACTGGCCGTTTGACTTAGGCCGGCACAATGATTACGTGAGGAACAGTCTTACCTTACCTATCAAATTGACATATTTAAACATATTAACAACCTATAATTATCTTATTGCCATATGTACCCTTGTATTTTTAGCAAGTATTGCTCGTCCCAGTCATAAACAATTTCATTACCTTGAGAAGAGGTTTGTACGTCATCCCATTAATACTTATATATCGTATATTTACTATATCGTCGGTTTTGCGTGATTGATATACATTTCACAGTTTATAATGGTTAGGGCCATATTATTATAATTATGCAGACTTATACAACGTTTAAAAAAGCCCTGAGTACTAACAATCTTAAACAATTTTTACTACTAAAACATTACCACGGATTTTCGTCGGCCATTAGTCTATATAAAGTAACCCTTATTTGCAAATTATAAATTCAGTTTCATGTTTTATACAAATAAAGTTTTCTACTTTCAAACTTTCTTGATGTAGAAAAGATTATAGCGAATGTTGCATGTCACTGCAAAACGGATTACTGCTTGTATGCATACAAACATTGCAATACCATGATAAATATAAAAACTAGTTGAAACAGCTTCAAAACAATTTATTCAAATAAACAGTGACTGTTTCTTCCAATAAGCTATATAAGAAAAGAATGAAACGAAATATCTACAAAGTTTTCTTAGATTTCAAAAATGAAACATAGTTTATAATAAATTAAACGAGCTAAAAGAAGCCCTCATTTAAATATATACACACTGCAATTAAGACTGAATAAAGACCAGAGAAGAAACAGACAAAATCAAAACAAAATATCATGTATCATACTCAAACAATGATATAGCATTATATGTTAAATGATAAATAAAGACATAATCAAAACAAAATAAAGATAATGCAATGATACCGTACGTGTACTAATTTTAAATGTACTATCTTCAGATGTTAACGTCGAAAAGTTGACACAATGTCTCTTAAAAAGCTTCGCTCACTCTTTCAAAACAGTTGAATACCGACATACATACCAAACTAGAAAAACCATGCCACATCCGAAAAATTGACTCATTTTTCAGTGTTTGTTTTATCAATTTTTAGGTGAAACAAAAAACAATTTAAATTTTTCTACTAAATGTTTTTTTGTTTTGTTTTTTCTTGATAGTGAAAACTGGTTTGAATACTGAGAAACAACAGTTTTAATTAACGGACAACTTTGCTTATCAGAAATGTTTCTAGATTTTCGAAATCGTGACAAAAGGAAGCGTTGTAACAGTCAATAAGAAAGATCGTAGAGCCTCTAAACCCCCTCTCTGCAAGATTGTTCTCACAGTTTCTCCGTATTTTACCAATTACTTTTCTCTTCCCGTGTGTGATTGGGTGTGCCAATCTGTCTTTGTTCACGTCTACTTCAACTTGAGTTCTGACGAAATAAAACTCCTTCCCCTGTCTTTCCACTTCTCTAGCTAACCATAAATCATCGTCTCGAAATCTCCCGGCGGAGAGAATTAGGAAAAAATCATAGCGTTTAAAATGTACTCTTCTAAAATAGTTCTTCCTTGGAAAATTTGGTGTTCCAACACCAGGAAGATCCCAGAACACGAGCTTGTCGTGAACAGGATGTTCATATGGTGTTATTTCCGTTGTGGATTCCACAATATCGACGTCAGCTCCTCCCTCGTCATCTGCTGTCACCTTACGTATAGCGTTGATGAAGCTTGATTTTCCAACGCCTGCGGCACCAGTAACGGCGATATTAATGACCATAGTGCTTCTGACTGAGTCACAAATCACTGCATACAAGAATAAATACTTCGTTTCCCTATATATTTATCAAAGTTTCTGCTTGCTATATCGTCTGTAGAAAAGTGTGTCTATTTGTCTAAAACGTTACAGTATACGCGTATACAGTATAAAGCGTACGTTCTCTACAAATGTTTCACTCTAAGTATGTCAGAGTTTAGATTGCCAGATCCAAAATTTGGTTCCTGGAATAAACAATAAAATACATAAACCTGTACCTTGAAGTATTTAAACAACTTACTCATAGTCTACTTTCTTCTAAAAGTTCTACATAGTTCATATTAACGGTAACATGTTCAAATAAGTATCTGCGTGAACAACTGTCATGATAAACTACAATATTATAATGAAATGAATAAAACTTTGAGACCTCGATAAATAAAGTAAAATTGAAATCCAACATTTGGTTTCTATTGTATCAAAATAAAGCTTTTGTGAATTTTAAAGTCAAATTAAGCGACAGGGATGAGTCGAGTACTGAGAATAGTACTCAGGTACTTGAAGACTGAGGACTTACTCAGCAAGTACAAGTACAGTTTTTTAACAGTACTTAAGTGGTACTTGAGTAGTACTCATGGTACTTTATAAGTACACAATAAGTACTTCATAGGATCCATAAATCTTGACTCTTAATTAGTAAGTTTGTTTAAAAGAGCGTCAATCTGTGTAACCCTGACCACAAGTCAAGCAAAATGTCCTTGCATGTTATAAAAAAGGATAATGTATACGACCGCTTATGCTTTGAAATACTTAAATAAAAAAAGTTTAGTTAGCCTACATAATTTGTATGGCTTATTTAGTGTAAATACACTTGTATTAGATATTTTCTATATCAAACAAGAATTTCCTGGTGTATTCCAAAATGTAATATTCGTGCAGAACTTTATTATCCGACCAAACATTGTTTCATGCACTAACTAGTTAACTGCACGTTCCACTAGCGGCCCCATAGGGGGGCGCACCCCGCGCGCCCCCATCCCCCCCATCCCCCCAAAAATTCTCGGACCATAGGTCTTATTGTAGGTCTTTTTTGAATATGTCTATAATAATGTATACTTTATTTTTCAACATTGAATTGAATAATCAGAGGCCTATGTGATATTGCCAAATCACTATACTCTAGCATAACCACAACCGTTGAAATGAGGTAGAAAACGGACACAAATTGGGCCTAACATTTTGCCCCCCCCCCCCCCCCCCACCACACCTGATATCCTGCATCCGCCCTTGCGTTAAGCTAGCACACCAAAACTAACAAAAGCGAAAGTGTATTTTATTTTGCTATAGAACTACAAATCAAACAAAATTATTACAAAACTTACAAGTGATTCTTACCTACTAAATAAGTAATCAGACAAAAAGATCTACTGAATAAATCATGTATTTGCGCTGGAATATTTTAAAGGTAGGTATCGGTTTTTCCAATCTATTTATAACTTCACCTTGAACCAGTTAGGTAAATAAAGCAAACGCTTATCTGAAAATCTGTATCAGCTTATCTTCTTGTCTTAGCCTAATTAATTTTGCGTATACGGTTTGACCCATTTTATAGACAGTTTTTTTTTAATTATTGTCAAGCTGTTGGAAAAAAGGCATCGTCTATCAAAAATTTTCTCGATGTCTCATCGACAAGTCTGATAAGTTCAATTATTTTGTTCTGTTTATTTAATAATTGTTTATTATGAAAAAAATGCATTTTGACATTGAAGCTCTGCTGGCTACTTATGAGTAATAAAAAGAATTATATATTATGTAATAAATGGTTTTAAATGTGTGAATTATAATTTAACGTTTAACTAGTCGAACTCACCTGTGTTTAGTCAGCTTACAGGAAATTCCATTGGTACTTTTGCTTTCGGTGATAGTCAAAAACAAAAGGGAATTTCCACTAAAAACGAAAGTAAAACGTAAGAGAAATATATGGGTTTTACGTCATACGGAAGAAAAATATTGTAGGCTAATATCTATCATAATAATATCAAGAGAAAACTGAGGCTCACTAAAGGAGAGAAGATAAGTGGTGCGTGAAAATTAGATGTATTATGCGTGAACCATAACACGCAATTGACTGTGGCAGTTTTTAAACAAAATACCTGGAGACGTGCTGGTATCATGGGGAAAAACTTGTTGAGCGCATGACAAGATTCGTTAATTCTGTGACGCATGTTTGACAGTCACGACATAATTGATAGTACTCAGTACTACTTTAATATCTTGTCTGGCCATTTTACATAAATATTTACCACTTGAAACTATTTTCAATACTTAATTCTTGAGAATACGCAAAATAGTGTGCATTGCAAGATTGCCTGCATTGTCTTCCATTCTTTGTCATTACATAGCAACCTTTCTGATGATAAAATGACAGCACAAGTCTTAAAAACATGCTGATTCTCCATTTTAGTGAAAATGCAGAAATGTGGTTTTACAGCCTGACAAAGAGCAGGAGAGGAATTTATTGAAATTGTCAGCAAGAGGTGGCATTGTCAGCAAGAAGTGACATTGTCAGCAAGAGGTGGTATTGTCAGCAAGAGGTGGCATTGGCAGCAAGAGGTGGTATTGTCAAGTTTAACGAGCATTTACAGTGAATAAAGGACAAACAGAAAGCTATCGCACTAAACGTTGAAATAACAAGTTGTTCAGGAGTGACGAAATTGAGTTTTTGACTAGATGTCATCCATGGAGTGACAGCAGACCACGACACTGTGGAGAGACAAGAACTATACACGCGTGTCCACATTCTCATATAAAGGATTCTTTGGGACAATATTGGACTGAACATCTCCGAATTTTCTGATAAACTTGAGTAAATGAAAATTTTCTTCGATTTTCCAGGTTCCCTCAGCTGAAAGATTTAGGAAAGATTATTTATGGCTGATTGAAGCAATATAAACAGAAAATGTAATATTCCATTTCGTCTGAACGCAGATGCTCATCGGGATAAACAAGAAATCTCTCTCTCTCTCTTGATAAAAAAACTATACTTGACATGGAATGTCATACTCTATCGATCACTAATACTAAGGAGGTAACATGTCACAGAAAAGAGGCGTTGATACTATCAGTGCTGGTGCCTACACCAGGGCCTTACGTTAGGACTTCACCATCAAACGACGAAATGAACCACAAGCCTGCTGAATACTGGAACTAGTTTATAGAGAAGTTAGCAAAGTATTACCAACTATTTCCTAAAATGTGTGTAGATGAATGAGAAAAGTAAAGAAAGTAGAAGTAAAAGTGGATGGGGGAATCTCGGGGTAAAACATCGAGTAAAACGGTTTTTTTGCAAGGGAGACAAAACTTAGTGGGACACCGTGCTAATTCGTCACGTGCGTAAGAGTTCATTCCCCTAGCAGAGACTGCGAGGTTTAAGAAGAAATTATTTCGAGGAGACAAACCCAGCCACTTAAGCGGGTTCCAAGAAACTGTTTAGTGTTCTGAGTAAAAATTATCCACGGATATTTAATATCGCTTACATCATGCAATTTCTTCACGAGTTTAATTGCAAAAATTTAAAAACGTTTTACCTGCTAATAGTACTCCATATCACGGCAAGCACAACACAACTTAAATTTGTCTGTAATGGTTTATAACAAGCAATCTTTTTTCTAAATTTCACTGTGATCCTTTGAATACAGGGTTAATTATTTGATATATTTACAAAAGTTTTATTTTAGTATCTTAGTTATACATGTAAATGGTTTTGGGGTATAACAAGATGTTAATTTTCAGCATTTTTCGCTTAACAAAGTTGTGTTGTACACTTTCTGTGTTAGCAGGTTTTATTCTATTGAATATAATCCTGTCTTTTATTTCAAAAAGCGACACAAACCTTTCGATTTCTAATTAATCATTTATACATGTAGCATCTGATAAACAGAAACAATATTGATTCAATTGTTACTTTAATCAACCATGCATAAAAAACACCCTGATCAACTGTGGATAAAGTTTCACGACAGAATAACATATTTCACTGTAAGCTCTCTGCTGAAAATGTCTAATACCATTATCATTATTGGGAATGCTAATTCAGTGGTGTAGCTGCCTATACGCCGAATACGCACGTGCGTACAATTCGATCCGGGCAGTAGAAAAAAAAGAAAATTATAAAAACTGTAATTTAAGCAACCCTAAATGACTAAATCTGTGGATCTTACGGGGGATTCGCTTATTGGGCCCCCATCAAGGCTACTCTGAACCTGCAAAGGCTCTGACGCGGACCCGTGGGTTTGAACATACACTCAATTTTGGCCTAGCTACGGCCCTTGCTATGCAAGTACAGGATTGCTACCTGTAAAGGATAGACAAAAACAAGATACAAGTGCAGGTAAGTCTTACCATTTTACTTATCGTGTATTTTGACTGTTATTTAAAGGTTACATACTCTATTTAAAGAAAAATTTCCTTGTAAATGTGTAAGAAAAAAGTGTTCATAAGACTAGATTTTGGGTACTATTTTTTTATAAATGATATTTTCGAAATACCGTAGTCATACAAATTAACTCGTACAAAGGCTGAGTGATCTAAGTAGGTTGAACACTCATATTTAGTGTCATCTATCCAACATTTATAACTATCTAAGTCACCATCAAATTGTCCTGTTTAATTTATCCTTTGTTATTATCGTCAAGTTTTCATAAACGATACTGCTCCAATTAGCCACTAGCACAGAAAAAGGATAAACTGAATACATTATACATTTTTTTTGTTTCAGCTGTCGAATTTTGGAGAAGACAATCTATGTCTGACACAGCAGCTGCCTGTAACTGAGAACAAACTCGAAAATATTATTGGAAAATTGAATGACATTAGTAAATTAGTAATATTTTACAATTAATCCAAAATTATGAAATCCTTTACCATTTATGCGTTTCGATTCTTACAATTACTATTACCCCTTGATGGAAAAAGAACCATTGTCCTACGCAAGGTATCGCTAACAATGGACCTGCGTAAGTTGCTCCAGTGCAGTCTCAGCTAGGGGAATGAACTCTTACGCAAGCGACACATTAGTACAGTGTCACATTTGTCTCCCTTGCTAAAACGGATATTTTGCCCCGATGTTTTACCCCACTGTTTTACCCGATGTTTTGCCCCGAGTCCCGCCCACCCCTAACTTTTAATTACTACTAAAGGATCATAGGATGAGGAATGCAATATGTTGTGTAAACTGACATCCAAGCGGAAAACTATACAAGTGTTTATTCATACATACCGGTCTGTATTTTTATAAAGCTAAAGGATTGTAGGTCCGGTGGTGAAGAAGCAAAAATTGCTTCAGAAACGTATAACCATGTTAATCAACTACTAGTGTGAGTTGTTATAGCCTAGCATTCCCGAAAATAAATACATGAAGCTATCTATTAGTAGTTTTGTGTCAGAGGTTAAAGGAGCGGTGTGCGTAAAACAAGATCTGCATGTCAACGGTATGTTTTGATACAGGTGCAAACATGTAATATGAATATAAAGTATTAAAATGATCTAAATCCTGTTATCAAAAACAAAACATGAAATTCTGTTGAACTAGTCCATTATCGTTCTCTTATGAACCTGTTTACAGTCCGTTACTGCCTCCCACATTTAGTGAACAATACTTCATTGTTTGCATGTTTCCCTATCTCCTCACTATATACCATACAGCCGAAGTCGTAGATATTTCCTGCTTGCCTGAATGTAGAATTTAAACAAAGCTACAGATCTATTTGCTGTCAATTTCAATATGTATAAACATGTTAAACTGTTGGTTATTTCGTATAAATATATATACCTTAAAAAAGGAGATGAACAGTTTGTTTACAGTATAATGTAAGGAAAAAATAATAATTATATAAATGTACCTCTTCATTCATTTATATAAAATAGAAATTCAATAGGAAAAAAAGAAGAAAAAACTACGGTTATTCGGAATAATTACATCAAGCAATGTGTAAAGAACGATAAATCTTTGTACATAGGCATAGAAATGCAATATTACTGTTTTGTGCCGCTGGATTGATCAAGAAGGTCAGTTGGTTATTCGAACAAACCCTGTGTTCCCTGTCTTCATGGTGTGCCACAGGAGGAGCGGCGGGCACACACGTGTTTTTTTTTTTTTTTTTTTTTTTTTTTTTTTTTTTTTTTGTTTTTTTTTTTTTTTTTTTTTTTTTGACAAAAGACCATTCCCGACAGGCAAGAATTTGACAGACAGAATGATTCCGAGTTCCGAAAAATTTACTTCGACCGATAATCCCTACTCATTTGATAGGTAAAACATCTCTTATTGTGAGGATTTTTACAGATTGCCATTGTTATAGGGTGGTTGTTTAAACTCCGAAAAAGGAAAACTGTCAAATTCCTATGGGTCAGCATGCCGTCTCCTCCCTGGGACAAAACATTCATTGGTGCAAAATATGTTATTCGGACCAGTAATGTTAATAGAAATAGTAGTTACTTTAATAAATATAACGTAAGTAAATACTTCTTCAAAATAGCATAGTTTTGTTCCCTCTGTAAAGGTTCAATCCATAATGTTTTCAGGTAAATTAAACTTACATTGATTCACAAGGGCTATTCAATATACATTAATAATTTACTTTATCATTCGTTAAGTTGAGCTTTAGCCACTGGCTAGATAACCACGTCCACATATAATCAGGGGACGCTTAGACAGTTCTAGTTATCAGTGATCTTGTGACCTTGGCCTTGAGTTAGTGCAGTTTTCTGTTTTCTGTTCATAGTTTACGTGTGTGAAAGCCTAAAATGGCATGGAGTAGTGCAAGAGTACAATTTCAGCTAGTGGAATAAAGTTAAGTGCAGTATGAAATATTTATTACATCAAGCCCAGAAAGGCTTCCAGAATTGTACAATCTTGACTACCGACTATGCACATTTTTTTTTTGATGGGGGAGGGGATTTCTGAGGAAGATTACAAGGTATAAGCTGTCACTATAAAGAACATATTATTATTATTTTAACTATTTTAAATACTGCAAGGGGCGAATCAGTGGTCCTGTGGTTACGTGCTCGATTTGTAATGTTCGGTGTCTCGCTCCTCCACTTACATTATTTATTGTCTTGCGGATGAGACGTTAAGTATCAGTGCTATTACAATAATAATAGCAGTTACACAAAACGAGAACGCCTAGCGGAGACGCGAATAATTATTCCTGAGTGGTACACCTCTTTGGTTCAGTAACGACACTGCTGACAAGGTTAGCTTTGTGCGTCGGCATTTCTCATACAAAACATTTGAAGCAGTTTTACTTGTATATACAATTTATGGACACTCGGTCGCAAGCCTGCGTTTAAAGCCCTGTCCTGACGCTAGCTTATAATAATGTGATAATGCATATCAGGACACCTTATTAAGAACGTTATCTGCAGTTATTATATAATTACCAATCGCTCTTATCTATGTGTTACAAAATGCTCGCAAGACCATTTTCGTTAATATCTGTACACGATACTAAATATGATTAGGTTAGGTGAGTATTTTTACAAATTCATTTGTATCTTATTAATACCAGATACCGGTTTTTGTCACCTAAAGGTGCCTTTGCACAAAGTAATTTGCTGCGTTCAATTATATATGTTTGCAAGGGTCAGCCATTCTTATTACATTTCTCGAAATTTCTTTTGTTTATGTTTCAGGATTATTTATAGTGTTACTTTTGGCGGCGTATAAAGTGGAAGCGGGCAGCAATTCATGTCAGGATATAGACCATGATGCCTGCGTGTCAATGGCGAAACAGAACTCAAATATGTGTTCAGATCCTGTGCTGTCCAAAAGCGCTTGTCCGGCGTTATGTTCAAATTGTCGTATGTATAGAAGTCATCCTCTAAGCGTTTTAGTTCTCTGTGTATAATTAATCTATTAATATAATATTTACCTATGGATATATGAATAACTATTACAGAAAAGAAAACGCATAAATGTTGCAGTCTATTGTTAATCCATGGTTTTGGTTCCAATGAAAATTTTCCCAATGTGACGGTGTATGTTGCGGAAACTGTTTAAAAGATCTAATACTTTAGTAGATATTTATTCTATGGTTCTATGCCTAATGCAATGTAGCTGATAGCATCAGGTGATGAAATTAGTCAGTCACTTAAGAGATTGCTCTAAATGATGACTAAAGCTTCGAAAGCTAGTTCTGTTGGCAGAGATCTACTGTACGTTACCTTGAAAAAAGAGTAAGAAGTATGTAGTGCAGATACTTACAAATCATACCTTTTGGACGGATCAGTGTAGTAACCGAAAGTGGGTTTTTCCCAATGTGACGCTTCATGTTTCGAGAAATAATAACATGAAGAAACACTCGAATGTGATTTGATATAAGCTTGGGAAAGGGTCGAGTAAATCATGTTGCTTCTAACAAATCAACAGGCGGATTACAAAGAGATTTGCAGGTAAAGGAAGTTTTATGGGCCAACTTTGCTAGAAAAAGAGGACAAAACATTTGTTTGTGTTCAAACTGAATAACATGTGAATGTAGTCTCAAATTTATACCTACTTCAACCATTTTTTTTTTCATTTAAGAGAAAAGAAAACTAAGTTTAACAGTATTACGTGGATAAGGTGACCGCACAGAGCTGGGTCTGGTTGGACCGCTATTAAGGCCGATTTTTAACAACGCCACTTTTTGACTAATCTTATCAGCTGAAATTTTCTGTAGAGCCACAGGTTGAAATCAGTTTAACTGAAATTTGATCTCACTTGTATATTTTGTTCGATTCTGAATTTGAAGTTTTTTATCTACAGGAATATTTGTAGCATGATTTCATTATTAAGTTGTTGTTGTTGTTTTTTCACATCACTGGTTTTTCAGCAGACGTTTGTATTCCGCCCAGTAGTAATCGGAAGTAGACGTAACCAAGTATACTAGAGAAGCAATGGAGTACCGTTCAAGTTGAAATGGCACCCAATTTTGAATTTGCATTATTTGCACCGCTAATTTTAAGCAAAAGAACTTCTCAGGCATGATTTAAATCAGTAAGATGTATTTCATTTCATAAAATCCCTTCGATCCCAATTTCAACGCGACTAAAGTTTCAGATTATTTCCAATATCTCTTTTAGCTGTCACGTGTTACAACTGCAATTCAACAACCACAGACGTCAGCCATTGCAATACGGTCACGTGTTCAAACAGTGACGTAAATAGTTTTCCTTTTCATTACTATCCATTGTAAATTATAAGGTGTTTTATAAACAAATGGTTTTAATCAAAATAGTCTATACGTTGATTTGATTGGTTCATTTCGCGAATACTCATGGGGTATTGATAAGGAAGGTTTAACTTGCAAGGAATTCGAATTCATTGGGGAAAATGTCGGATTGACGGACTTATTAAAGAACACTTTAATGACTAATTGACTGTATTATCATACGAAGAAATAAATTCATACTGTTTTACATTCAAATTTTTACTTTCCTGGCTAGATGTGTCTTCTTAGGACCGTGCATCATGGAAGTACAGCTAAGGAATTTAACATGATGTGTGGCCCAGCTATGGCAAGTTACCTTTTACAATTTTCATTCTTGAAAATATAAAATCCTGAATATATGCAAAATAACCATTCATTTGGAAAAGTCAGACGATAAATCATATTGTAGATACCGACACTTATTATTTTACTAAATTGTAATTTCTGTACTAATGGTTATTTTCTTTAGGATGTTTTTAGTACAAGTCTTTTGATTAACTCTTTCATATTTCTAAGCCAGATAGCACAAACCTTTTTATATATTTCAGACGTGTTTGAAGTACAAAGCCCCATTAAGAGTTTTTGGATTTCGCCATTTATTCCAAATGCAAGAAATGTCTTTTATAGTTCTCTTTTTGTTCGCTTGCTTAAAGATCTGTTCTCTCAGTGGAAAGAGGAATGTGGAACGTGATATAACCATAAGATGTTGTGACCATGACCTTTGCAATGCACCCTTTGCGGCTACAACAACGTCAACAACAACCTCAACAACAATCTCAACAACAACAACAAGGCCGACCCCTACAACCCACCCAACGACAACAACATACATCCAGGTCACACAAAAGCCAGCAGGTATGCATTTTCTATATTGATGTAGAAATGCCTTCTCTACCTTCTAAATATACTACTCGACTCGAAGTTTGCCAAGCATCCAAAATATAGCTACAAAGTGTTATGGGCCATTGCACATCGGCCTATGATTGTATAAATACAACCTCTGACAACTGCGTCAGGGGATCGAGTCTTTAACTGAGTGGTCTAGAGCGTTGGTTTTCATTGCGGGAAGAACTGAATTCAAGCTTCCGTTCTGGTTGGTCTTCTTTTTCAAAATGCATTCCATATTTCTGTTACGAACTTCCATGTTCGTAACAATAGAATGAATTTATGCTATGTAACCTACGGCTATCAGTTATACATTGGCAGCGCCACATCAAGCTTGAAGTCAATTTCTGGATGATTCTTTAAGTTAATCTGTTCCATTCTTGAACAAGCATAGCACCAGATTCCTGTATGTTAATTTGCTTGTTAATTTTCTGGACTTGCCGAGCTAAAAGTACTAGCTGTATGTCATTCTGAAAGTGAAGCGATTGAGTTCAAGTCCAGATAGAGGGCTGGTCACTCCGTATGCTCGATCCGCTCCTGATCCAGGTACGTCAGGGCAACTCTGGCAGAATGAGAATGGTGTCATCGTCCAGTCCATTAGGACGAAACTGTGGCCAACTGCACCAGCATAGTACCGTACATAGGCATCCCATATATCTTCTATATTCTGCTGACTAGTCACTGAACCCCGATCAATGACACAGCGTTGGGTGTGTCCATTCCAGCTGTTGCCGCCCCAGACCATTACAGAGCCCCAACAGTACAGTTCATGTTCCATTATGTGAGCTGAACGAAATTCTGTCTTGGTGTCCACCGCACCATACAGCACGTCATACGTGTGCTTAAGTAATATGTCGCAGCTATCGTCAGCTAAAGGTCACAGGTCAAAGGTCTTGTTTCTGAACAGACCACTAGACAAAGAGATAGTCTAAGTGTATGATACTTTATTCTTGTGACAAACAAAGGGTGTGTGTTTACACACACACAAAAAATGTGTCAAGGAGTTGGTGGTTTACTACGAGGACAATGCTAATATACGAATGAAATGAAATAGAATAGAAATCTACCGAAAAGTGTGAAACCGCACATAACATTTTATGCACCAAATATCCGGGGCCTAGCAAACTTTGAATATCATGTAGTTTGAGATTAAGTACAATGCTTTTGCTATGCTAATATGGACAATGCTAATATACGAATGAAATGAAATAGAATAGAAATCTACCGAAAAGTGTGAAACCGCACATAACATTTTATGCACCAAATATCCGGGGCCTAGCAAACTTTGAATATCATGTAGTTTGAGATTAAGTACAATGCTTTTGCTATGCTAATATGCTAATATGGACAATGCTAATATACGAATGAAATGAAATAGAATAAAAATCTACCGAAAAGTGTGAAACCGCACATAACATTTTATGCACCAAATATCCGGGGCCTAGCAAACTTTGAATATCATGTAGTTTGAGATTAAGTACAATGCTTTTGCTATGCTTTCAGTATTACGATCAGAATAAATCACACAGATTTTTTTTAAATTATTGAAGTAAACAATAAATGATACATAATTGAATTGTACGTGTATATACAAATTATATACATTAAAGATCACTTTGGATATTTTGAAATCATACGAAAATTGGCAAATTTCGAAGAACTATATTCAAAAATTTAGAACAATTGAGAATTGCTTAAAAGACCGATTCATTAATGAGACCACTTTTTGACTAATGAATTAGTAGGTTTTTACTTTCTGACTCTTTCATTTTCGCAGCTTGCGTAAAAGACGTGATTTTCATGTTTGAAGATTCATCAGCTATGGTAGCCTGGTTCCCAGCTATTAAAGGTGGATTACTAGAAATTACAAACCAGTTGCCAATAGGATACTTTCGAACTCGTGTAGCGGTTGGAAGTTTCAATATTGTGGGTACAACTCGCTGGGAGTTGAACAGGTAAAAAACACTGCTGAGTTTAAATGATAAAAGTTAGGACGAATCTTTCGCGGATTAGTTCAAGCAATAAAAACTAAAGGTGAAAACAAATTATTTGGCCTATTTGAAAGAGTTGTTTTGCTGAATTAAACTAAAAATGTTTTTTCATAAAGTAAAGTCGCCTTAACCGGATGTTTTTACCCAGTCATCACTGCCAAAAGTGCATTGTCTTTCTGGATTAAGTTTCTAAAGTTACTTAAATAAGTAGAATGTATAACATAACTTAACTGAGAACAAGGCATTAAACTAAAAAAATGTCTGACAATCAAAATATTGTTTCAATCACTACTTATCGTGGTGTTTTATAATAAGGCCTACTTCTATTACATCATGTTGAAAGGCAATGCTCAAATGGAATTATTTCATCCGATTCTTTGACTGAACTGCAGCATATGATAATCTTACAAAGCAAAATGTCTTGACGTTCAGTGAAATATACGGTTCGATCTTATTAATACATCCCAAAAACTAGGCCATAGCTAAAGTTCTAAGTTAAAAGGGGACTTAACTCCAACAATATATTTCAGAATAATGTCCATTGTCTTACAACTGCGCCTTTTCACTATAAGCAAGTATTCTAAGTTTTGTGGTGATACCTTGAAGTGTTTCAGTAACGGGCTACATCAAAGTTTTTGCACGACAACGAAGACGACCTATCGATCAATATTGCTCGAGTTTTTCTTCGAAACAGATGAGCTAAAAATAGGGGAAATACTTTGGTGATCTCTTTTAAACTGAAATACTTGACACTAGCTTATATCCAAGTCCAGAGAAACACGGAAATCAAATATATTTTTGTGTAAGTAAACTGTTCATAAAAGAGTAACACGATCATGTGAGCAAATAATTAAGATATGAAAACAGTAGATAAATAACCTAAATGTTTAAAAATAATAATACAAATTACAAAATATATTGCCGCCTTAAATGCAATTTTACTGACAACACTGAAGTTAACAGAACCCAATTTCTTAAGTCCATGACCATGTTCAAAAGATTCAGTGCTGTTTTACTAGACGTAATTTGGATATCGATCTACTCAGATTTGTCCTAGACCTACATAATGACTATATAGTATAACCTCTTGTGACAAGTTTATAATGTGACACGTACATCCTACCTTACATGAAGTAAACTTGCATAAAGAGTCCTTTTCTATTAGATACTTTAAAAAAAAACTTTTTAAGGGATTAATAATTTGAGACTGGATCTTATCTTTTGTACAGGAAATGTGGCATGAAATAATTTAAGGCAAAAAAATGGTCATGATGAAATCCCAATTGTTTTCATTGTAATGTTTTAATCCTTACATTCTTTATAAAGATATTTGGAGATCTGTGCTTATCAATAATCAACGGAAGGTGTCTCAAGAAAACCATTAAAATATATACATTATTATATACATTATATACAAGCAATATGTTATCAAAAAATAGGGATTGAAACGATCTGAAATCAACATTCTAATTTTCGGTTTGCTATATTGGAAAAAAATCGATTTTTGATTTTCGGACGTTCCATTAGTTATCCGAATGTAGATATCCGAATATAGGTATTGTTTATATGTTTTCGTTCAGACTAACGTGTTTCGGGAAACTGCTGTGTATAATCAAGAAATGGCTTGTTAAATGGAAGCCTCAAATACTTTTTGTGATTGGCATCCGTTTTTTAAAACGCGGGTTATCGCCATAAATATGGATAGTTGATAATGTAGCAAGGCTTGTTTGTTTGTTTTTTTTTCGGTCAAAATTCGTTAAAAACAGGTAAATATATTGACATTGATAATTTTATAAAAGATTTTTTTGCGGATGAATACTATATTACTAACGTTATATTTACAGTTTCATTTGCCAAAAAATTGAAATGATACTTCATGCTTTCAAATTCAACAGAATTCTGCAATATCAAAGAACTTTTTATCGAAATTGCAAAGAAAATTCATACAACCTGTGATACTATTTTTCAACGCGAATGTACGGATAAGAGGCGGTCATGTGATTATAACTAGAAAATCTGGCGTGTAGCTTTAGAAGCTTTCACTTTTAAAACACAGTTATATGTTAGTTAGATGGTTCGTAGGTACGGATTCTTATTATCAACAGCAGTGGTGAAGCAAAATGATCACATTTGCTGTTAAAGCCAAAGAAACATTAAAAGAAGCAAAATCATGATTTTTTCTTTTCACTGGAGATAACATGGAAGGCTCTAATTATATTAAATTTTTTTCAGGTTGTGGACGGGGGGGGGGGGCTTGTTTCTATACAACTGCTTTTTATCTTCACTTTTCGACTTTTCGTTAACTTTATTTGCAGCTATTTGGACAATGCCAGCCTCCAAAATGCCATTTACTCAATCACATCAAATGGATTTATGTCTTCAACTGCAACAAACATGGCAGCCGTTGAGCATGTTATAACACATTTTCAGACGGGAAATAGACACAATGTTCCTGACGTCATTGTGCTTCTGACGGAAGCACATAATCATTTTGATAAAATATTTCACGCTTGGACCGGCCATACTGTAACAGCGGCTTTATCCCAGCTTCGCCAACGGAGCCACAATGTAATTACAATTGCTGCTGGTAGGGCTGACGCCAATGAAGCATGGCATATTGCCACGGATTCTACTCACTTCTTTCGCATAAACGACGCCGATGACTGGAACCGGAAGCATATTGCTAACGCAGTAGTCAACATGATATGTCAATAGTGCGTCAACATATGTGGTGTCTTTTCTTTATGTGACGTCATAATTCTGACAAAAACACATGAAGTCAAAACAAAGATATAAGCACTTGTTATTTTTAAGCTATCTCTAATATCTGCCCATGTACAAATAGAGTAAGATGTACTTTTTAAGTTTGATTAATGATTTGAAGACCAAGGTGGCACCGCCTCGTGGATAAGGCTTATAGTATGACTGGAAGAATATTAGCCTTTAGTTTAATTGTTAGTCTATAACTCCAAAAGAAATTATGATTCTGAAAACATTCAGGAAAGAAAACGTGAGGAATTTTGAAAAATATTTTGCAAAACCATTCCTGCATACCGTTTTTAAACATAACCGACTTTTTTAAGTTCATAGCAGCCTTCCATCATTCAATGGAATTTCAAATAGTCTTCCTTTGAAATCAGAGACAAAAATCCATAAAAACGTAAATTTACCCTAAAATAGTTGTAATATATGATTCCAGTTTGTGTCTGGTAATTTTCCGAGCATATCCAGGTTGGAGTAATATATGCAGTGGAAGGGAAGTAACTGCTGCAAGAATTTTAGCACCAGTGAAACCATTAAAAGTCTTACTGATACTTTCAGTACATTAAAGTAAAACGTTCTGACAACTTCCCATTATTGCTTTTACTCCAAATACAAGCTGAAATGTAATTTAATATCGTATCGGGATTTAAATAATAAGTTTTACATGCATCGTGAGCAATCGTAACAACTCGGCCTTTATGAATACACCAAATGGTAATTCGTGGCTTTAATAAAAATATAAACAAACATGGCAGAACTCAAGCAGTGATTGTCTTATGCATTAGAAAATATGAAAATTAATGTAAATTTATAGTATAAACAGGTAGAGGCTTTAAGAAATGTTTTCAATTTAGCAGACACCAACTGTATTATAGAATAGTGCAATATGGCGCCTACCACATTATTTCTGAGGTGACTTATTGAAGTCGCCCGAGGTGTTCCAAATGGCATCGTGAGTAGAAGTTTCAAAGAGTCAAACTACTGTCTTGTGAGCGCAATTACTTTTAACCTGCAGTAAAACAACATCAATAGAGAATAACTGTTTACAAGTGAAATATAGAACATACATCTAACTATTATATAAAAAGCTTTTTTTATAAAAATACACTGAATACAAAAGTATGAAATTATAGTACAATGTCATATATGCATTGAATGATTTTAAACCCCACGCAGCGGTTTCTAATATCTTTCAAACGCCATGAGGCCCGCTTTTCAAATGTTACATTCAAATAAGATGCCTCTATTCTCTGCTCATTGACATAAGTCCAGGAATGTTTTTCACCTCCATGCCCTCCTGTGCTAAGGCGCAGAAGGGACAGAAGAATATTGTTAAACAGTCGTTCAAAGGGGTCCCGTCTATTCCGTTCTGTTCCCTTATTTTCCCGCGCACGTTGACCCATTCAACTAGATTCAAAATAGGGACGAAGTAGACCAAGCCTTGAAATAGAGAAATGATAACAAAGTGATATTAAAAAAAGACGTTCGAAGATGATGAGACAAATCTTTCTAAAAACGTTTGTGGATTTAGGCAGAAAACATTTTGAGCAGGAAGCGCGGTGTAAATAACAACTGATCGAGTTAAAATAACCATTTAAAAAATCTCAGGTTTTCGTGAGGTTTTTCAGTTATCTAAGATTCATTTTACAGCAAAAAATTTATCCTGGTTTTGATTTCAAACAAGGAGTGCTGTACTTACTAAAATATAATAATTTGCGATATTTTCTGACCTTAATTACATAATTAGGCCACTCGTCCTAAGACCTGGAACAATCGAAGAAGACGAGAAAGGTTGAAAGAAAACCGGATATGACGTAATCACTTACCGCAAAGAATACAACTTCCTTCGCCGATCTTTTCTGCATTTTGGCCAAAAATAACGCACGGAACTAAATAGGTCAGTATGCATATTCCAAAGTCATCAAAGCAGTTGAATAATCCATGAGACCATTGTCCACCCTGTTTTGAAATAAAAAGATAATTAATTCAAAGTTATTACTGTTTTGCAATTGCATAAACTTTGTGGGAATATTGCTTTTCACTTTATTTATAAACTAAAACTCTGCGAGTCGGACGTGTCGCCTGACGAAAGCATACCAGTTACTAGTATTTAACTTTTTTTCTATGGAATGAGGAATTTATAGGCTCCGGGCAAGAATTAAGTATGAAAAATTACAAAGGGCAATAACTCAAAAACTGTGGAAAATACAGTTATGGTTCTTTGGCACTGCATTTCTCCACAGCAAGACCCATGAAGTTTTAAGCTAATATCTTCAACACCTTTGAAGTTATGCCGCGGACAAGAATTAAGTAAGAAAAATTACAAAGGGCATTAACTCAAAAAACATGCAAAAGAGAGTTATGATTCTTTGGCATTGCACCTCTCCACAATGAGATCTATTTAGGAAATAGATTTTAAGTTTGAGTGTTCTATCGTCAAATATAGGACGGTGTCGAGTTCAGATGCGTATTTATTTAATCACGAAGGCCGTAGGCCTGAGTGATTAAATAATTACGCATCTGAACGAGATAAAATCTATTTCCATTCTAACACATATGTATAATTTTAAGGGACACAATTATGTGCACTATTTATTATGCCATATTGAGCGGTTATTGATCCTGGCGGGCTATTCCGTTTACACCGCTATTCATTCCCCAAGTGAAAATGAAAACAACAAGGTTATTTTAGCTTATCAGTCAACAATTTACGTTTAAACAAATATCTATAATTTTATCATAGATGAACATCAAAGAAGATAATTTAGTCAAAAACAATATTTCACTATAAAAATATTTAAAAACAATTTTCGGTTTACAATGAAAAATAAGAACAGCCGAAAGTAGTTTGCAGTGACGTCAGCGGGCGCACGCTTTTTTGCAGCGTTATCTAATATATATGATATATCACGCTCAATTCCTTCTTTGTTTATTGTCGGCGAATTGCGGATGGTGTTAGAATAACTTATGAATTTTCAAGTTGATACCTCCAGTACTTTAGAGTTATGCCCTGGACAAGCAAAATGGGACCCCGCCGCCGACGCTGACGTGGACACAGCAAGTAAAACCTGTGTCTCCTGACTATAGTCAGGCGACACAAAAAACTGTGGCGACCTGGCGCTCCATGTAGTAACGAACGGAGGATAGTGAATTACTAGTTCATAACTGCCATGATAAGTTCTACGTCTATATTGCTAGATCGTCCAACCAAGACTGACTTGCAATAACATGTGAGATCCCATAAAAGACCATACTACTGGCAAGAAACCTTGCAATCGTTGCTAATACCTAGTCACGCGTTTATTTTGAGCGCCATTCTCTTTCGATTCATCGAACACAACTCTCATCTGCTCTCCGATATCGGCGGGAAATTAAAGTACATGTAACAATATTTTAAGCTGGAATCTCTCGCATCCCATAAGACTTTGCACCAAACCCCATTGTATCGTAACTGAAATGTACCAATTATTCCCATGACATCTTTCAATTTTACCCACAGCTTAAACAACACAGTAATGTTATGCTGGGCTGTTTGTCATATGTTGGACTACTACCAACGATAAAGACATTTGTTTCCTGTATCTATGACAAGCCTCTAAAAACCTGCAATTTAGCATTTGTTTTTCTCGTGGCCTTGATCATACTGTCAACAAGTACCGACGATGAAAAAACTTAATCACATGCAGTGTAGTGTACACCTAGGACGAATATAATATTATGCACCTTTTGAAAGATAAAATGCCTATTTTCTCACTGATAATTCTATTTCAAGTATCCTTAAAGATATATATGTTCACGAAATTATCAGAACATCTTTCGAAGAAGGAAGTATTTGAAATCATCTTGCATAAAGGGATACAAAGATATGTTAACACACTTGTAAATGTTACTTCCGGTGGATTCAGTGATAAATATGCGTGCATTAACAAAGTCTATGCAGCTTTTGTTCAGAGGCATGTCACGTGATGATGAACGAAAGTATATTGTTTAAATGGTCGCATTTTATGATTTATAATCTTGTGTACTTGAACAACCCCATAACGTCTTAAATAAATGGTTATTTATCAAAACAAAACAAAAAAATAATTCAAAAATATTCTAATGTATACTTTTATTTAATTCATTCAAATTACAGCCCAGCCCGTCCAGACTTGAGAAATACTTCTACACATTTTCACCCCGATTTCTTCAACTTCAACTTATTACTGTCAAAGTCAACACTGACTATACTAAGCAGGCGCGTGTCAGGAACATTAAAATTGAAATGATAAAAAACAAAGTAAACAAGATTTTTACTAAAGATCTTACTTAAACATTTATTGTGAAGATTTAAAATCCATAAAACTTGTTCAATCCACTGATGAATGCTGGTATAGTTGGGATAGCCTTAATCTAAGTAATTCCGCATTTGGTTCCATAGTCGTACAGTCCTTATTTCATGAGACATTAGCCAGTTACAGGGCAGTCAACATACTGACAAGTCTTAGCCATCGCCCACAACAGGACAAGCCTTAGTCGGGACTCAAACCGTCGACCTCCCGCACTGTAGATGGAGACCTTGACCACAGTGACACAGAGATGGTAAATATACGATATTCATCCGGTGAAGGGGCCGGAAAGTCAAGAGGATGAGAATTAAACTAATTTTTCCCCGTCAGTTTTCTTTTATCCTAAATATTTTGGAACTTAATATCGAGATGAATTGTACTATTGAATCTCAGATGTCGAATATCTTAATAATTCTGTGTCAGTCGAGGTTTATGGTGAACAGGATCGAACGCCATATAATAAGAGGTTGTGAGTTCGAATATTCCGTGACCGGAACGTGATCGTAATTAAAATATTCCACCTTTCGACTCGTGGACCGGTCAGAACTATAGAAAGAGGTCATAAAGAGGGTTTTAATTAACAAATTCAGTGAACGTCCTATACAAATCAATTTAAAATAAACAAGTTAAAACTTACGCCATGCTTCTCAGTATTATCTATGTTTGTTTCAAGTAAGATTTCCTGTATGGTATTAGCAGATGAATGAAAATTTCGTAATCTATAAATTTAGAAATCTACCTGTGCCATTTCCAATGATCCTACGTCGAGGTTATTACAGGGAAAAAATCCACGTTCCTAAAACGATTGGTGAACAGGGCTTTATTGCTTAACTTTCAAGTCTGATTGATTGAACAGGAAAGTAATTCACTTATCACATGCTTTTGAATAATAGGGAAAATCCGCTGTACGCGGATGTTAAATCACTGCCTTATATCGAAAAGGAAAGTAGCGTTTATGGACAACAGATATTTTTATGTACTAGGTTTATCTAAATCAAAGTTTAAGCAATGTTAACAATTTAAATATTATTCCAGTTCATTCCCTTGAGTTAGAAAAGGGAGACCAGTGCTATTTGAAAAATATATATATATTTTACTCATGTTTGTTACGATGTTAAATTATTGAAAACAACTTTACTTATAAAATCATGAATTATGTTTGAATCAAAACAAGAGCGATCAGTGTGTCGCCTGATGATCACAAAAATCATTAACTGACCAAAATGTTTTTTATTCAAGGGCCATAACTCAGCCTCCTGCATGCATAACTTTGTCTCCCTTCCCTACCTTGAATATTTAACTTTTCGAAAACTATAGCATTTTTGCAGGAAAAGTCACGTGACAGGCAACTACTCAGAAACATGTGTTCGCGGTTGAAATCAAATTTTCAATTTGGTCAAACTCGCACGGAGACACGTTTTTAAATGGACATAGCGGTGTCAAAAATTCGTCCTTGATTTGATCATGTAACATCCCGTAATATGCCATGTATATGTTTTAATGTTGGGACCGCATCCAAGTTTGTGAAATTGTTATGGAATCTACAGAAGCGATTACTTTTTTTACGCTATGGCCATTGAAAGGATATGGTCGCAAGATAAGAACCGAAATTTCTGAAATCTCATTATTTCGTCATACGTGACCGTGATGGGAAGGACAAAATATATTCTGACGAAAAACGGGGACCGAAAGAAAGTAACGTTAGTTCAGGAGACCCAGTTTGTGTTAAGCAAAATAAGTCTAACAAATTGGACACACTGTTTAGTCCGAATATGTATACTGTTCTCAAAAAGGAAGGTTGATTCTGTACTAAAAACTTAAAATATTTTCTTTATTTCATAGTCTTCACATTTTATATTAAAGTTACACATTAATTACGTAAACATGCTTTGTAAGCCGGGCATTTTGTTATTAAATTCTGTTAGGGGAGGGCCTTCATTCATGTTGGTAAAACTTGTGACCCAACAAATTTGCTTCAAAATATTTAACTTGCATATTTCCATTTCTGTATTAACTGTAGTCTGTTTTTTATTTGATGTACTTTATTATATTACATGTACAAGTTTTCAATCAATAAAATATGATTACAAATCAAAAGGAAGGTATATGGGTTTTAATCAAATCATGTGTAGATGGATCTGAATTTCGCAGAAATATCACACATATGAAGAAAACGTGTCATACGTACACAAAATAGTGTCATAGTGATCACACTGTGCAAAATGGTCATGTATTGAAAATATGACTGCTGTAGACACATAAGACCAACTCGAATAAAAACATACCTGAAAAATACAATTCAGTCTATAGCAAATTGGGCGATTCAGGGCTCAGAGTAGCCTGGCACTAGGCTAGATTGTTTAAATTATATATTCATATACTTCTGCTACTACACTTACTTCTCACTTCATACTGATAGCGCAACAATCTATATTCAGGAGTAAGAAAATAGAAAGGTCTACAAACAAGGGAGATCGTAAATTGAAATCAGAACATAAGGACTGGAGCCAGTCTAAGTGTTTACATGAAGATACTGAAGCTTGCTTAGTTAGCCTCGTTCTAAAAAATCTATAAATATTCATGAAGTTATATTAAGAAGGGTCTATTAAAGGTGCCCGATAGGATAATTTCTTCAAAATCTGACAGTTTTCTGAGAAGTCTTTTTTGTTTCGTTTGACCTAACCAGAGAAATGTTTTCCAAAAATATTGCCAAATTGCTCACCAAAAAAGACTGGTATAGTTTCTAATATTACACTAGGCAGTTTCTCTTAAATACGTCTGATACACAAGTGATAATCAACCACCTGTCATTCGAACCAACGGCCCCAAATTGACGAGAGATTGAAATATAACCCGACTGTAGTAGATCAGTTTGTAAATAAGCATTCAAAAAAGGGTAGCTGGGTTTAACTTCTATCTCTGACCAGTATCAGAGTTATTGTCGATGAATTGGCAAGTAATTAAAAGTCTTATTAGTTCGTGGCGCGCTTGAATGAATAACTAAATGTTTATCATTTTAAAATATGAAAAGAATACAGAAATATTAATCTTTCACTCTATGGTAATAGGTGTATTGCGTAAGATTATTGGGATCAGTTCTCAACGTTCAAATATGACCTGCCTAAAGTTGATCAGTTTTCAACGGGGGTCAATATTTTACGTGTGGTTGGGTCATTAATTAACGGGACGGGTCAGTTTTCAACGTTGAAAACTGATCACAAATCCGTTGAAAAATGACCCATGGGGTCAATTTTCAACGGGGTCAAAATTTAATGTTACACCTGCTATAGCAAGTCTATAATTATCCCCAAGGTAGTTCTGGTGTGGTTATCAGTGAAACATTATCGCTTTCCCATTAACCTATTTATTTTTAACCATCGACATTCAAGCATTATTTTACACTGTCAGTGTGCAGGTCAAAATGAAGTATTAAGAAACCAGAGAGATTTGGAGATTGGGAGGATGGAGACTTGTCCTGGATGGCCAAAACTCGCTTGCATACAACGCTAAATATTTTCTTCAGCCAACTGCTGTTGTAGATTTTCTTTATTTTCAGACCGCGGAAATGGCATTAACCTTTCATCTTCACAAGTGCCAAAAGTTAAATCATCTCCGAGTGGAGGCTTTCGCATGCACTCTTAAAAGCTTCTTCCATCGCCCTTTTTCTTTTGGTTCTTAAGTTGTGTTTAGTTCAAAATATCCCTTTTGCTTCGCGTTCGTTATGCCGGCATATTTTCAATTTGTTTAAAGTTCCTGCAAAATATTTGTAAACATCTTGCTAAGAAAATGCGGAACCCGGCTGATTCGGACCTTGGCCGATTCGGCCCAGGCTGATTCGGACCCTCCTTGGACCACTTTCTGGGCCGATTCGGACCACTTTTGTGGCTAATTCGGACCACTTTACTGTAAAATATTTCTCATCTTTAACATTTTTAAAGTGAGTAACTTCCTATTTTTTTAATACTTATCTGGCTTAATTTGATTGTGTTAGGGCCATTATCATTATTGTGAATTTAACGAAATGAACGCAACGCAATAAATATGACCTCAAATTTTCAGCGTAACTCGCATATGGCCCTAATTCAATCAACATACCCTCTGTAGGGTATCTAAAGTGGTAGTATATTCATGGCATGATTAAATCAAAGTGACCCTGGGACGGAGCCATTTATGACCCCAAGGGCATAATTTGAACAATCTTTGTACAGGAGTGCTAGGTGAACCTGTATGCCAAATATCAAATCGGAAAGTTATTTCGGACAAGAAGATTTTTAAGCTTTCCCTATATATGCTTTTACATAAAGAAGTGACCGCTGGGGGCAGGGTCAATTTTCACCCCAGGGACATAATTTGAACAATCTTGGTAGAGATCCACTAGACAATACGTTGCGCAAAAATCTAAAACTAAGGGCCTTGTGGTTCCAAAGAGGAAGATTCCCAATTGTTTCTTATATATTTCTGTGTAAAAGATGTGATCCCTAGGACGCGGCCAATTTTGACCCCAGGGACATAATATGAACAACTTCGGCAGAGGACCTCTAGATGATTAACCAGGCAAAATATCTTAACGCTAGGTCTTCTGGTTTCAGACAAGAATTTTTAAAAAGATTTTTCTTTCGGTTGCCATAGCAACTAGAGATCTGCATGGAGCTGAATTCTTTGAACAACTTTTATAGAGCTTCAAGCAAAGAACACCCCTGCCAAGGTTTTATTAATTTTGGTCCATTGGTTTCAGAGGAGATGTCGTTTTTTCAGGAATCAAAATGTTGACACACTAACGCACTCACGCCCTAACGCACGACGACGGGCGATGGACATCATGCGATTTCAATAGCTCACATGAACAACATTGTGCTCAGGTGAGCTAAAAATCGGCATACATCATATTCAAATCAATATAGTTGCGTCAGACAAAAAGGTCTAATTTAAAATCTAGACTCTAATTTTATACGGTACTCCTATTTTTTAATTAGGATTAGAATTATATTCTTTGAAATTTAACTCTATGAGCCACTTCTTAATTAGTGCGCGATATAATAATCACTAAGGCAACCAGATATAATTTAATGCCATCAAATTAACATGTTCAAAATTTGTACGGATAAGGAACGTATTCGAGAAGAAAATAGTATCCGTCGGAAAAGGACGGAAAGTTCCGATTTGTACGCGTGCCTAAGATGGCGGCGAAAGTCTATAATTTATGTTGTTGCAAATATTTCAACGAATCTTAGCCGATATTTACCCAGAGAAAGGTATGATAAAGCGTTATTATTATATGTTTGCTCTTTTATTTATAACTATATGTTCCTTAACATTTTGAAAACGTATTAAATGTTCATTCCTTTCACAATTATCGAACACGTTGCTTCGGGATAAAATCTATAATTCTATATTTAGCCTTAGAATGACAAAATATAAAATGGTGACAAAGTTAAATCAGAGGTCCTTTAAAATGTATTTTAATCAAAGCTTTAATGAGGTAACAAGACGTATTTGCTTAAATAACAATGGTGGCATGAGTATGTGTCAATCAAATGCCACTGGTTTTTGAACTTGGTGATGAAAACAGAAAAGTAGAAGAATTTCTTGTCATTAGAAATAGGTATGTGTAATGTCTTGCAAAATAAAAGCATAGCCATCTGGTCTTCTCTAGTGGGAGGTGAATAAACTTACAAACAGAGAAGCTGGCAATCCGCACTCAAACCTTCCATTTTCTTAACAATAACACTTTCATCCACCTATTTTTATGTAGGTTTCCTGTCTGTCAGTTATGAAATCAGTTGACATGAAACTATAACATACATGTGTATTTAAACCGGGTGACATTTGAAGCCTGACATTGACTGAAACCACAATCAAAACAGCAAGATGCAGATTTAAAATGTAAAACAGATAGCTCTTCAATGTTGATAAAAGTAAAATAGTTAAATACAGAAACTAAATCATCTTCTTCAGAGTTTGCAGTGCATTTTAACAAAAGTTTTTAAAACTCTGGATGACATGTTCAGTTCTTGGCATAAAAAATCACCATACGTTTTTTGTTGTTTGTTTTCAGAAGTCTGCCAAACCTTGTTTCGTTGAAGTTTTTAATGAATAGTTTATTTTCCTCTCTGTATTGGTGCTCATGCTTTCCAAAGTGAACAGATTTTGCCACATACCACAATTGTCAAAAATCTTGTGATTGAAGGGATATTTCAGCAAGGTGCATAGGTTGAGAGATCAACATAATTTTCAGTTTGGTGCACTAGTCTTGTTTTATAAAATTTACTCATATTATGGAAGAATATATGCTTTCTTTATTTCAGATTTTTTAATGCTGCACGTTTGCTAACTTCAGATTGGACTCTAATGTTATAATGCAGACATTTGTACATGTTTACAGACTGTGCGAGATATTGATTTACTCACTTGACAGCTGTAAAGGGTAGGTTTCTTTGAGAAGTTGATTATGTTGAAGAAAGACATAATAGGAATAGTAGAATCTGCTTTGTTTCCATTCTATATCTTTGTAGTTTACTGTAAGTACTTGATTAAATACTCTGTTTTTATTTGGACTTGTATAAAGTATTTAGCCGACAGTCGTTTGTATACAGGTCTGTATAAGATAGTTTGACATCTGCCTGTTAAAAATTTAATATCTCCTAAATACTTTTGGTGAAAGTTTGAAACTTAAACTTAGTATTTTGATTTCATTGTCAGAATACATGTAGTAGACTACTTAGAGTCCTTGAATGGAAACACTTCATATTCTCTTTTCCATTTTCCTGGTGAAATATAATGATTTCTAATGTTCACGCTATTGACGTTTTACAATTTAATGTAGATAAGGTCATAAGAAACACAAATTTAGTTGTTTCAGAAGTAATAAATTTCTGCTGGGGCAGATAACCTTGACTTTTTATTTCGAGAAAACTGTGTGACAGCATTGAACTGGGTTTGTTACATGTCAAGGTGTGTATGAACCTATAAAAGGATATGCTAAATTATTTATGCAACAAAGTGTCAAAATTGGAAGTGTCAACTTGAAGAGCGAGGTAAGTTATTTCTTACTTCTTTGTCTGGTTAATTTATTTCCTTCCTAATCTGTTCGTTGTAAGTAACGATTATTTAAATTAATTTCAAGTAATGTTTTGTGGAAGGGGTTTCTCACAAATGGAAATTAATTATTTGTGTTGATGATAATTTTCAGACCAAAAATGTTTGGAGATATGAGTCAGTTGATCACAGTGAAAATACATAGATTTGTTGGCTTCAAAAAGATTGCTGTGTCGATGTTTGAAACGCATTTGTTGTTGTTGTTGTTTCTAGAGGCAATGGTATGACACTTACAAATCTAGCAAGGATTTTATTGGATGATTATAGAAAACAAATAGAATTCATTTCACAATACATACCAGAAGTCAGTAATGTGATATATGTTAAGGGCTTATAGACTAATTTTGCATTCAGTGGTACAGTTATAAAATATTCAGCAAAAAAAGCTTTTAAATATATAACTGTTCTTAATAGTAGGGTTGAGCATTTTTCCTAAAAATTGTGTCATGATATACCGCGATGCACCACTCACTGTTTTGTGACATTGTATTCCATAAGAATACATATCGTGTACATTTGACTCTAAATGACTAGGATGAAAAAACTTTGATCAGCTGCAGTACAATGAATGTTCTAGTGCAAAAAATTTAGTGATCTCTCTTGTAACATTTGACCTGAAGAAAAAACCCCATGTTTGATGCTCTTCGGCTACTCAGAATTTTCTGCCTTAAGGGATTCGTACCCAAATAGTTTGTACTTAAGGCTTTCCTACCCCTAAGTTCATCTGAAGAAAACTAAAAGACTTTCTTTATAAAGATGTTTATTGGAAACTTACGTGTCCAGTGGCTACTGTACTAAATAACATAATAGTTTTATAAGCTAGAAATGTAAGTATAGATTCCTATATTTTGAAGAGTTCAGTGTTTTTTAAATACATCTCAAACTAGCTATTAGACCTGTAGTTAGCATGTTATGATAAAAAAAAATCAATGGAATACCTGAAACTAGAAAAGTAAGTATAATATTTTATGTTTCTATAGTAATTGTCTGCATAGTTAGAAGTTGTTGATTTTGCTGCACTGTGTACTCTCTCCCTGATTAGGCCTAAAATAAAATATTGTTTGCTACCCCTCCCGCGACCCATGCTACATTTTGTAGCTTGGATAGGGTAGGTAGGTAAGTAAAATAGTGTTTTTTTTTAATTTAAAATATTTTTTATTGATTATATAATTTATATATCTAAATTATATGGATTTCATTGAAACAGAAACTGTGAGTGCTTAGCAACTGTTCAAAGTTTAGAACCAAAGTTTCAAAGTTTTATTCAATATATACATCCCAATTTGTATATTTACAATGCAAAACTATGAGTCAGATATAAAGATGTGATTCTCATTAACATACTTCGCTTCCATGTGCAATAAAAAATTTTTTTTTTTTTTTGGTTTGCAATAAAATATTTTAGGTAGCTATGAATTTTGTGGGTAGGTAGTGGGAGGGGAAACAAACAATATTTTATTTTAGACCTTAAGGTTAAGAGTTTGCAATTTCGCATGGAGGGTAAGAGTACAGTGCTAGCATTTCTTAGGATTTGTAGTGGAGTAAACTTCCTGCAAACTCTTTAACTGAAATACTTGTTATTGAACGAAAAAACTTCTTGCATAAAAACGTTATAGAGAGATAAAGTTTCACCTCATAACAGAAGCCAAGGTAAATTCAGTGCATTATTGAATTTTGCAGTATTGTTGAATTTGATTGTAACATTTGTCAAGAGAGGTTTCACAAAAGTTAAAGCACAGTGCTATGCACTTTCTTCCATGAGAATTCTTGAAGTCGGATAATCCTGTTAAATTGTAAGGTAATCGTATCCGTGTAAAGGTAGGTAGAGTCGAAAGATTTCCGAGTTTGTTTTCTTGCTGTTTCATTTATATTTATTTTCATTTACCAAAACCGGCTCACTGCAGACAATTCTTAAATTAATCTTTTATTAATACTGAAATTTTTGTTTGAATGAACATTAACATAATGTTGGAAAGGTTTACTTAAGTTGTCATTCATAATATAGAGAGAATATAGATTTGTGAGAGCATATGTACTGCATTTGGACACTTGGTAAGTAAATATCTAGAACAAAGGCAAAAATCTTTGGTACACAACAGGGTCAGGAACAGAAAAAAAAAGTATTTTTGCATGTTACTTTTTGTTTTATCTTTGGTCATTCATCAGTCAATCATTCGATAAAAACAGGCAGATATTTCAGTGAAGGCCTTTGGAAAAAAGTCAGAGTAAAATTTATAACTTATATCAGAAAGCAAGCTTGTTGCCAGCCACTACACTCTGTAAGTATTTTAAAATCAATATTGTTAATATGATATAAAGGTGTGTGTGTGTTGGGTGGGGGTGATGAAGAATTACTTACTGTTGCATTGATAAACCTACTTAATACACATGTTTTAATCGTAAGGGACATATTTTCTTTCACACAAGATTAGAATCAAAGTTATCTGTCGGGGTGTAGATGCTTTGAATGAGTTGCAGCTTTTAAAGAATTACAGCCTTTTGATAATACCCATAGGCTCGTGGTAGTATCACAGTATCTTTCTATTAATTTTAAGACTATTTTGAGGGATGAATGCAAAAGAAAGTTCTAAAAAGTAAAGAAGCAGATAGCATACATTTTTGTATTTTTGCCTTCATTTTGATGTATCACACAAGTCACTAATGAAGAAACATAGAATTTGATTACTTATGCTATTTTAAACTTAAAGATAAAGATTATTTACTACTAGTCAGTTGCAAGTGGCTTTGAAAGTAGCAGCGAACCAGAGTATTGTGAAATCTCAAAGAAAGATTGGCCTTGTGGTACAGGGACATAAGGTAAGTTTTGAGAACTTGCAGTGCCATTTAATCGAAGTCTGGTTTTACAGTTTAGAAAGTACCTTAGTAATTAATCTTAAAGCTGAAGAAAGTGCTGTTTGTCTGGGCTTAAACAAGTGTTTATGTACAGGCATTACAATGTCTTGAAGCTGGTTGTCTGCACCTGGAGTCCTGGTTGTATTTTGTGTCTATGTTTATAATGAAAAAATGAAATATTTTGTGAATGTTATAATTTCTTGATTTTTTTTCCTTGTAATTTCTTGTATATTTTTTATAGTTTGTTTATAAATAATTGGGGAAAAGTAAGATTAATTACATAAGTCAGTCTCATTAACAAATCTGATGGGTACAAGAATTAAAATAGCCTCAGAAGGAATGGTGAAATAATTCATTTCTGCAGGATCATATGAGGTTAACAGTTTTATATTGTTTTACCAAGCATGATGCTACAGCTCAAATTCATTTACAGTACATGTCGTGATGGAATTAAGAATCTTACCTTACATGCACAAGAGAAAGGTTTGTACAAGTTACATTATATTGTTTTCAACCACAGTTACAAAAGGGGAGAATTCTTGATTGAGAAGTTGATCCCCAGTTACAAAAGTGGAGAATTCTTGATTGAGCATTTGATCCCTAGTTACAAAATTGGAGAATTCTTAATTGAGCATTTGATCTTTGGAAAACTATTCACCAGCAAGTTTTGTATCAATGCAGTTTTTCATCACAGCGTTCCAGAAGTGTTAGTTGGTTCTTGCGTAAGGTTTAGAAAGACTTGTTTTTATGGATCGAAACTAGACAAAGGTTTAGAAAAAGCTCACAATCTGCACACAAGAAAATAAAGCACCATCCTTTTGTGGCATATAGTCCACGGTATGTAAAACACCAGTAACTGTGTGCTGTTTGTAAGTAAGAATTTAAAGCTGGCTTGAAAATGACACCAGTCAATAACTTATAGTGTTGGTAGTGCTGCCCTGTGTGGGATAGAGGTATGTTTTCTTTTCAAGAACACTGTTGTGCCTTTGAAAAATGTCTTCATTCAAACTCTTTTGATCAGCCTACATGTATCTTTGTAGACATGTATCTTTAAATTACAAAAAGAGAAAAAATTGAATTTTTCTTTGATTAATGACTAAAGTAAAAAAATTGAGAACATCAGAGCAAGCTGTGACTAGGTAAGTAAGTATTCTGTTTCATATTTCGTACATATGGTTCTTGTTTTGTAAGATCAGTTTTAAGTTGAGATAATAAAACAAAATTTTATTCACAGACGTGGATGGAATAGAGATTTTTTTTCAGCATCTGGAGAAATGTGGAATGAGAAAAGACTAACACAGTGGTGTCTTTTTCAGAGCAGTGATTTAGCAGTCTTAGTGTTGTGTTATGCGATGAACTTTTCTTTCAGTTTGTGTTTTGTTCACAGGGAAGAATGCATGTAAACTTTTAATTGACCTCAATCATGTTAACTTAGTACAAAATAAGGTATTTGTATGTCATGGATAAGTCACTGTTCTAGTGGGAATATTGAAGAAATGCAGTATGCTTACCTCAGTGTATTCTGACTCCTTTAGGTACAGTAGTATGCTGATACTACACTTAAGGCTTAGGACTTAAAAACATATTTTTTCTGCTTCATTACTTTTATTCAAGAATTGGGTTTTTTTAAGTTATGGAAAAGACTGTGAAATTGTCTTCAGTTGTGTGTTTTCTACAAGTATTACAGACAAATATATATAAATACTGATTTAAGCTTCCTGGATGAATCCTAAAAAGTGTGAACAATGCTGAAAAGAACCCCCAAAAAAAACTCTAAAAGTCAATCTTTAAGGAGAAAAGTAATTTTAGTGACTTATGTTATAAAAATGGAAGATTATGTTTGTATTTTCAGGTTTTAGAGAAAAGAAAAGAACATAACCATGGCGGCCATGGATGAAGATGTTCAGATGGAAATAGACGAGCCAGCTGGTGAAGATGGTATTAGTTCTGAGTCCAAGGTTGTTGAGAGTGGTGTAGAAAGAGAAGGTGAGTTTCATTTATATTAGGACATGTCATCTGTACATGGACATCAGGGTTCTCAATAAGTTTCAGCCCAGCTGGCCCAATAAACATTCTAGCAGGCCTGCTAGGGGGTGTGGGGCATGCCTCCCAGAAAATTTTGAAATTGAGTGCTTCATTTCCCGCATTTTGGACTATATTTATACTATTTGAAGGCCCATTTTTTGTCATATTTTAATGCATATATGTGTTTGCATGGCAGTATGATACTACCATGCAATATAGATACTTTAAACACATTTTAGGTAGACTTTTTTCGAAGAAAAATCAAGTTTTTGCTAGTCATGGTGTCGTTGCCGTCCCCGTCCGAAAACTTTAACATTGATCATTGATCAAAAAGCGCTGCACCTACAGTCAAGAATATTTACAGGAATGTTGATCAGCATGTGAAGTTGTGCATCTAGGGTTTCCCGTAAAGATTTATTTGGAACTGTTAGAGTTATGGCCCCTTACTTAGTCAAAAATAGTAATTTTCAACTTGTGTCGCCTGTACCTGCAAAAGCGCTGCACCTACAGTCAAGAAACTTTACAGGAATGTTAATCAGCATGTGAAGTTGTGCACCTGGGGTTCCGTCTGTCCGTCTATCCCAAAAAGTTGTGTCGCCTGTAGCTCCAAAAGCGCTGGAGCTAGAGTCAAGAAACTTTACAGGAATGTTGATCAGCATGTGAAGTTGTGCACCTGGGGTTTCCCATAAAGATTTATCTGGAACTGTTACAGTAATGGCCCCTTACTTAGTCAAAAATAATAATTTTCAACTTGTGTCGCCTGCACCTGCAAAAGCTCTGCACCTACAGTCAAGAATATTTACAGGAATGTTAATCAGCATGTGAAGTTGTGCACCTGGGGTTTCCCGTATAGATTTATTCTTTATTGTGGAGACAGTATTTTGAGTCTTCACACCACTACAGGTTTCTTATAGTTGTCATTTTTTAAAACCAATCTTATTAATGATTCAGCGTGTATGACTATCTCGTGGCCATATTGCTAGCTATATTTTAGCCTCTGTGACCTTTAACCTAATCTTATAATTTGAAAAAGCTTGATAAAGCTTGCTTCATGCCAAATTTTAAAATTCTAGGCCTTGTGGTTTCAGACAAGAAGATTTTTAAAGATTTTTTTCTATACTGCTATTTAAAACTTGTGACCCCTCGGGCAGGGCCAATAGTGACCCCAGGGACATTTTTATGCCCCCACTCTGGGGCTGAGTGGGGGCATCTGTGTCCAATGGACACATTTCTAGTTATCATCAGGGTTCACATACTTCCGGGAAAATGGGAAAAACTTGGGATTTCGAATATCCTATTCACAGTCATGAAAATGCCGTGATTTTTACAATATCTGTTAAAAATCGGGAAAACTCTGGAAAAGTACAAACCGATTTGGGTACGAAATCATTAATTCGTTATCATTGGAAATAAAATGGGACTGTTTTATTAGCATTTATTGATCAAGTCTGATCACAATGTCTGCTGCTTTTTTTGCGAAGCCTTTTAAGGCATGAAATTTGCGTCAGTTCGCTGAGATTTGATGTAAATACGCTGTCAAGAAAGGATGATAATGTTAACTACAGCGATCTAGCCAGTCTTCAGTACGCAACTCATTTGAAAAGCCTGAATTTGAAGCCAAAATACTTGGTTCTAAAGTGCAGTTCCGATTACAGCAGACTGAATAAAGCAATTGTGAACACCCTTTGTACATTAACATTATTAGTGCACATTGATATTGAAAGGACCACCTTTTTTTTGAACAAACCAGTATTTCAATGAGCCTTTTATACTTGTAAGAATGCAATTTACAAACATGCATCGCATAATTTATAAATCGACCAAAAGCAAGGAATGAATATCAATAGTTAACAATTTATAAAGTAGAACCTGAAACATTTAGCCTTAAACTGCCTGGAAAAGGTATGAATAATGTATGGGTATCAGTGACTGGAAAAACCTGGAATTTTGCACAAAAAAAATAACCTTGAATAAGTCTGGAAAAAGTCAGGAATTTTACCAGCAAAATTTGTGGGAACCCTGATTCTTTTATGGATTGTCTTCATTCTTGGACACAACAACTCTTTGGACAAGACCTTTAAGTAGACAAGAATGTCGGGAGCATATCTCCTACACGCATGGATGGATTTTAGAAATGTTCACCACTTTGACAAGCCGTGTCGCGCAGATGAACCAGGTCTCTGGGTCAAAGGTTAAGGTCAAACTTAGAGCTCATTGAAAAACACTTGTCCGGAGCAAAACTTCTACATGCATAGAGGGATTTCAATAACTTGGCACAAATGTTTACCATTGAGAGGTGGAGTGTCTCGCGCAAAATTCAGGTCCCTGCAACCAAAGTTAAGGTCACAGTTCAGATAGAAATATGAAGATGCGTATAGGGACCATTTAGTCATCATTTATTGAGGGATTGTAATTTGTTTTAAGGTTCATTTAACAACACAGTGCCAATAATAGTAACTTGGTTGCCAGCTAACACTTTTTATCCATAATGCCCACATCTCCACCTAAAGCTTTTGTGACGGGGGCATTTTGTGACAATGTCACCCTTGTTATTTATGGATGGATTTGATCTTTACTGGGACCAAACAACACTGAGAATAAACTAAACATGTTGGACAATTCAAGTTTTGCCTTCACTTTTAAATGGCCTTGACATAGCTTAACTTTGCTATATCTTTAACATTAACTGATGTAGTACTTCATGCTTGGACATAATGACCTTTAGGACAATACCTCCAAAGAAGGTTAAACTGAACTTGACCTGGACCTTTCAGGACAAATTTCTGAATGTTGCTAAAATTGGCCATAGCTTTGTTCTGTTTAGATGAATTTGATAATTATATTTCCAAAAAACAAAAAGCATCAACGCTGAAACTCACTACTGGCCGTGTAATATTAAAACAAATTCGACTGGCCGTCCAGTTTTCTCTTTCATTTTGACAGGTCACGTTTTCCCAAAATACTGGACTGTGTTTCGCTTTTTGGCTACATAGAATGATCAAATTTATCAAATTATTGAAAAAATTTAACCAGTCTGCATTGTGTGATAACACTGTATCCAAAGCATTCAGAAACAGATGTCGCATTAGATAGCGCAAAGAGGACAAAGTGCCGAAAAGCATCAAAGTTTTCAAAAATACACACATGTACAATGTACGATTTTTTAACCTTAGGGAATTTGAACCATCCGAACCGTGATTTTGAACGGCCATTTTGGTTGGCGACTGGCTCTTACTGAGAACCATGGGACTTGCAAGAACTCACACAGTTGTCTCTGTTCATTAATCGTAAACATACAATAAGATCAGGCATGAGACCTAAACTTCTCTTGACTAAAATTTTTATCAGATAATCATGATAACTTTCTATTGTAAATTTATTTGAAATTCAAAATCATGTGAATGGGAAATCTGAGCTGTTATCTTGGTACTTGAACCACTTCTGTTTTTGCAAATATTTCACAGTATTAATTCATCAGCAAAATAGAAAAATATCTATACACAGTGAATGGGAATGTCATGCACAACTTGCCATTTGCCAGTTGTTTTCATAAAATGCTCACAGATTAACTGTTGGATTGGCAGTAGGTCTCAAGTAAATTTTGCTCAAAATTTAACCAAAAACAACTTAAAATTACAGAAAAGGTGACAAATCCAAATTGGATTGAAAGCATTTTTTTAAATTTCTTGTCCACTACAGCACATTACGCAGTTACATTGCAATGCATTATGAAAATGCGGGTTCACCTGCAGAAAAATCAATTCAGTTACCAAAATAAATCAGTATAAAAAAAATGAATTGCTGAAAAAACAAAACCTTTCTAGAAAAATGATGATAGCATTTCATTTGCTACTGACAGAAAGACAGTTCTTTTGGCATGAACAGATATGATTTATCGGTTAAGTTAAATAACAGCATGCTGGTTATATGACCTCCACCAAATTTTATGTTTCTATTTTTAGTTTCAAACATGCAACGAAGGTAAAAGAAAAATTGCCTATCAAAATGGAAAATCTGCTTTAGAATTTGAAATCCAGGGGCAATATTCCCATTGTCAAAAATTCTTTTTCCAGATAGTGTTGATAGTATTTTATGGGTTTTCAAGCTGGAAAAAAATTGTCAGACGGTCCACCCTCGTGTATAATACGCACCCCTTTGTGGATACCAAAAATTCTTGAAAAAAAGTGCGTATTATATTCGAGTGTTTACGGGATGTTTGTTAACACATCCAAAAGGTATTGAGAAGGCGTTGACACTTTGTGATAATGCCATGTTTATTCGATATTGTAAAAGAAATAGTTTCTAGCGCTTATTGACCTTAATGAAATAAATAGTTAAATGCAACCGTATCAACCGTAGCGATATTCACACGATGTAATTGTTACGCGCACCGACAATGGCCGCTTCCTGAACGAAAAACATGGACAAATGGTAACTCTTTTTCCAGACGAACTTTGTGTGCGTATTATATTCCAATGCAAGCTTTTTTCCCCAGATCTTGAGGCCAGACCAGGGGTGCGTTTTATACACGCTAGCGTACAATATTCGAGTGTTTACGGTACTCATTTCAAGCATCTCCCATTAATAGGTGCACAAGTTTGGCATTAACTGCTTCATCCTGCAGAGCTCTTGATTACTTGTGAGGTGTAAAAGACAATCACTAAAAATTACATTGTTTGTTATACCCTGAATTTGTAAGAGATGTAATGGTCTACTGTAACAAAACATTTACCTCATGATATGGTATGTATGACCAGTCGGGAAAATACAATGTTTATGCATTTTGTTCTCTTTTTTTCCATCAGAATCTGAGAATGTACCAGCACTCTCTGCCTCCGCTCACCTGCTCCTTGGCAGTGCATTTGGCATGAAAGTTCCTCCTCCAGAATATTCTGGGATCCCACAGGAGCCTGTCATTAAAGAACCAGATCAAGTTGAAGGTATGCAGAATACATTTATAGCTTATATTGTTTGACTTGGCATTTGGAAAAGATGTTAAGAAACTAGTAACCAAGTATGAAATTTTTTTTTTTTTTTCATAATATATTTAACACTGCCCAGGAAGACTGAAAAAGAACTGTCTTGTTTTCTTCAAATGCAAACATGCTATAATTATTTTCAAAACCTTTTACTCTCCAGTAAACATTCATGACAAACGATACAAAAGCTTAAAAAGTATGATTGATAGTAGAAGTTTATGGTATTTATACAGTTGTAAGAGAAGAAGGCCAGGGTGACATTGCTCCGAAAGGCTTCTTTGAAAAAGAAACAGAACAGCTAGAACCCGTTGTGGAACGAAGAGCAGGAAAAAGTAAAAGTAAGAAGAAAAAGAACAGAGAAGCTAGAGAGGATTCTATGATAATGCCTCTTATCTCTGCTCCTCCTTCCATAGTGTCCAATCCCCCAAGCAGAATCACTGGACCAATTGAACTTGATGAAGATGACTTGAAGAGTGACAAAGATAAAGATACAGAGATTGATCGTGGATCTAGAGGCAAAGGTCAAACAGAAGAGAGAGTGCCGATGGAAGACAGAGAAAGGAGAGGGGATAGCTGGAGAGATGATGACACAGGCTCAGGAAGGGGCCGTGGATGGCAGAGACCAAGACATGGAAAATACAAATACCCCGATGATTTTGATGAGGAAGATTTTGAAGATGAGTTTGATGATTATGGTAGAAATCGTGATTATGGAAGAGATTTTGATGACTATGGACCTCCCCATGAAAGGGGAAGACCTGGGCCACCTGGAAGAGACTTTGGTCCAGGGCCAAGGCCTATGTTTGGACAAAGGCCAAACTATCCGGGGCCACTGCATCCTCATGGACCACCTCCACCAGGATACGGACCTAGAAATTATGGGCCAGATGGCCCATATGGCCCTGATGGACCTGGAAATTTTGGACCACCTGGTTATGGTCCTGGTCCAATGATGGGACCTAGAGGTCCACCAATGGGACCAGGGGGGCCACCAATGGGCCCAGGAGGACCACCAATGGGCCCAGGAGGTCCACAAATGGGCCCAGGAGGACCAATGGGACCTGGAAATTTTCCACCACATGGATTTGGACCTGGGCCAATGATGGGTCCAGGCCCACCACAAGGGCCAGGATTTCATGATGGATATGGAGGTCCACCAGGACAAGGGTTTCCTGGTCCACAAGGTCCTGGACCATGGCAAGGTGATGGTTTTCAGCCACCACCACCACAGCCAAATTTCAATATGCCACAGCCTCCACAGACATTTTCTGGTGAAGTGTTCCATCCCGACGGACTAAACCGAGCTTTTCCGGCTGTTCCTCCAACAGAAACAACTCAGCCTAAACCTCCTGTTACTCAGGAGTCTGCTGAGAAACTCATTGCAATGGGTATGAATCCAGATTTAGCAAAGATTTTAGAAGCAGATAAAAGCAAATTCAGGTCTGAAACAGGTAGTGGTGGAGGCACCCCAAAGAAGAAGTCCAAAAAGAAAAAGAAAAAAGGTGATTCAGAAAAAGCAGGAGAAACTGAACAGAGTTTTGAAGTTGACGAGGTACCTTTGCCTATGTCTATTCCATTACCAGATGATGTCCCTCTGCCTCCAGAGCCAAAGAAAAAGAAGAAAAAGAAGCGTGACAAAGACCTTGAAAATGTTATGTTTCCACCTCTTCCAGATGTAGAACCAATTGTTGGGCCAGCCCCAAAGCCTGCTACACCACCTATACCTGTGCTACAGCCAGAAGAAACGGTGCTGACAGGTGCTGAAGGTTCAGCAGATACTCTTCCACAGCTCCCACAGGAAGAGTCTGCTGTCAGTTCTCAGTATCCTCAACAGTCTGTTCAAGCTCCACAGTTACAATCACAGACAGGATATGAAATACAGACTTCAGTTGCCACAGAACAGCAAGGAGCACCTTTGGTTAAACAGACTCAGTTTCATGCGACTATCTCAGAAAGTGCACAGCCTTCTGATCTGGAGCAAGTACATAAGGGGAAAATTGATGAAATCGCAGCATCTACTGTTGCAAACACAATACAGAATCAGATAGGTCAGTCATCAGATAGCCAAACAGTGTCTCAAATGCCACAAACTCATAAGATACAGCAACAAACTGGACGGCGGTCAAGGTTCGATCCGAACTGGACACCAGAACGAGTTCCAGCAGCTCCAGTTGTTCAGACATTACAGACATCTCAGCTTCCAGTTTCACAACAACAAGCTGTAGATGGTTCTACTGAGGTGCCCCAATTACAGCAGCAGAAAAGATCAGGTCAGTCACCATTATTGGTAAGTTCAGAAACTATTGAACAAGAAATTGTACCTGTTGTCAAACCTCAGACTTCACATTTTCAAGCTTTGGAACTGGATGATTCTGATATAAAATCAGAAATAAAGAAACAGCCGCCTGTTTCTATGTCAGTAGGCAGTATAAGTGAAGAAAACATCAACATGATGCCTGGTTATATGGAAAATGATGAAGAAATGAATATGGAGACTGAAGTAAAAGAATCCAAAGAAAATGATGATAACCAATCACAGCTAAGTGAAGGCTATGGTGATATTGAAAATAGAAATTCAGGAAAGGAGGAGAATACAGGAGAATCACAGATTCCAAAAGAACCTGTAACAGCTTCCCAGTTGTTAGAAAAATTCAAACAGAAGCAGCAGCTAAAGAAATCTGACAGTAAATCTGACTTGAATAAATTCCCAGTGGTATTGCCAACTCCATTAACACAAAAGATGGGTGTCAAAGATGATACTAAAATGCAGGATAAAAACCAAGGGAAATTTACATTTGCTATAAGAAAACTGAAACAGCTAGAAGCAGAGAAAGAAGAGGAAGAAAAACAGGTTCTCACAGCTTTATCTACTGAAGAAGAACAAAAGGATGCATCAGGTAAAACATTGATTGAGAAGCAAACAGTTCTTGAAAAAGTAATTGAGGAGAGTTCATCAAAAGAAAGAGAAATTGAAGGAAAGCCAAAGTCACTGTTTAAAGATAGGAAGAAAAAATCAAGAACTAAATCACCTGAAAGAAAATCAAGGTCTAGATCAGATTCACGAGAAAGGAAAAAGAACAGGAAACATGTGAGTGTTTCAAGGGACAGGAGTAAGTCCAGAGAAAGACGAAAGTCTAGAGACAGAAGTAGATCCCTAGGTAGAAGAAGCAAGTCTAGGGATAGAAGCAGGTCAAGAGAAAGGCAGAGGCGTTCTAGGTCGAAGAAGAGAGAAAGATCACTTTCTCCTTGGAGGAAAGACCGAGAATTTTTCAAGCGGTATGGTCGTTTTCCTAGACCTGGTGAGGCAGATAGTATCACCTATGAAAGCAGTAGTTCCAGAGATAGAGGACGATTTAGTGAACGAAATGTTGAAAGAAATAGAAGTAGTAGGTCTACTGCTTCAAGGCAAGGTCGAGACAGAAGCAGGGAAAGAAGTAGGGATCGAAGATCAAGGGATAGAGAAAGTAAGGAAAGAAGATCAAAAGATAGAGAAAGTAGGGAGAGAAGATCAAGAGACAGGGGAAGTAGGGAAAGAAGATCAAGAGACAGGGAGAGTAGGGAAAGAAGATCAAGAGACAGGGAGAGTAGGGAAAGAAGATCAAGAGGTAGGGGAAGTAGGGAAAGAAAATCAAGAGACAGGGAGAGTATAGAAAAAAGGTCAAGAGATAGGGAAAGAAGAGAAAGTAGGGATAGGAAGTCAAGTGATAGAAGTAAAGAAAGACTGTCAAGGGAACGAGATAGTAGGGAAAGAAGTGAGGATAGAAAAGATAGGAAGAAGAAAGTAAAGGAGAGGAAAACAAGTAGAGAAAGTGAAGCAAGAGAAATGCAAAGAAGCAGAGAAAGGAAAAATAAAGATAAAGACAAGAAGAAGAAAACCCGTAAAGAAATAAAGATTGAAAGTACTTCTAGGAGTGAGTCTAGTAGTGAGACAGACTCAGAAACCGACAGAAGAAAAAAGAAAAAGAAGACAAAAGAGAGAAGAGCTAGGAGTTCAAGTGCTGAAAGCAGTAGAAAGGTCGGTAGTGAAAAAAGAACTGTATCTGTTGATAGAAAGAAACACCAGGGAAAAGATAGAACATTATCAACTGAAAAAGATGTTACAGATGTCATTGTTAAGAAAGAGCCAATCGAACCAATGGAAGTTGAAAATGAGAATGATAAAAATAAAATTCTAAATACTCTTGACAAGAGAGATGTCTATTCTGAAAGTGAGGATATTAAGAAAAGAGACAAGACTAGGATAATCACTGCAGAAGAAGCAGATAATGTTACACGGGCAGCTGAAGAAACACAGGTAGGCTCTTCTGATAGAAAAGATGACAAAAAGAATGAAAAGGACTCTGATTCATTGGAATATGAAAAAGAAAACAGAAAAAATAGACAAGAGAGAAGTTACACACCAGAATTAAGGGGAAAAGGAAAGTCAAAGCATTTTGATTATGCTGATGATGATGAAGGTGAAACTTCTAAACAAACTAAAGAAAAAACTAGGGCAATGGACAAAGATAAAAGGAATGAGAAATACAGGGATGTTGAGAAGGAATATTATGAAACTACCAGAGAGACCAGAAAAACCAGAGAAGACAAATCAAGTGACTATTATAGAACAGATAGAGATAGAGATGAAGAGAATGAAGAAAGGTATAGAAAGAACAGGGATAGGACCTATAAGGAAGATAGACAGGAGAGGTACAAGGAAAAGAAAGAGGATAAATATAGAGAGTCTGAATCTTCAAAAGAGAGGAAAGAAAGGACCAAGTATGATAACAGAGAATCAGACAGCGATTCTGATAGAAATAGAAGTAGGAAACATAAGGACTATGATAGTGATAGTGATGATAATTACAGACACAGAAGGAAAGATGATGGTCATCATAGAAGACTTGAAGATCGCCAGGGTCGACCTGAACATGTAGACCACACAGTTACAAAATCTAGATGGGATAGTGGTAGCGAAAGCGAAGATGATTATGAAAGAAGCCATAATGAAGAGATACCAAGGAGTGGTTCAAGTGCTAGATCCAGAAAAGAAGAAATACAAGCACCAAAGAGTATGTCTGGGACTGTCAAACTAGAAATAGATATAAGTAAAATTAATCAGTTGAAACTTCTGAATAAAATGATGAAGGCAAAACAACAAAGAGAGTCAGGAAGTGAGCAGAGTAGTGATAGTAGTGATGAATATGATTCCAAGTCCAAGAAAAAACAGAAGAAGGAAAAACAGTCAAAAAAGAAGAATAAGAAAGACAGGAAGAGACATGAAGACTCAGATAGTGAAAATGAAGATTCCCCAGTGAAGCACAAAAAGAAAAAGAAAAACAAGAAAAAAAAGAGAACTGCAGATGAGGAAAGTGATGACGAGGTTGGTGCACAAAGAAAAGAGAAAAGAAAAAATAAGGAGAAACATGTTGTTTCTGATTCAGATATATCAAGTGATGATGAAAGGAAGTCAAAGAAACGATACAAGGAGAGTAAAAAAGTTAAAAAATATGATTCTGAAAGTGACGATTCAACTATGAGGTTAAAGAAATCAAAGGACAAAAGAAGTAAAGAAAGAGAGAGTAAAAGATATGATAGTCCAGGAGAAGACTTGGATCGCAGGAAAAGAAACACTGACAAGAAGAAAAAGACCTCAAAATATGAGACTGAAAGTGAGGAAGAAAGGTCTGTGAGGAACAAAAAGAATAAACAGAGGTTCTCTAGAGATTCTTATGATGACTCTGGAAAGAAAGGTAAAAGTAAGTCTTCCCAACAAGAGTTCAAAGAGGACAGTGATGAAGAGACTAGATATAATAAAGAGAGAGAGAAGCAAAAAAGGACTAAGGCTAGAGAAAGTGAAAGCATTGATAGGGAAAGAGACTACACCCAGAGAAACAGATCAAAGGAAAACAAGAAAGAAATAAGAGATAAAAAAGCAGTGAGGAAAGGAAAAGACACAAGACAGTCAGGTGAAAGTGACCTAAGTGATGAGGGTACGAGTAAAAGAACCAAAAAGGGACGAGGTCTGACTAGGGGAGAAAGTGATTCTGATCAAGATTATAAGAGAAGAAAACGAGAGGTAAGAAGTGAAACTGATGAAGAGCATGATAGAAAGAAAATGAGAAGTAAGGAAAGAAAAAGTTCAGACAGTGAGAACAGTGATAGCAAGTATGCTTACTTGAAAGGCAACAAACAATACCCTGAAAAGTACTCAGATGATAAAGAGAATGAAGGAAGAAGAGGAAAAAGAAGTAGAAGTAGCAGTCGTAATAGAGGAAAAGCAGAAAGATACAGGGACGACAGAAAAAGACAGATGTCTGGAAGTGAGTCAGAAAGCGATCATGGTTCTAAGCAAGTAATTAGATTGTCAAAGGAACGAAAAGGACTTCAGAAAGATAAAATAATAGCTGAAGAAAAGAGAAGTACTAGCAAAGAGAAAAGACAAACCGAAGAATACTTTTCAGAAAAGACAAGAAAAAGAAGTAGAAGCCCAGGCTCACGAAGCAAAAGTCGAAGTAGATCCCAATCTAAAATGTTCAAATCTGAGAAACAGAGAAAAAGGTATCCAAGTGAAAGTGGTTCTGAATCAGATGGCGTGAGTAGTCATGTCCAGAGAAGAAGAAAAGATTTATCCAGTGATGAAGAAAAAACAAGAAAACAAACAGACGAAAGACGTGAAAGTGTCGACAGGGAACAAAGGAAAAGGCATGATAGAGAAAGTTTTTCACCTGATAGGGATAAATATGAAAAAGATAAGAAAAGTTTGAGAAAAGAAGCCATTGATGTGAAAGATAGATACAGGAAAGACAGAGATGAAGATTATGATGAAGATTATAAGTCCAGAAGAAAAAGAGAAGTGGATAAGAGAAAGGAAAGGAAAAGATACAGTTCTAGTTACAGTGGAAATTCCTCTAGTACTAGCTCTGATTCTGGAAGTGATTCAGATGTGGAAAAGAGAAGCTCAAAAAAGACCGGTCAAAAAAACGTGGAAGCTGGGACAGGTTCCGAAATGGGGCCTGTCCCAGGTACTCCCCAGACAGCAGAAAACAGAAATATTGAAATAAAAAATACAAGCATGGATACTGACAGCCAAGATATTGATACCTGCATGCTAGGCCAAGAAAATATTAAAGACACCAAATGTAATCAAAGTGCTGAATTTATGGTTTCAACTTCTATGCAAGATTTAGAGGCAAAAGAAGCCAAAGAAATTGATTCAAAGGTAAAAACTAAAGATAGGGATAATGTAGGTGCAACAGGTGATGTTCCTGATAAAACCTCAAGAAAACAGTCTAAGAAAAAAGAAAAGAAAGATAAGAAACACAAAAAGAAGAAAAAGAAAAAAAAGAAAAAGCACTCAGAACCACATGCTGAAGGAAAAGCTGGACTTAATTCAAGCACAGACAGCTACACTTCTGTTGATAAAGATGGGAAACAGTCAGAAGAACCCTCACTAGAAGAGGCAGAAATTAAGATGTATAATACATCTTCGGGCTTTCATTCTGAAGAAAGCAAGAGTCAAGAAAAGCCAAAAGAAAAAAGAAAAACTGGTTTACTTGTAGACTATGACACTGATGGAGGCTCCTCTCTAACTGGAGATAACAGGAAAGATTCTGAAACAACAATTAGAGAAAAAAACATAGAACAAAAACTTGAACCCCAATCAATAAAGGGAACACAGGACCAGAAGTCGAAGGCAAGAATAAGTTTCCGATTAAGCGTTGATTCTGAAACAGGTTCTTCTAATGTCAGTAATACTGATTCAGAAAGTAAGATAGCAGACAGAAGTGAAAAGGAAGAAAGAAACATTGACAATAATGGGAATAAGAAAGATAATGAGATAGAGAAAGACAAAGAAACAGTAGCCAAAGATGAACTTTATGACCCATTTGAAATGCTAGATGAAAGTTCAGGATCTGATACAGAAACAGTGTCAATACAAAAGCCAGTTTCAGCAGAGCAGTCAGAAAAAAAGACTGAAGTCAGTTTCACAGAAGGATCTCCTGTGACAGGTACAGTATTACAGACAACAAGAACTCCATCCATTTTTCCAGTTCTTGGATTGAATACCTCTGTTCCAAATGTGAATATTCAGCCAGTTATGTATCCGTACCAAGCTGTACATTCTGGTGTAGGTCCAGTGCCAATTCTAGCCCCAGTTCCTGCTCCAGTTGGTGTACCTGCTCCAGCTTCTTTGCAGTCATCAGTTGAAGCACCCATCTTACCAAGTGCTCCACTGTCAACAGTAGCACAGAAGGTTTTGCCTTCATTATTGACTCAAGCTCTACCACCACCTGCAGTAACTATCCCAAGTCTAGTTGCAGATGTGAAAGATCTTACAGTGACATGCAGTACAAGCACAGCTAAGGTTCAACATGCCACAGCTTTTGGTGATGTTCATATATCTGAAACTAAGTCTATGGAAACTTCTGCTCAAAAGACCAAACAGATTCAGATCAAAACATTCATTCCAAATGAGTCACAGGAAAAAGATTCTAGATCTAAAGTGAAATCAAGATGGGACACTGACAAAATGCCAGAAAAAGGAAAACACCCTAAAACTGACAGTGATGACATGTATGATCCATTTGCTTTAGATAGTGAGACATCTTCATCACAGAGTCCCAAGATTGATTCTTATGAAAAAAAGAGTGGAAGCAAAACTACAAAAGACCTTGAAAATGTTAGAATAATCCAAACATCAGGAGGAAAAGAAAAGACAGAAGGAGGAAAACTTACTGTACAAGGAAATTTAAAAGCAGTTGGGAGTAATTTAGACCTGGGAAAAATTCCAATGCCAGAAGCCAGTACATCATCACTTGAAACCAGCACAGCTTCAAAAACCGACATTACAACAACAGATACAAAACAGTCAGGAAAGTCGGAGGCACAGAAGGTCACCATGAAATTTACAACAGGAAGAAAAGTAATTGGTAAGTCTGCTATAATGACAGAAGATGTTGAAGATGATGAATTGTCCCTTATGCCTAAACTAAAGCTCAGTACACCAGATGTGTTAGAAGAACCAGCAAAGAAAACTGTCCTTGATACAAAAATGGCTCTTAAGAAATCTTTAAAAGCTGCAGAATCTATTGAAAGAGCATTGGAAAAGAGTGAAGAGAAAGCTGGCTCACAGACGGACAGGTATGAGGAATCAGACCGCAGAAAAATGAGATCAGAATCTCGGGAGATGATGGCAATGAGCAAATCTACAGAAAGAACTAGGAAACGGAGTCAGTCACAAGATAGTGTTTCAAAAGATGCTGCAGTTCGATCAAGAGAAAGAAGTGGAAGTAAATCAAGGAAAAGAAAATCGAGTCTGTCAGGAGATACGAAACACACTAGCCCAGAAAGAACGAGAACACATTTATTATCGAAGGAGAGAAGAAGTGGATCGAGAGACAGGAAAGAGGGTTACTCTAGAGAAAGAAAACAGAGGATATCGAAAGAAAGAAGCAGAAGCAAATCTCCAGATAGAAGACCAAGAAGGAGAAGTTCAAGAGACAGGCAAAAAGACAAGAGAGATTCTAGGGAAAGAAGTGTATCTAGGGAGCAGAGACATAGAGGTAAGTCCAAAGAAAAGACTAGAAGAAGTCCGTCTCAAGAAAAACAAAGAAGAAGAAGAAGTCATTCAAAGGAATGGAGGAAAGGTAAAAGCAAAACACCAGACAACCAACATAGGTCATACCGAGATGATTCTCCCGATCATACAAAGGAAAGACATGGTTCTCCAAGAAATGACAGAAGAAGTCGAAGAAGAAAGAGAAGCACAACCAGGAGTAGGTCACCAAGTGAAGTGAGAGAAACGAGGGTACCAAGAAAAAGAACAAAACATAAAAGGCAAAGTTCATCTAGTGATGAGTCAGAAGATACCTCAGATTCTGAATCCAGCGCTAGTTCCTCAGATGATGATAGCAGTCCAACTAGGAAAGAGAAAAACAATCAAGCTGGAAAAACTAAATTAACAAAGAAGAGTTATAAAGAAGAAAGGGAGGTTTGTGAAGATCCTTCAGTAGAAAGAGCAAGAAAAGAGAAACACTACCATTCTGACTCTGTTGATGGATCTACACAAGATTCAAGTGTGGCAACCAGTGGCAGAGACAGTTCTTCAAAGTCTGTTTTACAATCTACAGTTTCAACTGAACTTGAAAGCAATGAAATGGGAAGAGACAGAGATAATCTCAAGCCTAGTGCATTTAAGACTTTGGAGAAGGAAGAGATTAAATCAAGTGATAAAACTTTGTCTTCTGCAACAGATGATGTAGAGCGTGCAAGCCTATTTGAAAAATTTTCCCCTGAGAAAAGTGAGATACAGCTTCATGTTAGTAATGTTGATCCAGCTGAAGGTGACAGAAATGAAGACAGTGGTAATTTGAAAGGTTCCTGGGAGAAAACTCCCACTGGCCTTTTCAGATATTCACCAAAGAGAATGTCCTTGAAGGAGAGTGGTGAAGGTCCTGCAATGAAACTGTTTGATCGCTCCACAGAAAAATCCCAAAGTGAATCAGAATCAATTGAAAGCATCAAAAAGTCTGAAACTGATTTCTCAACATTACTGGATGAACAACAAGATGTTGAGATCTCAGAAGATGTTATCTCTGAAGCAGAAAAACCTAATAATATAACAGAAAAATCACAACGCTTAACAAGGAGACAAGCAGCTGAGCAAAATCTCCTTTTACCATCTGTTATGAGCAAAGATATGCCAACTCGTGGAAAAAAAGGTCACAGATCCTCAGCATATGAAAAGACAGTTAAGGAAACAGATTCCGAGAACTGTGAAGAAAAGTCCAATGACAGCACAGTTATGGACCATTCAGAAATGAGTTCAGAGAAACTTTTGAATGTTGAGACAGCTGAGAAAGGTGTGAAAGAGAGACAGAAAGAAATAGTTGAAGACGTGCCATCAGGACTTTTGACTAAATTAAAAACACAGTCAAAAACACAAGACACAACAGTAGGAGGAGTTGACAAAGGTATCAGAGCAGATGAAATAAACCTTAAAATTGAAGATATTCCTATGCCACCTTCAAGTACAGATGAAAATAAGAACACTCTCCGATCAAAAGCTGAAGACAAAACAGTGCCTAAAGACAGTGATAGACACTCAGATGAGGTTATTGACATGGAGCTTGATGAGACAGACCAAGAGCATCATGGTATAGAAATTATACATCAGTCACTAGAAGACCACACAAAGAAAGCTGAAGAGAAGGATTTCAAAGTGCAGTTACCAAGAATACAGGTTAATAAGGAGCCACCTGAGCAGTCAGGTAAAGAGGAAGCCAAGAAATTGGTGGAAGAAACTTTTCATAGAGATGCAGCCGGAAAAGGGTTCTCAATAAAGTTGAATCCAAATACTCTGAAAAAAACAAAACAGACTTTAACACATAAGATGCTGGAGGATGTCTTTGATACAGAGCCAGCAAAACAGGAGAAGCATAAACCAAGTTTTCCTGTCTCAGACGAACCAGTTAAGTCGATCCACTTTACAGCGGGAGAATTTATTTCACCAAAACCAGCAGTGGTTACAGCAGCTGTGGCATCATTTAAACCATTACCAGAGGAAAGACCTGAATCCAGTAATTCTCAGGCTGAATCTAAAACTGAAGAAATAGGGCTATCAGAACAGGAAGAGGCAGCAAGTAATATTAAAGGACCAGAAGACACTGAAGAAAGTAAAGCTGTCAGTGAAAATCTTATTGAAAGAACTGACATAAGTACTTTACCAAGAAGTTCAGTTCAAAATACACCAGTCTCTGATTTGGCAAATCAAGAACAAAGCCATAATGAGGAAGAGTTGAAAAAAGCTGAAAATATACTCAAAAAGACACAGATCAGTCCAGAGCAGATTGGGAAAGCAATTCAAGTCATAGGTCAAGAGAATTTGCGTAGATTAGAAGTATTAACCCGTGAAAGTGTGAAAGTTCTACAAGGTAAAAAGATTGAAGTGGTTGGACAGAGAGCAGACACTATTAAATCAACTGCCTCTTCTCGGTTTCCAAGAAGTTCAACGTCATCTCATCCAGATGAACTTTGCAGTCAAAGTTTACATCAGAAATACGATGATGCAGACCTAAGTCAGCTTGAGAGAGAAAAGCAAGAACTCTTGATGAAGCTTCATACTCCAGACATTAGCCCAGCCTTTGTGGTTGGTGGTTCAATTTCTGAAGACCATATATTTCAAGGAGATTCCCAGAGAACTTCTCAGAGAAATATTTCTGGTGATAGAGAAATGGAAGAAAATATCCAAAATAGAGGTGATAGAGAAATGGAAGAAAATATTCTAAAAAAAGATAGAGATCGAGATAGGTACAACAACCCAAGGGATCGCAGAGATGATGACTATGATGACAGAAGAAGTGGAAGAACAAAAAGGGATAGGCGTAGAAGTCGCGATAGTAGAAGTAGGGAAAGAAGTAGAGAACGTGATCGCTACAGGGGAAAAGATAGAGGAAGAAGCAGAGATCGAAGTTGGGAGAGAAACAGAAGTAGAGACAGAAGTAGGGAAAGGAAGCGAAAAAGGAGAAACAGGGATGAAGACAGACACAGGTCAAGGAGAAAATCAAGAAGCAGGAGTTGGTCAAGAGAAAGAAGAAGCAGAAGTAGAGAAAGAAGAAACAGTAGAGAAAGAAGAAGTAGAAGTAGAGGAAGAGACAGAAGAAGTCGCTCTAGAGGACGCAGAAGCCGTAGCCATGAAAGAAGAAGTAGATCTCGGGACAGACGCAAGAGTAAACGTAGCAGATCAAGAAGCAGAGATAGAAGAAGTAGAAGTCTTAGTAGGGATAAGAAATATGATAGAAATAAAGATGAGAAACCAAAGAGGGAGTCAGCTCTTGAGAAGTTTGAAAAGGAATTGGCTGAAAAGAAAAAAATCCTGCTGCAGCCTGTTGGATCTTCTCCCATAACAAGTACACCCTCTATGCCTTTAGTCACTCAGGCTGGCCAGCAGATGATTCTACATCAAGATCCAAATGCACAGTTTGTTGATGCACAAGGACAATTTATTCATATGGATCCAACAACAGCTCCACATTTTCTACCACAACCATTTCCAGTTCATCAGCAACATATCCCTGGATATCCAATGGGTCAGCCACAAACTATGCCTGACCCATCATTCCAAAGATTTCCAAATGATCCAAACATGTTTCCACCACAAGGTCCAATGGGACCTCAGTCAATGCCTCCTATGGGTCAGCAGTTTGGTCCAGAAGGAATTCCACCACATATTATGCCAGCACCCATGCATCCTGGTCCACAACCCTTCCCAGGCCCTCAGTTAGGTCCAGGTTTTGGTCCTGGGATGTTTCCCGCTGGTCCATTACCACATCTAATGGATCCAAATGCTGTGCAACCAGGTTATCAACCAGTGCATATGGAGCATCCTCCTGCCCATATTGGACCAGACACTACCTCTCAAGTTGATCGTAGGGCTGGATTTCAATCGGGTCCTATTCCTGGGCAACACAGAAGAGACACAATAAATGTACAAGGACCACAGTCTCAGCAAGAAACTGGATATGGCCCAGTCCATCATGACGACAGTCAAAGAGACACGAGGCACAGGTCTTTATCTGACAATCAGAGAAGTTCAGATTCCAAGGGAAATGTTCCTGAAGAAGATTTAGATCGCACACCTATTCCAGACTTTGATGAGGAGGAAGAAGAAACACTTGAATTCAAGCATGGTTTTGGAGGACCAGGGATACCTGGACACCCACCATTGAAATCAGCTTACAAAAAAGATGATGATCTAAAACCAACCAAAGAAAGGAAAAGGAAGGGGAAAAGAGTCAGTAGATTTGAACCAAGACAAGAGGATTTAGAAATTAAGGAAGAAGGTAGGGGAGTAGATGAAGTGAATGATAAAACTTCAGTTGAGGAGAAACCCGAGCTTGAGAAACTGGTAGAAAACACTGATCAGACGGATGCTACAAAGTTGTCAGAAGAATTCACAGGTTTTGGTAAGTGGCAACCCGTAAGTCTGCCTAAAGAGCCAGGTGCTTCTTACGAACAAGAACCTGGATTGCCATCTGGACAGTTTTTAGAGGCAGAGCTTAGTACCCCACAAAGTCAGTCCGAAGAAATGTCGGACTCAGATGCAGGCGCTGGAAAACCAATTAAGGTGAAATCACGATGGCGTAGGGCAAGCGAAGCCGAAGTACCTCCTCCTCCTCCGCCTCCTACAAGAAAAGAAGAAACAGATACCAAAGATGAAACTGAAAGGAAAGATGATGATGAAGACATTCCCATTAACTTTGACCTTATTGATGAAAATGTGTACTTGACAGAAAGGTGAGATTCAGCATTCAAAGCATTATATATATGAAAACAGTTGTTTAAATAGCTTGAAATGCTCTTGATCCTTCAAATGAATGACATTAACTGTAAAGGTTGGTTTCCCTTTTTTGTGAAACATGTACTTTTGTTAGACCTAATTGATGGTTAAGATATGTTCATTTTCACTTAACTTCAGTCACAGTTTTCTGGTATGCAGCAGACCTAAATAATAAATCCCTTTTTATGCCCTATTGTTTTTTGGTCGGTTTGTTTGTCACAAAACTAACCTTGACCATAACATGAAAGTTCTTCCACCTACAGCCTCACAGCGTCATGTCATTCATTCGAACACTGCTTGTCTAAAACTATTATAGACTTTAATATAGCTTGTTCTGTTTTCACTTTGTAGATAATATTTATTGCATAAAATACTGATTTCACAAATTTAGAACTTCTTTTCAAACATTTTATGAAATGAGATCATTTTTGTGATGAGCTTTGGAATTTCTTAATGTAAAACATACTACTTGCTCACAAGAAATAAGATGGAAAACTAAATATTGCCTCTTAAATTGATATAATGTATAGCAGTGATATAATGTATAGCAGTGATATAATGTATAGCAGTGATATAATGTATAGCAGTGATATAAGGTATAGCAGTGATATAATGTATAGCAGTGATATAAGGTATAGCAGTGATATAATGTATAGCAGTGATATAAGGTATAGCAGTGATATAAGGTATAGCAGTGATATAATGTATAGCAGTGATATAATGTATAGCAGTGATATAAGGTATAGCAGTGATATAATGTATAGCAGTGATATAAGGTATAGCAGTGATATAATGTATAGCAGTGATATAAGGTATAGCAGTGATATAATGTATAGCAGTGATATAAGGTATAGCAGTGATATAATGTATAGCAGTGATATAAGGTATAGCAGTGATATAAGGTATAGCAGTGATATAATGTATAGCAGTGATATAAGGTATAGCAGTGATATAAGGTATAGCAGTGATATAATGTATAGCAGTGATATAAGGTATAGCAGTGATATAAGGTATAGCAGTGATATAATGTATAGCAGTGATATAAGGTATAGCAGTGATATAATGTATAGCAGTGATATAAGGTATAGCAGTGATATAATGTATAGCAGTGATATAAGGTATAGCAGTGATATAATGTATAGCAGTGATATAAGGTATAGCAGTGATATAATGTATAGCAGTGATATAAGGTATAGCAGTGATATAATGTATAGCAGTGATATAAGGTATAGCAGTGATATAAGGTCTAGCAGTGATATAATGTATAGCAGTGATATAAGTATAGCAGTGATATAAGGTTATAGCAGTGATATAATGTATAGCAGTGATATAAGGTATAGCAGTGATATAAGGTATAGCAGTGATATAATGTATAGCAGTGATATAAGGTATAGCAGTGATATAATGTATAGCAGTGAATAGGTATAGCAGTGATATAATGTATAGCAGTGATATAAGGTATAGCAGTGATATAATGTATAGCAGTGATATAAGGTATAGCAGTGATATAAGGTAGCAGTGATATAATGTATAGCAGTGATATAAGGTATAGCAGTGATATAATGTATAGCAGTGATATAAGGTATAGCAGTGATATAAGGTATAGCAGTGATATAAGGTATAGCAGTGATATAAGGTATAGCAGTGATATAATGTATAGCAGTGATATAAGGTATAGCAGTGATATAATGTATAGCAGTGATATAAGGTATAGCAGTGATATAATGTATAGCAGTGATATAAGGTATAGCAGTGATATAATGTATAGCAGTGATATAATGTATAGCAGTGATATAAGGTATAGCAGTGATATAATGTATAGCAGTGATATAATGTATAGCAGTGATATAAGGTATAGCAGTGATATAATGTATAGCAGTGATATAAGGTATAGCAGTGATATAATGTATAGCAGTGATATAAGGTATAGCAGTGATATAATGTATAGCAGTGATATAATGTATAGCAGTGATATAAGGTATAGCAGTGATATAATGTATAGCAGTGATATAAGGTATAGCAGTGATATAAGGTATAGCAGTGATATAATGTATAGCAGTGATATAAGGTATAGCAGTGATATAAGGTATAGCAGTGATATAATGTATAGCAGTGATATAATGTATAGCAGCTTCTTTTTATACTTTGTTTTATCCTTTACAACAGGAAAAGGTCTAAACAGATGCGAGAGGTTCGACGTATGGTTTGTGACTGTACAACTTCCAGGGAAGATAGAGAAATGGGATATGAGGCCTGTGGGGAGGACTGTTTAAACAGAATGCTCTTTATTGAGTGGTAGGATTTCATGTTTAGCTTGCAATTTAGAAATAAAGAAAATATTTGGAAAAACCTACTGAAATCATTTTTATTTTCCTAAATAAAGATCATAATAGTTCTGGCAGAAGTTGACATGGTTTGTAAAGTATATTGAGAAAAACATGTCTACAGCTAGCTCACAGTGCTGATGACTTAAGTGAAGGGTAATGTCTTTCAAGTCTTTCAGTAGCAAACAGTGTAAAACATGTATGTTATATTTTCAGGTAAGAAAAAATATTTCCCTGAATTAGAGTAGCATTTAAAGTTACTATTGTTTTTTCAGTGGATCCAAATGCCCATGTGGAGACTACTGTATGAATAAACGTTTCCAGAAGGTAAAGTAATTACTTGTCTCATCATTTATGAGCTAAATTATGAAATGAGTGAAGTTTGTGTATGATATATAGAACTTTACCACTAAATATCACTTTGTACTTGTAAAAATACCTTGTACATTTTTCTATTTTTGCTTAGTGTGTCAGTCTGTTTCTAGGCAAAAAAAAAAGACAAGTTGGACATAACAGAAGGCTGACTTGCCATGAAGATGTGACATTGCATACCTATCACACTTCTGTATATAATCTCACCTTACTTATTTTAATGAATTGTAACTTTTCTGAAACCTTAGTTATGCATTTTCACTTTGTTTGCTTACAGAAACAAAATGCTAAGGTTGCACCATTTAAAACAGATTGGAAGGGTCATGGTTTGAAAGCTTTAGAAGATCTGGAACCGTAAGTTTTTGATAATTGTCATCAATGTTGTCCTAGTTCATATTTTTGTTGGGTTTTTTTTGCTAGCATTTCAAAATTATATATTAAAAACTGAGGCAATTTTTCAGCATGTTTTATATTCAAGATTTAAAAAAAAAAAAGAAAAGAATAATTATCAGATTAAGAATAGAGGTTGATTTTTCTCGTTTTTTTTTATATGTTATGGTCCTTGGCGTCCATCTGGCTGTTAATAATTTGGTTTCCGGAGGATGACTCTTTGGCCTACAGTCTTTTACCTTCATGTGATTATTGCCCACATTGATTGGATGACCCTTATTGATTTTGGAGTCAGTAGCTCAAAGGTCAAGGTCACATAGACCTTAACATTGAAAACCTTTTCTGCCATGTAACTTGATAATCATTTGTATAGAGACTTCAAACTTTATATCACACATTGAGTGGATGACCCCTGTGCATTTTGGGGTCAGTATGTCAAAGGTCAAGGTCACAGTGACCTAAATGTTTAGAATCATTTACACTCTGTAACTCGACAACCTATTTGTCATAGAGACTTCAAAATTACATTAATGATTGCACTCATTGAGTGAATGACCCCTATTGATTTTGAGGTCAGTAGGTCACAAGTAGGTAAAAAAATCAAAATGTTAAAAATCAAAACCAAAAAGTCAAAATTTAAAGCAAATCATTTAATTTCAAAGCCTAAGGGTTCTCCCTTATATCAAAAATGCTTCATAGTTAGAAAAAAAACACCCTTTAGGCATATTATGCTCTGCCCAGTGGTGCTCTTGTTTAGATATCCAATAGCAGCTGCTGGACTGTGTAAAAATATGTTTGAAGATGAGTTAATGTAGATGTTCCACTTTTTAACATCCCTCAAGCCTCTGCTACCCTTTTCCCCAAGGTCTAAGAGTTTTTTCTTCCTTTTTTATTTTCAAATAAAACTTCCATACAGAAATTCCAGTTACATTGACTATTTAAACATTTATTTTAAGCAACTAGAATTCCTGTGAATATTTTAACTGAAATACATTCTGTTTGTTTCCCCAGTGGTCAGTTTGTAATGGAGTATGTGGGAGAGGTTTTAGATTATCCACTATTCAAAAAAAGATCCAAACAGTACTCAAAAGCTGGGCAGCAGCATTTCTACTTCATGGCAATAAACCCAGAAGAGATTGTGGACGCCACCACGAAAGGAAACATTTCAAGGTTCATCAACCACAGCTGTGACCCAAACTGCGAGACACAAAAGGTGAGTGAATTTATTTCACTATAATGTTTATATATTTTGTAGCAACCTGTCCTTTGCAATAAGTTTGAGAAATAAAGTTAGTATGTAGGACTTAGTGTGGCAAGGTAGATTTAGGGGAATTTAATAATCTAGTAACATTCATTCTTGAAAAGAAAGGCCTTGTGATTTACCTGATTTTATTATATTTATTGAAACATATGATATAAGTTTTTGTAGCAAACATGTAATGTTACAGAAGAAAGCTTCTGTTGGCTCTGTTGATTAATTTCTCGAAAAGTTAAACTAAGGTTCTTTCTTAATGCTATAAAGAGATTCTTTACTTTGCTATGAGACTCGCTTATCAGTCATTTGTCTTGTTACTTGTTTATAACATTTGGCCTATTGCTTACAGTGGACAGTGAATGGCTCACTACGTGTTGGCTTCTTTGTGAGAAAACCAATCAAGAAAAATGAAGAGATAACATTTGATTACAAGTATGAAGTCTATGGGTAAGTATAAATACTTAGTTATAGCACACTATTCACTGTTGCATGGTAACTACTTAAAAGTGGATCAGTGTAATTGTTACAGATTCATTTTTAAGCTTCAAGATTTTAAGTTAATTAAGGTGAAATATAGAAGTTGTGTAGTTCCAAAAATTATGGGTAGCACAGTTGGAATTTACCTGTGTTTGTATAGAGTTGCAGTATTTAGACTGTGACACTAAAAGTTAATTGTTTCCATTATGACATGTTTGCTCTTGCTATTTCAAGTGAGTTCTTATCTGTATCCTATGAAGGGAGGTCAGAAATGCTGTTATAATACTGCTGTTTGTCTTGCAACATTAGAGGTACTTGTATTGTACAATTCTGATAAGAATATGAGAATACTTGTTTTTTTTTCTAGAAAAGAGGCCCAGAAATGTTACTGTGGGACAGCCATATGTCGAGGATGGCTGGGCGGGGACAAGAGGATGGAGCTGAGGTCCACACGCAGGTCTACATCAGTGGATGAATCGGAGAAGAAAAAGAAAGAACAGTTTGATGACAGCGACAAGGTAACTTTAAAATGTGCAGCAATTAACTTGATATTTTCAGTATGAGAACTACCCACTGGATTCAGTTGCCTTGAGTAGTTCTAAATCTTACTCAAGAGGGCTTGACAAATTGAAATGTTAAACTTCTCTCTTGTAACTTCTGATTGAATGCAGAGAAAGAACTTCCAATTTGGAAATAAAAGAAGGCAATTTGTCAGGTGTAGATATGTAAATCAGTAAGAACCCACTCAAGGAAATTCTGGTCATGCATCTGAAAATGGTTCTGATTAAACATGCATGTTATTGTACAATTTTTTTTTTCTCCATCAGCTTGAGGAAGAGATTGAGAGAATGTCTGAACTTCATCAAGGACTGAGGAACAAGAATGACGTGCTGAACATGTGTCGTCTGATGGTGCGAGCCGAAGATCCAGAACACAGGCTTCAGATACTCAGAGTACTTGATGTAAGATTTGTTCTTCACTCTTGTGTTGTTTCTGAGTACTCACTGACCTTGATAAACTCTTTTGACCACTTTCTGAGTACTAAGTGTATTTTTTTTTAATTTTGTGGGATATTCTTTTACTCAATATATCTAGATAAATCTTTACTTTTTGCCCGTTCTTTGTGGCCTTCTAGTTAGGGTGTTTAGCGCACCTGACTACAAATCAGTAGGTTGTGGTCCTGGTTGGGCCTGTCCTGGTATGATGTTACTTGGTGAAAGGGATGTTAAACCTGGGTTCATAAAACTCTTAGCAGAGGGATAGATTTTTAGCAATTTTCTTTCTTTTAAGAGCTGACTACCTTTATGGTCAAGAGATTACTATTACTGAATGATGAGCCTTACTTATAATGTGGATAGGTTCAAGCACTTTACATACTATTTGAAATAGCTGGCAGCCTGTTATCATTGATAGGAGTCATGTACTACACTACAGGTACTTCTCTGGTATAATGAAAGCTTCCCCTGGTAACTTTATAAGGAATGACAGACCATAGAGTAAAACCTCAGTATTAAGATTGTTTATTCTTTCTTAATATTACCATTTCAGATGTGCATATAAACTGACAAAAAATTAAAGTAGATCATTATTTGCTCAATTATATTACAGAATACAGAGGAGTCAGCATGTTTGAGATTGTTCCTGGACTATCATGGTCTTCCTTTGCTGTGGTGTTGGATGGCTGATGTCAAGCTACAAGTCTCAGACCTAAAACATATGGTAAGTTATGTCCCATAGTAATGACATACATTCTAACTGGTTAGGTCTTGAAACACAAATGGTCTTGAATGGCAGGGATATAAATTCACTTTTTCAAGGCATTAGCCAGCTGGGCTTGATACTTTTGAACTCAACGAGCCCAGCCTCAAATACATGAGCCCAGCTTTAAAGCTGAATGCAAGTTCTTTATCATGATGTTTATTTTTAACATTCAACATAAAAAAACTTTCAGGTTTTTAATGTTTTCTGTCAACATTAATGTTTTTTATCTGTTCTAGTACCAGTCATATAGTTTTATATCATTTTAGCCTCTCCAATAAATTCAAACAGTTTTTCAAAAACGGGCTTCAGTGCAATAAGTGTAGATCATTATGTTCACTGTGTATTTCAACCAAAGTCAATTTTTGGTCCATACTTCTATAAACGATTTTGTAGGGTGCTAATTTTTCTCATAGTCTTGAAAATATTTTCTTTTATCAATGTGGGGAGTGTCCGGTTTACTTACGCCATCCAAATATCTCCACATTGTAATTTGTTAGTGTTGTGAAGGCTGCCATTCAGGGTTTACATAACAGCTATTCATTCTGTAAACGGTACCAAATAATAAGTTTACTATACGACACTTTATATAGGTTGCGGTCTCAAAATATACAGAAAAATTGGCTCGCCAATTGGGCAAGAGTCTTTCGAGAGTTGCTGTCCCAGTTGAAAATCTTGTTGCCAAAAATGGGGACTGGGCGAGTGTTAATTTACATCCCTGAATGATCTAAAATGTGTGCTTATAATATCATTCGCAGTCAAGAGGTTATTTGCTCATATTTAAGTAGTACAGTAATTTGCTTTCCTTTTTTTTGTGTAAGGCAAAGTGTCGTAGCATTTCCCCCCAAAATTAACATACTTAGGTTATATCACATGAGAACCATACTTACTTATCTCATCATATAATCATATCATACAGTTAAAGTAACACTAATAGCTGACTGGCTATTTTCAGATGTTGAAGGTTTTAAAAAAGCTGCCAATCACAAACAAGACAATCTTACAAGACAGTAAAATCTTAGACATTGTGACTAAATGGTCCGATACGGCTGATGGGTTTGATCCCACAGAAAGTTCTGATGCCCTTGAGACTACGCAAGAAATAACTGACACAGATAATACAGAAAATGATGATGAGTCAATGTCTACGCCACCAGTAACATCAAATAAAAATCCAGTTTCTATACTTGCATCGATACGGGATAAAAAATCTGTGAAAAAGTCTGTTAAGTTTGCGGAAGTGGAATCTTCATCAGATAGTGAATCGCGTGCTAGTGCCTCCGAGACTGATTTTCCAGTCGAGTCAGTGGAAGGAGATGTGTCAAGTTCATCTCAGACTGGTTCAAGAGTAAAGACAAGACGACAGCTGAGGGAATTGAGAAGAAAGGTTCTGGAGAAAGATTCTGTTGAAGCACAGTCTGAACTTGCTGCAGAAGGGACTCAGTCTGCTGATGCTGACAGCTCATCTGAGAACCAGTCAGAATCTAGTCAGATAGACCTAAAGGAGGAAAATGTACAGGAAAGTGAAGAAAAGACAGAGAAATTAAGTGAAAGTGTGGAAATTAGTGAAGATAAGACTATGGAATTAAGTGAAGAGACTGACCCAGAAAGCAAAACAAGTGTGGGAATATCAGAAAAAGATACAGAAGAGTTAGAAATGATAGTAAGAGCTGCGGAAATCAAAAACCTCGCTTCTGATCTACTGGAACACTGGTCAACTTTAAAGGTAAAGTTAGCTTTTGCAAGTTTAAATAGCTACATCAAAGTTTCATACATAGATATTTAATGAGTACATAATAATGTTTATGAGAAACCGTAAGTCTGTAAGGCAGTGTCAATGGACATCAGAAAATACTTTTCGTAGCCAAACTTTGTTAGATGATTTTTGATGTAATAACCTTCATAAATGAGTGAGACACCAACCAGTGCACAGGTACTTCAGTTATTTAAAATATAGATCAAGTTTCTGCAGACCATTATGAATGTAGACAGCAGAATAACTTTTTTTCTGCTGAAAAGAGTAAAACTGAATATAAAACGAGACCTAAAACATGGAAGTCAGATTTAACTCTGTCAAATTCTTTCAATTCCAGGAAGTGTACAAAATTCCAAAGAAACAAGTTCTAGAAGAAAGGAAGAGGACAGAAAGAGAATTAGGTAGGCATCAGGGACTGTTAGATAGTAGTTTGTACAAGGAGGTTTACTATACTCATACTGAGTACTGAGGTTGATACTCAGTATGCTGGGTCTCTTACTGAATGTTATAGCTTTTTAGCTCACCTGAGCACAAAGTGCTCAAGGTGAGCTTTTGTGATCACCTGATGTCCGTCGTCCGTCCGTCCGTGCGTGCGTGCGACGTCAACTTTTTCTTCAAACAACTTCTTCTCCTGAACTGCTGGGCCAATCTTCCTGAAACTTGACAGGAATGTTACTTGCATGAAGCTTTACCAAAATTGTTCAAATGGTTCAGGTCCATTGCATTTCTAGGCCACAGGAGCTAAAAATAGATTTTCAAAGTTGGAACTTTAAAAATCTTCTTCTCCAGAACTACAAAGCCTGGAGCTTAGATATTTGGTATGAAGCATCATCAGGTGGACCTTTACCAAGTTTATTCAAATCATGACCCCTGGGTCAAAAATGGCCCTGCCCCAGGGGTCACTAGTTTTACATAGAATTATATAGGAAAAGCTTTAAAAATCTTCTTGTCTGAAACCACAAGGCCTAGAGTTTAGATATTTGGTGTGCAGCATTGTCCAGTGGACCTCTACCAAGTTTGTTCAAATCATGGCTCCTGGGTAAAAAATGGCCCGGCCCCGGGGGTCACATGTTTTACATAGAGTTATATAGGAAAAACTTCAAAAAATCTTCTTATCAGAAACTGCAAGGCCTAGAGTTTAGATATTTGGTGTGCAGCGTTGTCTAGTAGACCTCTACCAAGTTTATTCAAATCATGGCTCCTGGGTCAAAAATGGCCCCGCCCCAGGGGTCACTTGTTTTATATAGAGTTATATAGGAAAAACTTTAAAAAATCTTCTTGTCAGAAACAGCAAGGCCTAGAGTTTAGATATTTGGTGTGCAGCATTGTCCAGTGGACCTCTACTAAGTTTCTTCAAATCAAAGCCACTGGGTCAAAATAGGCCCCACCCTGGGGGTCAATTGATTTTACATAGGCTTATAAAGGAAATCTTTAAAAGTCTTCTTCTCAGAAACCACAATGCCTACAGCTTAGATATTTGGTATGTAGCATTGTCTAGTAGACCTCTATCAAGTTTGTTCAAATTATGTCTCCTGGGTCAAATTGGCCACGCCCCAGGGTTCTCTTGATTTACATATACTTATATAGGAAAAACATGAAAAATCATTTTTCTCCAAAACTAATAGGACTAGACCTTAGATATTTGGTGTGGAGTATTGTGTTGAGAACCTTTACCAGTATTGTTTATATGTTGGCCCCGGAGTCAAAATTGGCCCCACCCGGGGGGCCCTTAATATGTAAAAAAAGCAATATTTAAAAATCTTCTTACTGGAAACCTCAATGCTTACAGCTTAGATATTTGGTATGCAGCATTGTCTAGTGGATGTCTACCAAGTTTGTTCAAATTATGTCCCCTGGGTCAAAATTAGCGCGCCCCAGGGTTCTCTTGGTTTACCTATAGTTATATAGGAAAAACATGAAAAATCATTTTTCTTCCAAACTAATAGGACTAGACCTTAGATATTTAGTCTGGAGTATTGTGTTGAGAACCTTTACCAGTATTGTTTATTTGTTGGCCCCGGGGTCAAAATTGGCCCTGCCCCGGGGGCCCTTAATATGTAAAAAAGGCAATCTTTAAAAATCTTCTTACTGGAAACCTCAATGCCTACAGCTTAGATATTTGGTATGCAGCATTGTCTAGTGAACCTCTACCTAGTTTGTTTGAAAAATGTCCCTGGGGTCACTATTGGCCCTGCCCGAGGGGTCACAAGTTTTGAATAGCAGTATAGAAGAAAATCTTTAAAAATCTTCTTGTCTAAAACCACAAGGCCTAGAATTTTATAATTTGGCATGAAGCAAGCTTTATCAAGCTTTTTGAAATTATTAGATTAGGTTAAAGGTCATGGAGGCTAAAAATAGATTTATCTACTGTACCTCGTAGAGCCTTCATTTATAGACCAATATCTTTGATATTTAGTATATAGGTTCCTTGCATGGATGTCTACCTATGGGTAGGGTTTGAGGTCACTGGGTCAAGGTCAAGGTCACCATAGCTTATGATAGATATTTCTACTTTCTGTCATAGAGCCTTTATTTATTGACTGATATTTTACATATTTGGTTTGTAGGCACTTACATATTTTCAATTAAAAAATGAAATACTGCTTAACAGCAAACCTACAGCCAAAGTACTCAGGTGAGCGATCCAGGGCCATCATGGCCCTCTTGTTTAGTTATAAAGTGCATGAATGTCTCACTTGCTATTGGAAATCTTTGGTCAGTCACAAAGTTTGACTCCATTTGTGAGAAAGTAGGCATATCCTGGTCCTGTACATCATGAAGGTCAAGGTTTAGGCTACCACTGTAGGTACAGCTGAATACTGTTAAGAAGCACGAGTTAGACCAAACAAAATAAGGAAGTATGAATACATGCAATATTTGGTTTATTTCATAAAAGAAAGAAAAACAACCTTATGTTACTTCAGCATGGTGAAATATTTAAAATGAACAGTGAGCCAAGTCCTGTCATTTAGAATGAATTTTAGTCACAAAATGGGGCTTCTGTACTCAAAATGAGGCTGATGATCCCAAAGTGAGGCTGAAATGCTTTAGAAGAGATTGCAGTACTCAGAATGAGGCTTAAGTGTTCAAAATAAGATTGGTGTGTTCAAGATAATGATGAAAAATTCACAACAAGGATGTAGTGTTCAAGATAGTGTTAGTCAAAACAAAAAGTTTCTTAATTCATTTAATTATTATGTAATGTTTGTATTATTTACAGATTCTAACTATGAGAAAATTGCAAAGATTGAAGAAAGAAAGAAGAAAGGTAAGTTTTAGTTGCATAATGTCTGCAAGACCAGTTGAAAGCTTCTTGAAAAGCATACAGTTTATGTTCAAGTCGTCTAATTTACTCACCAAAAGGAGATATTTTGTGTTTGTATTTTTGTACAAGGTTCCAAGAGTTCATTCAAAAGTGGTTTAATTTAATGTTGTCTCATTCCTGTATGTTGAATAGACTTATTCGGTTTACCTTGATAAGTAAAGTGAAGAAAAACATTTTAATGTAAATATGATACTTGCTTTAGTTTCTGGCTGGGACACAGTGAAGGCAAGAAAGAGGAAGCGGGAACCAAGTTTTAAGGACGATACTGATGATTCAGATTCTAATACAACCTCTAGGTAAGTGGGGTTACTGAGAACTTTATACTTGATGCTAACAAGTCATTTCAGGACAATATTGCTTGATTCACCTTATCTGCGTTTTTAAAGTTTGCCAGCATGGGTTTTAAAGAATCTTGTTTACAATTATTTATCTGATCATTTCATGTTTTATAGTAGCTTGGTTCCTTGTCATGAAGTCTTGTGTTTGAGACTCTAATAAGCTGTAGGCTTTGGTGAAAATCATGCAAAGTTTAAGAATTTATTTCAAACAAAATGAGAATGTCATGATTTATTGGTTAAGTCTTCAAAAGTTGCCTTCATGTATTCCTTTACTTAGTAGCACATTCTTTGTAATAATTCTAAAAGTTGCTGAATATCTTACCATGATTTTAACATTGAGATAATATATCAGCAGTCGTGACAGTTATACATGTACTTTGCTTTTATTCCTTGCAGAAAGCATTTCCTGGTCACTCCACCACGAATGAGCAAGTCAGAAAGACGTCAGCTGTTTGAAGCACAGGTCAAAGCGCAGGACGAGTTACAGCGCGCCCAGGAGCAGATGCAGCAAGAGCAGTACGAGCAGGAGCAGCTAATTCAGCAGCAGCATCAGCGGCAACTCATGCAGGATCCCGCGTTCTGGTACTATGCTACGCAAGATCCCAACTTCCTGCCGTCCATAGGTATAGATCCTCATCAGTTCTTACATCAATGTAAGTATTTGCTGTTGTGTTTGGAATTATACTAGTCTAGGAAATGAATGCAATGGGTTCAATTTAAGCAGTAAGTTTATAAAAGGAACTAGGAATTATGTTTTTCACATTTCTTCAAACTTATTATACAGAATTTGTAAAACTTTCAAATTATGGTTAGATTGCAAAAGTTAAATTACCTGTCAAAGCCTGCAGTTACTAGACAAAGAATTTTCTTTTTAAAGATAATTTTATTTCACTGTGTACCTTCAGTTATAAAATGATGTTTCAGACTGTTCTTATTTGGACAGTGGAATTTTAAGTCAGTCATTCTGTTGTTTTAAGAATGCTGGATTATAGAAGACTAGAGAGACATTACAAAAAATTCATGCAGTTATTTTATACTGTTTTTTTAATTATTAGAAAGACTATTTAATTATTAGAAAGGCTATTTAATTATTAGAAAATATTTAATTATTAGAAAGGCTTCTAAGTGCTCTGACTTCTTGAAACGTAAGGTTATATAAACATTTTGAATCTGTTACAGTGGCGATGGACCCTGCCTTGTTACAGCAACTGATGGCCACAATACCTAACTTCCAGCAACAATTAGAACACCTTACATACATGTACCAGCAGGCAGTGTTACAGGTAATGTTATTGATTGTTGTTGAAATGTATCATTGTGCTTTGATGCAACAGGAGTGAAAGTCTGATGTAAGAAAATATTGAACCAGACCATGCTGTCTAATTTGTTCATATATGTTATGTGATACGTTGTTATAAGCTTGCCAATATATGAAGGTAGAAACTTGTGTCCTGGCTTACACAAATTATATATGTGCAGATTTAACACCCAGACATTGACTTATGAACCGACTTAACGCTGGACGTGTTTTCTTTTCTTTTTATCTTGGATGTTGACATTGTGACAGGACAGAATCTCCATAACAACAAGTGATTTAAGTTTTCTTATGAACATGAAAGTTCGTAACAGAAAGATGTAATGGCTGTTGGAATAAACCGTCCAGAGCAGGATTCGAAGTTGTGTCATTTCACATCGAAAAGTGATGCAGAATCTATTCCCAGATGCATTTGTCAGAGGTTGTATTTATACAATTATAGCCTGGTGTGTACTGGTCCATTACAGTTGTTAAATACTCGCTGTAAGGTGTAGGTGTTATAAGGAGAGTTTGAATAAAATGCAAATTTTCATAAACTACAGGCCAGTCAGTTTGAGATGACGGCAATGCCAGAACAACCGGCTGCTGCAGAAGACGAACCCATGACGGAACAGCACATAGCTTTCCTTCAACAGGTATGTGTTACGCATTATCGTAGGTGACTTACACAGCAATATAACAAGATAAGTGAACTGAGGGTAAAAGTGTTTGATTTTAGGAGATAGAAATTTTTAGCTGTATTGTAACAAAGGAAACACTGTTTTAACATTAGCCACAAAACTTGGTAACACTTTCTGAAGAGTGCATGATTTATGTCATTTTGTCTCTCCTCAGGCATGAAGGGGACACAGGTTTTGTTGAAGTTGTCTCTCCATCCATTGCAAACTTTGTGTCTTTAATAATTCCAAGTATAATTGTTACATTGATGAAACAAAGTTTAAACTTTGTTAAGTACCAAACAAAATTGTGCATCTGGGTTTTGCATATTGCTGTGTTGACTGTAGAGTTACATCCCTTTTTAAAATAAAAAAAAATGGCAAATTGAAAGAGCAATTGTACTTGCAGAAAATTTTAAGCATTTATTTTTTGTCATTTATCAGGTAGAGGCATTCAAACAGCAGCATCTAGAGCCAAAGAATCCATTGTCCACTGTGGAAGAGGAAGACATTCCCCCACCCCCCTCACCCCCAAAAGGCAAAGCCATAGTACTGCCTCCAAACTGGAAAACTGCCAAAGACTCTGAGGGCAAACTGTATTACTATCACACTGTTACCAGGTAAGTTATATGGAGATTGTTTGACTTCTGGAGTACCAGTCTGAAATTTGAGGCATTTGGTTGGCAAGAAATCAGTTTGGTTTTAAATTTGACTTATCAATTTCTATCATTTAGAGTAAAATATTCTGTGAAATAATTAAGTGTAAAGTGACTGAGAAATTCAGAGATATTAAGAAAAATATTTATAACACGTGGAACTTAAAGTTTCAAACTGAATCATTTACTGTTTTAAAGTTTTATGCAGTGATTACATGTTTGTTGGCAAGTAAAAGATGATTAATTACAGTTTTCTTTCAGTCTGCCAAACTGTATTGACTTCTTAATGTAGTGAGTATTAAGCTGAAGACTGATTGGTTTGAGATTAAAGGTTTGTTTATGTTTGACTGAAGTTACATTTTGTAGAGAAAACCTTTAGACATCAGTTTCCATTTATTTTCACAGACAAACCCAGTGGGACCCTCCAACTATAGACACAGGGGAGCATGCTGATGATATGGACCTGGGAACACCAACTCAAGATGACACAGTATCCAAGGTAATTATTCATTGCAGAGAGTTTGTCATTGCATATGTAGTTTTACAAGTACTTAGTGGTGTGGGCATATAATCTTTTGGTATTGGTTTGTAGTAGATAGAAATGGCTGCCCATATACTCAGTATCACAGATTTAGGAATGTTACGACCGCTTCTTAATTTATACAGTTGAGGTCTGAATGCAAAAGAAGTGCTGTATGCTTCTTGGTGTTATAGCACTAAAAACTTACTTGCATTTACCCCTTGAATTATAGTTTGTGTGATTCGAATATTATATACGCTTCTTTCAGCTTATATAAATCATTACATTACTACTAACTACTAGACATATAATTGATAAGTTCATTATTTATTAAATCCTAGCAGTTTTTGTCTGTAAGAAATTATGGATTATTTTCTTCACAAAATATTGAGCTACCACCTTTTTTTAAAAAAAAGAAAAGAAAAGTGCAATCTTTTCTGGCCTAGTTGCATAAACTCAGACACTGTAAATTAAATGAATTGCTCCATCTGTACAGTGTTTTAAGTATGACAAAGTGTTTCTGAAACTGAAAAAAAGGCATCTGTAACTCTGTTCTTAATGAGTCTGAATTTATGCTCTATGAAAGAAGGTTCAATTCACTTTTCTCATATGCATATTTTTGCCTGTGTTTTATAGTATTTTGTTCCATCAAAGTTTGGCTATGTGGAGCCAGAACGTGTAGAATCTAACACAGTATTGGTAAGACTAACCATTGTACACTGTTCACTACTGTGTTCTTGTTTTTCACTCACTTCTCTGTTCACAACAGCTACATTGAATTTGAAAATTACTAGCATTAGTTTTTGTTCTGGTTTTTTTTTTCCATTTTCTTGTTCAAAAGCTGCTTTTGTATTTGAATGTCATTTTTGTTTGTAAATATGTATAGTATAAAAGAAATTAGATGCATGTTTTTGGTTTAAGCAAACTTTTGTTAATGTTGTGGTTTCTGTTTCTTTTCTTACTTGTACAACTTGTGTAGTTTCTGGTAATGCTTGTTAGCTGGCCCTACTTACATGTATGCTAAACATATGTGGGGCATTTTGACTAAAGGAACCTTATGGTGCTTTTGAATGAATGTAGGCATTTCAGTGAACTTTGCGTACTTTAATGTCTAATTCAGAGAGGGAGAGAGAAAAGAGAGAGAGAGATATACGTATTAAAAGTCATATTTTGATAAAAATCACCCATCAGGCCCATTCCGTGGGGTTGCCTATGATTTTCAAGTGCTTTCCAAGTAGTCACTGAAGTTGATCTTGTTAATTTACCAAAGTTGCATGAATAATAAGACTAGTGCATCATTTCTGTTAGTGTTTGCATGCTAAATGTTTTTAGTATTGTTGAAGGCCACATGCTTGATTTATTTTCCAAATCTGCAAAAATTTAGCCTTTGGAATAAATTTACTTTGAAGTCATAAAAAAAATCAGAAGGAAAAAAACAACTAGTCTTTGCCACTAGATATTCAGTATTAAACTGATTTGTGTTCTTATAATAAATCTGGAATGATTAAATGGAAGTTTCATCTATTTTATAAGACGTAATTCAGTCAAGGATACCTTTAAGGCTTGCTATTTTTTACAACTGAGTCTGATTTAAGGCTGTAAGATTATGTCTTTTGCCTGCTATATTTTTATGTCTCCTGCCACAAAGTGGGGTGGGAAACTTTTTGTTTTTGTACTCTCCATCTGTCTGTATGTCACAAAAGCTTATCTGCCCTTCTCCATATGTGCTGGTTGGAATTCAGTGTAACTTTCTTTGATTTATTGGTACCAAGCCTAGTTGAGTGTATCATCTGCATTTTCCAGTCCAGTGATTTTCATCGAAGTTTTGTCCAAATTTGAACAGATATGGGCATATCTCAATAACCATTTGTCTGATTTAAAAAAAAAAAAATCACAGGAATGATTTTTAGCAAGTGTAGTTAACAAGTAGTATTGATGTGTCCTGGTTTGCTGATTTTTAGTGGAATTATGGCCCTTGATTTGTCCAAATTTGAATACATTTGGCATTTCCATAACTGCTGATAAGATTTTGAGGAAACTTCACAGGAATGATTATAAGTAAGAGTAGTTATGCATATTATTGGCTTATCCTGGTGGAATGATTTTTAGCAGAGTTGTAGCCCTTGATTTGTCTGAATTTGAAAGCAGTTAAAACTAGTTTTCTTCATGGTAAATGACTTATAGGGGAAGACATATGTTTTTCTGTAAAACAAGCTCTAGTTTTGTTTTTTGTTTTGTTTTGTTTTTTCATAAAAAAGAATAGTGATTAAGAAGAAAAAAAAAATGGTAGCATTTCAGGCCAGAAATTATTTGGCCAGAAACACACTGCCCTGACAAATTCCAGATAAGTAGTAGTTATACATGATTTAAGAGTGGGAATCAGTGTTTCACTAGACAATCTTGTTTTTATCTTCAGGGCGAACAGAAGGAAGAGAAAGAGAAAACGACTACGGCGGCGGCGGACACGTCCAGCGAGATGTCCAGAAAGCTGAAGGAACAGTTTAAAGCCAAGGTAAGGAACACAGTTTGATATTATGTAGAATTTGTTTGAATGTATACTGAAGTTAGGTATGATTGCCTTCTGTTTGTGTTGTTGCAAACTGGTCATAAATAGAAGCCTCACTAACGGGTTACTGTAGCAGGTAAAGCAGTTGGGCCTGTTTTATGTTAGACTGTATATCACATTAAGTCAAATAAAAATAAAGACTGTATGCTCAGAAAAGGTGAATTCATCAGAAGACAACTGTAAAGTCATTATGTGTTTAAAAGGTTCTGATGTGATGATAGATGTGGCTATGTGAGTGTTTTGTATAATGTCAGAATGTAAGCGAAGCAAGGTAAATGTTTTTGCATGTTTGTATGTTAGCAGTATAATGCTACAGTGACTGCCAAAGTATGAAACTGTAGGGAGCATGAATGTTTTTGATTTTCAAGTATTTTCTGGTAAGTTACAGCCCTAGTAGTTTAATTGAAAGATTGAAATTGACAAATATAGTATGAATGTTACAGTAAATGTTAGAAATGTAATTATCTTACTGATGTTTTTCAGATGTCCTCGTGGATTGTGGTATGCTTGAATCCTTTCCGCAAACAAGATTGTAAAATGGGCAGAGTCTCGTCAACTGAAGATTTTAAACATTTAGCGAGAAAGGTACTTGTATTTTCCAGTATATCAGCTCTGATGAACACACTTGAGCAGTTGTTATCTGGCATTGTCTTTCATTGTACACCATATCTCAATGTTAGAGTTCAGATGACCTCTCCTTTGTTTTGCAGTAACATTTCATAGTTAAAGATTTTTCGATTTACTTTTATGTAATATCGTTACCCATTGATAAACTTTGTGGTTTTTAAGGACGTATTAATGTAACGGAGTAATGGAGAAATTATTTTTTGTTACCTTTAATACTCAATTGACCAATATAGGGATATTTTGAATATATGAATATTTTGCCCTAAGACGAATTGGTCTGAAAACTGATATAGTCAGGGTGTTAAGGATTGCTAATTAGAGCCTGATATTTTTTTTTTTTTTTTTTTAAATACAAGGACAACAGTTCAACCATTTTTAGCCTGTACTCAGATGGTGGCCTTTTTTGTGTGTCTTTTTGACAGTTAGAACCACATCATTACATAATATTTATATTTGTATAAGATCTTACAACAATTGAACCATTTTAATTTACAGCTAACTCACCATGTAATGGCAAAGGAACTGAAACACTGTCGTCATGTAGAAGATCTGGAGGTAAACGAAAATGTGAAATCCAAGGCTAAAGACTTTGTGAAGAAGTATATGGCCAAATTTGGTGCCACCTATAAACGATCAGGGAACTCGCCAACTTACGATTGAAATATATACGGTGGAATTCTATGCAGTATCACAAACATAAAACTGTATGAAATGGAATTAAAACATAAAGTCAGTTTTTAAATTTGCAAACTTTTACAATATAAAAACAGTAGCTCAGTTACTGGAAAATAAGGAGTGATGTTTAACAATAGATCTTAGACGAAAGAAAAATTTTGAATGCTTAAATGTAATTGAGCATTTTCGAGCATTTAAAAACTTTATGAAAGTCTATCCTTTAAGGGTAATGCTATAAAAAGTCTTAATACCATTTCTGTCACAGACTGCAAGCTCTATTTCAGAACTTGCAGCCTTTGTCTGTTATTTTTTTAGAGGATTACTTTATGTCAGGGATGTGTATAAAGAAAAAAATGTTTTGCAAACAATATTTTAATTTTGGTTTTATTCCAAAGAAATCTGGTGTCAGATGTATCATAACTATTTGTTGTGTATAGCACGCTTTTATGTATAAGACGCAGCTAGGAAATACTGGATAATCCTTGATAAACAGCTTAAATTGTTTAATAGGTCGCTGTATAAATAAACAAAATAATGGTTCCTTACTTAAATGAAGAATAGTTATTAAAGAACATTTTATTTTGACATCTAATGATGTAGAGTCGAAGCATTAGGACCAAATTTTGATGTGAGTTTTATACTTTTGATTTTTCTGATGTTTACTTAAGTTGTATATCAGCTTCATTTGTATAATTGATTAACTTTTTATATAAGATATTGTTGCATGAAGTTCTGCTTACTTTGATATTTCTGTTAGAAAGTAATAGATTATAACCGAATTTAAAAGTTTTATTATGAAAATATGTATAATCAAATGTTTTTCATGAGATATGGTTACAAGGTGTAAACAATAATTCATTATTAACGCACATTGAAATATTAAGTCTGATAATTTGAAAAAAAGTGTGAAGATTTAGTTTGGTCATTTTAATCTTGGTGTTCATTTTAGAATATTTGATATGATGGATTTACATAATAATAAAATGTAAATATTAAAGCCGCATAGTACACCATCTTGTCCAAGTTTAAAGTTTTTCCTTAATCAATGGCATGTTAAGATGCCGTTTTTCCTTCTTTTTTTATATATGCATTTAAGGAACATTGATTTTACGTTACGGAGTTGGAACCAACTCTCTGCAGTATTATTATGTTAGTGACTAACTGATTCAGAATTAAACGTGTATAGTGTTGTTGTACAGGTTATTAATGGCACCATCATCATCGTAATCATTGTCACTATCACGATAATTATCCATCATCGTCATCAACATCACACCATCACTGGCTGTTTGAAAAGTAATGGCCATTAAACTTTGTTCATCTACCCATGTGCTTAGTTTAAATTTGCCTTAATTTGTACTGAAACGGACACAACACTCTTAACAAAGAGTAGGTCTTTTATAGAAATAAGACCCTTAACTTGCTTGCTTTCTTATTGTGAGATTACTTAAAGCCGAATACCCTTATATGATATACATTTACTGAAGTATAGATGTCTTAATATGAATATGTACATTTGACAGAAAGCACTTTTTCAGAAATCAAGTAAATTTCAACAGGTGAAACGAGATTTTTTTAAGGCATCAGTGTTTTACTGTAGGTCTGAACTTTTGTACAGAATTGAACTGGTTTTACTATATTGTAAATATATGCTCTTTCTTAAATGTTTTGTAAATAGTTTCTTACAAATCATGGTATATTGAATCGTTTAGAAAAAAACTTACCTTAAAATTTGTGCTGTTTCCTTTATACCATTGACAATTTGTCTTTTTATAAAGGATGTAATAAACGGTGATAATAACATTGACTGTGTTTTGTTTTTATTGCTGTAATAAAGTCTCCCATCATGTTCGGAGAAATACCTGCTTTTTGCTGTCTTGCCTGACATAAATTTTGTCTGAGCAGTTCCTCTGACAGCCCCATGTGGATTTCAACAAAACGTGACACATGGTCGGTGCCAAATCATCAGCATTTTTCGGTTCATTGATTTTCGGCGAAGTTAATTGCCTTTTATGCATTGGCTGTACCGACGGGACTTATTAATAAACCTACAGAAACATAGTCCACGGTCGAGTGGTTAAAGTTACTGCCTTCGAATGATCTAACCTCTCACTGGTGGATCAAGCCCCATTACCGGCCATCTTATGTGAGAAAATGGACAGTTCCTTACAGCGAATGGGAGTCTAGTACTGGTCCTTTCAAGGGAGCAATTGTTACATACACTGCCTGCACGATATGACTGTTGGGAGGGCGTTATAATGTTATTACTATAGTCAGGTTCTGAAAATACAACAATATGTAGATCAGAAAAAAGCGGTGTTCCTCAATAATACACCTTGTTTATATTCTAGATACTGAACCACACTGAAAAGCTGATAATGGTCTCGTGGATCTATTGTATATTGATAAACCAGGGAGTCTCGTGTTCGATCACTTGCTCCACCACTCGGTGATCCCAATGTTCTCGATGAAACGTTCAACCGAACACCGATGTTCCATTGTGAGCATGGAAAGAAGTAGAAATGATTAGTACTGACCGCATGTAGTGTACAGTGTCCTCTAAATCGACCCGAAATAACTAGTCTCTCTGGGCGTTTGTCAAAATGAACCACCCGTAGTGACAACCAACGATAGATCAATGAACCCAATACAAGAATGTCACTATCCTTAAGTGTAGGAATGCATGTGACGAGATATGTTAATAAGTCATGTAATACTTTCATGCCTATTAGCTTTTGTTTAAGATATTCACAGCAGGTTTTAAAACAATTAACCTTTCGGCTTTACTTGTCTTATCTTCTCATTGATTGACAGGACGTGACTGACTGTTACATTATCAAGTTCTTAGATTATGTAAATCATAATTAACAATGCCACACTAGTCTCAGTTTTCAAGTATGTTCTCCAAAGACTATATTTAAATGACGTCAGAATGGAATTCGCGTCCGGGCTAGTAGGAAAGATTTTAACGTTTCACTCGGCATCGGTGCCACAAAACTGCGTCAGAATAGCCATCAATCGTAACAACTCGGACTTTTCCGACGACCTCGTATGTAAGTGTACGAGTACACCAAATGGTAATTCGGCCCGGCTTGAATGAAAAATATAAACAAACATGGCAGAATTCAAGCAGTGTTTGTCTTATGCATTAGAAAAAATGAAAATAAACTTTAATTTAAAGCATGAACAGGTAAAGGATTTAAGAAATGTTCTCAATTTAGCAGACACCATTTGTATTATAAAATAGTCCAATATGGCGCCTACCATATTATTTCCGAGGTGACTTGTTGAAGTCGCCCGAGGTGTTCCGATCGAAAAGCCATGTAACATTGATGTTGCATTAAAGTTTAAGTAGAAACTACCTTTTTGTAAGGATCGTTTTCATAATTTGTTTTGTTTGTCCTTACTTTTTTGTACAAATAGCTTTCTGACTGAGTCTCGTTTTCTGAAGACATAATACATTCACTTACCAAAAGATATCTTCAGCTAAACCATAAAACAATAAAAAAAAACAAAAAACAAACAAACAAACGAACAAAAATGAGTATTTTTTGTAATAATTAAAAGGAATTGAAACTTTTCAAAAACATGGAAAAGAATAATATTTTTGCAGATCGCTTCGTCTATGAAAACGATGTTGTTACACTATGCAATAAATCAAACAGATCATATTTTCTCGTATGATTACTTATCACTCTGTAGAAATGCTTTCCAACCCGCTCGCATATCTTCATAGCAAAATGTTCTTGCGTTTCCCCACAGGCCTGAAAACTAAAAATACCCAGCTCGAAACTAGGACCTACCTACTACATATAGCCCTTCGCCATCCCTAGTCCGCATGATAACAAGTGTTAGAATATATATACTAAGAAATACACTTTAATTTTTTTTAATGAGAGTATAATAGTTATTTTTGCTTGTTTTTGGTGTTGTTTGTTTGTTTCTTCTTTCTTTTTTTTAACCCCATGTGATACATACGTATGTGTACCGCTTACACCATCACACTACATAAAGTGCATTTGAGCTTATAATTATTTTATTATTTTTGTGTCCTTTTCTCCCATTTTTAATTTTCATTTTTCTCCCAGTTACATTCCCCTTCCCCTATTTTATGTCAATTTTTTTGTAAGTTTTATTTTCAAATTTTATTACAAATCGTTTATTTCATTTTTCTTAAATTTATTTAAATTTATTTTAACAGGCTATCATAACTTTATATGTTTAGTTAATATTGGAAAATTAAAAGTTCGAACTGAAAAAAGTGAAAATAACATGTAATTTAATCTTCTTTATAATACTTCTTCTCTATTAAAAAAATGAACGTAAAATCGTGTTTTTCTTAAATAGAAATAAAGCTATTTAAAAATATTGATAAAAGATATGAGCTACCATTTAAACATGAAACTCGTAACGCTATTGTTAAAATCATTGAATGTTTTTGAAATTTAGACAAGACTGAAAGAAAGCTATCATCCAATCGAAAAAAATATTGTGAAATGGTATTAACAGTGTAGGAATAGAAATTGCGCACTTTAGTAGTTAAAATTTGGTATTATTTTGCCGGTTTGGGTTCATTTCTTTTATAAAGATGAAATATAAATACATACAAAATAAAACTTGCATGTGAAAAATGGAAAGCCGGTATGATACTGCATTTTCAACCAATTAAAAAGAAAACGTGTTACACTTATTTCATAGAAATTGAAAAGAAGTTAAATATTTGCTTTGCGTGAATTTTATTGGATGAAATTAGAATATAAAACTGTAGCAGATTGCTTGTACTTTACGTCTGCTCTTATTGTGTGACGTTAAACTCCAAGAAAATGGACCAGGCTTTTCCTAGAGATGTTTGCAAAGCAAGCAAACTATGCATGTTCAGAGAAAGTCATATTCATTTGTGGATATATTTACTTATTTTTTCAAGAATCAGTAAGTATTTTATAATAATTTTCTTCTATAAAGTTATTATATACATTTGATTTTTTGTCGATCGAAAACATTTTTAAACTTTACACACTTAGTCGTAATCCTTACCAACATTGCCAACGATGTAGACCAATATAAGCCGGTACCTACAAGTAGTCTGATCATGGTCTGCACTGTTTGCTGTTAAGTTAATAAGATTTTACCTAATGAACCTATAAATGATAAATGGCACTGATCCAACTGAATGATAGACAAGTTCATTCTAGAAACTGAATGATAGACAAGTCCATTCTAGAAACTGAATGATAGACAAGTCCATTCTAGAAACTGAATGATAGACAAGTCCATTTTAGAAACTGAATGATAGACAAGTCCATTCTAGAAACTGAATGATAGACAAGTCCATTCTAGAAACTGAATGATAGACAAGTCCATTCTAGAAACTGAATGATAGACAAGTCCATTCTAGAAACTGAATGATAGACAAGTCCATTCTAGAAACCGAATGATAGACAAGTCCATTCTAGAAACCGAATGATAGACAAGTCCATTCTAGAAACCGAATGATAGACAAGTCCATTCTAGAAACCGAATGATAGACAAGTCCATTCTAGAAACTGAATGATAGACAAGTTCATTCTAGAAACTGAATGATAGACAAGTTCATTCTAGAAACTGAATGATAGACAAGTCCATTCTAGAAACTGAATGATAGACAAGTCCATTCTAGAAACTGAATGATAGACAAGTCCATTTTAGAGACATAGCAGGATAACGGTTGATAGACATTGTTTAAGCATATAATGATATTTTGTTTATATTGTATTTGATATTGTGGCTATATATTATAACAACAACAACAACAACAAATGCTTTTGCTTTCTTTATTATCTCAGAGGATCTCTCAAAATACTTCATTTTTTATTCTTAGTTCGACAACTTTTAAGCAAATAATGATATTTTTATATTAATTATATTTATTGTTGTTGTTATGTAACAACAAGGATAAGACACTTGTCGTTTCTCGTTTACTTTGGCATGTTTGGAGGATCTCTAAATACATTGCATGTTTCAATCTTAGATCGACGATGCGATCTCTTATTTTTTGGGACAAAATCGATAACGATCAAAATGAAAGTAAAACAGAAGAGGAAAAAGACAGTGTCAATGATCTTGATAAATAATATAGATAATTCTATATAAACTACTCTTTCAAGAGTAATTAAGATTGTTCACAGGGGTTTCAGAGTACACATTAAAATCAAACGTTATTGCCTTAGACATGAAACACTCGATACGAAAGTGCTCCCTAAATTTCTAAAAGCTTTCTATGCTTCCAAATGTAACGTAACAAAGACAAAACGTGTCAACATTCGCAACTCCATGACCATGTGAATTTAAAGGCATTATTTTTATAGTCATGTGTTCTAAGAAAGACAAAAATGTCAAGGAAGTAAGAAGAAAAACAGACAAAGCGGTCAGAAAAATAAGAAAGAAAAAAAAGAGAAGTCAGAAAAACAAATAGACAGAGAAGTCAGAAAGACAAATATGTCAGAGAAGTCGAGACAACAAATATGTCAGAGAAGTCGAGACAACAAATATGTCAGAGAAGTCGGAAAGACAAATATGTCAGAGAAAAACAGACAGAGAAGTCAGAAAGACAAATATGTCAGAGAAGTCGGAAAGACAAATATGTCAGAGAAGTCAGAAAGACAAATATGTCACAGAAGTCGGAACAATAAATATGTCAGAGAAGTCGGAAAGACAAATATGTCAGAGAAAAACAGACAGAGAAGTCAGAAAGACAAATATGTCAGAGAAGTCGGAAAGACAAATATGTCAGAGAAGTCGGAACAATAAATATGTCAGAGAAGTTGGAACAACAAATGTGTCAGAGAAAAACAGACAGAGAAGTCAGAAAAACAAATATGTCAGAGAATTCAGATAGACAAATATGTCAGAGAAGCCGGAACAACAAATATGTCAGAGAATTCAAAAAGAAAAATATGTCAGAGAATTCGGAAAGACAAATATGTCAGAGAAGCCAGAAAAATAAAAAGACAGAGAAGTCAAATATTAAGATAGACAGAATGTTTTGAAAGACAAAAAACAGAGAGACAAAGAGAACAGAAACAGAACAGAACAGAAACTTTATTTCATTTGATTTGTACATAGTACATCATCATTTACAAATTATCATAAATACAATTTAACAATATACATCTCGTTGCAATCAGTGGAATAATCGAAATAATATATATTAATATAAAGTTTTCTAATATCTGTATAACAAGGACATATGGTAATAAAAAAAATGAAATTCATCTTCTATATCCCTTGAAGAACAACACTGACAGTGGCGGTAATTTCTTTGTTCTCTATTTCTAGCATACCTATACCAATTTGTATTCTGAGACAATGTGCAGAAATCCTTAGTCTTGTTCTTAATCTTCTTAAATAATCAGGCAACATGTCAAGATAATCTTTATCACTAAAATTTAGTTTACACACATTATATAATTTTAACACAGAACTTGTTTCCTTAGATACATGCCACACTTGTATGTAACAATCAATAATTAATGCGTTGTCTAAATATCTGGATAAAGTACTTAAAGTCATAAGCATAAAACATAAGGATTATTCCAAACTTGTAAAAACATAATCGCGCAAAAGCCTTTTTACATTTGATACCCAACTACCTAATCCATCCCTTATTGCTATCATTTAAAGATAAATGATAAACTAAATAATATTGTCCGTGTTTAATAACTTAAATCATGACTATGTATATATAACTAACTCTCCATAAACACCAACAGAACAGGAATTCGATCTTACCGACACATCTTTTTACCAAATTTCAAATCTATCCTTTCTATTTGTTTAGATTTTTAAAGCCCTATATTTCTGCTGAATAATTCAAAATTGAGCCAACAAAAGACTAAAAAAGCTGACATAATAACTTAGGTTTAATACTATACTTTTTACAATTCAAAATTAAAACATTTAACACCTTTATTGCTTTACTTGCAATATATTCCTGATTCAGAGTAAAGTTGTCAGTATAATTGAAAACTTTTCCTAGAAAATTAAAATCATTTACCACTTCAATATCAATACCATGATATGACTAAGACTCATTACGTAATAAACCTCCTCTTTTTCTAAATGCAGCAATTTTTATTTTATCAGTAGTTACCTCTAAACCCCAACTTTTAAAGTATTCGTGCAATTTATTTGAATACATATACAATTCTTGAGGAGTTTTACTTATTATTACCATACCATCAGCAAATAACAACAAAAGTAAAATAAGTTCTTCTATATTGGGTCTGAAATTAAGATTATCCTGTGAAAACAATTCCAGATCTTTTACAAATAAAGAAAAAAAAAGTACACGAGACATTATCTTCCCTTGTCTTAAGCCCACAACATTCGAAATAAGAGAACTATTCATTATATGACCGAACACAGGAATTATATTTTTGGTACGTGTCCTTAATAATTCTCAATATTTTTTTCTTGTATTCCAATTTTATACAATTTCATCAATAATGCATTTCTATATATTGTATAAAAACATTTATATAAGTTACAGAGAAGTCAGAAAGACAAACAGAAATAGAAGTCAGGAAGACAAAAAGACAGTTAAGTAAGAAAGACAAATATGTCAGAGAAGTCAGAAAGACGAACATGTCAGAGAATTAAGAAAAAAAAAGAAAGGTCAAAGAAGTCAGCAAGTCAAATAGACAGAGAAGTCAGAAAGACAAATAGACAGAGAAGTCAGAAAGACAAATAGACAGAGAAGTCAGAAAGACAAATAGACAGAGAAGTCATAAAGACAAATAGACAGAGAAGTCATAAAGACAAATAGACAGAGAAGTCATAAAGACAAATAGACAGAGAAGTCATAAAGACAAATAGACAGAGAAGTCATAAAGACAAATAGACAGAGAAGTCATAAAGACAAATAGAAACAACAAGTTAAAGAGCAAAAGAGTATATAAAAATTAAGGAAATCAGATATAAGAAAAAATAAACAAAATCAGAAAAAGTCAAAAAGACAGACAAACAAAATGAGTGATAGACAAACAGGTAGAAAAGCAAGAAATCAGAGAGGCACAAAATCAGGGATATCAGATAGACAAAAGGAATTAATGGTTAAATGGCAGGTTGCGATTGTGCTCTAAATGAAATTTAGTTTGGTGTTTTTTTTTTTTGTTTTTTTTTTTTGTTTAACGCCAGTTTTAACAGCTATGGCCATATTCCGGCGGTCAGTCCCCATTACCAGTGTTCCTGGGTATCTAACCAGTTTACTAACCAATTTCGCCGCAAGTGACTGGCTACCTCCTCTCTTGCTTCAGAGGTGAGCGAGAAATGATCTATAGATTCAGTATCTGAGAACAATTATCACGGATAATGGGGATTGAACCGGGATCGTCAAGATAGACAATTCAATGCTCTACAGATTGAGCTAGCCGGACCGGCCTAAATGAAATTCAGAGAGATCTAGAAATGTCTTACTCTGTAGGTACAAAATAAAACCTTCCTAATAAATAAACATCAAACTATATCATTAACATTAAAAAAAATCAATACACCTGAACTTTGGTATTAGAAAAAAAAGTAATAAAAGGCTAATTGAAATACGCTCGTAAGTGATTGTAGATTTAAATATGGATTTTTTATTATTATTTAAAAAAGACATCAAATATTTATGTTATCTGGTTTTCGTTTGAGATTTAAACAGCTCTTTTCAATTTAAATACTGACAAAGCTAATACCTTAATGATTTATTGCACCAAGTGTTCAATGTACAGCCATTCTGCTATTTCATAGTTATTATACGAGTCGAAGAGGTATTCAAAGATCTGGCTAAAAGACAACAAAGCTTGTAATACGAGGGGCGTTCAATCTATTCGTAGACTGTGCCAATAACTTTTTTTAGTCTACGAATATATTAAACGCCCCTCGTATATTCTATAACATGTTTGACAAGAATTTTAAGTTGCTGTCTTTTAATGCTTATTAAAAGAGAACAACCATGTATTACTGAAGCTGGAAAAAACGAATAAAACCATGTATGGATGAAATTTCACAGAGTTTGTGATGCGTGGCGACGAAGCGGATTCAGTAATAATTGTTAGTTCTGCCAACTCGATTTGTCCTTAAAAGTAATCTCGTTGGTAATTTAAGGTCAAAGGTTACACCAAATATACAATACTTTTGATAAGCACAGTATTTAATATTTTGAAAAAATAAAAAGTATTACTCCGTTTTATTTCAGAAGCGAATCGCCGGATGTTTTTGTGACATCAGAGTGATATTATGCCTTACATATATGCATCTTCAATGCTTTGGGGAATCTGTATCATATAAATTTCTTTTTTTCGTTATATTTTGATTATCGGACGTCATTAATTAGTTAGTTTACAGAAATAGTAAATTCTAATTGTATTTTTGTCTTACATTTAACTGCGTTAAATTGCATTTTGTAGATCTACTCACAAAACAATGCAAAATAACAATTTCCAAAACACACTATAACAGGCCAATTTTATGAGTCATTTTGTTCTGTTTCCAGCGATGGTGGAATGTGTTTACAGTGCCGCTAAAGAAACAGAAATTAGGTCCGAGACGGTGTTAGCTGCCGGATATGACATGATTTCAAGACCCGACGCAACAACTAACATTAAAATTGGAATCAGTGTCCTTGCCATTGACGAACTTGTAAGTCTTTTGTGCTTGACCAGTTGGTCCATTGTTTTAAGCATGATCAGGAAATGCATGTCTTGTTTGTCAATTTGTTTGTCGCGTCTCACCTCTTACCTTTTCTCTTTTTTTACATTTTTTTATGATTCGTTCTAACTGCAAACATATCCTCTTCTTTTTATAAAATAATGTTACTAGTTACTAGAAATGCAAAAACCAATGGGTTTTTTTTTTGTTTTTGTTTTTTTTTGTAATTTTTTTTTATTTTTTTATTTTATTTGTTTTTTACTAATTCGAATTAGCCTCTGTCGACTAAAATATCTATAATTCATGCTCTTTGGATTTTCAACAAGAACCGATTTCAATACTCGAAGTAAATTTCGAAGTAAATTTCGAAGTAAATTTGAATCGAGTTCTCCCAAGATGTAAACTGCAAAGATAAGCCATGCAGTAAGATGATACAAAAACAACACGTGATCTCGAAAATCAACCATTTTCTTTGGCTTACTGGTCGGTGTCTGCCTGCGGGACAGGGGTGGGGTGTCGAATGTTCCATTGCTGTCAGAGTCTAGTTCTGACGTTAACAGTTGGTGAGCCGCCGGCAAATTTTACCCATTTATGTCTAATGGAATGATGACTTTACAATTGGTGTGACATTATGTGAAACAAACATTTGACTTCGTTTCTAAATCAACGTCTACATAAAGTTTATTTATTTATTCATTTATTTATTTACTGACTTACTTGCGTACATACCTACTTACTTACTTTCACATACTAACTTTCACTTACTTTCATTCACTCACTCACTCACTCACTCACTCACTCACTCACTCACTCACTTATTTATTTACTTACTTACTTACTTATATACTCACTCACTCACTCACTCACTTACTCACTCACTCACTCACTCACTCACTCACTCACTTACTTACATACTCACTCACTCACTCACTCACTCACTCCATTTTTATGTGGGGAAGATCGGAAAACAGTTACAACCAATTTTACAAAGGTTAATGAAAGTGGCGGTAATAACCCTAAGGAAGAAAGTTTTCAGGAGATCAATTCTTCACTTGTTTTCGTGTTAATTGCAAGCGATAATTCAATTCAATGAATTGTTCGATTAAAGAAAAGAAATCCTGGCCTTCTGTAACATATCTACTGGTCATGAAAAGCAATTAAAGAAATTCAATAAAAATGTATAATGTCAATATTTGATTTTGGTGGACCAATTTACAATTAGGCATAAAGATAAGTTAACACACACAAAGTGAATTAAATTATATCAGTACAATGCTACAGCAGACAGGAGAAACAATCAAGGACTGTTAACACATATACGGAGAATAAAATCCCCCACAAGAATGAAACCCACGGCCTCCCGTCCTAAAAATGATCTTTTCTCGTATCAAGTTGCAAAATTTCAAAAAAGAAGTCAATGGCCAATTGGTTATCTTTCTATGTAATCAAAGGCCAAGGTTAGTTATATAGCCTTACTGTCATATTTCTGTAGGTGATATATTTGTTCGTTAAAATTTATGAAATAGATAGTAATCTTAATGATCTTTGAACATATTTTTTGTGATCTTCTTTTGAAACCCATTTGTGCGTTAACGTATTAAAATTGCTGTTGGGTTGAAATACCTTTTAACCTCGGGTCGGTAATTCCTATTATACACATTTTAAAAACGCAAGTTCGAAATTTCGAAACAAAAATATAAAACTTACATTCAATGTTATTGTTATTTCTTGTAATTTATACCTCGTTACTTATTCTTTTAAACACACATAAGAAAAACAAGAATGAAAGTTGCAATGGTCACTTTGTATCACTGTCACCTATCAATGGACGAAATTCAGGGTTCATGATTATAAACAAGCTAACTTGTTTTACAGCTATTGAGTAAAATACAATGTATCTTTTTTCCCTTTTTTCTTCGTTTCTCCTTTGTTACTGGTCCAGATAGTATTTGATATTAAAACCGAATAATTTGATACGCCTGTGTCTGTGGATGTGGTCCAGTGGTAACGAGGGTCCCGAGTTCGATCCCCCGCTCCTCCACTAACATTACTAACAGTCTTTCGGATGAGACTTTAAACCGAGGTCCCATGTATCAGTGCTATACACTGAGCATGTAAAAGAACCAGGAGTGTCTCTGGAATGGGATGCTTTCTGTATTTTGCACTACCCCCACCACATAAAATAACTAATCTCTCCAGGGGGCGTCGGTCATATGGGCAACCGGTACCGACGTAAAATAAGCTTAAATAGAGAGAGACGCCTGTGTAAATTAATATAGTAGCAGATTAGCGGTCTATTTGTAACTTGTAACCTAAGGGTCGCGAGTCCGATCATCTTCTCCACTAACACTACTAAATGCATTTAGTTTGCGGGGTTAAAACGAAGTCCGTGTCCTCGTTAAACCCAGAATCGAGAGCTCCACCAGCCCGCTCCTCCACTTATACAATAAAGTGTCTTTCGTTCAAGGCTTTAAACCGAGGTCCGATTAACTGGACATGTAAACGTATCTGGAATGGAAAGTTTTTCTCCAAAAAAAAAAAAAAAAAGAAATAAGGAAAAAAAAAACAACTTCTTTTGTCAGTTTCATTTTCAGTTGTCATCAAAAATAAAGAACGTGAACAGACTGGAACTATATTACGTCAAGTACAACAAATCTTATGGGCCTTTAAAAGACATGTCAGAAATTTTGTCTTGTATAAAAGTATTTCTGAATGGCCTTTAAGACTTTTGTTAAACAATTTAAAGAAATAGAAAATAGACCCTATGCTATATGTGTATGAGAGCTGTTAAGATCACCATGGTTGGCCTACATTGCCAAATATTTTGAAATAATAAAAACATTTGTATCATATGACAAACACGGTAAAATACAAATATCAATGCTGTTTTCATTACTGTTTTTATTGTTGTTGTTGTTTTCAAACAAACAAAAAAACAATAAAAAAATCATTCTATCACGTCAGAGCTGCATCTTGTGGTCATAATCGCCCGCTGAGTTTTTAATAGTCTGAGGGCTTTAGCGACCCGGCTTCGTCGCGTATCATCATTATCATTATTTTTTGTCCCTCTTTTTGTAGCTGTTTTTTATCTGTGTAAGGTTTTTTTTTACATATTTATACAGCGAATTAATTTGATCGAATTTTGAGAAAGTATTTTATGTAAGTCTATCAGTAGGTATTTGTAATTCTTGTCCTTTAAGATATTAGCGTCCCAGTTGTATTTTAAGAATACGTATCTCTAGTAAGTAAACAGAAATACTGTTGAAACATGTGTTAAAGCGCAATGTATATATTACTTTTTTAATCTTTTTATATCTTTTACAGGATCTTCGGAGCCAGAGTTTTCAAGCGGCGGGCTGGATGACGTTTGTAAGGACTTATCTATTTATATTACTCCAAAGCCAAGTTCTACAAGTTCTAAGTATTTGATGATTGTCATTTTGATTATTGTCTGAAATTTTCGAGAATGATTACTAAGGACTCACTAGCAAACCTTCTGCCTTGAATCCTCTGTCTAAGTGAGCACTTGTAAGGTAGAAAATGTTCACCAAAAGAACTTGGAAAATCTGTTAATGAAACGAAGTCAGCCATATTGTCGAGTTTGTCGGAGGTTTTAAAATCTCGTGACCACGTGACTTGTGGGCGGAGCAATAGATAAATTTGCGTCATGTTAATTCGGAACGAAATACTTAAATAATGATGAACGCAGTCTTTCTCTTTAATGCAATAAAATATTGTAATTATATTTAGATTTGAAATGTAAGGGTAAGTTGATAATAAGCTGCTGTTTGGAAGACCTTTGCTCATTTGCTCTGAGTTAGCCTTTGCTTTATGTTATTGCAATTCAGTTTTTTTACGTATATATACAAATAAACTAAAGAATAGATTCAAATAAAGGAACCTATAACACCTCAGTCAAATTCCCTAGTTCAATCACATTGTCCCAGGTTGAAATTGTTGCTCTATTCATACACCTCGGCCTAAACATGTACATAGTAAAGGTTGCCTTTATCTGCAAAACTGATCCATTTATCGAAAACTAGGAATGGACCGACAGTCGTTTGACCTGGACCCCTGCAGCGAAAGATGACATTGAAGAGATATTCTCTAAGCCGGGGGATATATGGAAACCGGAAGTGGTGGTCGACAATGCGTACGTAACATTTTTTTTCTTCACTTCTTACTTTATTCGTCGTTCGTACCAGTTGCAGAAAACAGCAACGCTCAAAATACAATTTAGGGCTTTTTTTCCAGACTTTGTGTGATAGTTTAAGATACAACAGTCCAGTTACTTCCTTTGTTCTTCTTCATTCTTAGGGCAGAGTGTTGATATAAAATCCCATTTGAAAGTTCGTAAGTATTGTCGAAGGAAGAGAGGGACTCGAATCTGCGCCCATTAAAAACGCATTTCACCTTGCCACCACCGTAAATGATCAAAATTGAATTTAGTATGTTAGAGCATGCATTTGTAAAATAACAAAATGGCATCACGACGTCCGTTGACGTTTTGCAGAGACGTTAGTTGTAGCATTTTTTCTTTTTTGACGTATCGCAGGAAAGTGTGTATTAAAACACTGTATGTATGACAGCGAATTATGGCTTAATGTCCTACTTTAGGGGTTTCACTTATTTGATAACAAACAACTACACTTTTGGGTTCCTGAAAATATACTTTTAAAAAAATGATGAGTCGGTCATTTAGTTCTTTCAATAATCTTTTCATAAGATCGTGCGTCTGATGTGGAACTACATTCGATCCATTTTATTTCCTGAGTGAATCGCTCTTACTGCATTTTTATGCATTTTTGGGCCTTTTTGACTACGAGGTGACTTCCAAGGAAAGTTTTGGAGATGGCTGATTATTCATGTCTTTAACTATGACGTCACTCCCAATCTATACTCAATGCATGCACTACATGACTTATTTTAGAATGGATGAACTAGGGATCATCTCAGACAGTAACCTTTATCTGCGGATCAAGTATGACGGCACAGTAGAATGGGAGCCCCCTAGATTATTTGTTACCCATTGTCAGGTGAGTATATTTTCTCAGACGATAAATTTAAGTTTATTTATTCTCAATACATACAAAACTTTATTGAAACTTGTTCTTACTCAAATTTTACAAGTCCCTTTGACCGATGAAATAACACGACTGAACAGGAACGCAACCTCTTAAGAAGTCCAAAATTGCCGGTTTTAAGGAATAAAATTGTCGTTTTGAGTTTACCTTTGAAACGTCGCAAAGTAGGACTATCGAATCTCATTTTCAAATGCGGTCGGTTTTTGGTTGTGACAAAATGCCTTGGAAAAATAAATACTATTTGTCTGATAAATGTTTTTCATTGTAAAATTATTTACTTGGGCATTTCATTTGATGGTTTGTATTTAAGACACGAGATAATTGCGACTTCTTTAACAAAACACATTTTTATCTTCTTTAGGTTGACATTACTTACTATCCGTATGACAAACAAAAATGTAATATTGATATTGCCGGATGGGGCTACACCGCCGACGAGGTATCTCTAGACACCATTTCCTCACCTGTAAACTTGGATGACTTCGAGTAAGTCATGTTATGCAATACATCAGGAGCGTAGCAAGATGTATTTTATAGATTGAAGAACAAACCTGTAATTATGACTTGCATGATTTAATGATCTTGCCTTGTAATGTAAAGTCAATTATAACAAGTGTATTTGTTAAATAAGAATAAATACGTAAAGTAACGAACAAAATATTTGACGTTTTCTTAATTATGTAACACTGACAACGGAACATTTGTACTCGTGCCAAAGGGTCGTACTTGGGTACGTTTTGGATTAAAATGTTGTTTTCGACATATAAATGTTGTATTAAGTAAGACATGTAAGAAGAAAACAACATTGTGAAGAACGATGCATTTTCTACAATCTCTCTTTTCGCCGCGAATACTTGTCAGAATTTCAGCAGACAGTCAGCGAGAGAAGCTTATATACGTAAGTCTACATCAACGTGTAATTGATCATATTCCACTCGACAAGTTCCCTGATAAGACAGGGGGAGTAACTCTGCGTGGAAACTGAAAATTCATAATCTCAGACACATGTTTAATAATGGCATTCTTCTGTTTCAGGCAACACGGTGAATGGCAAATATCATCATACGATGTCGTAAAATCAACCCTGGTTGAAACGCTTGACGACGGGACAGTACGACAGTTTCCACAAGTACAGTTTTGGCTTAATTTGGGTAATATGCTAAAATAATTTAAACAGCAGTTACATGTCAAACGTTCATGTCCCTAAGTAGTTAAGTTTATAAATGCAACTTGGTGTCGCATTTTGCGCAAAATTCTTCAATAAATATAGGGTACTTGAAATCTTTTAACATGTCTACCTAGGCATATAATAGGGCACTTTCATTTGACAAGCTTTTTGTCAGCAGCAAGATCTCTTTGCTGATAAATTCTTTTCTCTTAGCATTCCAAATATCTTTATCTTAGATATAACCATTATTATTTGCTAAATCAAAGCTGAAATCTTTATATCAAAATCTAAATTCTGAAATTCAAATGACTGTTTTGTGGACTTATAATTCATTTCTACCAATATTGATGCTGGTATTTATTTGCAGTTTGTTTAGTTTCTTGTCGTTAAGCAGGTGTGGAGAGATTTATATCTTATAACCTGTACACTTTGTGTTAAAAAACGATGCAGTAATAGCGCTATGGTTATCATTCAGTTTCATATTGACTTCAGTGATATAAGTGCTTAAACACCGCAACACATTCTTCGCAATCTTTTCTTTATTACAGAACGCCGGACAGCCTATTATAATTTGAATGTTCTCATGCCAGTCTTTCTGACGTCACTTCTGGTGGGCTTGACCTTTATAGTTCCGGTAGAATGTGGCGAGAAGCTGTCTTATATTCTCACCGTCTTCCTCTCTATCACCGTGTTGCTGACTCTGGTCGCAGATTCGTTACCCTCGACCTCCATAACAACTTCTGTTTTAGGTTGTTAATAATGCGTATTTCTACACAGTGAAAACCAATAGGCATACATTCCGTCTGGAAGCTGCTTCACTGACTACATAAGATCTGGATGCTTCATTACATCTGAATTTTAAAAATCTTTTATCATTTAAATTTTCAGAACATATCTTTTAAACAGTTTTATTTAAATACTTTGTTTTTTATACACTTGCAAAGTTTTAACGACTGTAATTCCATGCAGTCTGAAGCAATAATCAGTATATTACCTGCACATTGCTCATATGTCTGTTGTTAAACTATCAATGTAAATATTCTGCATTCAGATAATATAACAGTTAGAACTGCATTGACAGCTTTAACCATAAGCTCTAACAATAACGTATGACTGCAAGTGAAAACATTTTATCATAGAGAACACTGAACTCTTTTTAGATCTACTCGCTGCAATAGCGTTCCATTACTCTTCGTTATATAGTCAGTTAAAAGACCGACAATTTTCTTTTTTTCAGGGGTTTACCTTGCTCTGGTGACGATTCTTTCAGGGGTAGCAATGTTTCTGACTGTTATGATAATAATCCTGTTCCACAAAGAAGGAAGTGCTAATCCCAAATCTGCAATTATGTCATTAACTCGTTTTGCCGCGAAAGTCACGTGCTCAAGTGTCTCCTTACATGCCACTGGTGCAAACAAAGTGGAGCCGTTGCCAAACGAAGATGACGAAAAAAACAGCGTGAACTATGACGTGAATTATGACGTCACTTGGAAAAACGTTGCCGTTATTCTGGATAGGTTATGCTTCCTCATATTTATGTCAGTTACTGTTCTCATGAACCTCTCTTTCGTGATTGCTTTAGTAGCTGGCGGGAACTCTTCTGACCCTTGACCTCTTTGACTTTTGAACGAATTATAATAAAAAGTGTACTTCTTGCCGAGATTGTTTTATTTCAATTAATAATTAAAACTAATTTATGCATACATTAGATCTGTTAGCTAGTTCTTAAAACATTCTGTTCCAAATTCTGGTTTACCAATCTTCTTAGCATTGTCGTATTGAAATAGACATATCATAAATATGATATATATAATTTAAAACATATGATAAGTATTGATATTTTATTGTTTTATGAAGACAAATTCAATGTTAATTAAGTGTAAATGTATACTTAGACAATAGTTATAGCCACATTTCTTAGTATAGCATGCTTTTCTTTTAAAAATGTATGGATCTAAACATTTGTTAAAGTTTCCCACTTATAGGTGTGTTGACTGAGTAACTTTTGTCTTTTATTATCACAAAAACATTCTGTCAGGTATTCGAACTCAGCACCTTACGGCATAAGCTAGAACAGTCTGTGTCTTGAACCTTCAGACCATTTTGAAAACTAATAAAAAAGTTGCATACATTATAATATAATTTTGAAATAAGTTGCAATATCTTATTATGTATCGGTATGTATTTTTATGTAATTTGTACTATAGTGTGACGTATTGAAAGGTGTTTTTATTCATTTGTGATGTTATGTATTAATATTTATTTTGACAGAACTGGTGATGTATTGTTATGTATGTGTATGTAGTTATGACATTACATGTGCTTAAGTGTTCTGTATTTATAAACTTGTGATGCAGTGACATGTATTATTATGTATTTTGATATTAAGCATACATGTCTATTTATTTTTTCTGCTTAATATGTAATAAATATTCTGACTTGTTTTGAAATAAATTATATTCCGTTCTATAGATACGAAGTTAACGCTGAGTTTTATGAAACATGTTAAGTCTAATAAAAGTTGAAAAATGTTTATTGAAAGAAAAGAAGATAATTCTGCTAAGATTTTGAAAAGCACTTCAACACTTCAGAAATTAAATTTCTAAATCTGGTTTAATGGCTCGTATGTCTCCAGCGGTAAGTGACATTCCCTGATTTTAATCCTATGCAGTTCATAACAGACCTTCAATACCTTAAATTACGGTACTAACTGAGTAATTTCCCTTTAAATTATAAAGGAAATTGTAAAGTAGACACCACCCTAACCGTCTAATTTCAAGTTATCCTAGTAAACTATCTTAGAGGTGATGTCGTCATATGTTTAGGGACAACATACTTACCATCTGTTAATGGTTTGTTAGTTACCTAGGGGTTATTTCTTTTAGAAGTGATGGCGTTATATGTAAGGGGACACTGCTATTATTTTTGCTGAGTAACTTCCCACTAATCGATGAGGAGATACAATATAAGGGTATACAATTTTAACATCTTATTTTCAGTCACCAGTTATCTTCTGTATAACTTGTCAGATGTATACGGTGGCATAAAGGGGACATAGGAAATATTTTATTTATCACGTGCGCACGCGATAGCTACTACGTGCGCACGCAATGGCTACCACGTGCGCACGCGATAGCTACTACGTGCGCACGCAATAGCTACCACGTGCGCACGCGATAGCTACTACGTGCGCACGTGATAGCCACTACGTGCGCACGCAAAGGTTACCACGTGCGCACGCAATAGCTATTGCGTGCGCACGCGATAGCCACTACGTGCGCACGCAATGGCTACCACGTGCGCACGCAATAGATGACCAATGAGAATACGTGTCAGATCTGCCATTTCTATAATGGACAGGGAAGTGCTAATTTGTGATTTGTTTGAAAAGGGGTTAAAAAACTGGGAAATTCAATATGTTTTAAGTAAAGACTATGGTATTCACATCAGTATTCGGCATTTGAAGAGAATCTTAAAAATACTAGGACTGAAAAGAAGAAATTTCTCAGACATGAATAGCATTATTCATTTTATACAAAAAGAGCTTCGTCAATCCGGTCAACTGCATGGGTATCGTATGATGGCCAGCAGATGTAAGGAAAGAGATTTGAATGTACGAATGGAAGATGTGCGTATCATTTTACTCCACTTGGACGTGGTAGGTGTGTCTCTAAGGAGAGCAAGAAGTATTCGCAGGCGTGCTTATTATGCTGCTGGTCCAAATTTCATTTGGCACTTAGATGGCTATGATAAACTAAAGCCGTTCGGACTTTGTGTAAGCGGTTGTATATGTGGCTTTTCCAGACGTATGATTTGGCTGAATGTGTATAATACAAATAATAACCCAAGGGTAATCGGTGGCTACTATCTCGAGGCTGTAAAAAGATATGGTGGATGTCCTCGTTTTGTCAGGGGAGATTACGGGACAGAGAATGGACACGTCCGAAATTTCCAAACATTTTTAGACGCAATTCTCCTGATTATGATAGATCTTATATCGATGGAGCTAGTACAGCAAATCAAAGAATCGAAAGTTGGTGGGGGTACCTAAGACGACACCATATGCAATACTGGATCGAGCAGTTAAGAGACCTTCAGGATAGTGGCAATTTTAGCGGAGATTTCCTCGACAGAAGCTTAGTCCAGTTTTGTTTCCTTGCATTAATTCAGGTAATAACAACTTAATAATTATGTTCCCACATTCTAGTTACAGGACTGTAACCAAGAATAATTTTAAGAGCTGATTTCGGTGCGTTCATGTAAAATTAGGATGAGCACCCTTAAATTCGGAATGAACACTTAAAATTATGAAAACTTCTCAGAAAATCCTCTATTTCTTTCACAAATGATTACAAAGGACAAAAAAAAGAATGCTATTCAATACTTGTACTCTTTACGACCATATCCATGCTGGCTGCTTGTCAGTATATATTTATTAGAATTTGAAAAAAGAAAACATTTGTCAGTAGTCTGATTGGAGCAAAAGTGTACTGAAAATAAAACAATAACAGAGAATGTTTATTTTCTCAATCTGTGACATAAATTGATCAGACTCCGTGGTTTGCGGGAACTTTACATACTTAGTCTTTCTTGTAAACGATCGATACTCAATGCCATCCTTTCAAGTGTCTGTATCATACCTTTTCTACAGTCATTAACAACTTTTGTCCAAATCACACCACCGAATAATCGGTTTTGAAGCAACACTTCCACAGATTGACAGATAAATTACATAACATGATCGGGAATTACAATCCGGGCCGAATAGCATTCGATTTTTTTTTCAGAATGGTTTATATCTGAAAGAAAACAATCATTTCATTCAAACTTACCTTTGAAAAACGGCTGCCGTTATGGCGCTCATTCCGTGTTTATAGGTACCCTTCTATTGTTACGGGAACGAAGCGTCGACATGCCAGTTGTACTGGTGTGGCACGATCGGCAGTGCTAATATGAGGGGTGATCATAAAATAATGAGATGTTTTCTACATACAGCACAATTCAGAGTTATCATGAATACCCTTGTAGCCCGGTAGTACGTGTTGTCCCTGCAAATCCATCTTGTTCCAATATGGGGAATCTTCAAAAAAGGGAATGGCCAGTTGTTTTTTTTATATTATTTCTCTATAAGCGTAGGGCATGGTTCTATTTGATTAAATTAAGTGATGTCATTTCTCGGATAGAACCAGGAGTCGAACCAGCACTGAAATTTACCACAGCATAGAAATGTAAAGTAAGTTTTCGCTGCTTAGACCTCTCGAACATGATTACTACTATTTTTTACGTTACAGGACGAACTTGACATGGCCTTTCGAATGTGGAACAATCATCACATTAGACGCTCGTCTAATGTTAACGTGCCATTTGGTCGACCAGAACAAATGTACTTCTTTCCGTCATTGTGGAACACAGAGAATCATATTGCAGCAGTTACAGAGACTGACATGGCAGCATGTTGTAGAGAAGCAGAATTCCGATCAGTTATTCTTTGTGATGAAGATGTGTATGAAGTTTGCGTGGCTATCATGCAGGAACACAATCTTACACCCGCACAGACCTGTGTCGAGGCAACAGATTTATATCTGTATATTCGACGAGAAATAATGGCGATACTTTAACAAATGAAAACAACCTATCAGTGTAATGCAGTGCATTCTGACTTGGCATTCTTTACTCGATAAGTATGTGTGTTGCTAGTTGTTTGTACTAAATAAATACATATTTTGATGCACTGGCACAATCCTATGACTTGAATGAAGTCAGTTTTGAAATAAGTAATGCGAGTTATATTAGAAATCATCTCTACACCATTTTTCATGCTCGGATTTAATGAAACTTTGTAACGTTACACTAATTACATCTTTACTTGAAGTTCATGTGTTGTAGATCGTTATATTACATTACATGTATTTCTTTTTAACACGTCAGTTTGAATTTTTTATTTATTTTAATCTACCAGGCATGCAGAATTAATCAATGGTAATGCCAAAATATGGCTTCAAGGATTTATCTAGAAACTTACTGTCAGGTAATTACAAAATGGTCGAAATAATGAAATTTTATATAGCTTTTATTATTTCCCAGAAACGATTTACCACGTAGACCGTTTTCTATGCGATGGGTTCGCTATGATCTATATAAAAACACAAGTTTCATTGCGACAGGAGACACTCCGAAATTGTTGCCTTTTATGTACATTACATGAACTCACAAAAAAAATGTTACACGTTGAACTCGTTTCGAGGGAGTGATAATGGAACTTATTCATGCTGTAATTTAGGTATATCATTTAGGTCTTTCTAACCAAATTGAAAATGAAAAGAAGATCAAGTAAATTTGTGAAAAAATAAGAATTTCATCATGAATTGTTAATTCATCATCAACCATCTATCAGTTGGTGGACTCATCAAATCACTTTCCATCCGTGGTCCTTCCCATCCATGAACAATCTTGTTACCATCTCTTCTCTGAAACTGCTGCGTGTATTTCAACCAAACTGTAGTATGGTGCACTAGTTGGCCCCTCCCGAAAATCAGGTCATTGGCTTTAGGTCAATGTCACAGTGACCCATAACAGCTAATATTGACCTTTGTCATAAAATGGAAGTGCTTGCCGCAACATATTCCAAAGTTCATATGTGTATTCACACCGTTCACCTCTAACCGCCACACTCATAACTAAGAGGTAACACGCTGGCTCAGCAACTGGGTGGTTGCGAATACTAGCCCCAGGTATGATGCTCTTGGGCAAGACATCAAATGTCGCATGCTTCTCTTTTAGAAAGGTTCCATCTGCAACAAGTCTCTAGAGCATTTACAACATGAAATCAAGAATAATGAGTTCAGTATATTAAGTATTATTAACTAAAACATACTAACTGGGTATTATTTTGATTGTTTCAAAATAATATGTCTTGAAACACTCAACCAACAACTGACGTAGGGCTTAGTTGTATACTCTAAGATCAAGTTTAAAAGTGAGTCATGCAGGCGAAAGCTATTACCAATAGTCAGTCGCTGAGCAACTTCAGGATGTACAATGCTCTCAATGGAAATCAAACACACAATTGCCAACATAGGACTCCAGAGATGGACAGAAAATCATAACAAAGGCATGCCATGTCTGAACTGATGCCATTTCAATACCCCTCTTCTGATTTTATTGGCAAGTAATAATTAAACAGTTTGCTTTTGTAAAATGATTTTTATTCGGAAATTAATAAACCACAGACTAAATTACAGACGCAAACATGAACGATATTCAATGTCATTTTAGTAAAATAGGGTGGCCTTGTCAAATAGTTCTTACATCCTGGAATTTCAACGGACTGAAATAAAAGAGGTTCAAAAACTCTTTTATGTTTAAATATTTTCATATATTGTATTTATATAAAGGCTTAATATAACTCTGGAAAATCAAAACTAACTAGAACTGCCACTGTCATGGCGTGAATACCCCCGCATAGCACTTTGTCAGAATCAACAGGGGTCATTTAGAGGTCATGGACAACCTCCCTGCCAAATCTGAGGGTAGTAAGCCAGTACACTGCTTAGTTATGTATTCTACATGTTTTTAGAGGCAAAGATCAAAGTAACCATTACCTTTGACCTACTACCTCAAAACTGAAACTGCCATTGCATGACTTGAACCCCCACCCCCTGCAGGCTTTGTCAGTGGGTGTTTTACGATGAATATATAAGAACATAATTATATGCTTCAAATGTGAAAATGTAGTTGTATAACGAAATGTTAATACTTACAAAGTTACAATATAATTTTTTAGCTAGGCGCTGCCGCCGTTTTTGTATGGCTTTTGAATCTCCTTCTATTTAATAAATCACTACACCAAGTGTTAAGTGCCCTGTGGCGGCTGTAAAAAGTCTCGCCTTACTACATTTCAGAGTAGTTATCATTTGCATTTACCTCCCTTTGCTGTGATATGCTAATTTAAGTTATTGGGCGGACAAGTTTTTTGTAGTCAAGGCCCCTGTGACCTTGACCTTTGACCCAGTGACCTGAGACTGAAGGTCAAAGGATTCTTAAATTATTGGGCTGACAAGCTTTTTTTAGTCAAAGCTTCTGTGACCATGACCTTTGACCCAGTGACCTCCAAATAAACAGGGGTCATGTACTACTCATGACCAACCTCCACACCAAATATGAAGACTGTGGGTCAAAGGACTCTTCAGTTATTGGGAAGACAAGTTTTTTGTAATCAAGGCCTGTGAGCTTGACCTTTGACCCAGTGACTTCAAAATCATCAACTGGCCATGACCAATACCCAGACCAAGTATGATGACTGTGGGTCAAAGGATTCTTAAGTTATTGGGCGGACAAGGAAAAACTGACGGCTGGCCGGATGGGCAGAAGGACAAGCTGATTCCAGTATACCCCCCACAACTTCGTTGTGGGGGGTATAAAAAGACCAGAAGCACATATGAGTCTGACCTGTACCTCCTCACAATTAGATCTATACACCTACGAAGTTGATATCTTAAATACCTTTTGAGTTATGCCCCAGACAAGAATTTAGAATGAAAAATTACAAGGGGCAATAACTGGAAAATTGTGCAAAAGAGTGTTAAGGTTATTAGGCACTGCAACTCTTCACAGTGAGATCTATTCACCTATGAAGTTTCAAGTTAATATCTTCAATACCTTTCAAGATATGCCCCAGACAAGAATTTAGAATGAAAAATTACAAAGTGCAATAACTCAAAAATTGTGGGAAACAGAGTTATGATTCTTGGGCACTGCACCTCCCCACAATGAAATCTATTCAACTAAGATGTTTCAAGCTGATATCTTAATAACTTTCGAATTATGCCCTGGACAAAAATTAAGTATGAAAAATTACAAAGGGCAATAACTCAAAAATTATACAAAAGAGAGTTCTGGTTCACAGTGAGAGCTATATTCACCTTTGAAGATTCATGTTAATATTTTCAATACCTTTCAAGTTATGACCTGGAGAAGGTGCCTGGACAAGGTGCCACCCCCCCCCCCCCCACACACACACACACACACACATACACACACGAACTGGGTAAACACTATATGCCCGCTCGCCAATATCATGGCGGGGCATAAAAATTGAATTGTCTATTTGACACAGATGCTTGCACTTACTGTGCAGGTGACTGATTCAACATAACTTGAAAACTTTAACTAGTAACAGTCAGTAACAGTAACACTAAAAAACAGCCATACTGTGCACATGTATAAACATAGGCTGGTAACAGATAGCCAGTGATCTGAAAGCTTATAATAAGAACATACTGCACAAGTGAGTTAAAAAAACATAAATGTATTGAACAACAATTACAACTAACAAATAAGGTCATAATGGCGACTATCCACCTATCAACAGTTGCCTCATTATTATCAGAAACTACTAAAGATATTGCTTCTGATAAAAGATTTAGATAGGAATTGCACCCAAATTTATGTTCATGATCAATCTTGTGCAGCATTTGATCATAATATAGTGGGGTAAAATATTTTTATGTAGGGAAATTGTTCAGACAGTCTTCTCATGGAATGAAGTAAAGAAAACCTGATCAAAATCCGTTCAGAACTACTGATAAACATGAAAATGTACATCACGTCATTAAAATAATGAGTCTTTCCCTAATATGCTAATTAGGTAGTTGTTGTACACAAAGTAGTTTAAAGATAAGCGTGATTAAGTCTTGAAATTGTAAAAGTTATGATTGGCACCAAATAATATTGTAGAGTACCAATAAACAATTTGTTAAACGTACTTGTTTTGGGCACTCAAAAACATTTTTTCTACACATGTAACAGGATTTTAAATTGAAATATGCTGCTGTTAAAACCACTCCCCAAGTGCAACACTCTACTTTAAGGGCAGTGTCTCATCACACAGTTATAGGCCCTGATAATGTGGAAATTTTAATCATGATGGTGAATAAATATTTAACTATATTTGACATTTTCTTATTTTTTCTGAATAGGAAAGTTATAACTATTAAACAAGAGCTGTCACAGGACAGCATTCTTGACTATTCTCAGTGCAGTACTACGATATACTAATATACTCGTAGTATTTGATAGTGAGCCACTGTTAGTGCATTAGGT